>JAWZYV010005452.1:0-1200000 GCA_038373885.1 Cheiracanthium punctorium
CTCCCCAATGTTACATGCCAATTTACACCAAAATCGTGCATTTGAATTCCAAAGGACATGTATGCTTAGATAAGGAAATAGGTGGATGATCGGGCCCCTCTTTCTAACCGTCAGTATCAGTATCGGATCCAGGGGAGGGGCTAGGGGGCTTCAGCCCCCCCAAAAAAAGATTGCTAAAGGGTAACATTCTGCTTTATTATACACTTTAAGTAGATAAAATGATCTTTTTTTATAACTTAGCCCCTCCCAAAAAGTTTTACATTACTTTATACTAAAATTTTGCTTCATCCTACGTTTTGTTTGGGTGAAATAAGCTTTTTTCAAAGTTTAGCCCCTCCCAAAAATAATTTCTGGATCCGCTACTGGTCAGTATAGTGAACATTTTTATAGCATACTGATTATTATTATTTCAGTACTAAAGTACTAAATTGTTTGAAAGTTTCCTTACATATGCAAGAAATCCTGCCCCCTCCCCGCTTCCACGCCTGAAAGTACTCGTATGTGCGTCCATGCCGAAGTACCCACGTATATTTGGATTTGATGAAGGTGAAATTGAAGGCTTACTTTGGGTAAAACACTGGGGGCTTCGGGTCAGACTGACCACCTGGCCAAGGCATCGATCAGTGGCATCGACCACGTAGTCGATGCCACTGATCTAAACAACTGCCCACCTGCAAGATCCACTCATATCCTCAATATCCTTTAATTGTTTTGAGAAGTATATTTAAATTATAGATTTACCAGAATTACCAAGGCATGGTGACCATCCGCACCCCAAAGCCCATGGTCGCCAAGGCGCGGCTGGGCAGCACAAGCCTTGGCCTCGCAGTCGACTGTTGCGCCAATGTTTGACTTGAATAAACAAATCAAACATTTTAGTACTGAAATAAGGCAAAAAGTTCACTACGCTATAAAAATGTTCATATTACGTACTGGCTTAGTTGGAGAGAGGAGGGACACGTTTAACCCCTCCTTGCGTACGTCACTGCACTGTGTTGCGGTTATCCTTACACTATCACTGGTTCTCAGCACTTAACGTAATTTTGTGTAAGCTCTTAAGTTTCGAAGCACCCACATAAATGTATTTTTCTAGTCCTATCTTCGAATTTCAAAACAGATTTGTCACTAAAATTTTTGTGGGTGCTCCGCACTCACAAAATCTTTGCAGTGGGTGCTTGATCCCCGGAGTAAGTAACCACGTAGTCGATGCCACTGATCTAAACAACTGCCCACCCGCAAGATCCACTCATATCCTCAATATACTTTAATTGTTTTGAGAAGTATATTTAAATTTTAGATTTACCAGAATTATTACAGAAACTTCACATGACTTTAACCTCCTTCACTGCAAAATGCAGCTTAAGGAAGATTTTGAAATGCATCGAAACTGGGTCGACTGAATAAAGAGGAAAAAAGAATTAACACAAATATTTTAAAAAAGCGATGGATTTTTGTCCTAGCTCTACAGTTCTCAATCTTATTGTGCAATAGAAGCTATCAAAATTAAACAATCACACTGCAAGGCTAGACAATGCCGCAATCATTTTGGTAAGCTGAAAATCGGGACAACCATTTATTTTAAACGTTACGACGCATTAATTTACCGATTTTAATGGAACTGAAATGCGAAAAATAATTGCGATACAAACATCAAAGAATAAAGCGCGGAAACAAAATTACTTTTGCAATTTCCATTATGGTTATTTTTAAACGAAAAAAAAGTAGAAATAAGAGGAAATTCTCATAATGCAGATGGCTTGTGTTCAATTACACAGCTGCAAACCGGATGTAGCTTTCCTAATTCTTTTACATGCCGAATTGAGATCAAGGTATATTTTAAATTACTTTCATGCAAACCCGTTTCCAATGTTTTAGTTCAGACATATCAGTTTAAATAGTAAAAACAAACTTTTCGTATTTTTAAGCAAAGGTATGAATTATTACGGAAAATGAATTATCCTTTCTCAAATGAAAAATGTTTTAATGATTTCCTGTTCATTTTCCCTTTACTGATTGAAACTTGTTTTTGTTCAGTTTTCAAAAAATTCATATCGTCACAACAGACTTTTTCTTCTTTTTCTTTTTTTTTTTTTTTTTTGCTAAAAAAAAGGGGGGGGGGGCATAGTAATGAAATTTAACTTTAGGATATAGAATAGTTTAATCGCTTGAACTGCACTTTCATTGCGTTATTACACAGGATGTCCCAAAAAGATCGTAACGGGCTTTAATTCTATACCTATTAGAGGCAAGTGGTCAGTGTAAATTGAAAAAAGTTCAAAATAAGGTCAGAAATAAAGACTCCATTAAGAAAAAACTCCTCTCGTTCATTTACAAAAAAAGTTACACTTCTTCAATTTGTACACGACCCCGTACAAAAAAATTCACTATTAGCAAAATGGGCCCCATAAATTTCAGCCTTTCATAATACAACGTCTCAGAGATATCTTCAAAAGGTGATCGGGGCTATACATGACTTGAATGTAAACGTTTATTGATAGAGTGGAAAAAAGATTTTCTTTCGTAATTTCTGTACGACCCCTGAAATATGCGATCATTCGGTGAAATCGTTTTCCCTTCGAGAGCCATTGAAAAGTGGTTTAAGTCCGCATTATAATTATCTTCATATCTCTGACACTTTTAAGGATACAATTCTCAAATTTTGTATGTCACCTCATTAGAAGTCCAGAGAATGCTTTTTTAAATGAGCTATTATGGAACATCATAGTTAAATTAGTTTTTTAACGAACTTTTAAAAATCGCGAAAAAAAAATAGCCTTTTTCAGCTTGTTTTGACGTTATAAGTCCGCAGAGAAATTATTTATGAAAATGTCCTTTTAAAAACTTCATAATAATTCAGAGTCAACAATTTTCTCGCAATTAAAAAAAATTGAAAAAGAACAACTTTTTCAATTTACTTATAATTTTATAAAGAATATCTCCTGAAATAGCTAACAGACTTTTCCCCATTCGATCATTTTTTTAAAAGTAAACTTAAGGGAGGTTTCCCATCCCCAAGCCATGCTTTCGTACAAATGTTATTGGCTAATGTTATGCTTATGACCTACCCTCGGGTGTGTTTCAAATAAGATGCTTGTAATTTTGAGCGTTTGAAAGAGTTTCTCTAGAACTATTAGGATATTATACTGGGAGTTCTATAAGAATACTGCAACCTAGAATACTAATCTGTGAGTTGTAGTTTATGCTTCATTTACTGTAAAAGCACTTATTTTCGCGAGGCTTTAATTTTCACGAGGCCGTCGTAATCGCAAAAATTAAATCCTCGCGAAAAACTTTTTTTTTCCGCTTCAGAGATATCTTCAAAAAATCACAAATTTTTCACTTATTAAAATTTAATGATTTATTGCACAGTTACAAACTTTTTCTTGACAACTTTCTTTCTTACAACTATTTCTTGAATACTATACTGCTATTTCTTGAATATAAAACAATAATACTGTTACGAATTTTCAGCGCAACCCGCTGTTCTGGGGTTTAAAATAGTTCAAAATTCGTATTCTACGCTTCAAATAGTTAAATTTTGCTTTTTGTTGCATCAAAATCCTTCAACTAGAACCGGCGATACTGAGGTTTCGGTTTCCCTATTCATTAGTGTGGGGTTTCTAGAAATCTCGAGAAATATTGGTTGTAGGCTCACTTTTGGGGACTTATTTTTGGCTCCAAATTTGGCGATATTTCACCAAAAGTCGCCAAGCTTGGCGACATTTTGGTCATTTGGCGCGATTTTCCCAATGGGGCTTGTAAAGATATTTTTTCTGCATTACCATGCATAATAGCCCAATATTTCTCTTTTATAAAGTAATCAAAATTCCCGCTTTCTTTGGAATCTTCGTGAAATACATTCTCGTGGAAGCTTCTTATAGCTTCTGCGACACCTATAAATACAAGCATTCAGAGGCCCCAGCTCAGTGTGGAGTGAGCTCCCGTCGAGTGTGGATCGAGTCGCCGATGTGTACGGCGCTTTGCTCTGTGATAGAAGCGGTGTTTTCGCGCTTGTTGTGCTGTGTGCAAGGGCGCCGGCAGGATCATTTCCTTTGGGGTGCACCCAAGATATATATATATATACATATACAGGGTGTTCCTGAATTCATAGGCCAAACTTTAAGAATAAAATGCATATAAAGAAGCATTATTTGTATAGCAGATTAGCAGTGTGGGGTTAGAAATAAAAAGTGTAGATGGAAATATAGCAAATGCAAAAGAAATGAAAAAGCTCTACTGTAAATGCTCAAATCTACTGGTAGCGTCTAGCAAGAGATTGGGAGTGTACCCTTTTGAAGATGCCAGGTGTTCGACGAACGGTTGAAGCGCTTAAGTTTTGCAATGAGACCCTCATCTGTGTCAACTGGAGTCTCGTAAACGTATGCCTTGAGGTGTTCCCAAAAGCAAAATTCGATATTTGATTAATCTAATGAACGTGCTGGCCAAGCGACTAGTTCAATTTGTCGAATCGATCGGGGGTCAAAAAAAACAATGGGGTAATTATGCACATTATTTGCGAAATAGGCTGGAGCCTTATCGTGCTGGAATTATCTACATTTTTCATTTCCGACCAAACGTTGCAATGCAGAAAAATGCTTCTTTGTATGTATTTTAACTACCTTCAGGGACATCCTGTATACATACATATAAAAAATTAGACTATTTGGCGTTTGAAGGAAGAAGAATCTTGACTGGAAAATGTAGCATCAATATGTGAAACAAACATCGTCATAGTTATTTTGTCGCAGCTGAAAAGTACAAAATCTTAAACTATTAATCAGGGCTAATTAATAATACCTCAATTTAAGTATACTAATAATTAATTATTTAAATTATATGCAATTTTGAGAGCATTGTTTTGTATTTAAACAGACGAATTTTCCCCGAAAAACTGAAGCGAAATGCATTTTTTCTAGCATTGATGTATATAGCAATTTTTGGCTTGGGGGTCCCCGCCATGTCCAGTGCTGAAAATGGTAGATGGCTGAAATGTGAAGGTCAATAGTTCTGGCCTGCCGCGCGGCTGTCAATAAACGGTTTTGAGTTTTGGCAGGTTTTCTCTACATGTTACGCGAATACGCGTTAAAACCCTTTAAAAATTCCTCTGCCCAAGGCAACCCCCCCCTTCCATGACAGATACCCCATGTGCAGGTTTTCTTTAAGTGCACTTGGCAAGGAAATCCACATATTGAAACTGAGCCCAAGTTTCGAAAGTGACGAAATGATGCCTTCACTTAATAGTTGAAAAATTAACTTGTCAAAAAACTCAAAATAAAAATTTTCATCTAATAGTTTTTGAGTTTAAATCTCTGAAAAATTAACTCTATAATGTCAAAAAGAAATTTTAAATTTTAAGCGTTAAGTCGTAAGATAATTGCATTTAATCATATTCACAGTAGAGTCTCGATAGTTCGAGTTTCGATTGTTCTAGTTTTCCATACATCTCTGTGAAAAAAATCAGTTTAGCTCCCAAATAATGGCCAACACATATAAAACAGGTGATTTTTTTTATTATAGGACAAAAATTCAAATACTTGGCGCACCTGGAAGCCCTATCAGAAATCCCTCTCCCAAAGAAAGTGGGTGTATTTTTTCTGTAGATATCCTCATAGACATTTCTGTGCAGTGTTGACATGCTGCTTTGGCAATGGCGCGATACTGATGTACGTAAGGCTACTATAGGGGGGAGCTGACTTGCCCGGAATTTTGGTTCGAAAGTTGTGTCAGGCCGCCATATTGGATCGTACGCCTATGTCATAAAATTTATGTTTTCTAATTGTTCAAGATCAATAAAAATGGTTGGATATTGTGCAGTGAATTTTTCAAATCGACACGGAAACGGCTTATCGTCTTTTTAGATTCCCTGAAAAATCATAACAGAAGGAAAAAATGGATTATAAATTGCAGAAGGGAGAGTTGGAATCCAACTGCGAATTCAAGATTATGTGAAGTAAGTCTGAAATTATTTTAAAATGTAGTTTTAGTTTTGCAGTTATGTGTATAAATCTGTGATCTAACTGTTTATTTTCCTTTCAATTATTATATTCATACATATTATACGCTATTTTTTCTCGTGCTGTTACTGTTAGGGTTGCCGTAATTATTACCTTTTAAAAGCATTTAATATTTACGTTAATTTGACTACCGATATCATAAAACTAAATTAGTACTTACATTAAAACAATAATACAACAATATTCATGGTCTATTAGTAAAGATTATTTAGATTTTGTCTTTTATAAGAACGTAAACATTCATGATCAAACTGTCGCCAACCGACATTTGTTTTGATTTTGAAACATTGTTTTTTCTCTACTCTACTCCTTACTCTAAGTAAATACGACATTGTTATTGATATATTATCCTGCTACTAAAAAAATACAAGCATGTGTTAGCTTTTTCTTTCAATTATTACGGGATAAATGGATTGATCGTATCCCGCCAAACTTTGGCGACATATAATCTACATCAAAATGAAATTAATACGCGATAGTTGTAATTTGTAATAAAATTGGTTTAACTTATCACTTGAATTATTCTTCTTCAAAATTAAACTCATCAAATGACATTATAAAATGACGTTGTATTTTAATTATAGTAAAAGTTAAATTCAACATATAATTGGTAGTGTTTCTTTAGGGATATTTTAACAAAACTAGACATGATGCATAGAATGTTGTTGTGCTTTGTACCTTCAAAAGTATATATATATAAATACATTTCCAGTTTCACACAAAATGATTTGATACTTTTTCCCAATAATTGAATTGGCCTTGCTCTTCTGAAAAATAAAAACAAATTCTATTTTATATATCTCTTTCAAATATCTACCTCCTGTAATTATTAATTTATGTATTAAAAACAATGTGTTTAAATTAGTTTACATGTTTAAAGAAAATTGTGTCTGTATTGCTCGTTAAAGAAAAACTGGATACCTTTCCTATTTAATAACACTAGTGTTATTTGACAGTGTATACTTTGAAAAAAAATTATTTTTGTCTCATAATTTATTTAAGTGACTTTGGGCCAAGGCCCCTAGACTCTGTACAGTTGTTTTTCATATGAGGGGTTCGACCACTAATAAGGCTTATTCGTCAAACAGGCATGATTTCCACTGACAAAAGCCTAAGATTTGATCCAATGCTACTGAGAAACACATTGCTTGGTTCTTGCATGTTTCTTAGAACATAAAAATTTAAATGTTACACTATTTTTAATTGTGTAAAACCTATAAAAACCTTGCATATTTGCCATCCAAGGCGATTTTTCATAATTTGGTGACTTACGTATACGTTTAGTTCATAACGATTTCTAAGAAAACAGTGCTTCATATGTTTTCTTTGATAAAATGTATGGAACAGCTAGAATATCTTGCTATCAATGGCGATTTATCATTATTTGGCAATTTACACATGCTCATAACCGATAATTATTGCTCATGTAAGGTTGTCGTGAAAACAATTATCCATACATTCATATACATAATGCTTTGCAGATTGGCTTATTTAGCACCACGAAATGTATCATCTCGTTGGCCTGGCAAATATCCAAGCTGTACGAAAACTGGTATAATGGCATGGTTAACGCCGCTAATTATTTCTACAGGTGTCAAATACACAGGCTGTTCTAACTGGCATTGCTATGATCTGCATTTGAATTATTTTTTATTTTAAAAATGCTGGGTGTTAGCATTTTGGAATGCACACAATATTTAGATTCACCTTGCTTGGGGAGACAGCCGTGGTCCTACCTGATGCCAAAATTGTGCTTTTTAAATTAGTTATGTATTAGATAAAGGAATAATCGGTAATTTTAAACCTTGTTATCTGAGAGAACTTACCACTATTTGAAAATTGCGAATATTAAGTAACACACTTTGACTTATTTATTTCACATATTTTTTTTTAATTTGGCACAAAATTGGTGTAATTCTACTTCATGTTTGTCAAATTCACAGTATTGGGCATACTTGGAATTCCTTTGTTGCAAAGGCATGAATGATTTTATGCTGGAGCAAATTGCTAAACCTGGCAACCATTATGCTTATTTTTTTCAGTATTTTATTAATATCTTCTAAAATAATTAAAATTTTAAAATTTAAGTCAGCTTATCGACTTCCCTCGAATTTTCCGAATCCGTGGACACCTTTTTTCAAAACACAAATCCCCACAGTTTTGGTAGAGATAGCATGACTTTTCACAGTGGCAGCGGTGGCAGTTACTCTTTTTTAGAATAGAGAGAGAAGATGTGCAAATAATTTAACTCAGTGATAAATGCTATTTTCAAAATGAAAAAGTCCAAAATTTGGACTTTTCAAAATGAAAAAGTTTAAAAATTATCATAAATCAAGAACCGTGTTTCTCTAGTCTCCAAAAATCATTCCTTAACAACCTTCTAAAAGTGATGTAATATAACACTGCCCCCGTAATTTAGTAACACATGGAAAATATTTTGTTTGTACTGATATATCACTATGATCATGATTTTCAAAATTACAATTTTTTTTTCCTTTTTTTTAAATCTCTTTTCTTTCTTTCTACCTGCATAACCCTCTCTTGAGCAATTTTTTTTTTATTTTATCATCCATGTAGAATTTGCTAGCCACATTCATAAAGTAACTGACAAGATAAAATGACTTTAAATACCTATACTTGTAAAGTAATTTAAAAAAATGTCAGGCATTAAAGGATTTTGAAGCATTAAATGTCATTTATTTAGTATAAGACTATTAGTTTGCTACCTCTAATTATAAAGTTCTCTTAAAAAATGCACTACAAAGATATTTTTTAATATTTTCAGATTTGTTATGTCGAGTGCAGCTAAACTTAACTATCATGTAAAAATTTTTAATGATTGTTTGGTTAGTATTGTCTGACATTCACAAGGGTTATATATTATGTCGTGTAATCCTGAAATAGATGGGAAAATTTTAAAAAGAATTTTTATTCCAGAATAGTTCAAGCTCTATAAAAAAAGTTTACAATTTCGAAGTATAGAATTAAAAAATATATATTTCAATAGACAGGCTACACTTTCTAAGGCATTTAAATAAAATGTCATAAATCCATTATATATTGAATACATTCTTCAGATTTATTGTGCTAGTTATTATTGTTTTAGATTTTAATCTTTTTATGACATAATATTTGGCACAAATTTATTGTTTTGAAAGTTAATGCTGTTCCGATGAAATGTAAATTCGTGTTTTATAAACGTTTTTTTCTTTGTTGGTTGGGGGGAATCAGTAATTTATATTAATATCAAGGCTTTGCAGAAATATGTGTTTGTTAATGGTTCTTCGAAGAATATTTAGTCTTAAAGTGTTTTATTAGTTCAATAATTGATGGTAGTTTAATATTTTTTAATGTAGTGTTGAGTTATCTGGAAATTTCATGCTGCTTTCAAAGGAAAGCGGATTGAAATGAAAAATTTTCACAAATTTGACTGCAGTACCATCCTTTGTAATAATATGTTATTTGTTTTCAATCATTCAGATGTACCAAGACCTGTCCTTAAGCAACCGAAAAAAATTGGCATACTTTTTGTACAACACATAACCCAATAATTTATTTAATTTTTACAAAATAAAAATTTTCTGAGTGATAAACCTTGATATTCTCCTAAATTTAATTGTGTATTATTTTAAATGTTATTATAATTCTTTTTTTTTTTTTTTAGGTTGATGAAAATGCTCCTGAATTGGATCAACAAACACTGATAAAGGAAAATGAAATTTTGAGAAAAAAGGTCAAAGAGTTAGAGGAGAAATTAACAGCAGCAGATGCACGATTTCTGGCATTAGCGAGCAAAGTAAAAACATCCAGTCTTTGTGTGATTCTTCTGATTTGACCTCCAAGCTGCCCGCTGCAAGAGCACATTCATCTTTTGAAATTTTTCAACTGCATCTCTTGTATCATTCTTTTCATGAATGAATCATGGACATTGATGTTCACTCTTCAAAGTACATGGAGTCATCGACTCTCCAGTCTGCATCCATACTATGGTTTTTAATCCAAAAAAATGTTTTAAAGTCTTCTGGACCACTTCGTGACATTCAAGAAAAAATTCTTTAACAAAAGATTCAAGAAAAAATTCTTTTAAAAAAGTCTTCTGGACCACTTTATGACAATTCAAGTTACTCTTTCCTGTCTATAGCATCGCGAAGCTGCCTGTTGCATGAGCACATTCATCTTGAAAATTTTCAACTGAATCTCTTGTATCATTCTTTTCATGAATGAATCATGGACATTAATGTTCACTCTTCACAGTAAAACAAGCCGTCGGCACTGTAGTCTGCATCCATACTATGGTTTTTAATTCTAAAAATTTTTTAAAACTCTTTCAAGACATTCATGACATTCAAGTTACTCTTTCCTGTCTATAACATCCTGAAACTGCCTTATGCATAAAGAAAAACATCCAGTCTTTGTGAGATTCTTCTGATTTGACCTCGAATCTGCCCGCTGCGAGCACATTCATTTTTTTGAAATTTTTCAACGTCATCTTGGTGTATCAATTTTTTCATGAATGAATCATGGACATTGATGTTCACTCTTCATAATACACAGAGTCATTGACTCTGCTGTCTGCGCATTTCCGGATATTTTTTTCCTAACTTGTGCTTATTTCTTTAAAATTGAAATTGATATTAAAAAGAAATGTATTAGGTTTTAAATTGAAATGATATTCTATGCTTGGGCCTTTTCAATATGAATCTAAGTGGTTGCATCGGCACCATGATCCAACAGCGAAAAATCTTGCTTCGAGAAAATAATGTGTTTAAAAGTAGTGTGTTGAAGTAAAAACATATTATGTGTTAAAATAATATGTTTTTACTTCAGATTTTCTGAATAAAGCCAAAAAAACTAAAGCTGCTTCTTTGAAGTCAGCACAGTCAAAGTGAGTTTTTTCAAGTCAGTAAGGTGGTCATAATTAATAAATTGTTAGTCACCAGAAATCTAGAAAATGGTGTATTAACTGATTTATTTGCCTTTTATTCAACAACTTCATTTTCTTTTATTGTTCTTAACTTTATTTAATAAAACTTCAAATCAGTAGTTAATTATATCTAACCTTTTCTGTGGAATTTTAGAAATTAAAAATGCTATAAGGGTAAGTATGTATCCAGTATCTGGCTGATTTTTTAATATCCGAAATACTGTCGTATATCCGATCTACCAGATATCGGACTGCTCTGCTGGATATCCGGCTGTATACTACTAAGGTTTATTCAAATTAATTATTGATTGATGACAGTAGTATGGTTGAAATATTGGTGTAACACATACATAAGTATTTATTTTCTTTTTAATTATGTATGTTATTAGTTAAATAATTGTGATATAAAATGCATTAAAAATAATACTCGTGCATTCTATGGTGAAAAGTGAATTATGTGCACATAAAATTGATGCTTTTTAAAGTCCTCTTGGTAGCCGTTTAAAAGTTGTACAACTTGGATTTTGTATCTTGGATTTTTTAAATAAAGATTTTGATTGCATTCGTCAATTAGTCTCTTTCTTGTCTATTTCCTCCCCCCACACCTTGATTTCTTTTTTTCATTTTATGTGGATGAATAAATTGAAAAACGATGTTTATTTGCTCATTGATCTTGGCTTCTGTTCTAGTATAAAGATTATTTATTTATTTTTGCCATATTACAAGTTTTTCAGGTAAATATTGTCTTATCTTGGCTTCAAATTTCAGATATTCAAAAGTAGAAAAATCATATTGGCAATTTATTTCTATCTATACAATTTTAAACCACAAGCTTTAAAATCTTTCCACAGTTTATTGCAGAACAAGTGTAAAGATTTTTCATTTTCTCCCCCTACTGCAAAAAAAAATTAAGGATGTAAACTGAATTGCCAAAATTTTTAAGGATCATATGGAATGAAAATAAAATTAGCTACAAAATACTTACCCTGCTTGTGCTAGCATTCACTTTTTCAGAATGCTAAAATTTTTATATTTTTGCTGTCTGAACAAATGTTATTCGATTTTCCTAGCCTTTAAATCCAAATTCTACAAAGTAAAATAAGGATATAAAATTCTCACTTTTTACACATTAATTTCTAAGAAAAGTTGTCATTCTTCATTTCGAGAATTTGACTATTCCTGCAGGCATCGGCAAAAATTAGAGAATGTAATGAAAACAGTCTGGACATATATGAATTTAAAATAGTTGAATGTTATACAGTAGAGAGCCAGAAATCTGCACAGCTTGGGACCAAGGCTTGTGCGGATTTTAGGATTTTGTGGATTTCAGGCCCATAAAAGATAAATAATTACATTTCTGATTTTAAAAATGTAGAATACAATGAAATAAAAGCACTGTCAAAAGTATTTCATTTATATTTTCAAATTAAATAAAAAAGGCATGAGAAAAAAGGAAAAAATTACATAATGACTAGAAAAGCAAATTGTTTCAAAATTTCCTTTTCTAATTTTGGAAACATGTTCTATGGTTATTTGTTTTAAAATATTATTATTTTTTTTTTTCAGCTTCATTCTTTTATTTATATATTTTTGCAAAATATATATTATCAATAAGTCTTGTTTTGTTGAAGAAATTTGCTGTACTAAAAACTTAAGGTATTCTTATCCTAACTTTTATCAAATGGATTTTATTATTATTATTACCCAAATTTTCATCATCATCATCAGAAGCATGTTTATCTGGATTCAAGACACTTTCGAACAATTTCATCACTGGCAAATGACTGCAAATTTCATTATTTATATCAGAGAAGTTGTGCGGATTTTTGGCCGTCAACTGTAATAGGTTCTTGATTTTGTTATCTATTAAAGGTGAAAACCAAATTTTATGTACTAAGTATTTAAAATTGGCAGAATAATAATCTCCACACATTAACAAATTTCTTCGTTGATTGAAATATTGCAACAGCTGAGGTTTAATAATGCGAAATTTGGGACGAGTTTTTTTTAGCAAAAGAATTATTTGACCTATAAATTACGGTTATAAACAATGTTATTCATCATAACAAAATAACACTAGAATGCTTTTCTGTTTTAAATTTTCATTAAATTAAATTTTAAAACAACTACAACTGAAAAAAATTAATAATTGTATAGTTCAACAAAGTTTTCTCTGGTAGTTAATACAGCATATTTTCAACCATTTTAAATGTTTAAGAAGTTAAATCTTATTGAAGCACCAATTATAAACACCTTTGAAAAAAAAAATTACTATAAATTATCTCGAATATCCCCTTATGTTTATTACTTTTATGATTATTCAGTACTATTAATTTATTCTTGTATAATTAAAAAAAAACAAAAAACGGTTGCTGATTAAAGTTTAATAACTTATACAAATTTATTTTATGTATAGAAATTTAATAATCAGTCCAAAATTCTTATATAAATTATATATATAAATGTAACTATTAAAAAAACTTTCTTAAAGTTATGCCAAGCCGATAAGGTAAATATGTTCAGAAAAGAAAAGCGTAAAACACAAAACTGAGCGCGCAAACTGATATACAAAAAAGATTGCGAGCTCGTAAAGAAAACGACGCCAACAACGCGATAACGCGCCAAGCAAAACAACCCCCGCTTCAGCAGTTCGACCCAATATGGCGGTTCGGTCGGCCTGTGTGTAAAGGGGTTCTAGATGTACGGAAACGAGTCAACGTCAGAGCCTGTTTATCGGCAGGCAACCGGGGCACTTGTCCTGGACCCACCAATTTCAAGAGCCCAAAATTTTTGTACTTTTCAACACAGATTGTTATTTATTAATTCATAAAAAACTTTTACAAATTTTGGATTGTCATTATCTTGAGTCGTAAGCTGATTCTCTGACACTTTACTGTACTAAGGGTCCTCTAAAATCCTTGAGCCAGCATTTGAGCCTCTTTTTATAAATTTTATTATAAGAAAGTCTCATCAATTTTAAGATACGTACTTTTTATAAATTTTATTATAAGAAAGTCTCATCAATTTTAAGATACGTACTGTAGAGATGAGTTCGGGCTCATTTTTTGAAGCCCGAGCTTGCCCGAGCCCGAGGACGTTTAATCCGAGCCCGAGCAATATTATTAAAGTTGGAGCCCGAGCCCGAGCCCGAAGTTTCAGCTAAAGACAAATAAATTTAACTACTTCATTAATAAGATACAATAAATTTTGGAGCTTCACACACCTTCTAGTCCCCGTGCCGCTATTTTTTTTAAATAAGTACGTCTATTTATCCCATGAATCACTTTTTAAAATCTGTTTCAAGGAGTATGTTCAACAAAGGAGAAATTTTTCACGAGCCCGAGCCCGAACGCAATCGTAAATTACAGAGCCCGAGTCGGGCTCGGGCTCGGGCTGAGCCCGTCTCATCTCTAACGTACTGTAAGTTTTTCGATTCTTTTCATTTATATTTTAAAGGAGTTTAGTATAGAAGTGTACGTATATGTAGTATGTGTCTAGGTATTCATCATTTGTGAAAATAAATTTTATCCATGTATGCAAAAATCATTTAATATTCTTTACTGCAATGTATGCATATATTTAATATCTAAACCTGATATATATTTCTGCAGATAAATATGTGTCCAAAACAACTTAAATGCGGACTATGTAATTTCTCGTAAGTGCAAAGGCCCAAAAATTTGTATTTGCCCAGCGCCCAATATCGTGATGATCGGGCCCTGGTCAACGTGTCAATAAAAAACCATTGACTATTATTTTCCGAAATTATTAACCTGCTTAATAAGTAATGTGACAATATGTAACTACATTTTTCATTTAAATATGCATTCAAATTACAAAAATTGCTTTATTTCCATTTATCTGTTTATTAATTTAATGATTTCGATAGTTCAAGACAAGCCCGATCCTGTCTACCTCGAATATTATCGAAACTATTTCAAAATATTTTTTCCTAACTACAGACACATGCCGTGAGGCATTCAACACTACTACGACCGTAAGCGTTGGTCAGTACATTATGAGGGCTCCTGTGCGTGCGCCAACATTATCCCAAAATAAAAATGTGGATGACTTCTCAAAAGCTTAAAATTTATATACACTGCTCTCCAAAAGTTAAGGTACAACCTATTTTTTGTGAATAATATGGAAACGAATGAACATAGAAGCAAAAAATTTGGACTAACGGAGCACTAAATAGTTCTTTATTGAGTACGACATAGAAATTTACATAAATTCAACACAAACATGGTGTAAAAGCAAAAGAACACTTTTGGTAGAAAAGTCCACTTTTGGAGAAAAAAGTTTATCAAAGCTTTTTGTGGAAACATGCGGTGGAAACATTACAAAAATGAGTTCTAATAAGGAATGTGTCCCCCCCCCTAACTGCAATGCACTGGCGGCATCGATTCTCCATGCTGCTAATTAAGTTGTCGGACATCTCAATAGGGAGCGAAGACCACGCACGGATTAGTCCTTGTTCCAGCTCATGCAACGATCTTGGAGGAGGACTTGAAGCAGCCACTTGTTGCCAAGGTAGTCCCAAACATATTCTATCGGATTGAGGTCTGGAGATTGAGCTGGCCATTCCATTCGCTCCAAACCTTGACTCTCAAGATAATCCTCAACAAGCACAGCTCGGTGAGGTCGGGCATTATCATCCATCAGAATGAAATCATTGCCAATTGCACCGGCATATGACCGAGCACATGGATCTAGGATCTCATCCCGATATCTCACACCAGTCAGAGTTCTTCCCTGGAACACATGCAGGTCAGTGTGATCACTGAGTGAGACCCCTGCCCGAACCAATATTTCGTCACCTCGGTAATTGTGTCTACAAATTTGGATTGATGATATCTGGTGCTTTGTTCCCTCCAGATCAACAGACGTCCTGAATCGCTCTCCAGTGTGAATCTGGACTCGCCTGTAAAGAGTACAGAAGCCCATCGCTGTCTGGTCCAGGAAACGTGCTCTCTTGATCAAGATAAATTGACCCCTCTCTGTTGTCCGTTGAGGGGGACACACGCAACTGGTCACCTTGTACAGAGACCTGCATTGTGAAGACGCATTCGCACCGTACCAGCGGATATTCTTCTCTCTGATGCTACAGAGGGGTCTGCAACAAGTTGCGGCACAGAAATGCATCTTCTTCTTCGGGCCTAAAGAGCTATAAAGCGGTCTTCTGCAGATGTTGTAGCTCGTGATCGTCCTGGAACATATGTCTTCTGGAAACAGAACCATCGGTTTGATATTGATTCCAGAGATGGTGGACCACACTGTGAGGCAGATTAAGACGCCTAGCAGCATCAGCCTGTGACAACCCCATTACCATCCATCCGACCGCCCACCACCTTAACGAATGGGGCAAACGGCTTCTCTCAGACATTGCGGACATCCCTACTGCCTATTGTCAACGAATCTGCTAACAAAAGTTGTAAATCAACAAAAGTTACACGCGTAATTACGGAAGCCTGATATTTGCATATTTTTCTCTCACTCATATATGCCTGTTCTTTTCTATAAAAAAAAGGGGTAGCTATCATTTTTTCATGAATTTGCATAATGTTCATTTTTATCATTTATATAAACTACAAATTTGATTGTTAGTGTCTTTTTTTTATGGTGATCTTTGACTGTACAATGGTAGAAACTATTAAGCCATAAAAACAGGTCTAAACAGGAAATTTGATGCGGCAGTTACACGTAGAATTCAAAATACACCTACATTCAGGCACTTTTTTTACGGCCCTAAGGGTAAAACAAATTGCTTATATTTTCAGGTTAATTATACTTCTTTCAAACTCCAGGGGCAGGTCCTGGGAGGGGGGTGCCCTTGCACTTGTAACGCGCCATGCGCGCGCACCCCTTTTTTCCCTCCTGCGTACGTATATAAAACAATTAGTCGGTGATCCCCCCCTGGAAGCAGAAAGACGTGAGGGCCTCCTGCTCCCTGCAGACTCTATGATTGTTATACGTTAATAAGGATGCTGTATATAGTTGTAAATAATCATATTAAACTACTCTGATTTATAATCTAATTATGTTAAGTTTTATTTGAGCTTAGCCGAATGTAGTTTGCCATCCGCAAGGAACAAGTGAACTGGTTATAAAAATGTCGCCCAACCCGTGGCCCGAAACACGACGATGACAATATGTCCACAGATAAGTAATTTTTACTTTTTTGATCAAGCACTCAAGGAACTTTCTTAATTTTGTCACCCGGGCAAATATAAGAAAAAAAAAATTGATTTAGAATTCACCCTGAATTCGTGTTCATTTTGATCATCCGGATCGAAGAAAATACCTGTTTAGCTTTGTTTTGATCATCCAGATCAAATTTAATATACGTATGCTAGTTCCTTTAGTGCCTGAAGCTTGAAAATCTGAATAATTTTCATATCTGAATTTTAAGTTTTGAAAAGAAAGGAAAAATATTTTTTCATCCTGAAAAAAAGAAATAATAGTAAAATATTCAGCAAATATGTATTTTTGTACCTAGAGTTGATACTTGAAGTATTGTTATGAGTATATGTATGCTTTAACTGTAAAAAAGAAAAGAAAATATTCTGAGTTATTTGTTTAGTGAACAAAATATTGAAGTTAGTAATATTTGTGGTAGCGAAAGTTTACGTAAACCATTTTATTTTCACCCTGACAATAAAGAGAAGTGGTTAATATATGTATAAATCAGAAGTTGGTTTAAATAACTAGAAGTTTCTGATTAATTAATTTTATCCGAATATCGAAATATATTATCAAATTATTTCTTGTTCTCAAGAATGAGGTTTATCGGTGTGACGTCATTTTTCCACCAACACGTGACCTTTCGGCTGTGTTGATGAGTAGTCCTGTAATCTGATTGGCTGAAGTGTATATTTTCCATCGACACATGGCTGAAATAGCCTCGTCTCAGTATAAGTTTTAATATGTTAGCACTTTTTAATGGGAATCTTTGGAGAGATATCTTTTTGCAGTCATGTACAGGTTCCAGAGAGTTGTTGAAACATTCGTAGGCAGCACAATACAGAGGCATAATTATTACTTTTTTGATTTTGCGCTTATTACCAGGAGTCCAGCACATAAGCCTATGGAGAAATGGTTGTTTGTTTTCCACCGTCACGTGACTTTTATAGCCTCGAACCCAAGGAGGCGATATCCTCCATTTCGTTTCACCCGGAAAACTAAGAGTAGAGTAATTGCTCATCTGTCAAGTGTTTATTTCTCTGCTTCCTGTTCTCAGCAGACAGATATGTTAACTTTTGGCGCCGTTGCCGCTAATAAAGTTTTGTTTTGTCTTGAGCTGTAGACATTGTATAAGGTGAATCAGTGATCTCATTTTATTTTATTCTGTTGTTGTTTAAAAGAGGATAAACTTCATTTCATAGCGTAAAGCTGATTGCTTTAAAGAGAAACAAGGTTTTTTATTTGAGTAGATTTATCTTGTAATTGAAATATACTTTAAGTAGAATTGTTATTCATGTGCGGAAGTGTTTTCGAAAATTTTATTTTCGGTCAAATGAATAAATTATTATAAATACTTTTAGAGAATATTTAGATATTATAAAAGTTGAGTTATGGCGTACCTTGCTAAGGGAAAGAAGCAAGATCTAGTTAAGTTAGCCAGTGAACTTAGCATCGCAGTTCAAGAGGATTATAAAATAATAGATTTAAAGAATGCAATTCTTAAAAGTGCAGGGTATGATGAAGAATTCACTAAAGAATTACTCGATAATTTGATAACTGAAACGAAAGAAAATCAAGCGCGATTAATTCAAAAGGAAGATGATGATCGTATATTTGAATATTTAAGTTACAAAATATAAACCATGCTACAGAAACAGAAATCGTTCTTACACCTAGTAATTCGGATGTATCTAAATTTGAAATTAAGGGGTTAATTCCTCAATTTGACCCAAAGGTAGATGACAGCAGTACATTCTTAAATCATTTTGAGAAAAAATTGACTTTTTTGAAAATACCAGAATCAAAATGGGTGGTATACCTGATCCTGCTTTTACCTATTGAAATTTCAAAGCTAATTGCTATAGAATCGGATTCTCAGGATAACCCACAGGAGTATGCGGAAATAAAAAAGATTTTATTACGCCGATTCAAGATGAGTGCAGAAAAATTTAGGCAATATCCTTCGTCCAACACAGGAAAAGTCCAGACTCTACGTGGAGAGATTACTTCTATGACTTAAGAAATTTTTATGAAGGTTGGCTCAATGAGCTGAATGTCACTACGTTTGATCAGTTGAAAGATCTAATAATTTCAGATCAAATAAAAAAGAAGTGTCCCCCTGATTACAAAGAACATTTTTTAGACCACTGGAGCGAGTGGAACGATCCAGTTTCTTTAGTTGATAAACTAGATTCTTACAAAGAAATTAGAAACTTAAAAGGTAGAAACACAAAACAAGAACAACATAAGGAAAATTCTAAGTACAAGTCGAGTAATGAATTTAAAAATTGTAAGAATGATGTTAATCATAAATACTCAACAAATAGAACTGTTAGTAAAAATTATGAAAGACCTATTAGCTGCTATGGCTTTGGGAAACCGGGTTTCATAAAGGCAAAATGTCCTACGTGTACGCCAAACGTTAAAGTTGATTCCGCCCAGGTTAGCTGCTTGAAATTTCAAACGTGTGCGATACAAGAACACCATGCAATGTTAATGAAAATTAAAGTGAATGGTATGTGGGGTCTAGCATGTGCTGACACTGGGGCTAGTCACACTGTTGCTGGTGAAACCCTGTATAACCTCCTCCAACAAGGGATAAATTTTCGTAAAGTAAATTTAAATGTAACACTCGCGGACGGAATGCCGAAGTTCTCTGAAGTTTATAACACCGATGTAGACATTGAACTAATGGGGAAAAGAATTCCTACTACAATATACGCGTTACCGACAGCTAAAGATAATCGTACCCTCCTTGGTACTAATTTTTTATCCAAAGCCGGTATTAGCTTAGATACCCAAAACAAAAACTGGTATTTTAACTGTAATCCTAGAAAAAGATTCACTTTTGAAAAAGATGTATTTGTACCACCTTGTAAGCCACATAAAGACACTTTTGACTCACCTGGTAATTTACAAAACTGTAGCACTGTGTCATCTGATAAAATTATCGAACCTCCTAAACTGAGCACTTTTGTTTTAAAGGAGACTGAAGGCAGTCACTTATCTACTGAGGAAAGGTTACAATTATGTAAATTGTTAGAAAAGTTTACAGGTATCTTTCAGCGAGGGGAAGAGCCTACACCTAGAGTTAAACATTATATAGACACTGGTGATAATCTCCCAGTAGCAATGCCGCCATATCGCATGTCTCCCGTAAAGAAGGACATACTTAAGAAAGAGTTAGAGAAACTTCTGGCCAATGGTAAGAATGCGATTCTGGCAATGGAAGAATGCGAGTCTCCGTATTCTGCACCTGTGGTGCTAGTGCCTAAACCTAATGGTCAAGTTCGACTTTGCGTCGACTATAGGAAGTTGAACTCCATTACAAAAACGGACCATAGATATAGGAATAACTAGATCACGCATCCGTATGCTAGTAAGAGGTTTTTCTTGTTGCCAAATATCTTCGGTGGCATCGCCCATGATAGTGGCAGAAAGCAGTGTCTTGATCATGGTTTATGGTTATTTTCGCCACTAGTCCAGCATCTTATTTATTTATTTATTTTTAATTAACTTTAACCATCATCATGCCCAAGTCGTGCTGTGCGTATAATTGCACCAACAGGTTTAGGAAATGATCTGGAATATCCTTTCACAGGTAATAAATGCTTGAAATTGGTGGTATTGAAAATCAAATATCAAATGATGTTCAATAACAGTAGTATTTTTAAATTTCCTATTTATCTATGCTTTTCGTTCACTTTGTGAAGTAATTGAAGGAGATATTGCACATCCTTCTTGAATTAAAGTAGACATTGCTTAATTCATGTTTCTACATAAATATAATCGTAAAACATTTGACCGTACGATATATATATATATATATATATATACTTATTTTTAAATTGTATACTTGGCACTTAAACTATAAAAAATGAGATAAATAAAGCATCGTAATTTACTTTTTACGAATAATTATTAATCATATTTTACAGGAAATGATTAATTTTCTATCATTTTTCAAAAATAACTCTTGAATTGGGGATATTGAATTTATCTTATTTATTCTAACTAGATTTTCCACATTTGAGCATTTTTTAACGACTTTTAAAATTACTAGTTTTAATATTAAATTCATTTTTTTTAGTTCAACGTGATTGTTTGTTTAAGTCTTTATTTATGTTTCTTTATACTTTTGTTTAAGTAAGCTTTATTAAGTTAGTGTTTTATGGTAAGTATTTTAACTTTTTTTTTTAAATAAGCATATAAGCTCTGTAGTGTTGTATCATTCCACAGTTTAATTAAAAGAAAAAAAAAACCTGGCCGGTGACGCAATTTTTAATATTAACGGAAATTCTATTAAATCAGTGCTTTAATTGAATGTACGTTTAAGTTTACACATCCCTGTCTGAACAAACAATAGTACACTATAAAATATATTTTTAAAAAGCCATAAAACAGTTAAGTTATGCAAAGCAAAGTTATCATGGGAGGATTATTTCTGATGTTTTTTGTGCAATGTTGTGCACAAAAAGTGCACATGCTTTGTGCAATGCTTCGATGCTGCAAACTGTCATTTTACTTAATTTTTCTAGATGACTTTCTGATTTTAATAACTTTCTGACTGTTTAGGTTTCCACTATCTAATAAAGAATTGACAAATAAATGGATTTCTGCTGTAAAAAGAGATAATTTTGTTCCCAATATACATACATTTATTTGTTCAGAACACTTCAGTGCTGAATGTTTTGAATCAAATCATAATCGGAAGTTGCTAAAAGATGATGTAGTTCCAACTATTTTTAATTTTCCAAAGCATTTGAAAAAGGTAAGTTCTAAACGAGGTACTTATTAGGGAGGTATAATGGGAATGGGAAATTGTCTCCACCCCACCCCCTCTCAAAAGAAAAGAAAGAAAAA
This sequence comes from Cheiracanthium punctorium, assembly GCA_038373885.1. Taxonomy (NCBI): domain Eukaryota; kingdom Metazoa; phylum Arthropoda; class Arachnida; order Araneae; family Cheiracanthiidae; genus Cheiracanthium; species Cheiracanthium punctorium. The sequence goes on from JAWZYV010005452.1 coordinate 21,985, forward strand.
AAAACAGCAAAAGCTTTTAAAAAGTTTTTATTGTACACAGTAATTAATATAATGCCTGTATATGTATATTTCATGCCTTAGAAATTGATAATATACACCCTCCAAAAAAAAAGTATTCGAGCAAGAGATTAAATTTCCTACGTTGGTTTTGTATATTAAAAATTATTTATCATAGAATATGAATTAGCCTATGTATAAATATGAATTTCCGTAATTCTGTCAAGTTGTGCGTTTTTCAAAAACTCAATTTTATTCGCAAATCTAAAATATAGGAAATTTCTCTCTTGCACGAATACTTTTTTTGGAGGGTGTACTTAATTTCAGAATGCATATTGTTGTAAAAACGAAAATAAAGATAATCGTTATTTTTTTTAATTGCCTTTGAATTTTTTTCTTCCTTTCCATATTTTGTTTCCACATACACAAAATAAGACTCATAGTACATCTATTTTGATATATAGCTATAATTAATATTTAAATTTAAAAAATCCAATTATTAAATTTTGTTAAATTGACATTCATGTGTTAAATTCAATTATAATTATGTATTGACAGATTTGGCAGAATTGTTTTAATGATATGTTTGTATTTTAATTACTTCTTCAGGCTTGATTGGAGTTGAACTAGGTTTATAATCAGACATTTTATATTTATTTGACAATCTTCGAATCTAACATTAGATAATTTTTAGATAAAGACTCTTTATCTAACAAGTAAACTAGTAGAATTAATAAAAAACGTGTTACTGTGTACTACATTTTATTATGTTCTTTCTTTGTGAACATGATTCTTTCAGAATATATTTCATTTTATAAAGAAAAAACATCCATTTCAAATCTCATACTAGTTATGCATTTTACTGTGTACATACTGTTACATATTTTCATGGTTAAGTAAATAATGAATGCCATCTTAAATTTAAAGAAACATTAAACAACGCCTAAACCATTAACAAATTTTAGTAAACTGTTTCTAAGTGTAGGTATTTTAGAAAAGTAGTGACTAGGCCAACCCCTGCTTACACAAATTCAATGAAATATTTTTTTTTTAATTCTGTATCCTGTTTCTTTAAATATTCATTTAAAAAAAACAGAAGATACATAAACAATTTTATTTCATAGAAGTAGATTAACTTGATATTTAAAATAAAGTGATTTCAATCAAGTAATATTTTTAAAAATCAATTGATTTAAATTAATGCAACTCTGTTATATAGATTAAAATATTCTTTTACAGAGAAAGTTTTTTTTAATTTACTTTTAGAACAAAAACCAAGACCTCCACCTAAACCACGAAATTTACATTATAACATTATTACATTATAACATATTAGAATATAACATAACTTTTTGGAAATCGGTTTCTTTTTAAGATATAAAGGACGTGTAAAAAACACGTTTTGGACTCCCACTTCAAAAGGGATAAAATTTCCTAAGTATAGCCTTTTTGCTTAAAAAAAAAAAAAAAAAGTAGAAGAAGGCGTATTTGAATCTCAAGAACTTTAGAAATACATTTACGAGGGAAAGAAAGATCCAAACTCAATCACCAAATTATTCCACAATATTATGATTTTCTTAAAATGTAACACGAAGCACAATCCCCCCCCCCTTGATATGAACGTAGTTTTCTCTTACGAGATCTATGACACCTCAGTCTTTTACAGTAGTACTTCCAATACACAATTGATACTTTATTTCAGTTCACATCTTTGTTCAGAAAAATTTTTTGTTTTCCTTGTGTGCAAAAATAAACATTTAATCGATTATTTTAATGTGTTACATTTTTAGACCATCTAACAGCAAAAATAAACTAAAAATAGCTAGCAAAGTATCACAACAAAATGTTTTTTCGTTGAATTTGTATCTGAATGCGTATTCTCAATGCTTGAACGAATCATCAATTCTGTATTTAAATGTAAATTAATGCTGTTGCATAGCAGTCGTAAGCAGCGACGTTTTCGTCTTTCTGCCACTATCGTGTCGTCTGCTCCGTAAGTGCACTGGCAACAAGTTTCCTCCCTTGTGCGCAATCTAGTTCACTATTCCTATATCTATGAAACGGACAAATATCCTTTGCAGGGATGTTAATTCTGCGCCGAGCTGCGCCGAAACACAAATTCTTGCGCCGAACTGCGCTTTTAGCTGATTTTTGCGCCGGTCTGCGCCGAATACGTCATTTTGACTCTTTCAGGGTGCGCTGAAACACAAATATTGCGCCGAACTGCGCTTTTAGCCGATTTTTGCGCCGGTCTGCGCCGAATACGTCATTTTGACTCTTTGTTAAATTTTTGCCACGCTCATTTATCTTTTAAAGCGTGTATGGAAAGCTAGTTAGCAGTAAAGCAAGATTCAAACTGCGCACGAAAGCTGCATTCCGAAGCCATTCTACCCGCACCGGATCGGACCAGTCGGGCTTTGTTAATCACTTCAATCAGGGCCGGCCAGATAGGCAAACAAGTACCGTAATTTATGGAAGAAACGCCGCGGCGTTTATGAGTTTAAAAGTTAAAAAGTAGTAAGTGCGGCGTTTCTACCGGGTGCGGCGTTTACAATATTTTTAATTTTTTTAAGCCGATCTTCAACGAAAAATCGAAAAATTCGTTTCGTGATAATTTTCTCAAAAGATGGCGCCACCACCGACACGTATTATTTAGCGTGCACAGATCACAGCGTAGCGAATCAGAATGCGAACCTACCCCCATAGAAAAGAGGTTTGATCCAGTTTTGGAGAAAGTCAGAGCACCCTAAGATGGGTCCATGTCCCGTGCTCTGAAGTGGATGGCTTCATACATCCAACCGATGTCTCCTCAATTAAGTAAAAAGAAAAAAAAATAGAAGTAAATCTTTTACATCTACATTTTAGAACTATAATTAAGTTTTAATGAAGTTTTGAATATATATTTTGAAGGGTTAAAGTTCTGTAAAATACCGCAAAAGTGCACTACCCTCTATTAAATGCATCCGTTTTTCACATGAACCTCTATTGTTCTTAAAATACTGAATTTCAGCCAAAATTAGTCAATGTTGCGCACGGTGCGAGTTTAACCTTTTCCCCCTCCACCCCCCCCCCCAAAAAAAAATAAATAAAGTTAATCTGAAAGATTTTTTTTTTCGCTGTGCGGCTTTGCGCCCTGTGCACTCTGTGGAATAAACACTGCCAACTAATTGGTATGCTCAAGAAATGCTGAATGCTTTTAAAATAAATCCCAATGTTATAAATATAAAAAATAATAAATAAATACCATCAAGAGTTGTTACACAACATTCAATTTAAAACAATTTGCTGAAGCAAGCTCATTACGTAATCAACAGCTGGCCATCCGCGGGGGGGGGGGGTAAATGTTTACTTTTAACTGGAGACTTCTCACACATCGATTGCTGTTTTCATTTTAATGGCGCCTGGTAGTTTGTCCGAACTTTGTGCGGATGCAAGAAGGTTTTTAGAAGTTATTTTTTTTATTTCTATAAATTCACCTTTGTGAATATAAACATTGATATCTGATTATTTGAAAATAGAAATCGTAAGCTTCGTAAAATAGTGGCAAATACTTTAAAACATTCTATGGAAAGGGGGAGAAAAAAGGAGATTTTTGTACCGTTTATCCAATTTCTACCGAAATATATCCGATCAACTTAATAGCTTTTTTAATAAATTAGGTCTAATAAGTAATGCAACATATTTTTTATTTATTTATTTTTTGTTAATTAAGAAATTGTTTTAGAAAACATTGGATTTTATCTGGCATTGACTTCTGACCACGATCACCCCCCCCCCCACACACACACACACACCAACGATCGCGGCTGCGGCGTTTTTGACGATTTTCTAGCTAACTAAGCTCATTTTCGTGGGTGCGGCGTTTCTTCCATAAATTACGGTAATCATCGCAAGGGGCACCGTTTTTTTTTTTTATGAAGGGGCAGGATTTGCTATTTGGAGATGAAACATTATGGACCAATTCGTTTTTCAAGATGTACACATGCATTTTTTTTTTTTTTTTTTAATTGATATTGTACCTTTTTGAGAAAGAAAAATGGAGGAAAATGTTTTTTTGGTGCAAAATAAATCTGCTGTCTTTAAATGAAAACTTAAAGGAGAAATCAATATGCCTTTCATAACTTGTTGTTCGAAAAGTTTTTATGTATTCACACTGTTTACAAAAGCGATTCATATGTTTTACCTTTTTGAGCTTAAAAAAAAAAAAAAAAAAAAAAAAAAGCTCCCTCCTCTGAAATGGGTAACGATCCGCCACAGCTCTATGTATATGTATTTTCCCGATTTGAACTGGCACTATTTTTTTCGGGCCCCACCACTGAAGCAGGTCACGAGCCGCCACTGGCTGTTATAGAAAGTGGACAGATTCTATTAACGGAAGGGAAGGATAGACTTGCAATACCATTAAAACTATTAGAAGAAAATGAAAAAGCTCAATAAGAAATTAATAAAAATAAAAAAAAAGAATAAATAGAAAACTAGATAACTTATGATACTTAATTTGTAATGTCATTATTAATTTCTCATAATCTTAATTTTTAACTTCCCATAATTCTTAATTTCTCTCAACAGTCATTAAATATTTTTTGTTTACATTTGCTTTGTATATTGTGTTCAAGTATTATAGATGAATATGTGAATATTAGATGAGGTTAAATTACTGATACAAAAGCATATGCTATTAAAAGTACACACATTTAATTATTCTAACCATCAAATTTATTTTGTTTTCGATACTGCTTACCAATTACGTGTTGTTGTATAAGAGGTGTAATATTTAGGTTTTCAAAAATCTCCATTTAGTACTACTTGTGATTTGTAATAGAACCAAAGAATGAGATAGCTTTTGTTTTAAAATTTAGTTTTCATTTTATTTGTGCTCTCTTTTTCGAGAGGAAGATTCCCTAAATAATTCTGAAAAAGAAAAAAAAAAGGACAGGGATTGGTAACCTGTGGCTCGCAAGCCGCATACAAATCATACTCATGGTTCTTGAGTAGGAAAAAAATGACTTAACCACAGAAAGGTTGCTGACTCCTGATATGTATTGTTTTTACCAAGTTGCTGATAGCATAGCCTGTATACACCCTTTTTTTTTTCCACAGCTTTCCTAAAGTGCTTTCAAATAGTGTTTTGCTTTTAGCAAATGGTGTTTGCTCGCAAACTTTGCTTTTCTTGTATGCATTTATTGTGTTCCTAAATCTTCAATTTTATGCTCCAAAATCATGTTAATTCTGATCTCGAATCATAGTTTTCCTCTCGGAAACTATTTTTTTGTGCTCCTGAGGTGCTCCCAAATGGAATTTTTCTGCTCCCAAATAGAATTTTTCTGCTCCCAAATGGAATTTTTCTGCTCCCGAGGTGCTCCCAAATGAAATTTTTTCTGCTCCCGGGGTGCTCCCAAATGGAGTGTTGGAGTTAACATCCCTGCCTTTGCCTAGAATGGATGATTTGCTTCATGAAGCTAAACATACACTGTACATGTCGACCATAGATTTACGATCCGGATATCACCAAATCGAAGTAAATCCCTCTGACCGGGATAAAACAGCTTTTGTGTGCCCTTTTGGTACTTATATTGCCGTATGCCTTTCGGACTTAAGAACGAGCCGGCGACCTTTCAAAGACTAATTGACAACTTCAGAAATTCCCTAAAAGATGTTTTGGTTCTGTCGTACTTAGACGATATAATAATTTTATCTGAAACTTTCGAAAAGCATATAGATGACTTAGAAAAGGTGTTTTCAAAATTGCGTGAGTTTAAATTACATGCTAACAGAGAGAAGTGTAATTTTGCTTGTAACCGAGTAAAATACTTGGGACATTACATTACTATTTCTGGTCTTGAAGTTGACCCAGATAAAGTTGCCGCCATCCAAAATTTGCCACATCCCAGAAATTTAAAGCAAGTCCAGTCCTTTTTACAGACTTGCTCGTGGTACAGAAGATTCGTACCGAACTTCTCTGATATAGCTAGACCTTTAAGTAATCTCACGAAGAAAAATGTTTCCTGGAAGTGGGGAGAAGAAGAGGAGAACGCATTTGAAACCCTAAAGCGTTGTCTGATAAGTCCTCCTGTCCTACGGCAAAATGACCCAAATAAGCCATACATTTTACGAACAGATGCTAGCAACTACGCTCTTGGAGCAGTGCTGTTGCAGGGTGAGGGAGCCGAAGAGCACTCTATTGAATATGCAAGCAGGCTCCTAAACGATGCAGAACGAACTATACAACCACGGAACGAGAAGCATTAGCAGTGGTTTGGGCGTTAAATAAATTCCGAGGGTACATCGAGGGACAAGATATAACAGTGGCATCAGATCATCAACCTCTTCGCTGGCTCATGAGTTTAAATCTCCAACTGGGCGACTTGCACGTTGGGCATTGCAAGTCCAGTCGTTTGCCCCAAAGATGGAATACATACCTGGGAAAGCCAACGTTGTGGCAGATCTCCTGTCAAGACCTTTCTGCCAACACGCTGAAGAATTCTGTCAATTCTGCAAAATTACCATTGATATGCCAACACGAAGTCCCAGAGAAGTACGAGAAGAACAACTTAAAGATGAAGACCTTAAGAAGATAATTGAATCATTTGAGAGTCCTGCTAAAGATGAAAATTTTACAAATTGGTTAAACAGGGGATATTTGTTAGTCTTATACCGATATTCACCGGAAGCAGAGACAGAAGCCCAGCTAGTGGTGCCGAAGCATGAATGGGATAGAATATTAAAAGAATATCATGATGCCCCAACGGCGGGTCATTATGGCTTAGAAGGAACACTAAGTAATATAGCTAAGCGGTACTACTGGACTGGCATGCGTAGATTCATTACGGAGTACATAAAGAATTGTGAAGATTGCTGCCGGTTTAAAGCTAGTAACCAGAAGCCTTCTGGTTTGCTACAAACACCTGTATACACTCAACGTTTTGAATCCATTTCAATTGACTTATTTGGACCTTTACCAAAAAGTCCGGATGGTAAAAAATGGATACTTATAGTAGAGGACTGCGCTACTAGATGGACCGAACTTTTCGCATTAGAACATGCTACTGCTAGGGAATGTGCTATCACCCTGATAGAAGAAGTTTATTTACTCTATGGATTCCCAAGAAGACTCATAAGTGACAATGGTAGTCAGTTCGTAAGCTCAGTGATGCAACAAGTTTGCTATCTTCTAAATATAGATCAGGTGTTAACCCCGGTATACCACCCACGGGCAAATCCGGTAAAGAGAAAAAACCGGGATTTGAAACCAAGATTGGCAATCCTTGTCAAGGGTGACCACACCATTTGGAGTGAGAAACTCGCATCCATACGTTTTGCCCTAAACACCGCAAGATGTGACACAACAGGTGAAACGGCCGCATTTCTTACGTTCGGGAGAGAGCTTCGAACGACGGATGATGTTACTCGCGACCTCCGCGCTATTATCTCAAATGACAACTTCGTGCCTGAGATAACGCCTTATCTCAAGCGTTTGGCAAATTACATGAATCAGTTGAAGTCTGATGTAGAACAAAAGCAGGATAAAAATAAATTTTATGCTGATAAACGTATAAGAAAATCGCATAGATATATCGCAATATAAGAAAATCGCAAACGTATAAGAACTATCTCCTACGATCTATTTGGTTGCTACGCAAAATAATCCTTTTACTCCCATAGGAAAGTACCACTCATCGTGCCTCCATCCGTATAGAGGAGAAATTGAGAGTGCTCCAGTTCTACCCCTTCGATCCAGAGGACTTCCCAAGGACCTGGTGGTCGGAAGAAAGACCACCCCAGCCCCTGTACCGGTCAGAAGATCACCCAGATTCCAAGCAGCAACATAAAGACATTTATTGCTGCTTGAGGGGAAGGTTGTAACGCGCCATGCGCGCGCACCCCTTTTTTCCCTCCTGCGTACGTATATAAAACAATAGGGAGTTTTTGCATAGCGTATTTTCCTCCGTTAACGGTACCGCTATCCGCTAAACTGGTTTTTGACCATACTGCGCATGCTCACGTATACCGGGCGGCAGCATAACGTTAACGTAACCCGCTATTTTTCAAAGTTTAGCGTATCCCCTAACCGTAAACGCTATCGAAAACAAGATGGCGGCCAAATAAGTGTGATTTAACATTCTTAATAAAATATGAATAAATATAGCCAAAAAAGGAACGAAATTTACTGTAAAAGTTTACTTATTAGTGCTATAGGAGTTTTTAGCTCGAAATCTTGAAGACTCGTCGATCTTTAAATTCTTGCATCTTTCATTTGGTATCGCCATTTAGTGTCAGGAAAATAAATTGCTTTTCCAAAGGATTTTTTTTTCTCCGTTTTGCATTGGTAGAAAATTTGGTTTAAAATTTTAAACAAAATGAATTTATAGAATAATGAAATCCTCAGAAAATAGTTATAATCAAATTGAAGCAAAATTTTTAATTTAAAGCAAAAAATCTATTTAGACGTATGTTTTTTCTTTTGATTATTTGAATAACTTTAGGAAAATACTGTTAAATTTTTAACGAAATTAGTTTAAAAAAATAAAAATCCAGCTTTTTATAATTATTTTATTAAAATTACGAGTTTGTCAACAAACCCTGATTAAAAAAAAAAAAATTGTAGAAGAATTAAAAATTCAGGTTTGTGAAGGTGTGTTCGCAGTGGGTTTAATTTATTTATAAATATTTTGTAGGTTCTAGTTCTAATTACTGCTCAAACAAATGCTCCATGTTAGTGGTTGGTACTGCATTTGAAAAAAAAAATAGTTTATGGGGATTTTAATTATTTTAAAACCTAATTTCGTGAAAAATTCAGCCGTATTTACCTAAACTGTCCGAATACACAAAATATTCAAAAAGAAAAAATACGTGCAAAAATAAACAAATAAGAAATTTGTATTTTAATTTTATCATTTGCTTAAAATAAAAAATTATGCTTTAATTTGTTTGAAACTATTTTCTGAGGATTTCATTAATTCTATAAATTCATTTTGCTTAACATTTTATACGATAATTTCTAAAATTAATGCAATGCTTTCCAAGGGAAAAAAAAATCGCATAAAAAATTTATTTTCTTGCCACTAGATGGCAATACTGAAAGAAAAGAAGAATGTAAAGCAAAAACGTTATGCAAAAACTCTCTTTTTGTTAGTAGTTCAGATACCGTAAACCTTATACGGGCGCATGCGCTGTACTGTCCTATGACGTTTAACGTTAGCATTACGGTGAGTGAAACCGCTATGCAAAAACTCCCTAATTAGTCGGTGATCCCCCCTGGAAGCAGAAAGACGTGAGGGCCTCCTGCTCTCTGCAGACTCTATGATTGTTATACGTTAATAATCATATTAAACTACTTTGATTTATAATCTAATATGTTAAGTTTTATTTGAGCTTAGCCGAATGTAGTTTGCCATCCGCAAGGAACAAGTGAACTGGTTATACACTCCCCTCCCGGCGCCCATGGCTGTGTGTAAATTCTTCATTGCTGTGTCTTAAGGGATTGTGTACGATATCCCTTGCATATTTCCACTGAATTTTGCCTGTGGAAGTGTTTTATTTTGTGTGAGAGTTACAGCATTTTTCAAAGCTTCGGTACTGTGTGGACGAGCTACTGGCTGTTAATGCCTGTGAATTTTGTACTGCTGATTGTTCGACTATGTCCTAGAAGCAATAAAGTTTGTGTTCCATCCTGACAAGTGGACTTTTCACTAGAACTTTCTACACCAACTAGACTTTAGAACGACGAACCCAAGAAACAAGCAGTGTTCTGCAACAATACTACTAATAGAATGCAGCTCATTCACTTATAATATTTACACCAGCTTCTTTGAAGCCATTCGAAATAGGGAAGGAGGTGGGCGAACTTTTCGGACTAAAGGAAGGTTCTTAAAATGCCTTATGCAAAAGGAGTTCTATATTTAGGTAGTTCCGAGATTTTTCAACTTTCGGTTCGATTCATATAAAATTCGCAAAATTTTCAGCTCGTGAAATCACCGATATCTTCATTTTCGCGAAAATTACAGCTCGCGAAAATGAATACTTTCACAGTATGTAAGATTCTGTACATCACATAATTTAATTAAGACGATTAATTTTAAAACTTTTGTATTCTAGGGAGAGATTTTGACCCAGGCCCGTAGCCAGGATTTTCTTTTTTTTTTGTGGGGGGGGGGCTCGAATATCCAAAGATCGTAACTTAAACATAGGTATCATGAGGTCCCTTGTGGGTTGCAAGAAAGGCGCCCTCCCCCTCCAACAATGACAAGGCATGGTAACCATTTTTAAAATATACTGAAACTTTTTGTCTTTTAGTACTGAAGTGTCTGAAATACCATTATCAAATAAGCCTTCCCTAGGACTGCACGAGCCACCACGCCCCCCCCCCCCCACTTTAAAGTACTTATGTAGGAGCTCAGCTTTATAACAAAAAATTATGCAAGAGAATAAATTTTAAAAATATGTAAAATATCTTACCATTAATTGAAACTAAACGCTGCTCTTTCTGATAATCATCCGCATGCCACATTTTATTCTCGAAGCTACAGTAGTGAAAACTAAAAGAAAAAACAAGAAATTCTGAGGTTTCTTTCGCAATAATATACCAATACTCTAGTTAGTGTAACGCAATGTCCGAGTCTCAAGGAAGATATCCAATCAATGATGTCATGTTCCTGTCCCCCTGATCACCCTCGGACTAACGTTCCAGGTTCCAGGAAAAACTAGCCCGTACATCCGTGGAAGTTCAACTTCGCGCAGGATAATAGAGGTTCGCAAAAGATCTCAGCAAAATTAAACCTGAGGAAGAAAAATAGTTAAACTAAAGGTGGAAAAAACCTCATGCTGAGAGGTACATCAATTATGAGCCATTTTCAAACATTCTTATTTATCGGGCCGGCAAAAGGTTCAAAAGGCCGGAAGATGTTTCCCTCCCACTAATTGCGGGCTCAATACTGGAAGTTGATCTCAAGGTGGAAAGAAAATAATTGCCAATCTTTAAAAAAAAAATAAGAAAACAAAAGAACATGAGACTGTTCTTGTTCCCGGAAGGCTGGACAGTATTCTTCCCTTTTCCTCATGACAAATTTATGACCAACTAAATGCCCCATGAATGGTGTTTCTTTTCGAAGATATTCTCCCCGAAAATTCTCTGATGGGCATTGTATTGCCGCTTCACACATTTTTAGCTACAATTACTTGCAACTCAAGACTAGGAACTCGATGGGAGATTTATTGCCTAAGACTATAAATGGCGAAGTAAAGAGGATCCATTCCTGGAATTCTAAGTTAACTGTGTTTACAGATATGCAACTACTTATGCTCAGAAGAAATGCTGAAAGGTATTGTTTATTATCGTACATAATATACGCGTGAGAATAAGAAAAGTTAAAAAAATTCTTTCAGCCCTCTGAAACTAGTATATTTTTCAGTATAAAATATTTTTAAAAATAATGTTTTTTCGCTGCAAAAAAGACTGGATCCTTATAAAACTGGTGGAACTTATAGGCCCAGCAGAGTCCGAACAACGTGAGGCCCGGGGCAAACGTCTCTCTCCAGGGCCCCTTTCATACTGATACAAGCAAATATATTCACCTGTACATAGTGTTATTTCTTGATGATTTGGCGACCCTTTTTATTCAGGAGAACGCTGGCAGCTGCCCTGTCTGCCCTTGTCTTAGCCAGGCTCTGGGCCACGGTTGCCTGGCCTATAAACAGAATGTATCCATCAGGTCCGGACCGCCCTCCCCTCTTTTTCTGTGACTTTATTGTGTGAATTACCCCCACAGAACGAGAAGAGAAAAGAAAAGAAAACTTTTTGGAATGTAAAAGTGAAACTATATAACTGTACACACGTCAGCTCAGGCACAACTCTAAAAACTTTGAATGAATAAAGTGGACTGTATATTAAAAATACTCTTTATTTTAATCTGGATTTAACAATTTTTGCTGCAGCGTGTATATATCTCGTAACGCCACAGCACACATTTGCCTCTCAAGGCATCTCGTGCACGGTCTCGTACCGTTCTGACCGGGGGAAGCGAGAATGCAGAGCTGGCCCTCCGCTGCTAACCACTTGAGAGCCACTTCAAAAGATTTAAGACAGATGCTGCAGACAGAGGCGCTCAAACATCCTCCCCCCGTTGAAATTATACAAATTTCAACAATATTTAAAAACATGTAATCTACATTCACAAATTAAAAAAATATGTATATATATAGTACATAACAGCAAGTACAAAAAAAGTATACAAAGCAAATTTATACACCCAGTTCTACAATCGAAAAATTTAATCACTTTCCATAGGAAGAATGCATATGTCTCTGACGTTCCTTTTAAATAGTTTACCATTGGGTAACTTAACATTTACTACTCGAACGTGTTTATCCTTTCCAAAAAATATTTCTGCAATTCTTCCTGTTAACCATTTTGTGTTGGGCATATTCTCATCTTTAATCAACACTAACGAACCCGTTTTTACATTATTTTTTGCAAATCGCCACTTATGGCGTTGCTGTAGGTTATTTAAATAATCTCTTTTCCATAACCTCCAAATTTGTTGGCTGTATTTTGTAATTTTCTGCCATTTAGAAAGTCTGTTATCCGACAAATCAGCCAATTGTGGCTCAATAATTGAGTTTAATGGCCTCCCAATGAGAAAATGGCCTGGTGATAATGTTTCAAAATTATCAAAATCTGATGATAAAGGGGTAAGAGGTCTCGAATTTAAAACACTTTCAATTTCTAAAATGATCGTGAGAAATTCCTCTAAAGTTAAATGTGCATTACCGATAACTCGTTTTAAGTGGAATTTAAAACTCTTAACTCCGGCCTCCCAAAGACCGCCAAAGTTTGGTGATTTTGGAGGTATGAACTGCCAGTCTATGCTTTCACTAGAAAGAAAATTTGCCAAAGTTTCGTCTGGATGCCTCACCATATTATGTAATTTTTTGAGTTCCATGCTCGCACCTACAAAATTAGTAGCATTGTCACTAAATAATTTTGAGCACTTTCCTCTTCGACTGAAAAAGCGCTTCAAGCATGAAATAAATGCATCAGAAGTAAGATCTGTTACAAAATCAAGATGAATTGCTTTGGTGCATAAACAAACAAAAATGCATACATACACTTTGTTCAGTTTCCCCTTTCTCTGATTTTTGAATTTAATATAGAACGGCCCGCAATAATCGGTACCGACATTGCAAAATGGGAAAGACTGAACAACTCTTTCTCTGGGCAAATCCCCCATAATTTGTTTCTCTAACACAGGTTTATTTTTGAAACATGTGATACACTGAAATACAATTTTTCTACAAACATTTCTACCATTTATGACCCAAAACTTACGTCTAACATGATATAATAAGGCATTAGGACCTACATGAAAATATTTCAAATGGTAATATCTTACAATAATTGTTGTAAGAGGATGTTTGTCCGAAAGGATCATTGGATGTTTTTGAGATGAACTGAGGTCGGAATGCTTTAATCGACCTCCGACACATAATATTTCATTTTCATCTAAGAAACAATTTAACGATTTTACCTTGCTATTATTAGGAATAGCAGCACCTCTCTTCAGGTTTTTTATTTCTTCTGAAAACTCACCTTTTTGTGCTTCTGTAATTAGATACATTTCCGCTCTTTTCACCTCCTTGGGAGTAAGGTGACCTGAGATCTTATCTTTAGCTTTAGCATTATGTATAAATCTAAATATATAACATAAAATACGAATGATGGTTAAATAATTATTACTCAATGCAAGGATATCATTAATAATAGAATTATGATTAAAATTTGTAAGGGTAATATGAGGATTGTCGCTTTCACAATTGCCCGTTTTTTTCAGTTCAACAGAGTCACCACATACTGAGATTGGAATTTCAGGATTGGGATATTCTCCCTGACTCAGAAACGTTGGTCCCTCGAACCACAGATCATTTTTCACTAGTGTCTCTGGATTCATCCCTCTTGAAATGAGATCTGCGGGATTGTTTCCGGAAGATACATGATGCCATTGTTGAACGCTTGTTAACTCCTGTATTACCGCTATACGATTTGCGACAAATGTTTTTAGAAGATATGGCTCTTTCTGTATCCAGGAAAGGACAATCATTGAGTCAGTCCAGAGAAAGATATCTACTGTCTTAAGTTGTAAGGAACTCGTCACTTTAGTCATCAGTTTTGCGAGAAGGACGGCAGCGGAAAGTTCGAGTCTGGGCACTGTTATTCGCTTAAGAGGTGATACTCGTGATTTGCTGCAGACCAAATTCACCTCTGAATCTCCTCGATCTGACGTGGATCTGCAGTAAATAACACATCCGTACGCATTCTCGGACGCATCCGCGAAACCGTGAAGTTGAATATGAACTGATTTTTGCATTATAATGCATCGATTAACACTTACACTATTTAGTAATGGCAAAGACTGAATGAAGTTTTCCCACTGTTTTGCCTCCGTTTCAGGAAGCGGGTCGCTCCAGTCCAATTTCAAACACCACAGCCTCTGTAAGAATATTTTGGCTGCTGTTATTACAGGACCCAATAGTCCTAGGGGATCGAAAATTCTGGCAATTGTTGAAAGCACAGATCTCTTTGTTGGCGGAACCGAGTTCTCTATCTGTATTTGAAAGGTAAACTGGTCGGTGATGGGCTTCCATGAAACTCCTAAGGCCTTTGTTTCATCTTTAAAACTGTAACTACTGTCACAGTCTGTTTTTAGCTCTGGAGAGCTACTACACCACTTGTGTAATGTGAAACCTCCACTGTTGAGAGCTTTTATTAACTCTGATTGTAATGCTTTAGTGTCACTCAGGGTGTCTGCGCCACTGAGGACATCATCAATATAGAAGTCTCTCTCTATGACTGGAGAGGCTAAGGGAAAGTTTTGTTGTTCATCTCTGGCTAATTGTTGAAGAGCTCTTGTAGCGAGGTAAGGTGCACTCACTGTACCGTAGGTAACAGTGTTGAGCTCGTCTCCCTCCAAAGTATTCTCTGAAGTTTAGTTTGACTCGGGTCAATTAAAATCATCCTATACATCTGCTTTATATCAGCTACAAATGCATAAATATGCTTACGAAATCTAATCATTATCTTAAATAGGTCATCCTGAACAACCCCACCATTGTACTGTAAAGAGTTAAGCGAATTCCCTGATGTTGTCTGCGAGGAAGCATTAAATACTACACGAAGTTTTGTAGTACTTTTATCTGGGCGATAGACTCCTAGATGCGGTATATAGTATGTTCCTACTTCTTCCTCACATTCCGAAATCTCTTTCATGTGCCCTAATGTTTCATATTCCCGCAAAAATTCTTTGTATAATGATAAATAATCAGGCTCTTTTACAAGGCGACTCCACAACGAATTTAATTTCTTGAGGGCTATATTTTTAGATTTCCCTAAACAATTTGGATCCTCTTTTAGCGGCATTTTTACTATGTATCTACCTGGACTATCTCGTTTAACGTTTTTCTCAAAATGATTTTCGCAAATTATTGTTTCTTTGTTTTTAGGTATCTCAATCTGCACGTTATCTATTTCCCAAAATTTCTCTATGGTTTTGGTTAGGGCAATATTATCTTGAATAAAGTCGCAATGGACCCTATCCGGCGTTTCAGTGGGAACGCTTCCACTTGCCACAAAACCAAAAACAGTATTTTGAAAGATTAAATTACTGTTAGTCGGACAAATTTGACCAGGTCGCAACAATTCGTAGAAGATTTCTGCGCTCAAAAGTAAATGTATGCGACTTGGTTTGTTAAAGTGTTCATCTGCCAGGTTTACATATTTTAACTCGGGTATATTTATCTCAAACGTTTTTGACGGCATGAAATCAGTAATCTTGGATACTATCAAAAAATCTAATTCTTTCTCGTAATTTCCCTCAGTGTTGGAAATCGTCGCTTTAACTACAGATTTAATTGTTGTGCAGGTATCGCCAATTCCACAAACTGTTAAATTAGTTTTTTCTCTTTTTAAATTAAAGCTGTTAGCACAATCTGAAGTCATGTAGTTATTCATTGCCCCTTGATCCAAAATCGCACGCACTCTAAAATTATTACCAACGTTATCTCTCACTAAGCAAGTTGCAGTGCTAAGGAGCGTTGTTTTTGATGTATTTATTACTCGCGAGGAGAGCACCGATGTGTTTATATTAGATTCGACGCTAGCCAAGGATGCTGGCTGGAATGTTGGTGCCTCCGCACTCAAAGTACTCTCTCTTGTACCTCTTGTAATAGGGGGGGAAACCAAATCGGGGTTATTGGCCGCGCTCTCTTGTCGCAAAAACTCACCGCTTTTCGGGAAATGTAATGAGTAGTGATGTCTTTTATTTTTTCCATCTCTTTTGCACAAAGAACAAGAAAATTTTGATTTGCAATTATTAATTAAATGTTTTCCAAGACAGCAAAAGCAATAATTATTTTTCTTAACTATTTCTACTCTCTCAGAAACAGGCAAGGCCATATAATTTTTGCATTTATATAAGGGGTGATTTTCATAACAAAGGCAACACTTTGAACTCTTACTCTCAGCTAAAAATACTCTAGACACATTTCTCGAATTAGAGGATTTTTGATTAAAACCTTCCGTTAGAAGTTTTCCCCGTGACACAAAAAATAGATCTGCTTCTTTTCCCAATGTTATGGGATCAAACCATGTATCTGCCTGCCTAACACTGATATGAGACGCTGTTTCTTTGTCTAATGTTTGAAACAACTTGTCTGATATAATTAATTGCTTTAATTTCTCAAAATCAGACACCTCTCTTAATTTTAAATAATAATCAAAGCTAGTTGTCAAACGAGATGCAAATTGTACATGGGTTTCATTTGCCTGCCTAGTAGTTTTTCTGAATTGCTCCAAACATGACTGGGCGGTTGGTTCGAACTCTCTTAATACGATTTTTTTCACTTTATCATAATCATTTAACTCATTATCTCTTATGTAAGAAATTATGTTTGAAGCTCTCTCACCTAGTAAATTCAAAAGTATCTCCGCCTTAAGTACATCGGGTACGCTCTTTGTAACAAAGGATCTTTCTAAAGAAGTAAAAAACAGACCCCATCCTTCTGGTCGACTCGGGATTTTAATCGTTAGAGTTCTTATACTTTTTATTAGCGAATCTAATGAATCATATCTCTCAACTTTATTTTCTGATTCGTCGCTAGTTTTTGGAACTGTTTTTGGAATTGTTTGCAAGCGTGACAGTTCTAACTCAGCTTTCGCTCTCTCTAATTTAGTTTGTTCTAATTGTAATTCTAACTGTGATTCTGCTTTCCGGTCCTCAATTATCAACTCTAAGTGACCTGATACAAATTCTGGTTCATTTTTGAATTTATCAGTATCCTTTATAATATTAATAAGCTCTGTCGTTGTCATTTTCTCTGTTATTTCCTCTCCTAACTCTATCGCGGCGAGCTGCAAATCAGCTTTTCTCGCGTTTTTGAACATTTTTATAACAAACTCAATAACTAATTTCTAACTCAAAACAACGATAAAAATAAATTCAATTAAAGGTTAAACACAACTCTTAACTCTAAAGAATAATAACACAAATTATCTCAAGGGAGTAAATGACCAGAAAAGCTCAGCACCTACTTCGTCACTTGTTACACAAACAAAGGAACTTCATTTATATCCATAAGGCACCGGAACCGTCTCACGTGAAGACGGACCAAAATGTACACACATCAGCTCAGGCACAACTCTAAAAACTTTGAATGAATAAAGTGGACTGTATATTAAAAATACTCTTTATTTTAATCTGGATTTAACAATTTTTGCTGCAGCGTGTATATATCTCGTAACGCCACAGCACACATTTGCCTCTCAAGGCATCTCGTGCACGGTCTCGTACCGTTCTGACCGGGAAGCGAGAATGCAGAGCTAGCCCTCCGCTGCTAACCACTTGAGAGCCACTTCAAAAGATTTAAGACAGATGCTGCAGACAGAGGCGCTCAAACAATAACTATACAGGTTAAATAAACTAATAAGGAGCGTGAAATGGTAGAAGTACAATTCAGGAAAAGAATGTGTGTTAAAATTAAAAATTCAGAAGTTAATGTTAAAACAAATAATATTACAAGATCCCAGACAGCACATAAGCTTAAATCAAGCTTGACATTTGGCTTGGCAATGCAAGCTTGGCTTAAGCTGGATTTTAGCTTGCAAAGTGCGCAGTGATGGCGCCATCTGTGAAAGAGAATGGACATTAATTGTCTAGCGTCCTCAATTTGCTGAAAGTTCGTAGAAGATGTGTTTTGTTTTATTACCAGTGCCATATTACCGGAAGGGCAAACGGGGCAACTGCCCAGGGCCTACAGATTTTAGGGCCCAAAAATCTTGCATCTTACACTTTTGTAATTTTAAAATAAAATTACAAAGGATTAAAAAAAAATTCACAAGTTAAATAATTTTTTTAATTATAAAGTATGAACAATGAAAATAATTCAAATTTACATTTGTATAAAGTAATTTAAACTTATTTTTAATTCTTCGAAATGCTCTATATCGATATAGCATACCAATATGTAGGAAAATAACCACATTTGTAAAGAGAATTTTTAGCGTTAAAAAATAGCAAAATTTTTCAATTATTTGTTATTTGAAGAAATATTTACAAAAAATGACTAAAGTGTTTGTATTCCATACATGTTAGCAACTGTGATATAGCATTTCGAAGTAACGTTTAACTATCTGTTTCTTTGATTTCAGATTACTTAACACAAAATTTGTGTTAAGTAAGTAAACCCATTCTACATTTCCAAATATGGAAATTCTTTAAAATAAAATACAATTATACTACGAAATTGATATCAAAATCAGTCGTTTGTCTCGATTTTGGCCAGCAGTATTGCTCAACGATGAGTGTTGCGATATTGAAAGTTTTAAAACGTGTCCTGCTTTTAAGTTTATATTATGCTTATTTCCCTATTAGTAGAGTCTATAAATCACACATAACATTATTTAAATTTTGATTCATCCCATGGAAAAATAAAAAAAACTTATCAGCATCGCCCATACTTATCGATCTGGCGTGACAACAGTCACTCGAGCGGTTAGCACGCATTCCTTCCAGCCTGAAGTTCCCGGGATCGAACCCAGCCGTCGACGTCTGATGGAACAGATTAAAATAACATAAAATTTCAGCGTAGAGGGGGAAAATGCGCGGAAAAATAAAGTATATGGGGCGCGTTCGTCAGCGGGCGCCCCGTGTATTTAGAATTTTTTTTAAGCTTGAAATGTCAAGCTTAATTCAAGCTGGGGAAGTGTAAACTAGAACACTTGATTCAAGCTTGCATTAAGCTTACACGCTTGGAATTTTCAAGCTTATTGACTTGATAAATCAAGCTTGCTGCAAGTTTGATGCAAGTTTGCTATGCTGTCTGGGATAATATTACAAGATGATATATAAAAATGGTCTGATTTCTGGTGCCACGCAGGTGTTGAAATGGGCTAGTAATTAAGAAAATAATCTTTTTCTTGAGAGAAGTGTTAGAGCGAGTTCTTGCAATGCGTGACGGATCCAGGATTTTTTTGGGAGAGGGGTTAAATTTTGATAACAGCTTTCGAGCGCCCGGTTTCAGCTACTTTCTCCCAAACAAAATGTACAATAAAACGAAATTTTAGTCTAAACCAATGTAATACTACAGGATAAAATGAAAATCACGAGCCCGCGCCTTGGAGTTAGTGGATGGATTTTAACTAAAAAGGATGACGTTGCTTTGACGTCATTTTACGGTTTTTGCATCCTCCCCCTCTGGTTCTGCCGACGTCCCGACGAAGAACCAGGAGGCTTTTTGGTGGTCTACTTCGTTTTCTTATCGGAGCCACTGGTGTAGCGTCCGAGTTATGACACAATTCTATTGCTGATGAATGATATGTTGCAAGCGTTCCATGTGGATTATCCAGGCTTGCAATTTCAAATGTAGTAGGGGATCTTTGAGTCAATATCACATTTGTTCCATCACACTTAGGCATGAACTTTGCAGTTTTGTGATTTGAGGCTTTACTCACAGGATGTGAGGTTACCCATACTTTATCTCCCGGTATGAAGTTAGGTCCTTGTTGCCTTTTACGATCAGCATATTTCTTTCCCTGGTCTTGTTTTATTTCCACTCTTTCTTTAATTTCCTTAGAAATATTAGCAAATCTCTTCAAATATGGTGTTTCTGGCACAAAATTGTCGTTATAAATAACTGCACGTATGTCATGCTGTACATCATCGACTGTCCGGAGTTCTCTGCCGAACTGCAAATATGCTGTACTTTGTCCGGTGGTATCACATTTGACAGTGTTCATAGCAAAGCGAATTGTTGAAAGCTTTTCTTCCCAAGAGTCATGTTCATTACTCACAAGGATAGCCAATCTCGGTTTTAGATCCCCATTTTTCCTCTCTACAGGGTTAGCTTGAGGATGATAGACAGGAGTCAAGCTTTGTTTTATATCCAAGAGGAAACAGAGTTGTTGCATTACACTACTGACAAATTGGGTTCCGTTATCACTAATTAGACGTCTTGGGAGACCATATCTCAAAATAACTTCTAACAACGTTGTTGCGCACTCCTTTGCAGTGGCTTGCTTTAAGGCAAACAATTCTACCCATCTAGTTGCACAATCTTCAACAATAAATATCCACTTTTTGACACTTTTCCTTTCTGGTAAGGGACCAAAAAGATCAATAGATAGGATTTCAAACCTTTGAGAATATACAGGAGTTTGCAACAATCCCGATGGTTTTTTATTTGAAGGCTTGTACCTACTGCATTCAGCACAGTTCTTTACATAGTTTGCAATATATGAACGCATTCCGATCCAATAGTATCTTTTGAAAATTCTATCTTAAGTTCCTTCAGCCCCGTAATGACCTGCTGTTGGCGAATCATGGTATACTTTCATAATCTTCTCTTTCTCGTGCGATGGTACAACAAGCTGTGCCTCTTCCGAATCTGAACTTGGGGAATATCTGTACAAAACACCTTGGTTCATAATGTAACCACGTTCGGTCCAGTTATGATAGTCAACACTTTTTTGGTCACTTTCAAAGCTGTTAATCATCTTTTCAATTCTTCATCTTTCATTAGTTCAAAACGTAAATCACACGGTTTACTTGCTGGTATATCCACAACGACCGAGCAGAGCTCACAGCTATCTTTAGGAGGATGCCCAAAACTAGGCCGGGACAACATATCAGCTATAACATTCGCCTTTTCAGGTATATATTCTATCTTCAAATTGAATTACTGCAATCGCAAAGCCCATCTGGCAAGTCGTCCAGATGGAGACTTAAGACGCATGGCTACGAGCCCGATAACTGGCTAGATTGTGGGTGTAACATTAACTATAATGTCGTTAAGCCAGCAATACACAATAAGCAACATATACGCGAGTAAACAAACAGATATTATTATTGTTATTCTACTTGTACAGTTAAACGGTGGGTTACAGTTAATCTTAGGTACAGTTAGTATCACAGTTAATTCTTATATTATTACCATCTTCCTTTTTTTTTTTTTTTAAGTTTAAGAATTTTACAAGTCCAGTCTCTGAGGTTTTCTCACAATCCTTCCTGATCTGGTTTGGGTAGTATCAGTCAAGTTGACTTTGGTCTCTCAGGAACTCGCTCCGGTGGTGTTGGCAGCGAAAGCTCTAAATCACTACCTCGTTGTTCTTCCTGCGGTGATGTTGCCAGGGTTGGAGTGTCATCAACGGGTTGTTGAGGAGCTTCTTGTTGGGAGGAGTCGGGCCGAAGAAACCACGAATTTCTTCGATAGGTGGCACCTTCTGGAGTACGGATGATGTATGACCTGGGACTTTGAGCCGGGGCAATTACTTCAACTGGGCTCCATTTTCTGTGTCCTCTACGGAACAATACCTTCTGTCCTACCGCCATTGGTTGCTTTGGTCTTAATCCTCTATCCCTGTAAGCTTTCGATATCTGTCTCAGTATTCCAAGTTTGGACGAAACATTCTTAATTAGTCTCGGCTCAAGGAGTTTGGAGCAGACGGGCAATGTTCCTTTCGTTCTTCTACCCATGAGTCGCTGCGTAGGTGATCCTAGATTTGCTCTTGGCGTGTTTCTACTATTTAGTAGAGCTAAATAGATATCAGATTCATCTGCAACACATTTTGATATTAGGGCTTTTGCTTCTTGAACATGCGTTCAGCCAGACCATTCGAGCGTTTGTGTTCAGGGCTTGAAACTTGTATGCTGAAGTTGTAGTTTTCGGCAAACGTGTATAATTCTCTGGAGATCAGTTGAGTTCCTGCGTCACAGCATAGAGTCTCTGGAACTCCGTGTGTGGCAAACCAATTTTTCAAGGCCTTGATCACGGTGGTTGAAAATAAATCTCGTAGGATGCTGAAATCAAAATAGCCAGAATAACTATCTGCTATCACTAAATATTTTTTTCTATCAAGATGAAAGATATCGATCGCACAAATTTGCCATGGCCTTTCAGGTATTGGGTTTAGCATCAAGGATTCTTCAGGCTCGTCCCTTTGACGCTGTTGACATATCTTGCACTTCTTGACGTAAGTGGTCACATCATTGTTCATCCCATACCAATAGACATTTTCTCTTGCTCTATTCAGCGAACGTTGGATTCCTAGATGTCCAAGATGAATTGTTTTCAGTGTTGGTTCCTTCAATTTGTCAGGTATCACTATCCTATCACTTCTGAAGAGAATGCCTTCATGCTCGGCAAACTCATCTCGAAATGTCCAGTACTTTTTTATGCATTCTGGGACATTTTTGACATCTTCTGGCCAACCTACAAGAACTGCATTCATTAGAATGGACAGTTCAGGATCCACCTGAAGGGCTTCAAGTAACTCGCTTGTCCTTGCTTCTGTCATAGGAACTACGATATGGATTTCCATTAGGAACGATATGGATCTGCAAATGGGGTGGGAAATGGATCTCCATTTCCTACGATATGGATCTCCAAAAGGAGTGTCATTGTCTATAGATGGTGTACAGTCTCTGCTCGGGGTATCAGCAATGAACATATCAGTCCCTTTCTTATACACAATTTCTGGACGGTATGGGATTATGTCAAACATTATACGCTGTAAACGAGGTGGGGCAGAGTGAAGAGGTTTCTTAGCAATTGACACAAGTGACTTGTGGTCAGTTTCAATGACTAGCTTGCGACAACCCCAGATATATTGATGAAAACGTAGACAACCGAACTTGATTGCAAAGGCCTCCTCAATCTGTGAATAATTTTGTTGCGTCTGATCAAGTGCCTTTGTTGCATAAGCTACAGGTCTGCCTTCTTGCATAATTACTGATACTACTGAATGCTTGCTGGAATCCACTGATAAGACAATTGGAGAGTTCACATTGAAATATTTCAGCGTTGGAAGATCTTTCAGTGTGTCTTGTAGCTTTTTAAAAGCCGCTTGGTGTTCCGGTGTCCACAGCCATTCTACGTCTTTCTTGCACAGCTCTCTGAGCGGTCTAGTAATTTCTGATAGATTTGGCACAAACTTAGACAAATACGTGACCATGCCGAGGAACCGTTGTAAGCTTGTCACACTATCAGGTATTTTCAAAGAATTGATTGCTTTTACTGTCACAGCTTTCAGTCCATCAGCTGTGACAATGTGACCTAAAAAGTTCACAGTTTGTTGTGTGTACACACACTTGTTTGTATTGAGTGTTAGACCAGCATCATGAAGGATTTTTGTTACTTTTGATGTCAAAGCTTTTAATTTTTACACTGTTTCAGCATGAATTAATATGTCATCCATGGCACATTCTACTCCTTCTATATTCCCAAGTAAATGTTCCATTATTTGTTGAAACACCTCAGGAGCAGAAGATATTCCCATGGGCATTCTGAGATACGAGAATCTTCCCCAAGGAGTTGCCATTGTGAGATATTTACTGGTACGCTCAGTTACCTTGACCTGCCAAAACCCTTTATTACAGTCCAATACAGTGAACCATTTTGAATTGTTGAGTCTAGAAGCAATTTCTTCTAAAGTGTTTAATGGATACTGTCTTCTCTTAATATTCTTATTTAAACTTGGCGGATCCATGCATACTCTTATTTTTCCATTCCGACAAACTACCACCATGGGCGAAACTGCTGGTGTTGGGTCAGTTACGGGCTTGATGATCCCTATCTTTTGCATTCTATCCAGCTCATTTTTCACTTTCTCTTGCATAGAATGTGGCACTCTTCTTGCTGGAAAAATCTCTAAGTGCGCATCTTCTATCAGGTCAAGCTCATATTCAAAATTTTTCAAACATCCAATTTCTTCACTGAATGTTCCACTGTTAGTTAAATTATCTGATAAACTTACTGAGTTTATTCTCTTAAGCAAGTTCATTTCTGCACAGGAGTTCTTACCCAATATTGACTGAAGGTCATCTTTTATCACAGTAAATTTAACAGTGTAATTTTTTCCTTTTACCTTAATATTAGCACCTGCTTCACCAATTACTTGCATTTTATGGCCCGTAAATGAAACTAGTTTCGTAATTTTAGAGTTATTAATTCTTAAATTTGCTTTTTTAGCAATGGTTAAGGAAAGTGCATCGCACTGGGCACCTTTATCTAATTTAAATGTACCTTTAACCTTTTTCTCGAATTCGGCACTTTCGAACCAATCTGTCAGTATACTAGGTTCGTCTGTAATGCTGCTGATTACGAAAGAGTTTGGGTTTCCACTTGATTCATCTTGATTAGTAACTGTAGCTACCACACGCTTGGATTTACAGAATTTAGCAAAATGACCTTTTAAATGACATTTATGGCATTCTTTATTGTATGCCAAACACTCTGCTTTCTTGTGCATCGTTCCACACCTTGTACATGATTTACCGTTGTTTACTTCTTATTTACCCTTTCGATAGTTTTGGTTCCCGTTTCGATTTGGCGTCTTCTTAACAATTTCGATTTTCAGCGGTTGTTCTTTGATGACAGTCATCTGTGATCTTGCTAATTCACCAGTAAAGGTCTGCGCCGCACGGGAATTCGCGGCGGCGGCGTAACGACCTCAGAAACCCGGCGGCGCGCCGGGTTTCTGAGGTTGGTGGAATTTAAAAAAAAAAAGAGCATAATGAAAATGGCCGTATGCGTACAAACACACACACACCTATGTATAAATTAACGTTAAAAGATTTTTTAAGACTATGAAAACTAAGCTTGAGCAAACACCGCCTGTCATCTTAGGAATAATGCAATCAGAGAGGTGAAACGCTTGGTGGCATTACTTGGGTTGCCTACCTATCCCGTGAAGTGGCCGATTAAAATTAATATATTTATAAGAACTCTTAACAAATAGTGGTGTTAGAATGTAAATTGAAAAAACTGTATAATAACACTCATTGTTGACAAGTACTATTTATGGATGTTTCATATGTTTTCCTCCTCTAGATCATTTTAAAAAATCTAAAACAACTAATGACTGTTTTTTTAAAATAGTTTGTTTTCAATTCAAGCCCTCTCCACCTTTCTTTAGAATGAAATATATATACATAAAATAATTTCTGCACTTAAAAAGATTAAAAGATCTACTTGCAGAACTTTGTTTTTAAGTCTTTATAAATTTTAAATAAGAAAAATAAGCTACTAAATTTAGCTAAAACTCATTATAAATTAACAGCTGGTTATGAATACATCAGATTATTTTATACACTTATCATAAAAATATGGATATTAGCATTTCCAATATATTTTATTTAAAAAGAAATCATCATTTTAAGTTTTTCATGCACCTTTATCATGAGTTCTAAATTTAGTAGATTTGTTTTTTCATTTAAAATGTGCTATATTATATGTGTGTGTTACTATGCAAAATTTTTGTCAATTTTACATTCCAACGCCAGTATTTGTTAAGAGTTCTTGTTATAAAAATATTAATTTAAATCGTTCGTATCTTGGGATAGATAGGTAACGTAAGTGGCTCCACCTATCACCTCACCTCTCCCATTGCATTCTTCGAAAGACGACAGGCAGTATTTCTAGAAAGAAGTGGTTTTACTCGCCCATTTAAAAATCTGATAGTCACCAGTAACTGCATATTTCGACCTCTGCTCACTTCTAATTTTACCTACGCAGTTCAAGCATGAAATGAGTCGATATTTTTAATTTAAAATAAAATTGCTAAAAAACAGTGGTGGAAAATGTTCCGATAAAATAGGAATGGTTGGCAGCTATGGTATAGTGATGGATAGCCAGGGCCGGCCTAAGGGCAAAATTCTGTGTGTGCAAGAATGAGTTTTGGCGCCCCTTACTGTAAAAATTGATACAAGAAACCCAGTAAGAAGTATGTGTGCTCTATAACTGAAATTCGTGGGAACGTAATACCTAAAAATGACATTTTGGAGGGACTAAAAATCAAAAGCTAAAACGAATATGAATTACTAAATAGTACATGTTAAAGTGGAGTACTTAGTATCTTTTCATTAATTCATTTTTGTTTTTTTAACAACTTCTTCTAATATTATGTATTTTACTCACTTTTTCAAACTTCAGTTAGCGTGTTGTACTGTACTTGTGTAACGGGCAAACGCCTAATAAATACTTTTACTCACTTTACTCGTATTGTTTTGTGTGGTAGAAAATGACAGACGCATTTTTAACTATAGCAAAAGTTTTATTTGATTTAATACAGTCAGCACATTAAAGAAAGTACGAAAATGTGCAGATATATAAACTTTGGCTTTCACTTTTCTAGCAAAGATACATCAATATAACTATAAATGTAGTAGTAGTGTGAAAAATCAAAAAAAGTACTACGGAAAATTGATTAAAATAATCTATTATACTCTTAGCAATGAACCTTCCTAGTTTTAGCAGCCGAAAATGTTTTTATTTAAGTATCATAATCTAATGACGATGAAATATCATTTTCAATGGACAAAATTGAAAGATTGTTCAGTCTTTCCTCAGAAAGAGTAGAGAAAGATAAGTTTTTATTATTCTTAATTTAGAAAAACTTCACTCAGCCGACGTTACCAACAACGGCATTGTCAGAAGTATTCGTAAAGCAACTCTTTTACATAAGCGTCTGCAGATCCAGTTTCCAGCAAAAAGTTCAGCACGTTCAGAGGCGTTTTCTCTTCCAAAATCAAACAAAGAGAAATTAAAACTAAAACCATTATGAATTAACTAACTGAACATTAAATCAAGCTGGTAAAATCTGAATACCTAAAATGTAAAAGTGTTACATATCTTTATTTCGGACGAGGCTCTTGATAGAGATCAGCTCTTCGCATAACTCAATTCCTTTGATGTCACTGTCATCCCCATCCGAAAGGAGATCTCCTAAGTCTTTGCATTTTACTAACAAGTCATCTCTATTGGGTAATTCACCAAGTTTAAAAAGAAAATTAAAATTTGACATCTTGTCCTTGATTTGTTCGAATCTCTCTTGAACAGCCATTTGAGCTGTTTCAACAAGTGGTAAAAAAAAAATCAACTTTGAAACGCTCTTGGTGATCAACCGGTGCTTCTCCATCGGCCTCATAATCAAACTGTTTGTTCTTCCTTCTAACCCTCGGTGTTTTGAATTTTCCTTCCACTTCTAAATCTTCAGCCAACTCTTTCGCTTTCGCTAAACAACTAAATTATCCTTTTTCGTGGAAATCCGCCAAAAAGTCTCCAACGGACTTCAAAATAGACACAGCTTGGATTAAATTCACGTTCTTTGATTGCAATATTTTGCTAGCGATATTTATTTCAAACAGGATATCATACCATGCAATCAGTGACACTAACAAGACAAAATCTTCTATAGCTTCGGATAAGGAATTTGCCTCACTTCTAACTTCATCTTCAAATGATTCATCCTCGTCATGCAGGCCCCAAAGTGCCCGTCGTTTTGCACAATCTGATATCTTATAGCTTTCAGCGATTCAATTCGTGCTTCCCAGTGAGTTGCACAAAGTTCTTTTAATGTAAGAGAAGGCCCAAATAATGATGATCCCTCATCTGACTGCGACAGTCTCTCTAACAATTTGCTCCAACGTTTTGCCGATGAGCTAAAAAACACAAACAATCGCTGAATTGTTCCAAAAAAGAGTAACTGTTAATACTGAGGATTTTGCGGCATCGCTCAGTACCAAGTTTAGGCTATGACACAAAAGCATGGTACAAAAAAGGCTCTCTTGTTTTTTTCTAATTTTTTTCTATTTTTTTTTCAGTCCGGAGTATTTTGCCTTACCTATTTGCCCGATTATCATACCCTTTGGCTCTGCAATTAGAAATATCTAAGTCGTACTCCCGTAGTTTTTTAAGACTGTTTCCGCATGCCTTTACTTCAATCTGTTATTTCAATGAAATATAGGAAACTTTCGCAAATTTCAACTTTTGCTCTTTTGTTTCATAAACATACCCCAAAACAACAGAAAGCTGTTCTTTCCTACTTAAACCGCGTGTGCAGTCGAGAAACAATGCGTATAGTATTTGGCTGTTTTAATTCTACTTACTATTTCTTCTTTTACTTTATCTCCCATCAGAGTCAATAATTCGTTTTGTATGATTTTTCCTAAGTATGACAGACACCCTTGTTTTTCATTTGCCAATACTCTAGACACATGTTCTTTCATTTCAGGATCAAATTGAGCAATTAGTTCAACAAGTCCTAAATAATTTCCATTGCTCAATGTTTTGTTTTGTTTTTTTCTTTTTGGTACAAAATTTCATTTGTCCCTCGGAAAGCCATTTGGTTCGGGGCAAGAAATTGTGTTATGGCAAGAAGTCGTTTAAGTACATTTTGCCATCGTTCTTTTTCTAGGGCAATTATTTTCTGGTTTTCATCATCGATTGTTTTACCTGTGCTCAGTCACTTTTCCGCCTCTACCCATTTTTCATAGCATTTTAGGTGAGTAGAAGAAGTTTCATGATGATTCTGTATAGTTCCAATGTGCCTCCAGTCACAGTTGCCACTTTGATATGATAAAGTTTTATTGGAACTTGCAGTACTAAATATCTTACAACAGAAACAGTAAACACTTTTGTTTGTCGAGAATACAATAGCCAACGCCTCTTAACTCTTCACGTAACCTAAGGTCTGCCTTCAGGCAGTGGCGGATCCAGAAATTCTCTTTTGGGAGGGGCTAAATTTTAAAAAAATTATTTCACCCAAACAAAATATACAATAAAGCAAACTTTTAGTCTAAACCAATGTAAAAACTTTAGGGAGGGGCTAAGTGATTATAAAAGATCACTTTACATATTCAAAGTGCATAATGAAGCAGAATGTTACCCTTTAGCAATCTCTTTTGGGGGGACTGAAGCCCCCTAGCCCCTCCCCTGAATCCGCTACTGCCTTCAGGTCGGTCGCCATTGCAAGCCGACGCGACAGACAGACTAAACACGTGATAGAAGACTCGGTTATCTACATCTTGTTGTTCAGTTCAGTCAAAACAATGGAGCGAAACGCTTCTTGAAGCTAGTCTCTTTACTGAACCTTCAAGCAAAATTTATTTGTTGAACTAAAAACTCTAAATTCAAATGGTGATTTGCATTCAAACATACATAAGATACATAAATATTTAAATTTTACCACTTATTTTTAAAACATTTTTCTCATTTCGGCGCCCCTCTCAAAGAAAAAAAAAACGTGTGCGGTCGCATACGTTGCACACGCCTTAGGCCGGCCCTGTGGATAGCTTAAATCTGTGTTCTCCATCCTTTTTATCGCCACGAACCGGTCCGTTTGATAATTTTACCGCGGCCCGCTGAGGGTGGGAGGGCGAGGATGTTGAATGCTTCTAATTTAGATTGGTTTGATTTAATAACTTTAATTTAATTGTATTTAAACATACCTCCAAAATAAAATACAGTTACACTGAAAAAAATAATAAGAAGAAGAAGAATATAAAGTGATTTAGCATTTCAACCGGCAGAGTTGTTTTCTGGAATAGTTTTAAGGAAAGAACATTTATTCTCTATTTTATGACTACAATTTTAATTCATGATCTTGAAATCTTTAATAAGCAACAAAAAGAAAAGAGAAATGTTAAAAGAATCACAATATTTCTTCTGTTACAAAGGTATAAATCAACACAAAGTCGCAAAAACCCGCGAGAAATACAAAGTAAATAAAATCCAAAGAATTTAATGTTCCTTGG
Source organism: Cheiracanthium punctorium (assembly GCA_038373885.1). Classification (NCBI taxonomy): domain Eukaryota; kingdom Metazoa; phylum Arthropoda; class Arachnida; order Araneae; family Cheiracanthiidae; genus Cheiracanthium; species Cheiracanthium punctorium. Next base: position 52,056 of record JAWZYV010005452.1, read on the forward strand.
CCGCCCGGCTATAATGCTATATAAAATGATAAGATTTTAATGCTATATAAAACTATTTAAAAATTTTGGTGAGAAACCTTCCAAAGAAATCGGGAGGGTTGGCAGCTATGATATATACGTATAACCAGGCGCGTAGCCAGATAATTTTTCGCGGGGGATATGAACTTATATGTGCATAAATAGACAGAATTTCATCACTAATCCAAAAATTTCGGGGGGGGGAGGAAATATCCCGATATCCCCCCCCTGGCTACGCCCCTGCATATAAGAGATAAAAATAAATCTTTCATTATTTTTTTATACATATACGTATATAATGTATACATATACGTATACGTATACGTATACATATACGTATGTATACATATATGTACGTATACGTATACATATACGTATACATATACGTATACATATACGTACATACGTATACATATACGTATGTATACATATGTATACATACGTATTGTATACATATACGTATACGTTTTATACATATACGTATATAACGTATATACGTATATAACATATACGTATATAAGATTTATTTTTAAATAAATATATGAATTAAGTTTGAAAGGGGGGGGTATCAAGATAGCTCTATAAAAAATTATAAAAATGGCTATTTTTATGATTGTTTTTCAGTTTCCCACTAATGATAGAAATGAAACTTGCGTTTCAAGCAACCAAGTCATCTTTCAACTTTATCTGCTATTTTTTTCAAGTCAAAATTGATAAAATTTAATTTTTCAAAATTTTTTTAATTTGATGTTCTCATTTGGAAACGTTGGCCACTAAAAGGTTAAGAAGTATCCAGAAAAAAACTAAGCAGTTGAAAGTTTAGGTATAATTTTTTTTTAAAGTTTTAAAGCCGATTGTACGCTGCGGCATACAATCGGCGTTTTTTGTCGGCGCGCCGGCCTAGACCTCGGCGGCGGCGGCGTGGTACAAATGCCCAGCGGCGGCGGCGCAGACCTCTATTCACCAGCCCTGCAGATTTTTACGGCTTTATCCAGGTTTAAGTCATCTTCCGCCAGAAGCTTTTCGCGATCCATATCGTTATGAACGCCGATCACTATTCGATCAGTCACTAAACTATCGCGTAGAGTTCCAAAGTCGCATGATTTACTTTTATTTAGTAGTTCCGTAAAAAAATCGTCGAATTTAACGTGTTCGCCTTGCACCACCTTGTTAAAAACGAATCTCTCGTACGTTACGTTGACTTTCGGAGTAAAGTAATTTTCGAATGTATAATAATACAACACGTTGAGCACTGTCAGGAAATACGACAAATCACTTTAACACATTAAAATTGCACAGATATTCCACTAAAAAAAACAATAAAACAAAATACACCATCCATACTTAACACTAAAAAATGTCAGCAAATTCAGTAACAGGCAATTCAAAATGAGCAAACAGTAAACCACTTTTAACTAAAAAAATTTCAGAATATTAAGCAATCTAGTTCTACAGCTGTGTAAACTATGCAACCAGTGGACCGTTTTTAACTAAAAAAACCTCAGTGGATTCAGCAACCTAGCTGTACAGCTATGTAAACTATGCAACCAGTGGACCGTTTTTAACTAAAAAAACCTCAGTGGATTCAGCAACCTAGTTGTACAGCTATGTAAACTTTGCAACCAGTAAACCGTTTTTAACTAAAAAAACCCCAGTGGATTCAGCAACCTAGTTTTACAGCTATGTAAACTCGGCAACCAGTGGTCCGTTTTTAACTAAAAAAACCTCAGTGGATTCAACAACCTAGTTGTACAGCTATGTAAACTAGGCAACCAGTAAACCGTTTTTAACTAAAAGAACAACAGTGGATTAAGCAACCTAGTCATACAGCTAATGTAAACTGGGCAAACACAGGCCTGTTTTCAACTCAAAACAACATCGGTGAACTAGATTAAATAACCTACTTATACACATTTACAATTCACATTGAAAACCTTAATCAATTGCGAAAATTCTTTAAAAAAAACACTCACCTTTACCTAAAGAAACTCCTCAAAAATATCCAAAACACACAACAGCTAATAACATAACACCAAAACGCTTTCTTTTACTAACTAACCACATAACCAACATATACTAACCACACACCAAACACCAATAACACAAAACAAGAACTGACTCATAGATTTCAAATTTCCTCCTTTTAAAACCTCGGTTTACCGATTACAGTTAAATTGCCTTAACCAATCACAAAATTCCTTTTCCAAACATCCTGGTATCGTTTAATGAACCCACCGAGCGTTTTTTCATCAAACTACAGCATCATCCAACACCTCAACTCAATCTACACAGGTTACAACAGACATCTGACTCTAAGGCTAAAGTAAACAAACTTTCGACCAAACTCCAAGCTTGGCGACACATCGGCGCTTGGCGAGGACACCCGGTAACTAAATTTCCCCCTTAAAAAGATCATTTAAAAACAAAATTTTGAATTTTTATGGCAGTTTTTCAGTCATTTTCGCCCCCCTTCAAATTCTGAGGGGAAGCTCAAGCTTCCTGAGCCTTTTCAGTAATCAGGCCCTGCCTAATGCCACGGGCAACGCCTGGCTACGCAGCTAGTGATTTATAAGTTAGTCGCATGGTTAAAAAAAACTACATTAGTTGGCAAATAAAATTCACAAGTCTCATAATCCCTGGAAATACCTGAAAACTCCGCGAGTATGAGACGGGAGCCGAGGAGAGATATATTATTTGCTTTTTCTTAGATTTACATCCTGAGGACAAATCCTTTGTTTGAAAAAAGAAAGCTGTCAAGCTGTATAGAATTTTGGAAGAAGATTTTGTAAAATTTGATTTTTGAGAGTAAATTTTGTTTTATGTGATATGTATATATATATATATATATATATATATATATATATATATGTATATACACACACTAAAGAGCCATGAATACCTACTCAATAACGCGTTGCACCACCTTTGGTCTTCCAAACAGCTGCAACTCGCCTGGGTATGGATGCCACAAGTTTTTGGTAGATAACTGGAGACAGGTTGTACTAAATATTTAAGCAGCGGTCACGCAAAGTCGAGATAGTGGAACATGGTGGTGTTTGAGCTCTGAGCTGCCACTCCATGTAATCCCAAAGGTGATCGATGAGATTAAGATCCTGCGAGTTAGGTGGCCAGGACATTAATTGGAATTTATCACTATGCTCCTCGAACCGCTCCAACACAATTCCAGCTTTGTGACTGGCACGTTGTCCTGTTAGAAGATTTCATTTCCTGTTGGTAAGACATGCGCCATGTAAGGGTGCAGCTGATCCGCAGTGATTTTCAAATAGTCCGCAGCATTCAGGAATTGTTCTACCACAATTACAGGTCCAAGAGTCGCCCAAGAGAAGTCCCACAAAGCATGATATCACCTCCAACAGCCGGTGTATATATCATTTTGTCGCGAAGGAAGTGGGTGGAAAAGACCCCTTGTTGGTTATCCACTTCCTGGGTTCGAAATAAACAGCCGAAATGGAGACCGACATTTTCACCCACACACGAAACGGACTTAGGGAAAAGATTCTCCCTCATTTCCCCCGCTTTTTGCATGTGGTTTCAAGTGAAATAGAAATAATACATTGCAATGATGTGAAAAAAGATCATGCACCTCAAAATTTGTCATGCAGGGACTTTTACCCAGACAGCACATAAGCTTAAATCAAGCTTGACATTTCTTTGAATTTGACGTATTAATACAAGCTTGACAGTTCAATTCATTTTAAGCCTGCAGCAAGCTTGAGAAGTCAATTTGAACTGTCAACCTTGAATACAACTTGATTACAGCTTGAAAAGGAAGCTTGCGGTGATGGCGCCATCTGTCGCTGGACATTAAATAAAGAAAAGTTCGTAAAAGTTGTGTTTTATTTTATTATATCGCACAAAACCTGGACATTAGAACACGCAAGGGGAAGGAATGAATGGGATAAACCCCTCTGAAGTGTAACACGAGGGGAGTTTTAGTTTTATTTACATCTAATTAACATTAGTAATTCCATTAACTAATTAATTAGCCTTAAAGTAAATTTTAATATAATTAGCACAATTTAGTTAGTTAAGACTCATAGATCAATAAACAAAAAGTTAGGAGTTTTTGAAAACGTATGGTATGGCCATATATATATATATATATGCTTATCACAAAATATCCATTAGTTAACATTTTTTATTTCGTGATGAAGGAAAGAAAATTTCGAACTTTTTGATGTATCAAGAAACTTTTTTGGCGTGAGAAAATTTGCTCCCATGCCTCGTAATTGCCATTCCTGGAATCTGCGCACCCATGCGCTAATAATAAAAACGGACTAAAAAAAAAATATTAAAATCACTTTTAAATACATAGTCTTGTTCTAAATAAGTATAAATAAATAGGTAATTTTAAATTCAATTTTAGTATTCTTTAAAAAATGTTTTATTTTTATATCGGGAAAATGCAACAGCAAACAAAAATAAGTTAAAATGCTTGTGATAGTAGTATAGGGGCCCCAAAATAACCTCTTGCCCCGGGGCCCCGACCACTTATGATCAGGCTCTGGCCGCCACAAAATAATTTATCATCAGTCATAAATGTACTTGACCTTAGAATTAAAAAAAAAAGATTCTATATTTACAAATATGGAAATTCTTCAAAATAAAATACAATTATACTACGAAATTGATTTCAAAATCAGTCGTTTGTCTCATTCGACACAACATGAGTGTTGCGATATTGAAAGTTTTAAAACGTGTGCTGCTGTTACGTTTATATTATGTTTATTTCCCTATTAGTAGAGTCTCTAAATCACACAAAACATTATTTTAATTTTGATGCATCCAATGGAAAAATAAAAGAAACAGGTCAACATATCGCAAAATAGATCTCGCCAGAAAATGGCGTGAACAGTCACTTCAAACTTTAGTCATATTAGCTCAACTCAGGTTGGCTGAGTGGTTATGACGCTCGCCTCCCAACCCAAAGGTCCCGGGTTCTATTCTAGCCACGGACACTTGATGGAAACAGATAAAATTAAATTGAAATTTCAGCGTAGAGGGGAAAATGCGTGGCAAAATAAAATGTGTGGGGCGAGTTCGCCGACAGGCGCCCCGTGTATTTAGGAATTTTTTTTAGGAAATTTTTTTAAGCTTGCTATGTCAAGCTTGAAATGTCAAGCTTAATGCAAGCTGGGCAAGTGTAAACTAGAACACTTGATTCAAGCTTGCATTAAGCTTACACGCTTGAAATTTTCAAGTTTATTGACTTGATAAATCAAGCTTGCTGCAAGTTTGATGCAAGTTTGCTGTGCTGTCTGGGTATTAGCTATTTATTTATTTATTTATTTTTAACAGAATACGTCGATTAGTTCAAGAACTGTTCCTTTAAAATATCAGATTTCTTTTATTATTAGATAGGCCACTTTTTAGTGTTTTCGTTTTGTAACTTCAATTTTTGAAACTTAAGAAAAATTTATTTGGCGTGAACCATAATTAATATGCACAATATACATCGAAACATAATTTTTTACGTTTCAGAGGTGTACACCGGACTTGGACGGGAGAACTGTACGTGTTTTTAGCGTGTCAAATTCCATGTAGGATTTTTCATTTACTTTTTCGTAAACGCGCCTATTTTCTTTGTTTGTACCTAAAATAATTGAGAACCAGAATTATCGTAAACATATTTCACATGTTTCTAAATAAGATTTTGAAGTAACTTTTATGAATTAATTTACATTAGGTGTATATATATGTACTGTATAAAAAGGTAATATATCTGACGTCTCATATATATATAATAGCAAAATTTACGTAGTATGGATATCCTATTAATCCTTTGAGCAAGCAGAGACCGATTTGCAGAGTTCGGGGCCCTGGGCAAAAGCTTCATTGGGGGCCCCCTTTTTTGAAAACTTTTTCAAATTTTACAAATTTTTAAACTTAAAGAACAATTTGGGGGCCCCCTTTTGGTAGGGGGCCCGGGCGCTTGCCCCGTTTGCCCTGCCGAAAATCAGGCCCTGTGAGCAAGTGATAATGCATATCAAAAAGAACAATTAAAAATAAGGAATAAAAATGGAAGCAATAGGCCACACAGACAAACACACGCACACATATATACAGTCGACTCTCAATATCTCGAAGTCGGCTGGACCGGCAAAAATATTGTATACAACAGAAATTCGAGATATCGAAAATCGCACATAATATCTCATTCGGGGGTATGTTTTTACCGTGTTTAACACACGGTAAAAATATATCCCTGAATATATCATCAAATCAAACTCTATGAAGCAAAATGTGTCTACTTTTCTGATGACAAGTGGGTAATTTGATCGTTAGTAATGTTAGGAGAATCAAAGCGGTACCAAGATGGAAGAGGAGCCCCCCCCCCCCAAATTTTAAATTTTGTTGACAAAATGATAATGATGAAGACTTTTTGTGAAAAAATTGGCCTCTTTCACCGTTTGGTACCCCTCCAAAATTTATTTCTGTGTTCGGCCCCCGCAAAGAATTAAGATAATGCACAGAATCAAAGCATTCATTGACAAATTTTATTTAGGATTGGGTTACTAGATAATTTTTCACAATTACATTTTTCCATTTCGATTTCATGTTATACTAATCATTATTTTTATACAAAGCATTAAAGGCATCTTCCGGCAAGTTAACACGATTTGCAAATTTCTAAGTAACTGTAAAAATCGAGATAAGCGGAATGATAAATTTGTATCTTCGAGATAGTGAGAAAAAAATTGTATTAAATTATACATTCGGTCGATTTGGGGCTGTAAAAAAACTTGGAGATTATCGGAAAATCGAGATAAACGAAGTCGAGATATCGAGATTCCATTGTATATATGAAGTACACCCCAAAACACAAATTTAAACACATATTTTATGTATAAATTTCCCCAACCATTATTGTGTTTAAACCTGTTTTGCTAAAATTTAACGATAAAAAAAAGATCACCTAACCTATAATACAAAGCTTATCTCTTGAAAGAAATATATATTTCCTATATGGGCTTTGACATCTGAATGACATAATTTTGAGAAATTTCGCCCAACAATTATTTAGTGCTGTTTACCTTCTATAAAGCGATATATAAAGAAATTGTTTTTTGGGAACGCGTGAAGTAGACACCAAAAAACTAGAGGTCTACGCCACCGCGCCTCCCCGTTGCCACCAATCATTTGGACCACGCCGCCGCCGCCGAGGTCTAGGCCGGGGAGCCGGCGAAGAACGAAGATTGTACACCGCGACGTACAATCTGCTTCAAAACTTTTTCAAAAATTGCACCTAAACTTTCAACTGCTTATTTTTATCTGGATACTTCTCAACCTTTTACAGGCCAATGTCCCCGATTGGAAACATCAAATAAAAAAGAAATTAGCAGATATAGTTAAAAGATGACTTGATTTTTTTTAAAAACACAAGTTGTATTTCTATCATTAGTGGGAAACTGGATAAAATATCATAAAATTAACCATTTTCATAAATTTTTACATAGCTATCTTGATACAGCAACAAAATTGCAGTTATTTTTCCTTCTGAGACCGACACCGATCTCTTCGTTTGTATATGACCATTCTTTGTTCCATGGTTTGTGTTGTGGTCGTTGATTAAAGATATGTTTAGGAAGTAAAATTTAAGAATTTTATTAAATATATCATCTTAAAAATAATGAAGAAATGAGAAACATACATACCATGGTACTTGAGCAGTCTTAAGAAAAAAAAATACAAACGAGTGATATACTGTATGTTTAAAAACATAAGGTGAAAAAACAATTTTAATATTTTGAAGTACACAAAAAAATAATCGAACTACAGGCAAACATGCATTGATAATAAGCACTCTAGTGTTATATTCAATACAAAGTACATATTTAGAATTCTCAAATATGGCTCATTCCATGAAAAAGATTCACCGTGACACAGAGTGTACAGCTGCGGAAAAAAAGGTCCACTTGCTCTTTATTTCGCCATCGTTCGTCGTATAGCAAAGTTATATATACCATTCGTTTGCAAATAACGCGTACTTTAATTTACCATTAATTTAATTTGCATAAGGGGCCGTCTTCATATTTAATTCTGCATCAACTTCGTTTTTCTCAATGGCAACCCCATATTTTGACTTTATTAAACGAAAGAAAACCTTCAAATTACCCTAAATATAAATTTTCACCAATTTTCTACGATAATTTCCGGAGATATTGCGAATTCATTTTTGCGCGTTTTTAAGGGACTTTCTGCAAATTGAAAAACGCTATTTGTAGGTTCCGAACTTTTCGCCTTTCATTTATTTCGCTCGGGAGAATTAAAAGAAATTAATATTATTTTCAAGGAAAATATTGTTCCCATCTCTCTTAAAGTTTTTTGTACTGAGAATATCAAGGGTAGAATAGAATATTTAGTCTGTGGTCCAAATGACCCGTGAGTTCATAACTTCCTTGGTTCGTACACATGATTTAAGGGAAAAATGCAAAATGACTGCTAAGGATTTTGAAAATCTTTGTAATTTTGAAATTGTTATTCAGTGTTTCCCTTGATGTTTCTCTTAGACAGCTGAAATGTTGGCAGGAGTTAGAGGCTGCTCCCTGCTCTTCTGACTACAAGCATGAATATTGCTCGACTCAGCTATGGTCGAACTTAAAAGAATGGTTTCATGATTGAAAATTTATTTGTTTGAATTTCATGTAAAAAACGCAATTTCTTTTTTGCCGACCCAATATTATTACTGTGTTTGTTATTTCACTTTCTTCATTTAATACTATCGCCTGCAATGTGCAATATTCTTAAGACTTTTGGCGGTATTTTAATTTATAGTTAGATGAAATTTTTTTTACAGAAAAACGTGATTTTGAATGCTTGATAAAGTATGGGGAATTCCAAAGACCTAATGTTTCCGATATTAAAAAAGGTCACATTCATGCCTGGAAAGTTGAGGATGTTAGTTTTTCAGAAATAGGACGTTGTATTAGAAGACACACATCTACTGCATCTAATTCTATAGCTGGAAAATATTTTATTTGGGGGAATATGGTAGCGGACGCAACAATATACGCTTCATAGAATCCCCAACAAACTGTAAAAACCTCTAATTTATTTGCTTCAAAATTTGATATTTTTAATACTGGTATCTTTTACTGTGTTTTTGCACAAAATAAATCTAATTTATATTTACTTTATGCAATTTTCAAAAAATGTTCACTTAATAAATTTATATATGGTCCCTTAACTCATGAAAATAACACATTTTATTTAATATAAATTAAACTACTGAACGTAAAAATTTGAAATTTTGCACAGCCATGTAATATTAATTTCTGCATCTATTTCCATCGAAATTTGGCTAGGTCGCTATTCATATTTTTTTTGAATATTAATTTAATAATTCATAATTCATATTAATGATTTATTAAAAATCATAATAACATCAAATTATGTTTGGGTCGTTTAGCTCTAATAGTACGAATAAAAATCAGCTTCTTACTACCAATATTATATGAGATATGAATTGACGTATGAAAAAATATTTTAACATATGGGGAGGGGGATTTTGGGTGCTCATAACTCACTCATTTTCTGTCCAAATTTATTGAAAATTGGTGTCCGGGGTTAAAATGAGCTAAATTTTTGAAATATGAAGTGAAATTTAGGGGTTGCTATGAGAAAAAAAAAGTTGGTGCGAATTTTAATATGTAGATGGCCCCTTATGATATTTTTATGCATAGCAAATTAAAGTGTGCGACGAACGACGGCCGAAAAATGTACAAGTGGGCCTTTTTTTTCCGCAGCTGTACATTAATTATTCATTTGAATAAACTAGCACCGATCACAAAATTAAGTATCATTTTTATAAAGATAATATATTAAAAAAAGTTTTTACTGTTAAAAAATCGTTTCAACGTATAAATTTTATCCTCGTTGATCAGATCGCTAAGTAATACACATTTAGTTATTATTTGTATTCAACTACTCATTGTTACACCTCGCGTGCGTATATAATCAAACGGGTTAACACAATTCCGCATGCCAAATTCTATTCCTTTAGCAGCTTTCGCCAGTTGCATCTCTCCAAAGCATTGCAGTGCTGTAGATTTGGAATGACGCGACGCGAACTATCAATGGCAAAGCCATCCCAGCAAACACACACAGGTTCTCTGAACGTCTATTAACGTTCAGAAAAGTCTTCTGAACGTTAATAGACGTTCAGAGAACCTGTGTGTGTTTGCTGGGATGCTTTGAAAGCATGTTTCATCTTCAGCAAGCATACTGATTTCAGCAATAAGAAAACAGAAATGGTTCCGGAACCGGACAGATTTCGAAAAGGATCTGGATCCAAATAACAGAAGAGCGGGTTCGGACAGAGATGACCGACTTCGGACTAAGGCGACCATATTTCTAAACAGTATTTTGGGGACAAATCAACCACTGTCCTCGAATCCAAGGAAAATTTGGGGATACACTAGAAAATATTTTTGAGGACTTATTCGAGGACACAACATATTACCATGTATTGTACCAGTATACCCATACTTTAAATCTTGAACGACTTTGATACTTAAAAATGAACTCTAAGAGCTTTTTATATCAATTGTGTATTCTCATTTCTAATAAATTAATGGAAGTATTTCATTCATTTATAAATATTTATTTAAACCAGAAATATGAAAGGAACACCATGTTGAAATATTGCAATTTATTCAAAATTTAACTCATGACATAGTATTTGTATTTTTCAGAAGACATTGCTTTTTACATTGCCTCATTTTGTGATAATTGTTCATGAAACTTTGTACACCCTCTAAAAAAAGTATTCGAGTGGAAGAAATATTTCGTATGCTCATTTCATATTTAAAGCATAATTCTTCGTGAAAAGCGATTCATCATTAACAAAACTGAAATGGGAAATTTGGCTCATACTCGAATACTTTATTGAAACACACTACACACACAATGACAACAAACGTTTTCAGAGATCGAATTTCATTGTTTCCCTGAGTAGATGGCACTTTTAGTCGGCTTATTTTTCTTATTTCTTCAGTTTTTTCTGAAAGAAATAAACTAAACGAAAACTATCAGGGGAAAAAAGTACAAATCTTTAAATTTGGGGACATTTGGGGACAACGTATTTTCGGGGACAAAATGAAAAAAAGATCTATATTTGGGGACTGTCCTCGAATTTCGAGGACGCATGGTCACCTTACTCCGGAACCAAATGACTGATTTTGGAACTAGATGAACGAAAGGAACGGGTCCGGACCCAAATGACTGATTTCGGAGCCAGATGAACGAAAGGAACGGGTCCGGACCGAAATGACCGAATCCATTTTTGGAGATGGATCCGCTCCGGACCCGTCCGACACTCGGATCCGTGCCTCTGGACCCGTTTCGGTTGGAACGACACACCACAATTTCAATCACCCAACAATTTGAATCCTATTTCTTCCAGCCTAGCAATTGGGGACATATACTGATTTTTCTGCAATTCTTTGTTTAAAAATATGGTCCCCTGCACTGCATCTTTAATCTCTGTACATGGAGTTAGAGGGGTCTCTAACTCCATGTAAGACTCCATGTCTCTGTAATATATTCTTTTTTTATATTTACAGAATGGCAATAGCGGCTAATCAGTCCAGCAAGATTCTTTATATAGACACGTGACCAGTCTCTCCCTTTCTGGATATCTTACTTGAGGTTGCAAGGAGCCGGACGGATTATACCATCTCTTTCAATCTTTGAAAAGTTGAAATTATAACGTATGTATATCTAATATTCATTATTAATTTCTTCGATTCTAATTGTGTATGTGTTTATTTTTTAAATAAATGAAACTTAAATTAGCAAAACATCGAGATAATATTGTAGCGTCCTAAATTTTGAAGTGCTGACGTTTCCCCAGTCATTGGCGGTTATTTGCGAGATACAAAGGTCGCTAAAATTGCCAAGTGTTTGAAATTTTGCGGTTTTAAAACTTTTCTAAGAAGTTATTGATAAAATAATATGTCAATTATGAATAATATTTATATTGAATAAGTCTCGTACGCTACTTAGCTGTCCAACGAATTCGAAGACTTTGTCCAACGTGTCCATCTCTACTGATTTTCAAACTGATGTCAGTGTCCTACAATTGAAATGCCATGCTTTGATCATAATTATAAGCATGATATTATTTTAAAGAAGTAAACGTTTTCGATTTTAGTAATAAGTGTAATTGGTTACGTTCGTGCTACACTTAGGATATACAGTGAACTTCAAAGTCTGTAAATAAGTTTAAAAACCGCAAAACTTCGTAAAAAGAATCTTATATTTACCTATAAAAACCGCTAAACTTCCTGAAAGGAATCTTTAAAATACCTGATCATATCATTTCCCAAGTTTCGGCTCAATAAATAATTTGGAGCTGCGGTTAGATTTAGTTTTTTTATTATACTGCAAGCGTTGAGCATATAAAGCTTAGTGATTTTATAAATGTAATGGTATGCCACGTTTTTCAAACCGATTCCTAATTATAAGTATTAAAGTAAAAAATTCGGATCTTCCACTAAAATCCTTAAGACAAAGAGGGGGGGGGGAGAAAAACAAAGAACATTAGAGCAGAACTTCTGATTTCGTTTATTAATCATTAGTAAAATACAAAACAGCTAATTTTAATTTGTTACGTTTTTTTATTATTTATTTTTAGGAAATTGAAAAATGCCTAAAGAAAAGACTCATATCAACATTGTGGTCATCGGCCACGTAGATTCAGGCAAGTCAACTACAACAGGACATTTAATTTATAAATGCGGGGGTATTGATAAAAGAACAATTGAAAAATTCGAAAAGGAAGCCCAAGAGGTAAGGAATTCTAATTTTTTATTTTTATAGGGCCAGAAAGATAATTTTTCCCAACTTTATAAACTTGAAGCACGTAATCTTATGTTTAATTTTTATTTAAATGCATATATATTCGCGTTATCTTCAAGGTATTAGCATTATTTGTAATTGAACTGGTATGAAATTTTTTGAGGAACTGGGCTAAACAACATAGTTAAAAACTTTTCCATAGAACAACTGTGTAAATGATAAATTTGTTCAATATGGAAACAGAAATGGATTTTTGTGTACTAGCTAAAATTATCGCTTTTTTTTTTACACATTTAAAGTTGAAATGTTTTCTCTTTTGTCTTTCCATCCCACGCGATTTTTTTTTTTTTTTTTTTAACCACATGGCAGCAAGTCATCGCTCCATTGCTGGCCTAAGGCATGTGCATGTGCGATTGGAGAGGGGTGCCAAAATGATAAAAGTATACCAAAATAATCTGTTAATAACTAAAAATTTTGTTATTTTCAATGCAATTTAGATGTTCGAAGCCATTGGCAACTTTAGTTCAAGAAGTAAAATGTTACTTGAATGCGCAGGAAAGAAACTGGCTCTGCTATGTTATGACAAAATTGAACAGTTGTAGATTGTGATTCACAATCGCTTTCACATATTTAGTTCATCTATTAATATATACAGGGATGAGATTCTTCAGATTTTCAGACTTTTTCAATGTTCATTAAATTCAGTTCTTTCAATTAAAAAAAAAAATTGATATTTTTTGTTTTTCAGTAGTGCAAAATTGTATTTAAGTAGGATAGATTTAATATCTGTAGCAATTACAATATTTATTTATTGATATTCAAAAGTATTATTGCTCAAATGAAAATGTTGTTTAACATTATTTCAGACTTTTTCCTTTTGTCTATCTCATCCCTGTATATATACTAGCATGGTTTTCAGTCACCTTCATATATCAATATACATGAAGATTGACAATCAAGGAAGATGACAATATGAATATTTTTAAATAACCCAGTACTTGTAATAGCTTATTTTTATACAGTCCAAAAAATCTCTCCCCCTCCCAAAAAACAAATTTGCTTATAGATTATTTTTTTCACCATGATGCCTTAGAAACACCTTAAATTTGCCATGCATACTGATAAGTTAAATAGACATTCAATTTTTTAATGCATTATTTTAAATTATTAGAAAATTTTTAAAATATACATTAAAAAAATTTGATTGGAATGATCATTCTGTATATTTCACAAGACTTCAAAACACTAAACAAAACGACATATATTTCAACTCAAGGCGAAATACTGTAACTTATGGATGAAATGTCGCAGTGCTTAAAAGTATAAAAGTTAGTGTGGCATTTTTCATATAAGATCAGCTAAAAAAAAATTTTAAAATATGCTAAATCATAATTATTTAGTAATGAATGTCTCAAAAGTGGTGCCACACAGATCATGTACTTTTAGGCGGCACATGGAGTACAATGTAACAAATCGGAATGCGAGCTAAGTTAAAAAAAGCTTTTTAGGTCTACATTTTGAACTAAAATTAAATTTTAACGAAGGTTTTAATATATTTATTTTGCTGGGTTAAAGTTCCTTAAAATACTGCCCCTGTGTTCAATGAATGTCCATTGTTCTCAGGTCCAGACTAGCCTGGTCGGTGATTGCTCAAACCTCCCCAAAATGGATGTACTACTGCATAAGTAAAGTAATTTGAGAGTAATATGCTAAAGTAGTTTGATTATTTCTTTGTAATCTTGCACTTTTACACAGTGGCATTGTGAAAGACCCCACGGACCATACAGTTGCGTGGGATCCCACGAAGAATCAGAGGCCCCAATAGCTTTAAAATAGTTAAATAGATTTTAGGCAAGTATACCCAATTTTCAAATATTATATATCCTAATATTCTATTTCCTCAAGATTCACCAGTAAGGGGCCCCTTTTCAATAGCCAAGGGCCCCGAGCCACCATAGGGAAAAGAAGAGATCTTGCCTGTGGCAACTTATGTGGGGTGCAGCGTTTCTGATGATATACTAGTTAAGCCAATAAATTACAGTAGGTCTTGAGTTACAAACTTAGATTACTATACCATGGAAAATTAGTCTTTTTTTCAAATATTCATAGCTTGAAAACTGAAAATTTGCATTTTATCTTTAATGTGATAGTGCTACATGTAACATAGCTGCGAACTCTTCCTGTTTTCCAGGAAGACTTCCTGATTTTGAACTTTTCTTGTCTTCCTGCAGGAAGATTAAATCTTCCCTTTTTAAATTTCCCTCCATTTTCCTTTACATACTGCTAAAGTTTAAAAATAACAGGATATTTTTAAAGTAAGAAGTGTGAAGATTTCAATTATTCTCGCATTTTGAACACAGCCTTTCTGAAGTACTGCAGTCCTCCTTATAATGCCCCTGCTTTGGGGCTTCTGAGCAGAAGGGCTGTACTCCCCATACACATTTGCTGAAGCATTGAAAAAAAAAGTCAAGTACTAGCAAGTTGGTAGTAAAATTTAAAATTTTATTTTCAAATGTATGTGACATATCAGTTAATGCTACCAATCATTCTGATCCATGATTTTGAAAGATGTTTCCTAATACAGAATAATGGAAAAATATATAAATGTGCAAGAATTAAATCTTCTGGAATCATTGTGGATGAAAAAGTCGTGATAGGTTGGCAGCTATGATATAAACAAAAAATCATCAATATCTAAAGACATGATGTGTTGATCATTGGTTGATTTTAAATTTAATTAACCCGAAGTAATCTTAAAGAGGTGTTCAAAGTTACTGAAATCATAAAAATTAACTATTTTGCTCATGTAATATTTACATGAAGCCTGATCAATTTTTAAAGTTGTGCCATCAAAATGATATAGGTATATCGTACTTAAAGGGTGTCAACTGGCGACTAAAAAGTCGACTTTTGCTACTAATTTAAAGATGCGGTGACTTGGGTGACCTTTTTTGATTTAAAAAAAAAAAAAAAAAACAGCATTTGCATACTATTTTAAAGTTTTTGGCTACTAGTATCTTACTCCAGGTGACTAATTTGAAAATCAGATTTCGGTTTTAGTAAACTGTCTTTTCTTTTCAAATTTGCTATTCGTTGTTCATTAAACATTCTAATCTATTTTTTTAACTGTACTATGAAAATAAATGCACTATATGCTCTGTTGTATAATGCCTGAAGATTAATTCATTTTATCCATTCATTCTTAAATGAAGTTAACTTATGTTTATTTCTGAATTGCAAAATCATGCAGAAATGCTACTATTTTAGTGACTAAAATGTTAGAATATGGCTATAAAACTGGTGACTTATGTCCATGAGGCTACAAACGATGCTATTATTGCCTCCTAACATTGGTGGACACCCTGCACTTACAATATTTCACTTTCACTATACACCATCAGATACTGGAGGTGGCAAAAACTTGCTATTCAACTGTGAAAGGGATTAATGTGTAGAATATGTGTTTTAAATATTTCTGGGAAGAGACCAAGATCAACAGTAATTTTGTTAAGATAAATTTCAAGGAACTTATGATCAAACTAGAATTTAAAAAAATTATAAATTTCATATGGAAGAATTTATATTAAGAGTTTCTTTTGATGAGAAATATTTTAAGATAATTTTGTTATATTGTTGTTAAAATATTTGTAAAAACAAAGTGTCAGGCAATGAGTTTCTACTGTAATTTATTAACTTGTATTGCTTGGTATTGTTCAGGATCGATGAAGACAAAATTAAGTTTTGTTTTGTGGTCCCTTGACAAAATTGTAATTGATTAAAATATCCTTTCAAAAAATAAGCTATAATTTGTGCAAGTCTTTCCAGAATTCCAGTTTTTCGAGAAAGGGAGGAAAATTGCACTGAAAAAAATTTTCGATCCTTTTCTGCCCTTTATGTGAATAGTAATGCTGCTCTGCCAAAAAAAAAAAGTCATTATGTCAGATTCTTAAGTAAAATGTTATGAATCTAAATATGAATTCTATTTTCTCCATCATCCTCTGTTTTCCTATTGCATCACCCTTAAAATTTAGAAATTTCTGAAAAACCATATTACAGATAAACATTTTGTACAATTATAAAGAGCACATTACAGAAGTAAAGTAGTTGGAATATCAACATAATACAATTCTAATTTAAAATTCAAGCAAGTAATTTAATGAAATCGTGGTTCGTGGTGCCCCTTGCCTCTCTGCAGGTCATTGAGGTACCACAAAAACACTTTGATAACCCCTGTTCTAAACCCCCCTCTTACTTTTCACTAATTTTATGGCTATAAATTTGATTTTAAGGGTTGTGTAAATAACTGTTAAATGTGTCTAAGGGGGCTTTGTTGTATAAGAACATTTATGACAAAGGATTTGCCTTCTAAAATTAAAAAAAAAAAAAATAAAAAATAAAAACGATTGCTGATTTTGTGGAAATGGTGGATGATGGAGCAAAATAAGCAAAAATTCACAACGGAATTAGACAAATTGGTAAATGTTATAGAATTTTTTTTTTTTTTTCCTTTAGCAGATGGTTGTTGTTATGAACGGATTTCTGTGCTTGGCCCAAAGCCCGCTTAAAATCCTGATCAGAAGGACAACACAAGGAAGGGTGCCCTCCGTAGGGGGTCCAAGTCATTTATGCTAAGTTTCCAAAAAACTATGGGAAAACTCAGAATGGTTAAGTTGAGACACACGATAGGACCCGAGCCCTGGACCTTCACAATGTGCCTGTTTACCATTTCCATTGACATAACCACTGTGCCATGGCGAGGATCATTAGCAGATAAGCAGATAATTTTTTTCCCCCCATAAGCATCCCTTTATTTGAATCTCCGGTGTTGTAGGATTTGAAGTTCACCTATTTTATCAGTGATGCCGCTTATGCACTATAACGCATCAAATATGCAAAAAATCGATGATGGGACACAAAAGAAAAGTTACAACGCGTCCCCTGGGACGCGTAATTTCAATCATGCCAAATTTTGAAAAAAAAAAAAGGTGATTTTGGGTAAATCTCTAGTAAAACACAAACTGCTCGTGTTTCACTCGGGGAGATTGACATCGTGAACGGCTTTGTGGGTCCGTTTACATGCACACAAATGCGGAGTAATGCTTCCCCTACATGGGGGGGGGGGGGAAATGCAGGGTAGAAAGATCCCTAGTCGAAAGGAGGCATAGGAGTGTTCGCTTTCCCATGATGCATTGCGAGTTTTCCCCTATACTCTGCTTTTACCCGGGATATATATCGTGCTGTGCGCACATGTGGTTAAGCTGAAGAAAAAAGGGGATTACTTTGATGTTCTCCTTTCTCCCTCCCCCACACTTCCATTTTCATGTTGGAGGTTGTTCCGTTAGAGATAGTGGACTATCAGAATTGAATAGTTTTTTCATTATTTATTTTTAATATTCGCTTGTGTAAATGTAAACAATGATTTGTTTTATATTAAATCTGACAATTATTATTTAGAAATGAAATCTATAAGCTATAGAAGCGGTAAATATTTTAAACAGTCTAGAAGAGAAAAGGGGGGGGTGTTCCATATTTTACTGTTGTATATCCTTTCCTTCCTCAAATATATTCAGATTTTCCTTGTGATAAATTTATTAATACATAGTAATTATTTTTTTTAAATTAATATAAGATGGAGGGGCGCTTGAACAGTATTTTATTGTAGTTTTAATAATTTAAGATGTTGCGGCTGTTCTGCGAGTACATTTTACTTTCTTAAACATTTCTACCGATGCAGCCTTTCTCCTGGTTTTTACTGTACATACAAAAGGGGATTTTATTATTAGGATTCAGGGCGTCATCATGAAGGCTTTGACGTGTAGGCAAAGTAAATGACATGCATGTCACAACAAATTTTTCTTTATTAATTATAATTTATTTTATTTTTTGAAATATAAGTTTTAGGTTATTTATAAATAAGATTCATATGCATCAGCACACCAAAATGGGTGAGACATGATAACATCAGTCGTGAAATTAACCAAATGCTTTTATATCGATAAGGACCCACTTTTTGGAAAAAGGGACCCGTAAATTTTGGAGCCCTGGGTCCCAAGGACCCGTCTCTTCCAAAGTCTAGCGACATCACTGTATATATTTTAGTTTATGCAGTTTTTATAATTAACACACTCATATTTTTTTGAAAGTTGGATTAAATCAAGTTCACCTAAGAGATCAGACGGGAAATAGCTAATGAAGATTAAGGTCATAACATACTGTTTCCCAAATTTGTTTTTATTTTTATATTACTGAGTTCTCAGATCTCTGCAAGCATGCAATTATTTAGAAAAAGCACTAGTTAAAAATGATTTTTCTGCTGCTAAAGCAGCACAGGCATTGGATGATTACATGCTTTTCAAAAAAATAAAAAATGACTATTAAAATTATCCTTAAGAACTCGATAACTGTATTAAATTAGTTTCTGTTGAAGCTTCTATTTGAAAAATAAAATTTTTATACTGTATCCTTTAACTCTTTGTCCCTTAATTTACCTTACGAAAAACTTTTTTATGTAGCATCAGAAATATCTTGTATTAAGCAACCTTTTAATATATTACAAGTATCTCATAAGAAATTAAAACCTCTTTGGTGATTTATTAGATTTATGTCTTGTAAGTAGTTTATCTGATGGGACTTTGAACTGCTTTGGAGCATACAGGATTAAAATTTAGTTTTTATGAACTGTTAAGGGCCCCTTCAAAAAATTACAGTTGATTAAACGGCCCCTTTACAAAATTACAAGCAATTTAATTTGTAGCATAAATTATTTCAAGAAAAAAGTGACTTACAAAATTAGCATGAAAATTTATAAAAATTAATATTTAAATTCACAAAATAAGCAGTTTTCACACGATAGGATCCTGGAAAAATTACTGGATTTCTCCCTCCAATTGTTAGACATTAAAATTACAACAAACAATTCCAGAAACATTAAAATTGTATTACACAGATAGTGTATGCGTATACAAATAACTGCTATGAAATAGTCTGGTTTCTAGTTACGAGACAAGTATTTCTGTTGAACAAAATATAAGTTCTATAAGATATGTACTTTTATGTGCGTCATCCTAAGAATTTCTTTTTTGTGTATAGGCTTTTTTTCCCAAGCTGAACGAGCCTCTTTTTCAGACAAAACAACTCCCTTTTGGTCCGTTTTTAAGACAAAGTAGCTCTTTTTGCCTGACATTAACCTTGAAATTCTGTTGGGCCCTGTTGGGTGCTTCCACAGTATTGCAAGTGTTGGTCATGTCCCAGGTTTTAATGGTGAATAACTACACAAAAAATTGAGTTTGTTTACACACACACACAAAAAAAAACTCGCCTAACTCAATTTTTCTTGATTGTGATTTTTTTTAATAAACTTTTTTGCTCCCATAATTTTTTTTCTTCCAGTGCATTCTCATCTGTATTTGAAACCAATGAAAACCAACCATCATTCACATGTGTGTTGTATTTATTTCACTAGTCACGCATTTAAGGGGACAGCCTACTTTTAAAATGCCCCAAAAATTGATTTTGAGATTTTTATCTCATTAGTTTACTTTATTCTAAAAAGATTGATACCAACCATTTTTCTGTATGACAATTATTTATTGAGATAAAAAGGAAAATGTAAACGCAAGTTGGGCAGCATGCTGTAGAAGCTGCAACTGATGTTGACACTAAAAGTATAAAAGAGGCAGAAAAGAAATGTACAGAATTTAATTTAGAAACTCGAAGAGCCAGAAAAATGCTCAACAGTTCTCAGTTTGAGGCAATAAAAGAAAACGAAGGCAATGTGCATGAAAGCGGAAAATTTTAAATCGAAAAGTTCATAAAGTGAAATAAAATCAAATTTTTATGTTGCATAGTAAAAAAATATATACATGGATATAATTATTAAAATAACTTCAAATAATGTACTTTACCAATATTTGTGCCTTTATATCCTAAAAATGTATCTTGTGTTAAGGTATGTACATATTTTTTCATATTTACAATTGTCGAGCTTTTCCTTAGATTGTTTCTTAAGCCATATTAAAACATATTTTGGGTTAATCATTTTAAATACTCAGTAAAATTATTTTTAAATAGTAATTGTTTCAATAGAAAATCTTTAATTTTAAAAAATTAAAGTTATGTTCCAAAACTACAATTTAACTTTAATTGGCGTTTTCTCAAAACACTGTTTTTCAAGTTTACGCGCATGATATTTTAAAAACTATTTAAGATATCAACTTGAAATTTTTCTCAGGCATTTATTTTAATATAATGAACTAAAATGAAATGGTTGTGTTTCATAGAAAAAAAGTTATGATTGTAAAACTATCAAAATTTTTATAATTTAAACTTTTAGATTAAATATTTTTTAAATTATGAAAATAATTAAACCATTTTAGTTTAGATTGTTAATTATAATGTTTTGTTTAATTTAGAAAAAAATTATGAGGATCAAAGGAATTCTAATTGAGATATCTTGCGCGCAGTGGGAAAGTACCATTGAATTGTTTTTACAATATTCTGTGGTAAAATAATATTTTTTAAATTATCACCTTTATAATAAACTACAATAATATTTTTAATCAATAGAGTAATGTCATAGTAGTTAACTGGAAAAAAAATTGTTTCTGCATGCATTCATTATTATTTTTTTTAATTATGAAAGTTGAACTAAAATTTCTACATTTTCCCATTCTTAAAAGCAGGCTGTCCCCTTAAATTTCCCAAATTAATGCTAAGCAACAGCTTTCAAGATTTTCATTACGTGTAAAAACTAAGTGAGAATTTCTCACCCGCTTCTCAAAACTGAGTGATTTTTTAAAAATGAGTTAGAACATCTCTCTTTGGATTTGGTAAATACCCAGTGGGTAAGGTATTATTTATAAATGGGTATTTACCTCTGCCTTGAGTAAACACCCAATTCTGCATATGTAACCACTTTATGAAAAAAAGAAGCATTTGTGACTTATTTTTAAAAAGTGTAATCATTTGAAATGAGAGAATATTTGATGATAAAGCAAATTTGTAGGGTTTGCAAATTTCTTGCAGCAATGTTTTAATGCAAGGGAAAAAATGAGTGATTCTCACTCTAGTGAAAACATTGGCTTTTAAGTTTAACATATTTTGTAAATTTTTATATGTATTTGCACAATGCCTAATTTATTTTCTTATATTAGATGGGTAAAGGATCTTTCAAGTATGCTTGGGTTTTGGATAAACTGAAGGCTGAAAGAGAACGTGGTATTACAATTGATATTACTTTATGGAAATTTGAAACTTCAAAGTACTATGTTACAGTTATTGATGCTCCTGGTCACAGAGATTTTATCAAAAACATGATTACTGGTACATCTCAGGTAAGTGTTGTGATTTTACATATTATTGAATGTTCCATATTAGGCTAAAATGAGTTGTACTAAAAGTAATGTTCAACTACTTACAGGGTTCGTATGCCTCCTGGAAATCCTGGGGGGGAAACTCCTAGATTTTCATTTAAATTACGGGCCCTTGAGAAGTTCTGGATTTTACAGGACTCTTGAAATAAACTACTCCTGGAAATATTGCGTATTTAAGTTTCTCATCTGATATTTAAAGTGCGAAAATGTTTTCCTGTACTTACAAGCTACCAAAAGCAATTTGCAATTATTTGCCGCCATGTTTGTTGCATTTTTGCCTGGGCAAAATTAACTAGATTTATTTGCATTTTATTTTAGAACATGGTTGATTACAAGCCTTAAAGAACTTAAATAGCCTTTAATATTAATATCAAGAATTGAGTGGGAACCCTAGTGGTTCCTTTTTCTTAGACTTGTGTAGTAGTGTTCTATACATCAAAGCTGTCATATTCAGCTTCTTCTGGGAGATACTGTTATAGTTTTCTGTAATTTAAGAAAATGCTCCTCGGTTATTGGAATACATTTTTGTACTTCCTCAAGGTAAATGACATTCTCAGATGTATCAAGATTTCGGATTTAAAAAATTATTAGCTGTAATGTGAAGAAAATATTGAAAATGCAATGGAGTTTAATTCAGTAACTAACAAATGAGTGCCTCAGAAGATTTTATTTCATCAAAGTTTAAATATTAAATATTATTTTGTTAAATGAGAGTGGTTTCTGGTGCCGAATCACATATACATATTTTTCAATTAATATAACAGGTGTAACATATAGTGAAAAATATGTAAATTTCAGAAAAGAATAAAATTCCTATGTGTTTAGAACTTTCCGTCTGCTCCTGCAGGGGGGGGGGATATTTAATCCTGGGGAAAACTCCTGGAATTCACATCGCTAAGAGTTTGAATCCTGTTATTAGTAAGGTCTAAATCAAATTTGATGGCTTTGGTTTTCTTTTTATTTAAAACTAATTTTTTGCTCTTCCAGATTTGGCTTGATATAAGAATTTTTAATATTTTATCATTTTTTTAATAGGAAAATTGTGCAGTTAATAAGAATTAGTCCAAATGCATTATGATGAAGTATGGTTGTATGATTTGTAGCTGATTACACAAATTCGAACCTCTGTCTGAAAATGCATTTTGGATTTCTAACAAAGTATTCGATATTAATTTCTACTCTGGCATCTACATGTGAACCTTAACTTCCTGACTTTGAATAAGCATGTTAACTTCCACATTTGATGTACTATGCCTAACCATACCTTGGCAGTAATGAAATTATTTTTAACCAAACTTTTTTCAGCAGTGTAAAGATAACTACTGCAGATTCTTCCACACATTTTTTTTTTTTAAATTTGGTTTACTACATACTATAGCAGGGATGCTACACCTGCAACATTTGCGACGAACTGAGACAAAACCGCTGGCATGTGCCATTTTGCGACATTCAGTACGATTTTGGTCGTATCTGCGCCAAAACAGCGAACATGAGTAATTTTGAATTTGACTCACGGGAGCGCGACCACGTGTTGAGAGTTGTGCCGAACATTCCGGTCCTCAAAATAAACCTCCGGCCGGTATTGGAGAAAGAAAAGCTCCCGGTGTAAAGGGGGGTTGGGTGGGTTCACAGTTGATTTTCTGGTCTACGTTACACCTACTGCAGCAACCACGCTCATTTCGTATCTACCACGTGGGAAGGAAATAAATTCTTTTCCTTTTACTGCCTCTTCCTCCCCCCCCCCCCTCCCAATTAGCCTATATCCATCCAAATACGTCATTCGAAATTAGGCGAATCTCTACCTGAACGCAACGCATTATTCCTTTGTCAGAATCGTGGTCAGAATGGATTAACTGTGCCTGATGGATTCAGTGTTGCCAAATCCTATGGTGGAGGGGGGAAAAAAAAGAACAAAAAAAGCTGCATATGCTCTCAAATTACCACAGATACATAACAAAAACGTAAGTATTTTACAGCTGTGGAGCTAGTATATAAGAGAGGATGGGGAGGGGAAAAAAAACCTGGCCAGCTGGCTCTGTTTATTTAAATCTTAAAGATTCTAAAGCGGCAGCACAAAAAAAAAAAAAAAGCCTAAGAGCAGAAAGGCTGATAACGGATTATTTAATTCTAGTGAGTCATGACCTACTTTCCGGCTTGACATTCCAATGATTCAATTATGTTATCGCATAAGCAGAAAGCAAGAGATAGGAAGCACAAACTACACTCGATTTTTTTTTTTTTTTTTTTTTTTTTTTTTTTAATCATTCTCTTGTATTATTTTTTATTTTTATTATTCTTCCAACAGATTCAAACACATAAATTAAAAACTTTGTTTAAAAAATATATCTGTATGTACGTGTCCCCCCCCCCCGTTTTGCCTGTCAACTTCGGATTGCTTTAAATTTTTAAGACCTTTTTTCCTATTTCATTATGATGATCGGGGGGAAAAAAGGGACTGGCGGCAATTCCGGCTTTTGGGTACTTCCGGATTTTGGAATTCTGGACAATCGGTCCTATGCTGTACTTATATACCTAATATGTAATTTTTATGATTAATTCCATATTGGGAGACCCCTGACTTCATTTAATATGAAAACATGATTATTTGATATCACTTTGCTAACATACATTATACCTTTTAAAACTTTCAAAAATTTTGTTAAAAAATTTGAGACCAAAAAAATTTCAGCTAACATTTTTCTTGGCCAATCACATCCCTGTTAAAAATCCCCTCGTGTCCCCTAATTTATTTTTATTGCATTTCAAATCTTCTGGCATGCTAACTATTGTCATCCCTGGTTTAAGCCTAAGAATCGTCGTACTGTTTGGTTCTTTTTTCTTGAACTTTCTTTTAATTATCAAATTGATCGGAAAAAAATTATTTTTAGCGATAAACTGAGATAAAATAAATAAAATTGGGATCTGGAGTTTTGGTAGGTTTTCTCCAAATGTAACGTGAATACGCGTTAGAACCCCTTAGAAAGTCCTCCTACCAAGGCACCCTCCATGCTAGGCAGATACCCCACATGCAGGTTTGCCTTAACGCACATAAACAAACAAACAAATAAAATTGGTTGAGAGACAAACTTGAAAAAACTAATTTTAGTTGAGACATACCGAGAAAAAAAGGAATTTTGATTGCGACAAACTGAGACAAAAAGGGATTTTAACTGAGACAAACTGAGGTTTTGACTGTAGCATCCCTGCTATAGTAAAAGCTTAAATTTTTATGGAAATTTTATAAATTGATTTATTCTATGACGTTTTAAGCTAAACTTTAATGGTACGAAAAGGCACTAAGTTATTGCTCAACCCAGAGCCTAAAACCAAACAATCTGATTCAATCAGTGCCTGCTGAAGAGAAAGTGTCGAGTATGGACTTTTTGGGAGGAACCTCTCTTTTCTCCCCTTCCTTCTTCAGGCTTTACACTTTTCTCTCAATTTTATTTTCAAGCTGAACTGAGAAATCTCTAATAGATTCACAATTAGAACTGAAAGTCTCATTGAGGGTTGGCATCTCTGTAGTTGTGTAAATTTTAAATTTTGTCTTGATCCATTATTTGGGATTTGATTTCTATAACAATAACTAGCTATGAACTGAATTTTTATTTGGAACAAGTATTTTTGATTATTCTTACCATAGGCATTAATTTTTTGTAGTATTATTAATTTACCAGGGTCAATGCAGATGAAAATTGGATCTGTATTGCAGACTCTTGGAAGTTTCAAGAATTTCTTTTTAAAGGTTGATGAATTCTGCAAATTAAAATTTTTTGCAAGAAACATTCCAGCATCGCAAATTTTTTCTGTCCATCTTGAAATGAATATCTTTAGGGATGTTTAGTCTGGGTATAACCAGAAATTTTATCTGCTGTACATAGTGTCAATTAAGTTAACAGTATTGTTTAACTTGTAACTTAGTGTTTTAAAATAACTTGTAGATTTTTCATAACTTTTTTAAACTGTAAACCCAGAGCCTTATATAGGCATTAAAAATACTTTTATTTTACGCTTGTGAAACAGAATTCCATAAAAACATGCTGTAATTGCAGGCTGATTGTGCTGTCCTTATTGTGGCTGCTGGAACTGGAGAATTTGAAGCAGGTATTTCGAAAAATGGACAAACTAGAGAACATGCCCTTTTGGCTTATACTCTCGGTGTCAAGCAGATGATTGTTGGTGTAAACAAGATGGACACTACTGAACCACCATTCAGTGAGGTATGAGAATTTTGTATATATATAGATTCTCTTAAGTTTTTAAAAGAGCACTTGCATTTTTTCAAAGCTTTAATAAATATCAGGTTGTAACGAAAGTTTTCCGCCATATCTGCCTGAAAAAGTAACTTCTTACTCCTTAGGTAACTGTTTTTGAACTTTCTGTACCAAACCTGCACAGTGTCACATGATACAACAATAGTACTTAAAGCTGTACTCATAATTTGTTGATATTATGTAGCTGACTTTTTGCAACACAACTGGAAGTAAATGATGGTTCTAATCCTCTAGAGTGATACTTTCATTTGAGACACCTTATACTTAATGATAACTATATTTTTTACAGATTTCACAACAGTGTTATAAAGTAAACCTCTTTCTTTCAAATGCCAAAAATCGTTTGACAAAATATGAGCAAATACGCCAACGAGAACTGTGTGCTGACGAAGTTTGCGGTGGCGGGAAACTTTCGTTACAACCTAATATTTAGTTGCAGTCATAAAATTTAAGATAATTATACACATTTGAAAAATTCTGGTGAGATCTTTTAAAGTAAATGATTTTAATATTGCTTTTAACAAATGTTTTTAATTTTTCAGAGTCGTTTTGAGGAAATCAAAAAAGAAGTGTCTACATACATCAAAAAGATTGGTTATAACCCAGTCACTGTTCCTTTTGTTCCTATTTCTGGATGGAATGGTGATAATATGTTAGAAGCCAGTACCAATATGCCATGGTACAAAGGATGGGCAATTGAAAGAAAGAGTGGAAAAGCTGACGGCAAAACTCTTTTGCAAGCTCTTGATGCAATGGAACCACCCTCAAGACCCCTTGATAAACCCTTGAGATTGCCTCTTCAGGATGTATACAAAATTGGAGGTAAGCTGTGATTTTTTGTAAATTTAAATTTTTCTAGATTTAGTTGCTTGTATCATAGAAAATTTTCAAACAAAAATTGCTCATTTTCAACAAGTATGCTGTCTCTCTTACATAAACCATATAAGCTCTATTGCACAATAGCTCTGTGATGCAGTTACAAACTACACAGCAAATACTGTCCTTCAAGATGCTGCCTATCCTAGTGTTTTGAAAATAAAAGCAGATTTTATCCTCGAAATGACATGAAACAAACATAATTAGTTTAAAATCATAAAAGATACTACATAATTAGTTTAAAATAATTCATTAAGTGAATGATTCACTGAAAATATCACTGAAGGTAACTATTCTTAAAATTAGTTTAAAAAAAACCTCCAATTGTTTAATTACTAAAGTAATACATAACTTAGAGTACTGCAAAATATTTAGGCTAAGAGAATTGGAACACATCTAAATGTACTAACTAAAGACCTAAAATTTTGCTCATTAAACCACTTGACATTAATTTATTTTCACTGAAGTATTTTTTCCAAAAATAAATTTATTTAACTTATTCTAATTTTTTTTTTTCAGGTATTGGAACTGTACCAGTAGGTAGAGTTGAAACAGGTGTTATCAAACCTGGCATGGTAGTCACATTTGCTCCTGTTAACTTGACTACTGAGGTAAAGTCGGTTGAAATGCATCATGAAGCCCTTACAGAAGCTGTCCCTGGTGACAATGTTGGATTCAATGTAAAGAACGTATCTGTTAAAGAACTGAGACGTGGATATGTATGTGGTGACAGCAAGGATAATCCTCCTAAAGCAACTGAAGAATTTACTGCTCAAGTAATTGTATTGAATCACCCAGGCCAAATCTCGGCTGGTTACACTCCTGTTCTTGACTGCCACACTGCCCATATTGCATGCAAGTTCCGTGATATTAAAGAAAAATGTGACAGACGAAGTGGAAAAAAATTGGAAGGTATATATTTATATAATTTAAACTTTAATTCAATTAAAAGTTCAGATTAACATAAACAAAAAATGTATGCAAAAGAGCATTTTTAGTAATCAGGATAACTTTTTCAGAGCATGTGGCAGGAAGCTAAAGTTCCTTTTGTGTTCTTTCCTGTAGCAAAGATTTTACAAAATAATTCTAAGGCTGAATAATTTGTACTCCCATTCACCCCTTTTACATATAAACAGGGTGTCCATCGGCAAGAAACGTCATTTTCATATTTTTATGTTTTTGGCTACTTGTATCTTACTTCATAAAAATCAGATTTCAGGAACTCCCTTTCCTTTTCAATGTTGCTATTGGTTGTTCATCAGACATTCTAATCTATTTTTTTAATTGTGCTATAAAAATAAACTAACTACATACTGTTATATAAATTCATGAAGTTTTTAAATTAATAATTTTATTCATTCCTTCTTAAATGAAGCTAAATGGTGTATGTTAATTTAACTACAAAATCGTGCAAAAATGCTACTGTTCGGGCAACTAAGAAAATGACTATTAAACTAGTGGCTTCCTGTCTGTTGGTGAAGCTACTAATACTATTTTTGCCTGTTAACATTGAACACCCTGTATAAATGAAAATAATCTAATCGGAATTTTAGGTGTAACACATGAAATGTTGTCAAAAAACCTAAAAATGTAGAAAATGTTTATCCATTTAATGTAAATATGGAAAATTTGTAAATAATTATTCTGGGAAAATGATTTTTAATCTTTTTATAAGCTTTTTTAATAATTATTTTTTAGGCTACAATTTTCATTATAATTAACTGAAATAAAATAAACACAATTTTGCCTAAGATCTGGGTTTTGAGTGTACAACATTTTTGACATAATGCTAAATAGCATAGTAAAAACTGTTGTATCAATCTTGCAAATCCTGCCTGCTAACTTTCCCACTTTTCAATATACTCCTGTTTTCAAAATGGTATTTACTTCTGTATTAAAAATTTGTTCCTCTGAGCTTCAATAGGTATATCTTGGGGGAGATTTTCTTGGTCTCTTCCGTTCAAAATTTAATAAGCAAATGGAACCACACTAAATTAACATCAAAGAAAATTGAGTATAGTTTAATGCCAATAAATAGTTTTTATTTACTAATTCAGCACAAGTAGAAATGAAATTTTGAATAAAATGTCCTAAATTTTTAGAAATCAACATGTATCCTTACTTTACAAATTCCTACTACAAAAATATCTAGAGCTTAGAATGGAATAAAATGAGATATATGTAATTAATTAGTCCATTTTAAACAAAATTATTTCCTTAAAACTTGTTTTCCAGATATGACATCATTTAAAATTTCTTCAAGACTAGTGTCTCTGCGGTTAGTGTAAAGTATAGTTTTCCCTCATTTTTGAGTCTGTAGAAACATACTGAAGAAAAATAATGCATAAAGTTACACTTAAAAATTATCTGCATTTTTTTCCTGTGTAAATAGTTACATACAGTGTGTTGTTAAGATTATTATATTAAACTTTTGAGTGTTATAATTACAAATCTGAAAAGGTTGAAATATTTTTGAACAAATTAAATGAAAAGTAGCATTTTATCAGGTTGTAACGAAAGTTTTCTGCCAACAAAAAGTTAATGCGGGTAGTAATCACCACCCACATCTATGATTTTCTGCCAACGTTTTGGTAGTTTTTCAAAGCCTTCGGCCCAGAAACACGGGGGCGCGAGACCAAAAACATAACTTTCAAATGCCAAAAATCGTTTGACAAAATATGAGGAAACAGGCCATCGTGAATTGTTTGCTGAGATCATATCTGCGGTGGCGGGAAACTTTCGTTACGACCTAATACAAATCTGTTTGATTATATATTTTATAAACTGTACCCTGTCTTAATCAGGATATATTCAGGGCTGCCAACTACTACGCATTTGGCGTAGTAACTACGCATTGTTTACTTTTCTACGCTCTACGCAACGTATGTTGAGAACTACGCTTTTTTCAATCTTTTTCAAGGTAAAGAAATCTACAGCCAAAAATGTACCATCTTATTAAATTTGGTATTTTTTTATATTTCAATATCCCTATCTTATTTTATGTTTTGTACATGGATAGAAAGATATCTGCGCACCCCTGCCAAGTAATCGGCTTGACGTTGGTGCAAGTTAGCTGGCCGTAAGATTTTTAGACTCCTTGGCTCTCTTCCCAGCCACGGAAATGTTCGCTAATGGATCTTGGCCAATGGGATGACTCTGCTCAGAAGGCTTTCTTGACGTCAACGAAAGCTTCGTTTCTACCATGTTGGGCTTGGGCAACAGAAATACAGGGTGTGCACATCATCTATTTTCCTTGATTGTGCGTGCGCTGAAACTTCTCGGTTCCCTCTCTACTTTGTGCTGTAGGGAAATAAATATGAATTGCGCGCGAACGGATTGAACTATCATTGCGAAGTAAGTTGCGTGCTTTGGCGTTCTTTAGACGTATAGTTTATTTATCCGTTGCTGTTATCATTTTGGTTTAGTATACCGCGTGCACATGCTACTTTACAGGACTCCGTGGTTTATCGCCATGTTAAAATAACGGAATTAACATTTGCAGTTGAGTACTGCAGTAACGTATCAGTTGAGGCGAAAAAAAAAAGATTGCGGGCCAAAAGGGCTAAGCTTCAATATACATCCTACTTTTTTTTGGCTCCAAAATTAGCGATAAATGTATTTGACGTTTTTCTGGAAATGCGAATAAATTCTTAACATTTTTTAATTCTTTTTGTTGTTATTTTTTAGTTTTTCGATAATTTTTATCGTTAAGATGAAATGCTGGATTGAGGGTTGCAGAGCCTCCCCCCCCCCACACACACACATAAAAATAAATTGTTAATTAATATTTTTTAAATTTGTGTTTAGATTCTTTACCCTAAATTCTTATAACAAATATTCAAATTTTAGCAGTGTATTCAGATGGAAAACACGTTTGAAAATGCTCATAGCTACTTTGTTTCTTTGGCGCCGTCAAAAACTGCATTTTTGCACCAAAAATCAAAAGTAGGATGTATTTTGAATGTGAGCCAATTAGCAATTGATAATGTAGAAAATGAATCTGTTTGTAGCATTTGTGCTGTTAATTAATAAGTATCATATTTTTATTTTCTCAATGTAACTTTTTTTTTTAGTTAGTTTTTAAGGGCAATAACTTCAGGGTGTTTTAGTGTAGGTGATACAAAATATCGTGGTCCCAAGGTGCATCTAGTATAACAAAAGCGTGCAACTACACATGAAACATTGAAAACTACACATTTTTATTCTTTGTACTACACATAAAGGTTGAAAGATGTTGGCGGCCCTATATATTTAATCTTACTTCTATGATAGACTAGATTAAGAATGTCTTTTTGAACAATATTGGAAGTTTCATGTAGTTTGCATGCATGTTTTGTAAATATTCTTTTTATTTTAGATAATCCAAAATTCATCAAATCTGGAGATGCTGCTATCATTGACTTAGTTCCAAGTAAGCCTATGTGTGTTGAGACATTCACAGACTTCCCTCCTCTTGGAAGATTTGCTGTCCGTGACATGAGGCAGACTGTTGCTGTTGGTGTCATTAAGGCCGTCAAACCTAAAGACCTCTCAGGTGGCAAAGTAACTAAAGCTGCAGAAAAAGCACAAAAGAAAAAGTAACATCTGGGAAATCAACATAATATATGTATATTCTGGTTCCTTTACATTAATTTTGGTAGCTTATGATGTATATTGGCATATTTTCTGTTGACAGGAAGTAACTGTCAAAATTAATATTTTGGACCAGTTTTTCCAGATTTGCAATAAAGTTTCATTGCAGAAATTTTGTAGTTTTTTGTTTGTCCTAATTAGTTTATCATAACATTAGTCATTTTGATTTCTTTTCCTGAAATAAAGAACTTAATTTTCCCTGTATAGAAAACTTTAAATGAGAAGTTATTTTTGGTTTAGTTAAATAACTGCAATCTAGTTAAGGATACACAAATTGCTTTTTTTTTTTCTTTTGAATAAAAAAAGATACCTTTTAATATTCATGGATGCAATGTTTCTGGGCTGAACACATAACTCCAGGAATTTTTTTAGCGGCTCAGATTATCAAACTCTTCCATTGTTGTACTTTTGATGCAGCACATGGCTGTTAAAATTGAGTTTTTGTAATATTTGCTGTCTTTTTAGATACACCTTTTCTACAAAGCAATTTAATTTCTATTAGCATCACTGGAGCAATTGGTGTACATACAAGCATGACTTTCTTTAGTTACTTTACAAAGTCAAATGTATATTTTGCTGTTAATTAAGCACCTTTCAGCTTTTTGTTTTCAATCTCCATATACCAATACTCAATGGCCATAAAGTAAAAATTGACTTCAATCATTATTTTTTGAAAGGAAAACAAAAACTTCATTATAATAGGCAGGTTCAAATATACTTTAGAATTTCAATATCTTTCAATCACTTGAAATTTTTTTTAAAAGCAGAATTGTCAAATTTTGCAGATCCAGTGGGGGACTTCAGATTTTTCAATCTCCTGCCAACCTGATTTTAGATACATTTCTCCCAGTTTTCAATAATTTCTTTTCTCAGGGTTGTCACTGGTCAGAAAAACTCCTGCAAAAGTAGAGGAATGAATATTGCAAATTTTGCCTAAACCTGGAAAATCTCAAGTGACCTGAGGAAAATTATCGGAGGTCTACATTTATAACATGGTTGCCATGAACCAGGGAAAATTTAAATTTACTGAAGAAAGTCGGGGGAAAACTCCAGTTCGGTCAGGAAAAATATATTGAAACTTAACAGTTTGAGTCCGAAGCAGTGCGATCGCGCTGTTGATTTTGTCCAAAAAACAGAATACATTACGGACAACTAATGCTATGTTACTGAATGTTGAAGTCATGCATGCAGATTTACTGAAGGAAGTACATCACACAGCTCTTTAATGTAAATAGTACATTTTACAATAGATAGGTTTATAATTAGGATTCATCGAGTAAAATAAACTAAGCGCTATCGTGCTGCTTGGTATTTCTTGACCTAGAACAAAACAAGTGCCATCGTACTGCTCAGGTCTTTTCGTACTAATTTAGAGAATGCACCATTGCATTGTTTGAGATTCTTTGGCAGCGTCTTTCCAATACCCCCTGGGACTCGAATGGTTAAGAAAGTAAAATTTACTTATTTTGGCAATGGGATTCCTTCCCTGAAAACAGACCTAATGCCGATGTGGTCAACAGGTGGTACTGATGATTCATTGCTTTGCACTTAAGTATAGTATTGCTCTGACAGAAGTTGCATTTTTTAAAATAAGTGAATTACTTATTTTCTGAATTTGAGATGGCCAGTGTGTGTCTCCTGGTTACACTTTGGGTTATACAAGTGAAAGAGAAATGCTGCCCTTAATTAACGAGTCCTAATTTATTCAAAGTTCTCACCGTAAGTCTTGTTTTCTGCGCGTAATAGAAAAAATTTGTCCCAAGTTTGTATATTTTAAAAATTATAGCCTTTTATTGATAAGTGGAATGGGTGTGTTGCCATTACGTGTATTTTATGGACCGCAATAGTCAGGGAATTCTGTCAATTGTGGTCAGGGAAACTGATTTCAAATTTTTGTGGCAACCATGTATAAATTCTCAATTTGTTAGCAGGAATATTGGATGCTTGAAGTTTGATTTGACATAGGTGTGATAAGGGTTAATGGTGATCTGTATTGGTATGACATTTGGTTCTGGGAAAGTTGTAGAATCTTGTTTGACAAACTGAGTGGTAACTCTGTTTTCTGCAATCAAATTAGTTCCAGAAAGTATACGATGAATGATTAGATTGACTGCCTCTTGCTATAGTTAAATTGAGCGATGGCAACGACTGCCAGGGGTGATTGTGTTCCGGGGGTAGCCCGGAATTCGCGGTTTTTTGCTTGATCTCTCCGGGTCAAGGACGGATTAAAGGGGTGGGGGGCAGAGGGGGCAACCGCCCCACTCCCCGAGAAAAAAGAAATTAATGTAAAAGATCCTATTTTACTTCTATAAAGTGGATTTATATGTCAATCTTCTAACTAACCGCCCCCCCCCTCCTCCACAAACGCATGAATCCGTCTCTTTCCGAGTAAGATATTATGAATGCATCAGACCAATGTATTTTGGTTTGTTATAGAAGCAATTTAATTACCATGATTTTTATCTTTATTTACTTATTAATCCCAACAGTTTTCATGTAAAAATATTTATTCTAGCAGCAGAAGCATAGTTTGGCTGGGATCATGGGTCAGCAGCTGTTTGGGGTATCATCATATCCAATTCTTTCAACTGATAAGGGTGGAGTCTGAGTGTCTGGCAAGGCATTCTTTGGGCTTGTATGCGGAGGGGAGAGAAAAGAATCATAGGATGGGAATTTATAAGATGAGTGGATGTGTTGGAATGTGAGAAACCTTTTCCCGTTTTGTTTTAATCAATTTTACTGGGTACACCAGATAGTAGTTTCAGCCGTTAAATTGATCAGCTGTTAGCTGTTACGACTTTATCATTGTTTATTGTGCAGCCTTTCGAATTCCTTTTTATTATGAAATATCTCAAACCAACCAGGTGACGATATGGAGGAATTAGAAAAAGAAAGTGAAAATAAATTAGCACTTAGTGCAAACTTTCTTCACAATCCAATAAATCCTGCACCGCAAAGCGTAACGACACCACACTCCTCAAAACAATCTACTGAGGATGTTACTCGAGAAGGCAGTAGAAAAAGAAAGTCAACCTCTGCAACTAACAGCAAAACTAAACAATAAAAAATAACTTTTTATTTATTACAAAAATTTATACAAATTATTTTTGTTAAAAATTACTTTTTATTTTTTACAAAAATGATACAAATTAGTTTTTCTGTAACATTTAATAAAGCTATTATAAAATTAAATATAAGACATTTACATTTTTGCTAAAAAAATAATTTAAATACCAGAATATATTTTCTAAAGCAAATTTATTCAATTGAAGAGTATAAATATAAATTTCTTAATATATGCAATTTCCCCCCCCCTCCCCCTTTTAAATATATATGTATAAACAGGAGTTTTTCAAGTAACCATACAATTTTGTTTCATATCAGCCAAGTTACTTGTTTTATTAGGGAGACTGCGATTTTAATAATGTTTGCTGGTTTTTTCTAACACTTTAAACCCTAATTTTTCTACTCTTTTCTCTACTTTTTCTAGTGAAATTTTGAATACTTAAGAAAAGCTTGTGTTCTAAATAAATGTTGATGTTTCACCTATTTCATGTTTGAAAATTCTAGCATTTCTACTGTTTTAAAATTTTTATAATTATAGCATTAATTGCTTTTTGTGGATTTCAAACTCTGTAGATAGACTCTTATAAAAAGAAACTATTAATTTAAAAACATCATAATTTAGTGTGTACAAGAGTATACTACTATATGCAAAAGGTGAAGAGTGTGTTATCCCAAGAATGTATTGGATTTTTTTTCTTAAACACACGGAGTGTGTTTAAGAAAAAAAATCCAATCTGTGTGTGTGCGTGGAGTTCTCTAAACTGTGCACCCTGATTGAACATTGATAATTTGTAAATTCAAAATGATTAATCTCATTATAGTCTGGTTTATTCAATGTGTATCAGTTGGTACACATTGAATATTAATGAGTATAGTACTGTGTGTACTGGTAATGTTCAGGATTTTTTGTAATCGCATCGGTAATTTTCAGGATTTTTTACTTTGGGTCACAATCACCCCTGGACTGCCATTTTTAATCTCTTCCAAATTTTCTGAAATGTTAAATGTGTCAGAAGTGAAATCTGTAAGACGGTGGCAGTCTTACTTTTCGTATTATATTGCATCTTATTCATCTGATACTGTGTTTTCATTTTGTGTATCTTCCTAAATTTGTTGTACATTTCTGTAAACAGGTTCAACACAACTGTTGAATTGAAACTTCAATGAAATAGTACCTCCACAGAAGGCTCCCCTGCTCCAAATAAGAAATTGGGAGAGGGGGCAAAATGTTTATCATGTTTAAAAAAAGCGTTGTTAAACAGATCAAACTGTAGGATATTTTTTAAAGTAAGAAGTGTGAGATTTTTATTTTGAACACAGCCTTTCTGAACTGTCATGGTTCTCCAGGGTGTTGATAGATCAGGGAAATCTTGGGAAAAATCAGGGTACTTTATCAATCTGGAAATATTGGGGAATTTTGCAAAAATATTTAAAAATCGGGGGAACTTTCGTTTTTGCCTAATGAACTAGATCATTTTTAATTGTCAGTCTGATGTGTAGTTCTGTTCTGGATCACATGATACTCAACTGATGCACAGATAGATACAGACATTTTTTGAATCTGAGACTCAAGTGATGTAGGCACTATCACTATACGAATCTGAACAAGTGCATGTATTTAGACTCATTCTAAAGGTGGAATTCTCCGCCGGTGGTTCACGAAATCGTCGGTTGTTAGCTACCAACTGGGCAGAACCAGTTGTTTGGTTACCGACTGCGATAACAACTCCGGAGGGAAACGAGAGGTCTTTTAGCCAATCACATGAACCCCTTGACACTCCTCCTTAAAACTCCACCTGAAGGCGGGGCAAAGTTAACGACTGCGAAAAATTAACGACAAGCGGAGAATCCAGCTGTAAGATGCGGATCATACAAGAAACCGGATATGCGAATCATCGGCATGTGAATTGCTTCCTGAATAAAGTCATAGGTAAAATGAATGGTAAAAGATGATTTAGTCTTCTACTGCACTGTTGTGTTTGAGTGATGCAGATCATCACATATCTATTTTTAATTATCAATTACTTAATTGTTAATTATTTCTAAATTTGTGTTCAAAATTTATTCTTTGCACTTTCGATTTGTATTTCTCTTCCCTTTGCCTGTAAAGTGTTATTTCCTGCACCTCCCGTATTTAAAAGCAATCTTCTGTTTCCATTTATTTCACTTTTGCATTGGTAAAGCCTAGCATTTCTGTTTCCATAGTTTGTTTATGACCATATATGGTATCAAATCTATAAATAACATTGGCTTTCTTTTGGGTTACAATTTAGCTGATAGATTTGTTTTATCCTGTGGCACGTCGGGGATTCAAATATAATTATCAGGTTGTAACGAAAGTTTTCCGCCAAATCTGCTTGAAAAACTAACTTCTCCTTAGATAACTCTTTTTGATCTTTCGGTACCAAACCTGCACAGTGTCACGTGATGCAACAATAGTATTTAAAGCTGTACTCATTATTCGTTGATATTCTGTAGCTGACTTTTTGCAACACAACTGGAAGTAAATCATGGTTCAAATCCTCTAGAGTGAAAGTTTCATTGACACACCTTGTACTTAATGATAACTATATTTTTTTACAGGTTTCATAACACAGTGTTATAAAGTAAGTCTCTTTCTTTCAAATTCCAAAATATGAGTAAATACACCAACGCGAACTGTTTTCTGACGATGTTTACGGTGGCGGGAAACTTTCGTTACAACCTAATATATAGAAATGTATTTAACATCTACTGGCGTCACGTTACTTTCGCACTTTGGCGTGTTTTGCTTCTGTACTACTCTTTTGGCTTGCATTTCTCATGATCATTCATGCCTTAGCAGTTATCTAGTGAAATGTGTTTTTGAGGGTCTGCCCAGCCACCGCAGGACTTAATAATTTGGATGTTTATGTTTTTATATGTTTAAATAAAAATGTAAAAGTTTCCACTGTAACAACTCACAACCTGGGGAAAACTCCCCCGCAAGACTATTTTTTTTTTATAGATAGTGCTCATTTTTAAGCCTTTTTACATATTTTTAATTTCAAATGATACATTGATTAAAATTAAAAAAAGTTGACTAGGTGGCCAGTTTATTTTGACCAGTCATCCTTATGCTTAAAATTGAACACTATAAAACGAGGAAACTTTCTGCTACATATTGTCTTTTAGTGTTCAACTAAATTTTATGTTTGAATTTATGAAACTGAACTACAATTTTATTAATATTAAGCATTCACCTGTTGGTGCATGATACACAATGGTGATTTACATGAAAGATTATGTTATGTATATAATTAGTTCTGGAAATTTGATAAAGATAGTCAGGGAAATCGGGGAACTTTTTTTTTCCAATTTCTGTAGCCACCCTGTTCTCCTTATCTTGCCCCTATGTTGGGGCCATGGACTTGGATTCAGAAGGAATTCCATTGGCAATGGGATTCCTTCTGTGAACACAGACCTAATGCCGATTCAGTAGCCTGATAGTGGAGATAAAGCTATCAACCATGTGATTCTGCTGATCTCATAGTTCTTTCTGTTTGCCCAGTTTATTACAAAAGTAAGACAATTTTTATCTATAGGGATGAGATTCTTCAGACATTCAATTTTTCAAAAATCTTCTGAATTCTTTTTATTTTTTGTTCGCAAAATTTTATATAAGTGGGATAGACTTAATATCAGCAGTAATTACAATATTTATTGAAATTCATAAGTATTATTGCTCAAATGTTCGCACATTCTTTCAGACTTTTTCCTTTTTTCTCAATCTCATCCTTGCATCTATTAAGAGCTAAATAAAGTGTAGATTATAAAAATTGTTGAATATGTGAGTTATTTGAAGGCAATAATTAAAAGGATTAAGAAATCGGATGCAACACCTTCCCAGGCACTTGACCAATGATAGACCTCTTGTGCTGGCAAGAATTGAATACTGCAGATTTGCCTTGTGATTGGGTTGTTTTGTCGTGTTTACAGCCAAATACTTGGAGGAAGAAACAAGTATTGGAGCGATACATGTTGAAAGTAGTGAAATGGGCCCCCTCTATATTCGGGGCAAACCTAACCTGACGTTGGAGGGAATGCTGCAGACGGTGTGATTCTGCCGTTCTCAAATAGTTCTTTTTGTTTGCCCAGCTTTTTATAAAACTAATTCATTATTCATTGATTAAAAGCTAAAATAAGGTGTATATTACAAAATAATTGCATATTTGTGTTACTTGAATGCAATAATTTAAAGGATTAAGAAATGGAGTCAGTGATAAGATGTAATGCCTTCCCAGATGCTTGACCAATGATGGACCTCTTTTATGCTAGCAGGAATTATGTTACTGCAGATTTCTAAGTAACCCTGTATTTTAACCAAGGAGCAGGACGGGAACTCTCGGGTTTTCCCCTGCTTTAGATCATTCATTCATTCGTATTTATATGAGATCATCTTTCATTTCGTTCGCATTTCTTATGTTAGGGCATCTCGATATAGTGCTTTTAATTATTCTTTCTAGCTTCACAAGGCTGGAAAAACAACTTGCAAGCTCTTCTAAGGTTATTCAGGGATGCTAATTTTGCGCCGAAACACAAATTTTTGCGCCGAATACGTCATTTTGACTCTTTCAGGGTGTGCCGAAACACAAATATTGCGCCGAACTGCGCTTTTAGCCGAATACGTCATTTTGACTCTTTGTTAAATTTCTGCCACGCTCATTTATCTTTTAAAGCGTGTATGGAAAGCTAGTTAGCAGTAAAGCAAGATTCAAACTGCGTACGAAAGCTGCATTCCGAAGCCATTCTACCCGCCCCGGATTGGACCAGTCGGGCTTTGTTAGTCACCTCAATCAGGGCCGGCCAGATAGGCAAACAAGTACTGTAATTTATGGAAGAAACGGCATGGCGTTTATGACTTTAAAAGTTAAAAATAGTAAGTGCGGCGTTTACAATATTTTTAATTTTTTTTAGCCGATCTTCAACGAAAAATTCGTTTCGTGATAATTTTCTCAAAAGATGGCGCCACCACCGACACGTACTCTTTAGCGTGCACAGATCACAGCGTAGCGAATCAGAATGCGAACCTACCCCCATAGAAAAGAGGTTTGATCTTTGATCCAGTTTTGGAGAAAGTCAGAGCACCCTAAGATGGGTCCATGTCCCGTGCTCTGAAGTGGATGGCTTCATACATCCAACCGATGTCTCCTACCTCAATTAAGTAAAAAGAAAAAAAAATAGAAGTAAATCTTTTACATCTACATTTTAGAACTATAATTAAATTTTAATGAAGTTTTGAATATATATTTTGAAGGGTTAAAGTTCTGTAAAATACCGCAAAAGTGCACTACCCTCTATTAAATGCACCCGTTTTTCACATGAACCTCTATTGTTCTTAAAATACTGAATTTCAGCCAAAATTAGTCAATGTTGCGCACGGTGCGAGTTTAACCCTTCCCCCCCCCAAAAAAAATAAATAAATAAAGTTAATCTGAAAGATTTTTTTTTTTTTTCGCCGTGCGGCTTTGCACCCTGTGCACTCTATGGAATAAACACTGCCAACTAATTGGTATGCTGAAGAAATGCTGAGTGCTTTTAAAATAAATCCCAATGTTATAAATATAAAAAATAATAAATACCATCAAGAGTTGTTACAAAACATTCAGTTTAAAGCAACAATTTGCTGAAGCAAGCTCATTACGTAATCAACAGCTGGCCATGCGCGCTGGGGGGGGGGATGTTTACTTTTAACTGGAGACTCTTCTCACACATCGATTGCTGTTTTCATTTTAATGGCGCCTGGTAGTCTATCCGAACTTTGTGCGGATGCAAGAAGGTTTTTAGAAGTTATTTTTTTTTATTTCTATAAATTCGCCTTTGTGAATATAAACATTGATATCTGATTATTTGAAAATAGAAATCGTAAGCTTCGTAAAATAGTGGCAAATACTTTAAAACATTCTATGTGAAGGGGGAGAAAAAAAAGATTTTTTTACCGTTTATCCAATTTCTCCCGAAATATATCCGATCAACTTAATAGCTTTTTTAATAAATTAGGTCTAATAAGTAATGCAACATATTTTTATTTTATATTTTGTTAATTAAGAAATTATTTTAGAAAACATTGAATTTTATCTGGCATTGACTTCTGACCACGATCACCCCCCCTCCCCCACACCAACGATCGCGGCTGCGGCGTTTTTGACGATTTTCTAGCTAACTAAGCTCATCTTCGTGGGTGCGGCGTTTCTTCCATAAATTACGGTAATCATCGCAATGGGCACCGTTTTTTGTTTATGAAGGGGCACGATTTGCTATTTGGAGATGAAACATTATGGACCAATTCGTTTTTCAACATGTACACATGCATTGGTTTTTTTTTTTTTTTTTTTTTAATTGATATTGTACCTTTTTGAGAAAGAAAAATGGAGGAAAATGTTTTTTTGGTGCAAAATAAATCTGCTGTCTTTAAATGAAAACTTAAAGGAGAAATCAATATGCCTTTCATAACTTGTTGTTCGAAAAGTTTTTATGTATTCACACTGTTTACAAAAGCGATTCATATGTTTTACCTTTTTGAGCTTAAAAAAAAAAAAAAAAAAAAAAAAGCCCCCTCCTCTGAAATGGGTAACGATCCGCCACAGCTCTATGTATATGTATTTTCCCGATTTGAACTGGCACTATTTTTTTCGGGCCCCACCACTGAAGCAGGTCACGAGCCGCCACTGGCTGTTATAGAAAGTGGACAGATTCTATTAACGGAAGGGAAGGATAGACTTGCAATACCATTAAAACTATTAGAAGAAAATGAAAAAGCTCAAGAAGAAATTAATAAAAATAAAAAAAAGAATAAATAGAAAACTAGATAACTTATGATACTTAATTTGTAATGTCATTATTAATTTCTCATAATCTTAATTTTTAACTTCCCATAATTCTTAATTTCTCTCAACAGTCATTAAATATTTTTTGTTTACATTTGCTTTGTATATTGTGTTCAAGTATTATTGATGAATATGTGAATATTAGATGAGGTTAAATTACTGATACAAAAGCATATGCTATTAAAAGTACACACATTTAATTATTCTAACCATCAAATTTATTTTGTTTTCGATACTGCTTACCAATTACAGTACAAAGCCGAAAATCCGGAATGGACGGGACTACAGCGATTCCGGATTTTCCGGAATATTGGTCATTAAAAAAAAAAAAAAAAAAAAAAAAGTAGCGGCTACGTCATGGATTACGGGGTCTCGCCGTGAACTATGTATTTTTATAACGTTTTTCGAAATCGCCGCGATCCGTAGGTTGTACTGTAGAAATTGTTCTATTGAATTCACTTAAAAAAAGAAAAGAAAAGGGAAAAAAAAAAAAAAAACTACAGGCGCCCTACTAATTGCCGCGTATATATTGCTTGCCCAATAACGTGAACGTAGTCACAACTTAAAATTTAAAAAAAATCTTCCAGTATCAAAGGATAAAAAGATATAACAGCAATTTTTATCACCATCCCATGCACTAAAACACTGATTGTGGGTGCGCAGACGGTCCCCCCCTTCACCGGAGTGACTGGAGCCGGTTTGTCTGTGACTGGAGCTTTCGCTTTCCAAACAAGTTGTTACATTCTTGTCTTCGTTGCACGTGCTTACTGATATTTTTATTTATGCGTTTTTTTAAACAAGGCTTCCAATGGTATTTACTCTAATGTATGTTTTTACTGCAGACTTGAATGATGTTATAAAGAGTTTAATTAATTTCTTTGACTCCTTAGAAAGAATAACATTAAATTAAAAATAATATCTCT
Organism: Cheiracanthium punctorium; assembly: GCA_038373885.1. Lineage (NCBI taxonomy): Eukaryota > Metazoa > Arthropoda > Arachnida > Araneae > Cheiracanthiidae > Cheiracanthium > Cheiracanthium punctorium. The sequence goes on from JAWZYV010005452.1 coordinate 94,883, forward strand.
ACCGATTATTAAAGCTTAAATGCTTTACACTTACAGGAAGTGTCTCCACCCCCCTTTTGGCGTTTCTGTTTAGAAATAACAGTTAAATCTTTGGAATGAAAAGAAGGAAAGTTAGGTCACGAGTCAGATTTTACTCTGAGGTTTTGGATATATATATATACTATACTATATATATATATTAACGCTATTGTTATGATAACAAACTAGTCTAATGCTTGAGCATCCTGTAGTTTATTTATTTATTTATCTATTTTTTTTTTTTTTTTGAGGGAAGGGAAAAAACTGAAATCCAAAAAATGTCCGGTTTTTTGGTCTTTCCGGTTTTTAGGCGTCCGGATTTTCGGCGCTCTACTGTACGTGTTGTTGTATAAGAGGTGTAATATTTAGGTTTTCAAAAATCTCCATTTAGTACTACTTGTGATTTGTAATAGAACCAAAGAATGAGATAGCTTTTGTTTTAAAATTTAGTTTTCATTTTATTTGTGCTCTCTTTTTCGAGAGGAAGATTCCCTAAATAATTCTGAAAAAGAAAAAAAAAAAAGGACAGGGATTGGTAACCTGTGGCTCGCAAGCCGCATACAAATCATACTCATGGTTCTTGAGTAGGAAAAAAATGACTTAACCACAGAAAGGTTGCTGACTCCTGATATGTATTGTTTTTACAAAGTTGCTGATAGCATAGCCTGTATACACCCTTTTTTTTTCCCACAGCTTTCCTAAAGTGCTTTCAAATAGTGTTTTGCTTTTAGCAAATGGTGTTTGCTCGCAAACTTTGCTTTTCTTGTATGCATTTATTGTGTTCCTTAATCTTCAATTTTATGCTCGAAAATCATGTTAATTCTGATCTCGAATCTTAGTTTTCCTCTCGGAAACTATTTTTTTCTGCTTCCGAGGTGCTCCCAAATGAAATTTTTTCTGCTCCCGAGGTGCTCCCAAATGAAATTTTTTCTGCTCCCGGGGTGCTCCCAAATCGAGTGTTGGAGTTAACATCCCTGGTTATTGTAATGAGCGTGTTTAGACAGCTTAGCCCAGGGATGGGCAAACTTTTTCGGTCGCGGGCCAAAAAAAAAAAAAGTTTGGTGGGCCAAGATAAATTTTTTTTAAATTTTAAAAACAATGTACAAGTATTACAATTTAAAAATGTTAATGAGATGAAAGAAATTGCGATTTAATTTTTAAAAGTTCCTTATATTGAGGCTCAAAGTGAGATGCACTGATGATGTGAGATGAGAAGGAACGAGGCTAAATGCTCATCTGTCAGTCTACTTCTGAAAGAATCATGTAGAACAGCAGTTCTACTGTGACGCAGCGAGCCCCAACCAACCAACCGTAAAACTTCGCGGCACTTATATATACAGCTAACTTTCCAATTTCTTTGTTGTTCTCTTCTGGATCTCGGAATCCGCTCTAACGAATTTTTTACAATTAATATATGATTTTAATCAGTGCCAAATTTGATGAGTGACGTTGCCGGTTAAGAGGCCTCTATACTCGGTTTGCGGAGATTCACGTCCCAATGCTTTCCTATGAAGAAAAGTGCCTTAACGCCTAATCATTTTTCTCGGAAAGTATTTGGTATTTTTACATGAAATTTTCTTGTGTAAATCTTGAGAACTGTTCGCAATTATTGCGTGAATCAGATTTGGGTTAATTAAGCCGAAAGAGATTTTATTGCAATCTGAAAAGCAACACAAATTCTAAAACCGTTATTTTCATTTTTGACGATCCGTTATTTAAAAATCCCGCTCTTTAGCAAAATTTTAACTCGCGTAATAATGTGTATAGCCATCTCACTATTTTTACATGCTTTTTTCGTGTTTTTTCAATGACAACTTTTCGTTATTTTCAATTAAATGTAAACGTTATATGCTATGAAATGCATGATTTCAACACGAATTTCATCCCCCCACTTTGGTAACCATTAGTTGCGGTGATTGATGAGGTGGGCGTATATTGACCAATTGACCCCCTGTGGTGTCCTCACTTCCCACCCCAGTGCCTCCAGAAACATTCTCTTCACATTTCAACTTTCGTTTGTGTGTGTATCTGTAAAATCATCTGGCTCAGTTCTTTTTGCATAGCCTTTTGTAGTAAAAAGTGTTGTTATTTTACTGCTCTCAAGTCTGTCGAATACTTGCTTTGAGCAGTGTACATTTTCCCGGAGCTCATTGATCCACCTTACAAAATGTCTCTTCGATTCAGAAATCCTTTTTACATTATTGACGCAATTAAACATAATGAAGATAAAAAAGATTTTAAAAAAATTAACAAGAAATGAAATTAAAACCATCTATAGCCTTTTTTTTTTTGTATGGTATTGTATGGTATTTTTTTCTTTCAGCAAATGCAATGTAAATAAGTGTATTTTTATGCACTGTAAATACTGCGCTTTATGTGAGTGTCTAATACGGAGTTCTATGAAATGATGCAGTTGATAGTTCAGAGCAGTGGCGTATGCAGACTTCCTTCGAGGGGGGGAGGGGTTATAGACAAAACCTTGTGTTAAAATGCGTAATAGTTAAGTTGAAAATTGACGCCACTGGTTCAGAGGGTCATATTTTACTTTAGAAAACTCATTTTTTAATCCAATTCATTTATTGTATGTTATACATTACAAACAGATGATGTGAAACCAGCACCCCTTTATTTATCTTATTTGTTTACAACTTATTGGTAGTATAGTTATCTTCGGAATTTAAACCAGAATAGCGGCTTTTTTTTCCTAAGGTTTTGTTTGATATTTTTTTTCTCAGCACATGCAATGTAAATATTTTTATGTTCTGTAAATACTGTGTTTTATGTCTACGGAGTTCTATGAAATGATGTAGTTGATAGTCCACAGGGTCGTATTTTACTTTTGGAAAACAAAATTGTTTAATCCAGTTCAAAAATTAAGAGGATGCTAGTTGAGGATAAGACGTTAAAGTGGTGATCATAAATCCTTCCTTACGAGTTCTACAAAATAAACACATTACAAATAATTCGTAAAATTGGGTATTAAAATTTCTTACATTTTTTTACAGGGTTTCTACGGATTTCACAGCTTTTGCTTCCCTGACTTTTCCCTGACGTCTATCATGCTCTTCCCTGACTTTTTAAATAGCGTGCTTTCCTTAATTATGCGTTTCTATTTTTCATTTTACATCCTTTAATTAATAACTTTTTATATATTTTGCCCCCTTTTTTTTACAAATAATAATAATAATAAAATCAATATACACAAAAATATTATTTGACATCACTGGATTCTAACAAAAACCATGTTTGATAACAATTTAGGATCAAGTTAAGCATATTTCAACTGAACAAGATATGTTCATAAAGGACACATTTTAAAATTATTTATAAGGTTAAATAAGAAAATAAAAATAAAACAATTTCTACAATTAGGTTCGAACAGGAAGTATTTTCTTGATTTTGCCGCATATTCTTGCATTTCCCTGACCTTTCTTCAATTTCTTCAAATTTCCCTGACTTTTTTCCAAAATCCCTGACTTTCCAGGTCTGTAGAAACCCCGTTTTATTACCGCATTTATTTTCATTACATCCAAACATAGAATTATGTGAGGGTTGGCATTACTCTTGCTTAACGAATAGTCAATGTCTGCCTGTACACTTGACATAGCTAACGCAAAATTCCTACAAGATGTTCCTCGGTCAAAAGAAACCTAGATCTCGTTTTCACGGTTTTCATCCTTGAAAATAGCTACTCACAGCAATATGAGACACAGTAAAAGAGACAGATGTAAATAGGCTCGAGCAGTCTTTTATAAAATTTCTATCAGATAAAGATTTGTCTCCCCCTTCGCAATTTCTTCAACAATCAAAAACTGATCTTAGAAACTTTCTCAGAATTTAAGTTTATCCTCCACAGCATTTCTTGGAACTATTTGCTTTTCCACTTGAAATACTACTAAAAAGGATTTCTAGACTGTTTCTGCGATTTTCAAAAAGTAGTAGGTGGGCAGGATTCAAACAATCGGCGGGCCATATGTTGGACAACCCTACTATACACCAATTAAATATAGAGAACAGAAAAAAAGAAAAAAAAAAAAATCTGGAGTGACTCCACTCGACTTTCCGATCACTTATGATTAAGATCATTACCAATCATTTAAATAAATTTTAATCGATGAATAATTGAAACATATACGTATACCAAATTGAAACTCAATCGAATGCACCATTTAAACGCTAGCGCACTTTCAAGACTTTCTCCCCGTAGGCCATAATGTAAAAGAAATCTTTGTCCTAGCCCTGCAGAAAAGCTATAAGTCCTATAAACATCAAAATCAATAACGGTCTTACGATGGTGGTTTATAACAAATATATCCAATTAGAGCACAATCGAATGTTCCGTTTAAACGCTAGCGCACTTTCAAGAATTTCCCCCCATAGGCCACAATGTAAAAGAAATCTTTAGCCCTGTAGAAAAACTATAAGTCCTATATACACCAAAATCAATACCGGTCTTGTGACGGTGGCTTTTAACACATATACCCAATTTGAGCTCAATCGAATGCTCCGTTTAGGAGCTATCGTGTTCACACACACACACACACATCTCGTAAAAAACAGCATAAATGAATTCAGAAGACCTCAAAACGTGTCAATACACCAAAATCTCGAAGCCAATTTTTTTCATGATTACAATACTTTCCTTACATGGTACATGTTCGGAAAATAAAAATCCCGAAGTGCAATAGCATTAAAAATAAATATTCAGTCATGCTGTGAATTAGTTGTCTATATAATTTTATATTTTCTTTCAGAAAGAAATTTTTAACTGTCAGTTTTGCAACCTTTATAATAATTTTTGTGCGCAATTCCCTTTCATTGGTTTGTGATAAATAGTTCTTTTGCATAGTACGACTTGTTTATTTGATTTTAAAAGGTTGGTTTTTTTTTTTTTAAAGCACATTCGATTTGAAAACTGAGTTTGGCATTTAGACAATAATGATGGAAATTAATATAGGGAAAATAAAAAATGTACAGAGGCACAATTTACTACTTGTCTCTCTAGACGAAGTAAATATCGAGAACAGGGGGAAAAAAAAGACTGATGAAAGCGCAACAGTATTAAAAATAAGTCATACTGTGAATTAGTTGTCCCTATATTTCGAGTGTTAATTTTGTAATCAGTATAGTAATTTTTGGGCGCAATTTCTTTTCATTATCTTAATTTGTGATAAAATTATGTATAATTTGTAATGTTTATCAGATTTTTAAAATTAATAATTATTTCTTTTTTAAAGTATTTGATTTGAAAATTGAGTTTGGGCCTCACCATGGCACAGTGGTTATGCCACTGGAAATGGTAGACGGGCGAAGTGTGAAGGTCTCGAGTTCGGGTCCCATCGCGCGCCCGTCGACCTAATCGTTCGGAGTTTTCCATGGTTTTCTCCGAAACTTAGCGTAAATACGGGTTAGGACCCCTTAGAAAGACCCCCCCACGGAGGGCACCCCACCCATCGGCCTAGAGCCCACGCGTAGCTAATCGGCCGTAATCCCACAAACAAACAAAACAAAATTGAGTTTGTTATTTTTCATAATTATAATTTTACTGCCAAAAACGTAATCTAAAATGTGCCTATACCGTTTATTACATCTCTTTAGACCACTGTTTTTATGAAATAGCAACCAGAGATAGATCGTTTTGTCAGTGGCGGATTAATACAAGTTTGTCGGGGGGGGGGGGTGTGTGTGTGTGTGTGTGAACGATTAGTTTGTCTGTGGGGGCGGTTAATTAGAAGATTGACAAATACATCTATTTTATGGAAGTAAAATAGGATCTTTTACATTAATTTCTTTTTTCTCGGAGGCTGGGGGGGCGGTACGTTTTGTTCGATCAATAATTGTGTTCTTTTTTCTTTTCGTTCTCTCTCTCTCTTTTCTGTCTCTCCCCCCCCGCCCCCCCCCCCCCCTCTCTCTTTTTTTTTTTTTTTTTTTTTTTTTTGAAGGAGAGAGGATGGAGGTATAATTGATATCATAAACTATCTAATTGTCTCTTGTAATGACCTTTATATTTTCTTGTTGAATAAAAGAGCTATTAAAAATCTTGTATTTTCACATTTCAATTTCTGAAATAAAAACATGAATGCGTATTAAAAAATGGAAAAAAAAAAAAAAACGCTCTTTTTTTGTCTAACAGAATTGCAGGTAATGTGTAATATTTTTATGTTACTTAATTTGACTTCTAATGGAAATTTTATTCAGCATTTTAATGTATGCACAAACAAATCATAATATTGTTACTTTGAATATTTTATTATTATTATTATTGTTTTCATGAATAAATATAATTTGAAAGAATACTTTGCTATATAATATACATTATATTTTGATACTACAGTATATATTAAACATCCCTCCATAAATATACATTTTTACGGAGTCGTGTTTGTGTATATTCAGTATTTTAAAATCATTTCAAACAAAGTGATATTTAGAACATTTAAACTACTCATTTTTATAGTAAAAAGAAAAAATCCCATACAGTCCAAGTTCTCAAACGGAAGTGATAATGAATAGCTTATTTCCAAACAACTAGGAGGAACAGGGGTTGTGTGTGCCCCCCTCACTCCTGGAGGTCTTCTGTAAGATGAAGACTAGAGGTGTGGTCAAGAGAGTAATAAAACTGTCACAGATTGCTATCCCCTCTTTCCCAATTTCCAGAGCATCTCAGAGGAAGCCACCGTTTGTGATTTTTTCCGTGAGTAGAGAGGCCTCTTAAGCTAGGAAAACTCGTTTTTTTTAAAAATTTAATCCAGTTCAAAGAGGGAACTATTTAACCCACGTAAGGAAATACGGAAAATGATCTCGTTTCAAAGGCGGTAAACAAGACAGGGATCAGGAATACAGTGCTGTAGATCCGTAACAAGATTTGTACAAGTTACCTTATATCCTAAACCAGTTTGGTCGTAGAGAGCTGGTACGATGTGCTTCCTCTTTCTGATCAGATAATTTAGGTTCTGTACCCGATGTAGCACTTTTGCGAGATGAGCTTTGTGTTACTGTCGTTTTTGTCTTATTTCATTTTAAAAAATAATAACAGATTATTATATACTTTACTTATTTTTTCTGTTATTTATTTCCTATAATTAATAATTAAAAATAGTTAAGACTTTGAATTAAAAAATAATTAATTTAGGTATTTTTTGGTAAAATTTTGGTAAGCAAAATTTTCATATACGTTGCACTCAGTTTGGTTACTATGGCACTAACTAAATATTTACGTAAATTTTACTTGCTCTTTTGGATAGCGTGACGCAAAAGATAAATTAAATTATTGAAATAAATTCATTTGAATACATTATATAGACTCAGTGAAAGTGTGATATATTTGACAGTGTATTTCATAATTAAAAGCATTGCTTAAATACGTAAATCTTCTTTAGAAAATAAAACAAAAGTAATTGTAATGGAATTTAAAAACAAATCTTTAAAATTCCCAGCAGGGCATCACTCAAAATTTGATATCATTATTTTTAAGACCCATATTTAAAATTCATAGAGCTATGAAGTAAAATGCTGCGTCACAAATTTTTAACCAGTTAAGGGTTTTTGCATGGGGTTCTCTCTAAGGTTCATAGTTGAAAACACTTGTTCACATATATAAGATGAAGCAAACATAGCACTGATTTTCTGGGCGTGAGATATTAAATTTGGGAAACTTAGCGTGATTTGGATGATTTGTAAAACTCTAACTTTGACATATTTAGAAACAACTGCTTGAGATGATTGTTAGATTGCAATTCAATTAATTCAAGCTGGAAATCTGACCTCACTGCTTTACAATTTACGTTGAAAGGCAGGGTAAAAATATCCAATTCTGTTTGAATGGCACTGAAATCTTGAAATCTGCGTTCGAACTCAAAATGCACTTTTTTCAAGCCATCTTCATAATTCTTAATATGGATATATAATATATAAATATATATATTCTTTCAATTTCCGTCGGACCGGCAAATTAAAATTCCATCTGCGGGCCGGATAAAACCTTCCGGCGGACCGGATTTGGCCCGCGGGCCGTAGTTTGCCCATCCATGGCTTAGCCGAAACTACCGTTGAAGCTGTTGAGTTTGATATAGGCGATTCCAATCATACCGACTCTGATATTGACAGTAACCTTAGTGGAATAGATAGCTTAAATTCTTAGAAAACGGTCCTTTTCAGTGCTAAAAACAGACCTAAGGTCTAAAAGCCCCTCTGCAAGATAATATAAAAAATACCGTAATTTCCTGTCGATAATCTGCCGCCGCATATTATCTGTGACATTTTTTTTTTTCCTTGAGGAAAATTTTGGCCCTTGTAACTTTAGTTTTTCTATCAGAAAATAAAAATTGAGACTCTTTTTGCTACTAGATGGCACTGGTTAACCAACTACAACACGAATACGCGCGTACACTAAAGACTAGATTCTTTTTTCCTGCACATGATTCTCAACTTGTGATATCTCAATCTACCTTTTTATTGGTCAAAAGTTGTACCACGGGGCTACAACTGTTCACATTCGTCACCGGGCGTCATTAAAAATTTTAGCAGCTTGATCATGCAGAAAACTTTCTAAATTGATATTTCCATCAGCTATTCTAATAAGATTGCTTAAATTTGCACTTGAAAGTTTACTGAAATTTACACTTGAATTGTTAATGAGATTGTTACACTTGAATTGTTAAGAGAATAATATTCAAAGAATCGCATCCAGTTTAAATAAGCAACATAATTATTAACTATAATATTTTATCTAGTATAATAAAATTATATAATATAACAGGGTGTCTACCGCTCCGGAAAGTCTGGAAAAAGCCGGGAAATTGGAAAATGGGTCCGGAAAATTCACCAAAAGAATCAATTTTTTTTTTTGTGTGCCTTTTTTTTTTTACCCTTTCTCTCTAATTGTCAGACTCGAAACCGAAAGCAACTGCAACGCATTTTTCGGACCGCGAAAGCATCAAGCAAGTGATGTGTTTGTATAAGGAGGGAAAAATATGGACGCATCAATCTTGACGGGAGGGTAAAAGACAGAATAGCTTACTTTGTAACTTATGGTTTAGGACCGTATTTCCAAGAACAGTGAGTTAATTCTATCAGAAAGTGCGACTACTTCTGTTTCTCAATGGATGAAAGCTTAATCCTGTATACTTCAGTTAAAATGGATTTCAAGAAGTTGTACAAAATACGCAAATATAAAGACAAGGGCATTGTGCAATTTCCCAAAGTAAAATGCAGTGGTCAGGAATTTTTTTCCCGGGACCTCCCAAAAGTCAGGAAAAAGTCCGGAAATTGACTTTCAGAAATTTGGTAGACACCCTGTATAACTTAATACAGTCGAACTCGGTTAAGACGAGAGGGTAAAAATATGTAAAATTGCTCGTATTAGCCGTTATTCGTAAAATCCGTGAAACAATTTTTGTTTTGGCCCTATCGATAGCTCATGGTTTTATGTGTGCTCTTTTTATACTCAAAAAAATAACTCAAATGGACTGTATACATTTATTTTCTCCTTGAGGCATGCTCGCTCACTCCTCCGCACACACACTCTCTCACAGCTCTGATACAAAGTTTTCATCGCTACACCTGCGCTGGTTACAACAGCGCCCTCTTTACACAGTGGCCAGGCGTATCTCTCAACATACCGCCCGCCTTGATAAATTTTCTTAAAAATTTTCAATACACTCATCAATTTACCAAATCTGATGACACTTGTAATGGTTGCGAACACTATACACCATAAATGAACATTAAATAAAAATTACTCAAGTTTTTCTAATGAAAAAATACACTAGACTACAAATTAACACAAATAAATTGCAATATAAACATATAGACACAAATCATAATTCAGTTAGATTCAAAGGGTAATTTAACAATTTTGTTTACAGGTCTTTTATAGACACCTTTACTCGTTTTTAATGTAACCACTCTAGTTATATTATCCTCTCCTGGGTGAATTTCAATTATTTTGGCGAGATTCCAGTTCAATAGTTTAGAATTATCTTCACCCTTGACCAAAACTACATCATTTACGTTAAATTTCTTTTCTCCTTTATACCATTTAGGTCGCGCTTGAAGACGATTTAAATAGTCGGTAGACCATTTAGTCCAAAATGTTTGAGTTAACTTTTGTACTAATTCCCACCTACTGAGCCTATTCATTGAAATCTCCTTAAACTCTGGTTCAGGTAGGGATGTTAACGAAGAGCCTGTTAAAAAATGGGCTGGAGTTAGAGCCAAGTCATCGTTGGGATCTTCAGAGAGGGGGCAAAGAGGTCGGGAGTTCAATACAGCCTCCACTTGGGTAACTAGTGTAAAAAATTCTTCGTGAGTAAGAATTGTATTTCCCACAACTTTTTTGAGGTGACCTTTCAATGATTTAACTCCAGCTTCCCACAAACCTCCAAAATGAGGAGTGGCAGGGGGATTAAAATGCCACTTTATGCCCTCGGAAGCCAGGAAATCTTCAAAATTTTCTGAGTTTTCTTTTTTAAATAATTTCGTTAAAATTTTACGAAACTCGTTATTAGCCCCTACAAAATTTGTACCGTTATCACTAAAAATTACACTAGGCCTACCTCTGCGAGAAATAAATCTTTTTAGAGCCCCAATAAATGCTTCCGTACTTAAATTACTCACAATTTCTAAATGTATAGCTCTAACTACAAAACATACAAAAATACAAATGTAACATTTATACACTTTTTTCACTCTTCCTGGGCTTAACTTGATGTTAAATGGACCACAAAAATCCAGTCCCACCTTCGTGAATACTCTTGCTATGTTGACTCTAGCACTGGGCAAATCTGCCATTCTTTGGTGTTTACCTTTAGCACTTACCTTAAGGCAGGATACACATTTTTTAATTACATTTTTAACAGTTGATCTCCCTTTAACAATCCAAAATTGGGAGCGTATGTTAGCTAAAGTAGCCTCAGTACCTGTGTGAAAATAAAAAATATGATAATAATTAATAATTAATTCACAAAATGGATTGTCATTAGGAATCAAAATGGGGTGTTTTTGTCCAATAGGTAAATTTGAATGTCTCAATCTACCACCAACACGAAGTATATTGTTCTCATCTAAAATTGGGAACAAATTCAATAAGTTACTGGAATTAGGAAGCTGTTGTCCTTTCTCGATACACTGAATTTCCTTTGCAAAATGCACCGATTGCACATTTTTCACTAAACATAGCAAAGAGGCAGATAATTCAGATGCAGATAATCTGCCAGAAGTTGGATGCAATGGGTTTCTAGCATTTTGCATAAACCGTAAACACCATGCAATGATTCTTTTCAGTTTCGTGAAGGACGAACAGTTGTAGATGATTGGAAGTATTTCAGTATATTTTAAAAGGAAACAAACTGATTCCTTCTCTTTATCCCTTAGCTCTTTTTGATATAATTCACTATTCGGTTGGTCGTTGAAAATACTAGTGAAGTTCACAACGTGCTCTTGAAGAAAGGATGGTCCGAACCACCACAGGTCACTTTCTTGAATTTTCTCTGGATCTAGTCCTCTAGAGATTATGTCCGCAGGATTTTGTTCTGATGGAACATGATACCATTGACCAATCTCCGAGAGCTCTTGGATGATTACTACACGATTGGAGACAAACGTTTTTAAGTCTCTCGATTCCTTTCTCATCCACGCTAAGACTATGGTAGAGTCCGTCCAATAGAAGATTCGTTTAATGTCCATTTTTAATGCATTTTGTGCTTTGTGCATTAATTTGGTAAGAAGCACTGCACTGCACAACTCTAGTCTAGGTATTGTTACTTGCTTAATCGGCGACACACGAGATTTACTTGTGACTAGTTTCACTTTCACTTCACCATCTTTAGTGACTGATCTTGCGTATATCGCAGCACCGTATGCCTTCTCGGAGGCATCCGCGAAACCGTGGAGTTCAATCACTGCCGCATTTTCTATCACTATACATCGTTCAATGTTGATATTATTTACACTCATTAAGGATCTCACAAATTCTTTCCATTCGCCAGCTTCTTTTTCAGGGAGGTTTTCACTCCAATCAATTTTTTTCATCCACAATTGTTGCATGAAAATTTTTGCTTTTGTAATAACTGGACCGAGTAATCCAAGAGGATCAAAAAGTCGGGCGATTATGGATAAGACTGATCTTTTGGTTGGCCGATCATTTTTTTCCACTTCTACCTTAAAGGTAAAACAATCGGTTTTGGGTTTCCAGGCAATGCCTAACGTTTTAATTTCGTCCGAACATGAAAAGTCATACTCATTTTCTGTGGTTGGGATAAGCTCGGATGTACTCCCACACCACTTATGTAATGTCATGTGCGCAGTTTTAAGAATCTCAATTAGTTGATGTTGCAAAAATTTAGCTGCCTCTAATGTGTTTTCTCCACTTAAAATGTCATCCATGTAGAGATCATTACACAGTACTTGTGCCGCAATAGGAAAATTATTTCCCTCGTCTATGGAAATTTGTTTTAAAGTTCGCATTGCCAAATAGGGTGCCGAAACTGTTCCGTAAGTTACGGTATTGAGCTGATACACTTTAACGGGCTCATTGACATCTTCTTTCCACAAAATTCTTTGGAGATGTCTTTGACTTTCGTCTATATTAATCATTCGGTACATTTGGCGAATATCTGCTGTAAAAGCAAAGATATGTTTTCGGAATCGCACTAACAAACTAAACAAGTCGTCTTGTATGACTCCACCATTATATTGGATGGAATTTAGTGATTTTCCACTAGATGTTAAGGTAGACGCGTTAAATACTGTTCTCAGTTTAGTTGTACTTTTCTGGGGTCTATATATGCCATGGTGAGGCATATAATATGTCACCTCAGGTTCCACAGTTTCTTTAATTTCGGTCATGTGTCCCAAGTCCTTGTATTCTTTTAGGAATTCGCGATACAATTTTAGGTACTCCTGGTCTCTAGACAATCGGGTCCACAGCGATTCAAGTCGCTTAAGAGCAATGTCTCTCGAGTTCCCTAAACATGACCAATGCTCTTTAAATGGCATGGAAACCGTATATTTTCCTGTTTCATCTCTCTTATGAGTTCGCGCATAATGTTCCTCACACAATGATGCCTCGCTATTCTTTTTAGATACAAATTCTACATTTTCTACTTCCCAGAATCTCTCTAAAGTTTTACTTAAATCCTCCTCTACAATTAACCCACAGTGAAATTTTGCACCCCTCGACTCATCTAAGATTCCGCTCGCCACATATCCAAACACCGTATTTTGTAAAACCAACTGAGATCCCTGCAAATATATTTGTCCAGATAGCATGAGCTCATAAAAAATCTCCGCGGATAACAAAATATCAATCCTACTCGGAACATAAAATGTTTCATCTGCTAAATTAATCCTCTCAGGAATATTTATATCCACCTTAGTTAATTTTGAAGGCGTATAATCAATTATTTTATTTACTACAAGCATGGTTAATTGTCTTTCGTAACTCCTATCTTTATTTGCAATACACGTTTTGACACAGCGCCTTATGGTCCTGGTTGATTCATCCAAACACGAAATTTCTACATTTACTTTTTCGCATTTCAGCTGCAATCTATTTAAACAATTTTGAGTGATCAACGAGACCTGTGACCCCGAGTCTAATAAACACCGAACTTTCTGCCAGTTAGAATTCCTATCTCTTATGTAGCACCGTACTGTACTCAGTAAAACGCTTCTTGATTGAGTTGTTTGTATCCCTTCAGTGTGGCTGGCTTCAGCCATAAGCACTGCGCCGAGCGATGACTCATTTTTCTCTCCTAATCTTTGCTGCTTAATTTCATTGGCAGGTGTCTGATTTCCAACGCTCGTCTCTCTTGTTTCTCTGGATATGTGCAAGAGACGGTTATGTGGTTTGTTACAAAAACAATTCTTACCGCGACATTTTGATGCAAAGCAGCCTTGGGCTAAACACTTAAAGCATAAATTGTTTGCCTTCACGACCTCTAACCTTTCATTAACAGATAGGTTTTTAAATTTCGGACACAAATATAATGCATGATTATTTGAACACAGAAAACATTTAGAATTTTTTACCTCAGATAAAAACACACTAGACACTCCCTTATTATTGAAACGAGACTCTCGCGACTTATGTACATTATTTACACCAGTTTTCGTTTTTACTCTTGTGGACTGAAAAATGTCGCATTCTCTGCCTAATTCGTGCGGTTTGAAAAATGATTCCCCTTGTTTGCAACTAATATGTGTCATTAATTCGTGGTCAAGAGAGTTAAACAATCTATCCGAAACAATTAATTCACAAAGCGATTTAAAATCACTAACCTTTCGTAGTTCGCAATAGTACTCAAATGACGCACTTAAGCGCGATGCAAATTGTGCATAATTTTCGTTGGGCAATTTTTGTGTTTTATTAAAACTGTTTATGCATTCTCGTGGTGTAGGTTGAAATTCTCTTAAAATTATATCTTTAAGTTTTTCATAATTGTTCATATCCTCTTCCGAAACATAAACCATTAAGTTTCTTGCTTTTTCTCCTAGAATATTTAAGAGGATTTCCGGTTTTAACTCTTTCGATACATTTTTTGTTTTAAACGCTTTCTCGAGCGAATTAAAAAATAAATTAAACGACTCTGCTCTAGTGGGTACGGGAATGGTTAAGGTCTTAATGCTTTTAATTAAATTCTCTAGATCATTAGTTGATGATTCTTGCACACTGGATACTTCCGATTTAGATTGATTTTGATCTTTCCTAACATTGGCTAACGCTATCTCCTTTTCCAACTGCGCAAGCTTAAGCCGCTCCATCTCTAATTTAAATTCATTATTTAGCTTTTCCCTTTCTAACTCATCGAACTTGTTTTTCTTTTCTTCTAAAATCCCTTCTACTACACTTTCGACCAAAGTTGGGTTATTTTTATAAATATCACTCGTCTCAATTAAATTCTTTAAGTCCACTACTTTAGCTCCCTCCGGAACCTTTAAACCCAATTCTTCAGCCGCGAGTTTAAGGTCATCTTTCCTAAGTTTTTGTAGTATTGCCATTTTCAAAAGGGAAATTGCTCTCACCGTTAAACACGAAATTACTCTCAAATCTAATAATTAATTACTAAATTTAACTCAAGAGGACAAAAGCTCTTACCTCTATTTTGGGACCGATGTCGCACGAGACCAGGAACCCATTTCTCAATTACTCGACACTAAAGCTATAGTAAGCTCCGGCTATTTAGGACCATGTTTTGGCCCTATCGATAGCTCATGGTTTTATGTGTGCTCTTTTTATACTCAAAAAAATAACTCAAATGGACTGTATACATTTATTTTCTCCTTGAGGCATGCTCGCTCACTCCTCCGCACACACACTCTCTCACAGCTCTGATACAAAGTTTTCATCGCTACACCTGCGCTGGTTACAACAGCGCCCTCTTTACACAGTGGCCAGGCGTATCTCTCAACAATTTTTTTTTATTTAAATACACATGTATAATGAAACAAACTACTAGGATTAACTTGTATAATTTTCTTAGCACAGAAATAACTTCATGATGCTTAATAAAAACAGAATTTTCGGTCTTACCTGTTTATTTTTCTTACAATTTACAAGAAGGGAGGCAGTATACACCTACATTTAATTACATTTCAACAGTTATTAAAGAAATCGGTCAGATGAGCTCTTATCAATGTCGTAGCAATTTATGAGTCTGGCAGCTTCGAACTATTCAAGAAATAGAAGCATTTTTGCTTTTTTTCCCTTCCTTTTGCGTCCTATATCTCGTATTAGCCGAGATTCTACTTCTGTGCTCGTAAAAGGCGTGAAATTCTTAAAGTTGTTAAATAGCGAACCAAACATGTCGTGCAGATTGCTCGTTTTAGCCGTGCTCGTATTAAGGAAGTTAGACTGTATTTATATAAATATTAAATTGTATTATACTATAAAGTTGGTAAGATACAAATATGCGTGACGAAGTTAAAACAGATATATTTAAGTCCAAATTCTTACTACAGTAAAAGCTAGATTATCTGGCATTTAACCGGAAAATTTCAGCTTCCCTCTTATTTATTTATTTATTTTTTTATTTTTTTTTTTTTGGGGGGGGGGGGGTGTACAAATTTCAAACTGCCAGAGGATATCAATAATTCCATGAATCACGGTGATATATAAAAAAACAAACAGATGAAATGCTCTCAAAACTTATATATGACGGACGTACATACAAAAACAAAACATTTTACAGGAGGAGAAAAATCAACACGTCAGCTCTGTGCTGATAGCATTAATTAATATTCCCCCTCTGCATTCCAATGATTCAACCGTGTTATCTCTCTGAACAGAAACTCAAGAGAGGAAGGGGGGGGGACGCTTCTTTGCTGCCTCAGCAGCTTGTTATCGGAGTTTTTTTTTTTCTCCGGCCCAATTTCCACAGTAGTAGAGTAAAAACAAATTTTTTTTTTTGTTAACTGACGTTTTTAAACTTTCAAACAGCAAGTACGAATTTCGCACAGGTGGCAAATATCTTGCAGCGTGAGAATACCTCGCGTAGTAATTTTTTTTGCGGGAGATTTAAAAAAAAAAAAGCGAGATTATCATGCTCTAGCGGGAACCCTGTAAAAATACCTTTCACTCTCCTCTCTCCTGTTACGTCACTAGATGACGGGCAGAATAGCATGGGAAAGAAATATGTGCTGCGATGATTCAAAGCAGGGGAACAGCTACAAAATTATACCTTTGTTTACACTAATTTTTTTTAAGTGTACAGTAAATTATCTTTGTATTTATTTTTTTTCAGTACAAATTTCAATTTTTATAATTTATTTCTCATAAATTTAGCACAAGATGTGTTGTATGCCGAAATCAACGCACGTTAACAATACCGATGTAATTTTGAAAAATATTGATAGCCTGCTTCAGAATATCCGCGAATAATACAGTGCCGCGGATTATACGATGTAATTTTTTTCTGAGCTAATAAAGCCGCTTGCAGATTATACGCCAATGCGGATTATAGGCAGGAAATTACGGTAGAATTGCTAAAAACACACCTTAATAATATCTGCCTAATATGCAAAGTTTTCACATTTGCTTGTCAAGACTCCCGAAGTTCTGCAAATGCCATCACTGCTTCCCGACATGGGTATTTGAATGCGCTGCTGTGATTATGGGCAAACATGTTGGGTCATGTCCAGAAGCCACGACAGACAGAAGAAAGATGTCTGTTTTCGTGTCTTTGAAACGATACCAGCAAACAGGTCACGGCAAATAAGAAACTAAAATAGTTTTTTTTATCTTTAGAACCTGATTAATTTTTTTTTTAAATTTAAACCTCTAAGGGATCTACAGAAGTTGCATGCATGAATTTGAATGAAATGTATTCTTTTATAATTCATCTATACAGTAGAACTTCTCAAATGTGGTCTAAACTCTGGAATTTCTATAACCCGGAGGAAATCTGGCCTTAAGGAAACAATAATAAGTTGGTATTCAACCAAAAATATTTTTTAAGATTTAGTAGACATATTAAATTAATAATATCTTTTTAACATTACAAATTTGAAAAGCGATATTTTATTCACAATAAAAATGAAATTTAAAAAAATTTAATATTTGGCTGCTGAATATTTGGTATTCGGCCTAAGCTTTTGGCCGAATATTCGGTACTCAGCCAAATCACTATTCTTTACATCTCTAGTTTTATACAGGTATGAAACAGAATTTTGCAGGTTATACATTAAATTTCTTTAATTACAAGTTAAAATACAAAATTAGATCTGTTTAAATGTTTAGCTTCTAAAATATACGAGCATTCTTTCACAGTACAAAGAATTATATGGCACCATAAGAAGGGGAAAATGGGGGGGGGATTCATAAAAAAAATCATTTCAAACATTAGTTTACAAATTTTAGGATAGTTTCACTTTTTTACTCTTGATTTTGAAATTCTGACTCACACACACATAAAAAAAATAGATTAGTCAAAGTACTTAATGTATGGAGTGATAATCATACACAATTCTGTAGAAGTAACTAAAACAACTATTTTACGCTAGTAAAATACCATATTATAATTTGCATTAATAAATATTTCATGAACGCATTTTAAATGTACATATTTTAAGTAGCATAGCTGCTAACTCTTCCGTTTTTGCCGGAAGTTTTCTGTTTTTCAAGCTTATCTTCCGCCTTCTGATTTTATCCAGTATCTTCCGGTATTTCAAAAAAATCTCTTATCTTCAGATTAAAAAAAAAATATATATAAGTTTTTTTCTTTGACCATCTTTCGGCATACATGCACAATCAAAAATTGCCCTAGCGCCATCTTGGAAGATCTTTTCTCCCTCCCTCCTTCTCGGGCAGAGATACGGGAAGGGAGAGTGTTCTATTTTTAGCTCCAAGGTGGAATGCGGCAGGGAGCCATTGAGCTAAGAGTGGTTTTACTGGTAGTTAATCAAATTGCGAATCCAAAGTAAATATTTTACAACTTAGCAAAAATGTTTCGGCAACACAAGCTTAGAAAATGCTTACGGTTACTGGCAGTCTCTGGCATGTAAACACGTTGCGATTAAGTGTTCAGTTCTTATTGACACGTTCATTCAAATTTATTGGTGTTAATTTAATAATGTCGAAGAAATCACAGAATTATTACTATCAACATTTTAAGGAAAAATATTCAGAAGATTTTCCTTTCATTAAAAAGTCATCTAACAGAAGCACATTCGCTTTTTACGTGGCATGCAGATTCGATTTCAGCATTGCGCACGGACGTCGGAACGATATCACTGCACATTCAAATAGAACAAAACATCGTGAAAACTGTGCTGTTCTCGGAAATAACAAGTCTCTTGACACTTTTTTTTTCCAGCCGCACAGTTAATGGGAAATCAGTCATTAATGCAGAATGCTTATTTACCACTTTCATTCTGGAGCAAAATTTACCTGTGATTTGTGCGGATCATGCTGGACAACTATTTAAAAAAATGTAGCCAGACTCTAAAATAGCATTGGAATATGCATGCACTCGAACAAAAACCTCTACAATAATTAAGGAATTGGTTTTAGATAGAGAAATATCTCTAACTGATATGCTCAAAAATCGTCCTTTTACTGTTGCAGTGGACGGTAGTAATGACACTGATGCCAAGCTGTACCCCATAGTTGTAACGTACTACAATGAGAATGATGAAAAAATTGATTGTTCATTACTGTTTTTACCTACCTTAGTAGGGGATGCTACTGGCACAAATATTGGAAATTTGTTGCTCAACAAGTTGGAATCTCTTAAAATTCCAATTAATAACTGCATTGCTCTGAGTTGTGACAATGCTCCTGTAATGAAGGAGGAAAAATCAGGTGTCAGAGCTGTGCTAAAAAAGGCCAATGAAAATATTTGTGCCATAGGCTGCATTTGCCATCTGATTGATTTAGCAGCATCAAAAGGATCTTCCTGCTTGCCTTTTGATACTGATCATGTTTTAGTAGATATATACTACTATTTACAGAAAAGTTCCAAAAGAAAAGAAATGCTAAAAGAGTTGCAAAAAATGCAAGATTTGGAAGAAAGAAAAATTCTTAAACATGTGTGCACCCGTTGGCTCTCTGCAGGGACGTACCCAGAAAAAAATTTCGGCGGGGGTCCAAACGGTGAAAAAGGCAGAATTTTTCACAAAAAGACTTCATCATTCTTATTTTGTTAACAAAAACTGAAATTTCGGGGGGGGGGGGGGGGGGGGGTCCGGACCCCTGGACCACCCCCCTGGGTACATCCTTGGCTCTCTGTAGGAAAATGTCTTCAACGCTTACTAGAGCAATGACATGCGCTTGTAAGTTTTTTCTGAGCAGAATGCTCATCAAAAAGAGAAAGTGGTAGTTTATCACTTTATAAAATACCCAAAATAACCAGAAATGAAAATGCAGAAGTTCTTACCGTGTCTCAAAATAATATAAAAGCTAAAAGTATCAAAAGAAAATTCGAAGAACTGGGCAAGCCTGAATGCAAAGCATTGACAAGAAAAAAAAAGAAGATGCAGAAGTTCTTGCAACTCCTCAATACAAATCTGGAATATCTACAAAACAAAAAAAAGTTGAACCCAACAACCTTAAAGTAAGTGACACAACTATTTCCTGAGAAGAATTTTTTTTTTTTTTTTTTTTTTTCTAACGACAGATGTAAATAAAGCATTTTGCTTTTTTTCTGTCAAATGTTGTTTTGATTTTTCAAAACACCAACAAAATATTTCAAGTAGGTTCCCCTCAACTCCATATTGCAAGATCTAGTCTTGAAAGAGATGCTCACAAGATTCGTCAAACCTAAATTATTTAAAAACTGGTCTGAATATTATGAAATAGATTATCACAGTATTTCCAACCAAAAAGATGATTGTGATATAGTTATTGGCTGTGAAGCATTAGAAGTTGTCAAAAAGCTGTCTGAAAATGACAAAAATGATTTCTATGCCACAGTGCAGAAGTATTTTTGTGCTGTGTGTGATTATATGCGTTTGAAGTTTCCACTTAAAAATGAAATTTTGATTCATGCTAAAGTAGCTCAGTTATGTGAAATTGCTGAAGCTTCATTTTCAGATATAAAGTTTTTTGTAGAAAAATTTCCAGTGATGCTTGATACTGAAAATATGCAATAATCAGAAGCTGTCAACAAATTACAAGAAAAATTTTGTGCCCTACAGATTGAAAATGCACTTATAGAATCATTACAAAATGAAAGAATTGATAAACAATGGGCATTAGTTGGAAAAACAAAGGATGGATTTGGACAAAAAAGTTTGAGAAGCTGTCTAAATTCATGTTAGCCATATTAACTTTTCCTCATTCAAATGCAGAATGTGAACTTGTGTTTAGCCAGGTCAAGAAAACACAGACACAATTTCGGGCATCAATGAGTGATGCTATGCTGGAGAAGTTATTGATGGCCAAGTATTCAGAAAAGAGATGTTTCGAAACATTTGATGATGACTTTCTTACCAGAGCTAAATCTTCTACTTACAATCACTTGAAGAAAACTCAACATCAACATTTTTCAATTAATTTCCCGCTTTTTTCAGTTGTTAAATACATTTATAGTGCTGTTTAAGTTCAATAAATTGTATTGTAAATATAAAGTGTTATCACGTAAAAAAAAAACTTCCTTTTTTTGACTCTAGATCTTCCTATATTTGAAGCTTGAATGTTGGCAGCTATGAAGCAGACTTAGCTTTAAAAATCAATTGAAACTTGCAGATAACCATAAATTAATTTAAATAACTAAATTAAGAAATAATATGTAAAATAAGAGTTAATTTTTAATCATTAGGCATTGGAGACTTCAATAAAGGAATGTTCAGTAAAAGATTGTCATTTAGAAAATGGATGAAGATTGAAAATTTCTCCCTGCCTCTGTAAATAAATTTTTATGACAGAATAATCGGAGTTTTTTTTGTTAAATATTGGATTTCCAGAGCAAATTAAAAATATCTGAGAAACTTCATGTGGAGAAAGTGTAAAATTACATTATTTCTGGGACTACCATGCACATATTTTTCAAATGATATTAAACAGTGTTTATAATTAAAATTCCCCTATAAACAGCAGTCTACAGCCAAAAAGGAAAAGATTGCCTCCAAATTTGCACATGGATACTACATGAGATGTGCTTAAGTTTTTTTTTTTTTTTAGTTCAGGAAATGTTTGCTAAGTGGCACTTCAGAGCATGAAATCAACTCTAAATATTAGCCTAACTAGTTATAAATGTGCTCAAAAACTACTGAACAAATGTTGAAATTGTGTGTTTATTTTGAATGATCAATTGCCAGTGTTAATTTTGCTGTCTTTTCAGTTAAAAAATATATCCCTCTGTTTTATGTATCACTTTATCAAGAATGTTCCAATATAATTTTCCATCCTGTCCCATGTATATTATGGATAGAACTTTAGTAGTATATATCCGGTAGTTATGATTTGGATATCCGACGGTAATTCGGATATTGAAAAATCAGTCGGATAGGGTGGATACACATTATATCCCTAATAATTACTTCAAATAAAATGTACGAGAAAATATTTTTAATAAGAATGGTAAATTAGTGGAATTAGTTGCTCAGACTTATATATCACTCATTTGTGAATTGAGCTTGGTCCATTTTCGCAGCATTGCGTTTGCCCTCCTTGTGGACCTCCGTGGTTGGGACTCTTGAGAGAAAGAACTCTTCTTTTCATTTTTTCCTCCACTTCCTGATTAACTTATTTGGCAGTACCCATATGCATAAGCCAGGCTGGTGGTATCAAGCTGCTTTAATACACATCTGCTCATTTGTTAAGCATAAAAAAAAGTCTAAAGTACTAAAAAAGCTAGTTTGTAGTAAAATTTAAAATTACTTTTGACTGTTTTTGATATATGAGTTGAATAGTGAGTGCTTATTTACAGAATTTTTAGTAAAACCCAATTTTTTATCACCAGCACATATGTTGGATCACCAATATTGGAAAATTAAGCAAGCTATTAATTTTAAACATTCTATCAATAAGAACTTTTGCCTATGGCTATCAATTTTCTTTTGCCAAAAACAGCTCTTTCTGAAATTGTACATTTCGGGATGAATTCTTTAATGTTGAACCCATAGTTTGTTGAAACACTATTGAAGTAGAGGATCACGTGAAGATAAAACATCAAACTTAATTAGGCAGTTAATTAATGGTAGTCCTTTGACAGCCGGACTAGAAAGAATGTTTTCTATCTGTGAATTAGTCCAGTCCAAACAACAAAATCAGGAACTGAAGCAAAAAAGTAAAAATTTTCAGCTATTTAAGTATTTTAATAAGAAATAAAAGAAGAATTAGTGTTATTTTGAATACAATTCAACTAAAATTACCTTGATATTTGAAATGCGATTTTGTATTTTGGTGAGCACATAAACTAGATTTAGTTTTGTAGATGGTTCTTTCTGTTATCTGTTTTATTTGATAAAAATTTGCTGTTTAAATGCAAAAAAAAAAAAAATAAATAAATAAATAAATAAAAAAAAAATTTCTGTTTTATACTCTTATGTCATGCCTGAAAATATTTGACAGCATAAAGATTAACTTTTTATCTGGCACCCTGGCTAATAAAAATATCAGATGTTAAAAAAAAAAGTCTGAAATTTCAAATGTAGGATGTGGTTTTAAATTTTATAGGCACTTAATCCTAGAAGTTGCAGAGCTAGATGTTTGAAAAATGTGTCATTACAATACGTGGGGCTGTTGCACTACATGCATTGTCCTATTCATGTAGTGCAAGAGCCTATTTATGTCTCTTATTTTTTGATTACTCAATTATCCCCTACTCATGTTCCCATATGTACAGTACACAGAGTGAATTAAGAATATCTCTTGAACAATTACGGAATTTTGTCAAACATGTGTCATCTTCAGTGTTTATTAAACTTAATGGTCCTCCACTTCAACAATGGGATGCAATACCTTATGTCAAAATGTAGTTACTTCCAACACAGAAATGCTGGATATAGCCAGTCTTGTTATGCCAATCACGTGTGTTCCACAAGTCATATAAAAAGAAAAGAACTGTGATCGTTGTTTCAAATTAATTGTGCCTTACTACTTTGTCGCTGTAAATAGCTAAATTGTAATTTAGTGAACACTTTATTAAAAAAAGAAATTGTTGGCCACACCCGTTCTTAAAAAAATTTCACATGGGACGGGCTTTATTTATAGTGCCCTGTCACTTTTTATTTTAAGACTGCATCCCCAATGAGCATTACAATTTACAAAGTAGTTTGATCCAACTTTGCTTAAAAAAGATCATCTACAATAGGTAGAACTGGCAGGTTTCTGAATAGAAACCTGCCAGTTCTACTTCCAACTTCACAGTTGGAGGTAGGCCGAGGTAGGTTGCAGGTTACCTCCAACTAGCAATCATTCTCCAACTAAGTGATGCGATGTTTCTTATCAAATTTCTATTGTTCCTAAATGTCCCCATTTCTTCCCTTCCCCCATCTTCAAGTAATCTACTGAGAACAATTGTGATATTATTTCTACTTCACTGTTCTTCTATCCAGGGGCGTAGCCAGAAATTTTTCATGGGGGGGGGTTACGACTACTGCAATTCACATATATGCATACATGTGTGTGATAAGGGAGTGAAGAATATACATTTTGTATGGCAAAAAATTCCTCATGGGGGGGGGGGGCTTATGACTCCCCTAACCCCCCCTTGGCTACGCCCCTGCTTCTATCAGTTATTAAAGTCACACAAAAAAATTAAATTTCTTTTCAGGTAAAATTTTAACATACTTTTTTAAAGTTAAAAAAAAAAAAAAAACTTTAGAAAAATTTCCAGGTTTTCCCCCAAACAAATGCACAGTTCCCCCGAATTTTCCCATCAAAGGTACTTCCCTGACTATTCCAAGTTTTCCAGGTCGGTAGACACCCTGAAAACATTCTTTTTACATTTCTCTTCATATCTCAAAGAAAAATTGCACATAAAATTTTTGCTTTAAAATGTTATTTAAGTCAGACACCTAAAAGTCAATTTTAAAATATTTAAAAATTCATCCTAGTTGGGGAATTGTGCTTTTCATGTGAAATGTGCTTTTCATGCTTTTATTATCTTGAAAGGGAAAGAAAAAAAAAATATTAATTTTAGCAACTGGTATAAGACACAATTAGAGGATTCAGTCCCGGGATTTTCGGGACTAATATATTTTTTATATAAGTCAATAAAAATGTGTGTGAAACAAAACGCACTTACTTTCATTTGATGTTTGTGATTTATTGTATAAAAAGACACCTGTAAATGAGACTACCAGTGATGATATTGATGACTCGGATGATGATAATGAAGAACTAGACTCAGGATTAGTCATTGAAACTGGAAATGGTCGGGATTTGACTTATGATGATCGAAATATTAATGAATTAGTATAAGAAAGTTCGTAAAGTGGTTCTTATTTTCAAAAGAGCATCCTTGAAAAATGATACAATACTTCAAAAATATGTTAAAAAAGAACATGGAAGAGAGCTTAATTTACTACTCGACTGTAAAACGCGTTGGAACAGTCTCTTTACAATGCTGGAGCGATTTGATCTTTTAAACACTAGCGTAAAAAAGGCACTTATTGATCTGAATAATCCTGTACCATTTGAAGAGTCAGATTTTCAACTCATTAGTGAGATAATCAAGGTATTGGCGCCAGTTAAATTATCTGTAGAAGCACTTTGTCGTTCTGATGCCAATTTGTGCACGGCGGATGCGACACTCAAGTTTCTTTTTCAAGATTTGCGTGACAATGACTCAATTTTGGCTTCTAAATTGAAGACACATTTATTGAACCGCTTGAAAGATCGTCGACGAAGTGAGTTAAGTGGAGTATTAAACTATCTACAAAATCCTCATACTGAGAAGACTGAGTTGGAGACTGATTGTGATGTAAAGGAGCTATTTTCAAGTCCAAGCAAGATGACTATAAAAAAACAGATTATTTTGTTAACTGGGAAAATTGAAAATAGTGATAATGAAGAAAATGACATGAACATTGAACCTACGCAGACAACTAGTAAAACTGATTTAACATTAAAAGAAAAGCTTCAGAACGAAATAGAAAACATATGAAAACTATAAATCCTGAAGCATATAAAGAAACTGATCTTTCTAAGATCATTAAACAAGAAATTAATCTTTATGAGGCTAGTTCCACACGAGGTTATAATTTGGAGAAGGCTTATAAAAATTTATTGACGACTCCTCCAACTTCCATCGAGCCTGAACGCGCGTTTTCCGCTGCTTCATATTTGTGCAACAAATTAAGAAGTATGCTTTTGGATGAGACGTTGGATGCGTTGTTATTTCTTAGATTTTATTTTCGTGGCTTAAATAAAAGTAAATTATAGATTCTGGTCTATTTGATTTAAAATTTGAGTCCTATGAACATTGATCTCTTTTGACTTTTTGATTTGAAATAAAAGGTTGATTTTGATATGTTTTACTTTCTTTTTGCTACCACTTTCTATTACCAATACAATCCCGGGATTAACTGTTGATAATCCCGAAATCCCCGGACTAGAAAAATCGACCGGGATCGAATCCTCTAGACACAATATTTCAATACTGAGGATCAAAAACTGGTATGGTTCCTATTGTTGGCTTCAGGGGTCAGAGACAGCAAACATGAAGTGCAATCACTTTCCCAAAAACAAAAAGATGTAAAAACATTCTAAACAAATTTGAAGGCAGGGAAAAATGTTCCCTTGATGTTAATTATGTCACAAAATCAATATTCTGGTTGAAATGAATGATTCAGGCTATCAAATTAAACCATATCTGCTTTGTTTGCCCTTAGTGCAGTATTATCTTGATCAGATGCTGAACAATAGGTAGAACTGGAAAAAATTCATTCATTCTGTAAAGCATTCTTTATAAAAAACTGAAGTATAAAATGCTTATCACAATTATAGCTAGGAATCATCACTATTTGAAAAAAACTAAATTAAAATCAGCTCATCTACTTGGGAACTAAGATATCACAGACAGAGGATTAAACTATATACACCAATGATTTATACTAATACATAGCTGCTAACTCTTCCGGTTTTTTCGGAAGATTTTTCACCACTATCTTCAAACAGTTTTATTTTACAATAAAATTTTGGACTTATTTTAAGCTTAAATTCGTAAGTAAAAATTAGTGGTGGAAAATCTTCCGGAAAAACCGTAAGAGTTGGCAGCTATGCTAATACATGTACATGCACCTATTCAGAATAATAAATTATTATAAACCTCACTCATAATTAAAAGCACAGAATTATAGTTTTTTCAGATATTCTACTTTTCTGCAGATTTCTGATTTTTTTTTTTTTTAATATGAATTTGTACTGCTTGTAAGCTGTATTTTTCAAGCTACTAAGGCTCCAATCAGGAAAAGGAAGTAAAAAAAAAAAAAAAAAAGAAAAGAAAAGTTACTATCTATAGTATGTATGTGCTTGCTCACAGCTTTATTTTCGAATTTAAAATAACTTATTACTTTAAAATAACTTATCAACATTACATACATGTATGTGCATATTTTGCGAATTCTTGTTACTATATTTCAGTGTGCTAAGTTCAGATTTTTTTTTTTTTTTTCGTACAAAAAAGCGGTAGCATATTTGTTTTTCTTAATAATATGGCTGTAGTAAAGGAAAAGTTAGTAAACTTTATCAAGATCCTCATTTTAAAAACTTATGCAACTTATATTGCCAAATTATCTCTACAAATTGAAACATTAAATATAATTTCGGCCTTTTTGGGGGATATATTGCAATGGCTCAACAATGTTAAACTTTTTATTTTCAAATGAATAGTGTATAATTATCAAAAATATAACATCATTACACATATCTATAATCGTGGATACTAAAGAATTACATATTAATAGTTTTTGTTTGTTTGACAAGCAAGGTAGGTGTTCCACAATAGAGCTACAAAACTCACAAAAACAATCCTGCAAAGGAAAATAAAACAATGTTAAGAATTTGCAACTATATTATAATACTTTAAAAGCTACTTTTTTTTACTTAAATTAATATTATGAAAACAATAGTTTTTACAATATTAATTTAAGTAAAAAAAGTGTAAGCTGTGCACTGAAACAGTGAATCATTTATTAAATATTCACAGACAGTAAAATACATAGTTAAGAAAATTAACACATACAACTGAGATTCATGACATCTATACATGTTTGAAGCAAGGTAATATAGCAAAGTTTCTACAGATATAGATGTTTTTATTTCCTTTGCTATTCAACTTTATCCTTTTTTAATGTTATACAATTTTCATCTGGAGGACATTATGGAAACTGCTCTCAAAATTTACTGATAATCTTTAAAACTAAAGCAAATAATAAAATATTTC
This sequence comes from Cheiracanthium punctorium, assembly GCA_038373885.1. Taxonomy (NCBI): domain Eukaryota; kingdom Metazoa; phylum Arthropoda; class Arachnida; order Araneae; family Cheiracanthiidae; genus Cheiracanthium; species Cheiracanthium punctorium. Next base: position 122,731 of record JAWZYV010005452.1, read on the forward strand.
AATAATAGATTTTTAATTAATTCTGAAACGAAATATTTCACTACTGCTTAAAACTAAATTTGTGAGTTCTTCATGCAAACAATGCAGTTATTCCACACAGCAGATCTTCATGTCATGCTCTACTATTTCTTTACAGGACATTTCCTGTGATTCAACTATTCCCAAACTATCTAGCCTCCAAAAATCCACTATATCTTTTATTAACACTACATTCTTCTTAATCGCAACGTTTTGCACACAATTTTTCTGTCTGATGTAATTATATCCGCAAATTATCCAACCAGACACAGAATTAATTGTTCCACACTTTTATTTATAGTAATCCTTTCATTTTAAATAAAATCCTAGAATAAATCACTCCCAATTAAAATATCAATATTCAACTCATCAAAAGTCGAAAACGAATCTGCCAGATCTAAACTATGTGTTTTCATGAAATTCCTAATACAGTATGGAACCTCTTATCCGGAAACCAGTTATTCAGAATCATTATTCAATCAATTAAATTCCTATTTTTTTTCTGAAAGAAAAGCAAAAATGAGTTTTTTTTATATTTCTTATGCTTTTTTCTTTTGAGTACTACAGCTAGAATTTATAAAGTAAGCAATCTGGTAAGGTATTTTATTTATTTTTTTTAGTGTGTGACTATTTTCAAGAAGTTCTCATGTATTTACTACTTCCTCTCTAAATGATTATTATTTATCTTGATCATATTAAGAGTTTTTTTTATATTATTTTTCTAGTATATTAACCTTAATGTATTAACTATTAATGTTTAATTCTAATCAAGAGAGTTACATTTATGCTACCAATCTAATCAATAGATGTCATGTTAATCCCCAACCAGTTATCCAGAAAATTCAATTATCCAGAATACACCCGGTCTCAACCATTCCGGATAGCAGGTTCTATACTGTAAAAACATCCGACGTCATAATTTCTGTGCCTGATATTTTCTACAACTAAAATTTGTATTTTCCCTTTAAATTTACAATCTCTAGACATCAAGTGAAATTGCACAACTGGATATAACTTTTAGTAGTATGTTTCATGTGAAAAGAAAAATAGACAAATTTTCATAATCAAAGCATAAAAAAATCATGATTTAAAAAAACATCAAATTAATCTGATTTTTTATCTGATAGTCTGATTCAAATCAGACTTTTAAAAACAGTCAGATTAAAAAAAAATATTACATCAAATAGCTTAGTCTTATATAAGTTTAACTACTTTATAAAAGAGTGTAGACAGCTCGTAAGTAGGGTCATATGGGAGAATTAAGGGGAAATCTGTTTCCAGGGCAAATAATGGTCACTAATTGATTCTACAGTATTGTGAGTGTTTATTTCATGTCCGTAAACAGTTTGGTTGATCATAACTCAACAAAAAACTGAATCAGATAAATGGCTTTACTTGTATGGTACTATGTAACATGCTTTTTTGTAAATAGCATGTTACATAGTTTACAAAAAAAGAAACATTGTTCACTTAACTTAATTTTTTGTGTAGTTATGGTGAATCAAACTTATTGCTTGATGCTTCAATTAAAAGTTTTAAAAAATGTCATATAAATCTTCCACAAAATTGTGAACTTAAGTTACCGTCAATGGATATTTATATATTTTTTTATTCTAATGCCTTTACTAGTAAAATTTTCTCTTTTGAGAACATAAAATGCTTGCACAGGAAGAAAAAATTTTAAATTTACATCTCATTATTATATTTTTAAAAATGTATTCCTCGATACCTATGTTTTATGCTCGAGGGGGAGGCGAAGGCCAGGGTTTGTATTTCATCCAATTTTTCATAAAAAGTCCGGGACACTGGACATGCAAAAGAAATTAATTTTATGGAATACTTTGCTGAAAAATTAAACTAAAATAATAAATTAGTTATTAAATAGTTAATTTAATTATATTAAACATGAAAAAGGGGTTTCTTTTACAATATAGCATAAACTTAAAAAAATTATTTTCAATATACCATATAACAATATAGTACAGAGAAAATATTAAACAGTTTCACAACTATGCTTTTAAATTAATTATATTCTAAAACTTTTGTTGGAGATGAAAAATTCCTTCGTTTAATCCTCATTTGAAAACCAATCATTTGACTCATACTGAAATCAGTTCTGCTTCAAACTTGAATCACACACACACACACACACACAAAAAAAAAAAAAAAAAAAAAAAAAAAAAAACTGGAGTAAATACTAAAATTCTAAACCAAAACTGAAAAAGGAAAATTAACTTAAAACATACATTAATTTACTTTCATTCAAGAGCCAATTCTATGCTAGATACTACAGTCACAGTAAGTCTTTCTTCAAGATTGAATCAGAACATAAACCAAAACTAAAAGTTGAACTTATAATTTCTCTGCTCAGCTCCGAGTCATACTGAGTTGCATCAGCAGTACAGTCGGAGACTTCATTTAGTATAGTTAAAAGTGTAGAAAAAACTATAAGGTCAGGTGGGAGAAATGGAAGTATGGGGGAAAATGGGGTATATATTGAAAAATACCTTTTTTCACCATAAAAATTTAGATCTTTCAATGATTTTATCTATGGATATATGTTTTAACAATATTAATGTGGGCAAAACTTCTAATTTTTGCTTTAATATACTGTCTGTTAACAACTGATATTGAAAAACTTTCTTCTAGATTCTTTATAATTAGGTAAAACATTTATATTTTGATACATATTAGTAGAGATACTTCAAAAGAAGTGGATTATATGAAACAATTAAGAATAAAATTGTAATTTCTATTTTTTAAATTTTTTCTTCTGAGGTGGGGTAAAATGCGGGTATGGTTAGACTTAGCAAAGTTCTGTGTGTATGATACTGACATTTCTATTTCTCTTTTAGTTAAATATTCCTGAAACAACAGTTAAAATCAATGAAATTGACATTTTAATTAACTGTTTATTGTAGAAATTAATTTTGTGGATCCAGTAGGGTAGCCAAGAATTTTTTCCGGAGGTGACTGAGAACTCACAAAACTAGAATGCAGTACAGCTTATAAAAATCGATGTAACATATCTTTTTTTTTGGGGGGGGAGGAGAGAATGGAATCCCATTAATTTGCCTACAAGTGTTCACACATAAAAATGAAGAAGTAACAAAATAAATAAATAAATAAAGCAAAAATAAATTCATAAATTGAATTTGAAATCTTTGTAGTTGGAGAAACATACTACATTAGTAAAAATATTAATTTTGGATTAGGACTGTAGATTAACATCAAAATTTTCAAGGGGAACTTTCAAATTTATCCAAAAATACCAGTGACGTGCATTCCACCCAAGCAACCCAAGCAGTGCTTGGGCAACTGAAAATAAGGCTATTATTGTTTTTAAATTTTCTTTTTAACACAAATTGAAAGAAAATACCATCTACCTTACTTATTTTTTTAAAAAATTATACGTATATTCATAATTTCCGAACACAAAGATAAATGTCAAGTGGATAAACAAGTATATTTTCTTTCTAACTCTCTTCATTTCTCTGCCGTGAGATCAACCCATCTGCAATGTCTGCTAAAGGGGTGTTGCTATAGAAACATGACCTCATCAGAGAATTAGCCAATCAGAGACGACACTCCAAAACCCATATTCAGCCTTACTGTGACTGATAAGCCAAACAGTGTGTATTCTGCATGGGCCGAAACCAAATTGCGAGGTGAGCTGCATTGTGCTTTTTCAATTGCTTTTATGATTTCACTGATTCAAGACGATTTCAAGGACAGCTCCCAAGAGGGGGCCATGGAGGCTATGGCCCCCTCCAAAATTCTGTTTTATAACGTTAGATTCGCATACTTCACGATTTTACACGTTGAATTTGCATTTTGAACAATTTATATACCTAAGTAAAATGTTCAATACCCCCTCTCAGAATTCAGTCTGAAGCCGCACTTGGACGATTTCATATCCTTTTTTAAAATTATGCAAATTTAGAGCTTTGTGCTATTTTAGAAAACATGGCTGATTTTACAAATAATGATGTTATAGCCGATTTTTTCGTCGGAAAACTTTTTGAAAAGAAAATTGTGATTGTTAAAGGAAGACCAATGCCTGCACTGCCAAATTTAAAGCAACAAAAAGCATTACACGACACTTTAAAAGGTTTATTAAGAAAGATGTAAATTGGCTTGCAGGAAGTGCTACCTTTAACAGGGTGTCTACCATATAAAGTAAGCTTGATTTCTTGACCTTTTCTTGACCATAACAAATACGAAACACTAATATCAAAAACACATTCGTGCCAGGGATGCAGAATATGTACGATCCGGCAATCTAGGATAGGGGGAAATTTTGCAGAAAATATACAACTGATTTCGATTTTAACAATGAATTACAAAATTCTTCGAGTTATTCTTTCCCATTCCTATTTTTAAAGCGATTTTTTTAAAACTTTTTCACCGATCAGCAGTTTGCTTTCTCTTAACTTGGACCAATTGCTATTTAGTGAACATGTATGTAGCTTGTACATTGCAAATATTTTTACACTTATGGTAATACAGAATTTATACAAGTCTATAAACATATCATAAAATTTTGGGGAAATTTGCATATGGATTGAGGGAAATGTTGAGAGCAAAAACAGTTTCTGCACCCCTGCATCATACTGATAGAATGAAGAAAAATTATACTTTTAAATTTAACACTATTAATATACAGGGTGATCAGCGAATAAGCCCGGATTTCAAAATTCAATTCAAAATTCCAATCTCTACAACAAAGATCGACAGAATTATGCGGTAAACTGTACGTTTATTAGCAAAACTGTAAAAATGGTGCACAAAAGTTTAGAAAATTTAGTTACGAAAATCGCCGACTAAGAATTTGAATGAAACGGAAAAAGGGAGTTGAGTCGCTAATCGTGACCTAATGCTTCATTTCTTGACCTTTTCTTGACTTTCGTGACCATTTTTCTAATTCTTGACTTTTCCATGACTTTCGTGACCTTTGCATGATGGTAGACACCCTGTTTAACGAATAATTTTTAGAATTGTTCACTATTTAGCTGTGAAAAAAGGTCATCTTGGATAACTGGTTACAATAAAAGGCAATATGGAATCATGATGTTGCTCATACTCCTGTTTCCACTACTATGGTAACTTTTGGAACTATTGGTATTGAGACTGAATTGAGTGTTCAATATACTGAGAATTAAAAACTGTGCAGACTTTCAAACCTCGGAATTATATCAATCGAAAGTGATTTGTTAATTAGCTTAAAAGAAGAAAATATATTTTTCGATTCTGTAATCAATCATTTTGCTTCTAGTGAAAAAAGAATGAAATTTGCTTCAAATAAAATTAAATATTTGAACTTAAAAAAAAAAACGGGTTTCTTTTCATTGCTGTGCGCCTTTAAGGAGCAATAATATCTTGCTTAAATTGGGATATTATTGTTGTGCTGGGAATATTGCTTAGAAGAAAATGTTAATCGGACTGTGTGCATGTGTCCGTCTTAGTTTTAGATTCTCTCTCTCTCTCTCTCTGCAGTGGCGTAGCCAAAGGGGGGGTTAGGGGGGCCATAACCCTCTCATGAGGAATTTTTTGCCATACAAAATGTATATTTTCACTCCCTTATCCCACACACGTTTACATATATATGAGTTGCAGTAGTCGTAACACCCCCCCCGTGGCGTTACCAGAAATTTTTCATGGCACTGCTTGGGTTAGCTGTTGAGCCACCGCACGTCCCTGACAAATACATAATATTTTTCATATCTTATGTTTTAGTTATTTCGGGGGTGACTATAGACCCACCAGCCATCCCTGCCTACACCCCTGTGTGGAACCAAGTCACATTTCTCAACTCAGTGAACCTGAATTTGAAAATCGTGACCATCTTTTTTTTAGCTAAATATTTTGGGAAATAATCCTTTTCTGTGCATCTTATTTCTGAAGTATATTAAAATACATTATACTGAGAGCCTTTTCTTTCCCTCATAGCATTAACTTGATTTTTATTAAAAATATACAGGTACTTTTGTACTACCCCCATTTTTCTTCACCATGGGAGAAACTAGGGGTATCAATACTTGCCTAACTAAAAACGACACTGTTTCTATTTTGATACCATTAAAAAATAATGCTATATTTTCAATCTATATAAGTCCAAAGTATGTAACATACGTCAATAATTTACTTAACATAAATTTAACAGCTTAATTTTAGGACCTTTAAAAAAGAAGATACAAGATTTCCCACCATTTCCCCCCACCTTACTCTATTTTGTTCTCTAAATTATAGTTTTATAAGTGGTGGAGTCAATGACAGCTCGTCCATTTGAGCACATGAGCACACGAAACCCCAGAGGAAAAACTAAACACATTAACAAATTAAAAAAAAAAAAGTACACTTCTAGATTTTTGCGAATTTAAAACGTGAGTTTTACTTTCCCCCATCCCCACTTATTTGTTTGCCAGGAGAGGACAGCTCGCATCACTGAATGTGTTGCTTAGAGCTACATATACGTCCTTCCTGGAATTCCCTGCCACAATTTGGAACCTCATCAGACGGTGGAGGACTTCTGAATATTCGCACCCCTCAGAAACTGCTAGCAACCATGGAGAAGATTTTCGGAACAATGGATTTAATGTGCACGTACATGGTGTTCTTTAGTGGTATGGCGGTATCGAACTCGCAACCTTCCGGTTACGAGACCAACGCCTTAACCCCTGGGCTACCACAGCCCTCATCCCCCACTTATTAAACATGCTTATTATAGTAGCTAACATACTGTATCATAGGTTACTACAGCATAGTATTTCATTGCTCACACCTGCAATCGGCCAGTTTCTGAACTGCTCTCTGAGAAAAGACATGAAGAGAGTTGCGGGAGAAGTAAGGTGCTGCTGATATCACTCCATTCATACATATTTAGTGTGCTCACAGAAGTTGTTTTTTTTACTGCTATCTCTGCTGGATTCTCCCTTGGTTTGTTATGTTCGGTTAGTTAGTCCATTTTCTTATTATTTTCTTTATTTTATCATTTTTCACTACAGTATTTTTTATGAACTAGTGTAAATAATTAAGACAGGATTAAAATATGTGTTTCGGAGCTAAAACAATTACATTTTTCAATATTATCCTTTGAAAAAAAATTAAATAAAGAATCAAGACAACACTTTTTCTAAAACTTATATTGGTGACTAAATGTAAGACCAAAGATTACTCGTTTTCTTTCAGTTACAAGGTGCATTGTATGTGCATATTTAATTTTTGAAATTCATTTTGTGAACCTCCATTAAATAACCCACGAGCTGCCACTGGGGGGGAGTTAATGTTTTAGTATACTTGAAGTGTTGGATTCATTTGTTTTTCACAAAAAAAAAAAAAAAAAAAAGAGCAAAGATGAGTACAATTCAAGATAATTGTGGTAGAAAAAAAAGATCCAAGAAGACTTTTTGATGGTTGGTTGGTTGGTTGGTTGGGGTTTAATGGCACAAGGTCCAGAAAGGACATACTGCGGCAGACTATGTGTATATATAGTAAAACAAAGTTTTCAAGTAAAAACGTGTTGCATAAAACATGTAAAGCTAAAATCTTTGAGGTCTAAAATCAGTAAAAGCGAACTGTAGAGAGGTAAAATGGACATCTGGATGGGGGCTCCCATCCAGATACCAGTCAGAGAAAAGTGTACACTTTACACTGAGTAAAGAATATTGATACGAAGAAATGCAAACAAATTACGGTGCGGGGATTCACCCAATATATCGTCAGGTTTAGGATGAGAACAGTTAAAAAAAATTGTGTAAAAATTATTAAAAGCAGTGCATGAAGTTAAAACATGACTAATGGTAAGGTTGGTATGGCAATGGTGGCACTCTGGGGCAGGTTCACCCAGGAGTAAGTGCTTATGTGTAAGCCGCGTATGACCAATGCGGAGACGTGTTAAGATGACATCTAGCCTGCGATAGGGATGAGATGACCAGTGTGCGAGAGTTGGGCGAATAGAACGAAGTTTGTTCCCCGTTTCATTGTCCCATTTATCGACCCATATGCCTTTTACAATGCTGGAGATACTGGACTTTATGTCGCTGTAGGATGAATTGCCGGTGTACGGGAGGGTCGCATGCTTCGCCAGTGTGTCCGCTTTCTCATTACCCGGGATCCCGATGTGACTGGGGACCCAACAGAGGAGAATACTGTACCCACGGTTTATAAGTTGGGCATACTTGTGTGAAACTTTGTGCATATAGTTATGTGTTAGGGAGCCAGATTTCAGATTTTCCAGAACACTAAGTGAGTCAGAGTAGATGATAAAATTCTTTGTGTTTGTTCGCGGGATGTACAGAAGGCTTTCATATATGGCAAGTAATTCGGCGGTGAAGATGGAGCAAAATTGAGGTAGAGTATAGCTACAGGTATGATTATTAGACACGAAGGCAAAGCCAACGTGATTTCCACTTTTGGAGCCATCAGTGTATAGTTGTTCATATTTTTCATATTTGTTATTTTGGTCAGAGAACAACTGTTGGTAGATTTTAGGATCAGTGTCCTGTTTCGCAAAGCCTTCGAAAGGTTGTAGGTAGGATATCTGCAAAGTATGCCAGGGTGGGATATCATGAAAAGAGCATGTAGAGACATTTACATCCTCCAATTCGGTACCAACAAGACCCCTACGAACCCTTAGCCCAAAGGGAGGAGTGCAGATAGGACGATTCGCATAAAGGCGGTCGAGATGAGTATCTATAAAAGAGTTCTTTAATGGATGTGAGGGATGAGAAAGAATGCGGAAATAAGTATTTAATGATAGCTGATGACGTATGAGGGTGAGAGATGGCTCATGACAGGTGACATAAAGACTATGTACAGGTGAAGTTCTAAAAGCACCGGAACAAATGCGTAGTGCACTATGATGCACAGTGTCAAGTTTTTTTAATGCTGATTTGCATGTTGAGCCGTACGCACAGCATGCATAGTCCAATTTTGAACGGATAACAGCACGGTAGATCCGCAGGAGAGCATCACGGTCTGCCCCCCAAGAGGTGTTGGTTAAGACCTTTAAAATGTTAAGTTTTTTCTCACATGCGCTGCGAATGTCAGAAATATGCTTGGCAAACGTAAGTTTTTTGTCAAATGTTACTCCTAAAAATTTTACAAAATCCTTCTGAACAATATTAGTATGGCCCAGGTAAAGTTCTGGATCCGGGTGGATCCCACGCTTTCGGCAGAAGTGTGTGCACACTGTTTTTTCGGCAGATATGGTAAAACCGTTGATGTCACACCATTTCAGAATACGATTGATGGTACTTTGAAGCTGCTGTTCGATGAGGCGCATGTCTTTGCCCTGGCAAGATATTTGGAGATCGTCTACATATAGGCTACCGTTGACAGGCGGAGGCAGTTGATTAAGAATATTATTGATTTTAATAGAGAAGAGGGTGACACTAAGGACAGAGCCCTGGGGAACACCCTCTTCTTGAGCGAAATTGTCAGACAAAGTGCCGTTGACCCTTACACGGAAGTTTCTGAGCGATAGGAAATTTTTTATAAAAATTGGAAGATTGCCTCGAAAGCCTATATTATAGAGATCTTGAAGGATTCCGTATCTCCACGTTCGGTCGTATGCTTTTTCTATATCGAAGAACACTGACACTAAGTGATTCTTCCTGAGGAAAGCATTACGGATTTGTGTCTCTAAATTTAAAATGTTGTCTATAGTGGATCTGCCTTTGCGGAAACCGCTCTGAAAGGGATGTATATGGTCCCCAGTTTCTAAAATGTAAACAAGGCGGGCATTGACTATTTTTTCCATTAACTTACAAAGACAACTAGTAAGGGCTATGGGACGGTAGTTACTAGGATTAGAAGTATCTTCTCCAGGTTTTGGGAAGGGAATGACTATTGCATTGCTCCAGGCAGAGGGAAAAGTTTGTTCGTTCCAGATTCTATTGTAAAGTTTTAAGAGGTTTAGTAAAGAGTCATAGGATAGGTGTTTCAGCATTTCATAAGTAATGCCATCAGGACCAGGAGAAGTATTGGAGGATTGCCGTAGGTATTTGGTGAGTTCGTTGATAGTAAAATCACTATTGCATGGAAAATGGGAGGAGCTTTTAAATTTTATTTTTTTTCGTTCACATTGTTGTTTGTAGGAGAAAAAAGGGTTTGAGAAGGAAGTACTGCAGGATATAGAAGCAAGAGTTTGACCGATGTTATTTGCTATTTCTTTTTTTTATGTTTCCCGTCGCACTACACGCAAAAAACAAAACAAAAAACTGAAAGAAATAATTCAAATTACCGTAATATAGTGTACAAGAGACATTATCAAAACGAAGACTTTTTGAAGAAGTAACTAAAAATGGTATGGTTGTTGGAATGTGCTGTAAAGAGTGCTCTAGTAACATTAGTGCTAAAGCATGTAGAATGAAAAACCATTTTGAAAAATGTCCCAAAAAACGAAAGTGTGAACAAGATTCTGATGAAAGTATTTCAGATGCTTAGTTTAACAAGCTCCAGCTCTACTCCATCCCCATCTATTCTCAGTCTGAATGTACAACAAGACAGCCTTCAATAGCATCATTTATAGTAAAAACTAACAAAACAGAAAAGCAAAAATTAGATAAAGTAATAGCTAGGTATTTCTACTCTTGTAATATAATCTTTCAGCCATGCAGATAGATTTCATTTTAAAAATTTGATTGAATAACTTCATCCAAGTTATTCAGCTCATTCACATAAAGATCTTAATACAGCATTAGATACAAACAACTCTTAGATAATATATGCAGTGATGTAAAAGACAACAATTAGATAACATATGCAGTGGTATAAAAAGATGCAAAAAGAGAGCTTTATGGAAAATCAGTTACACTAATCCAAGATGGATGGTCAACAATACCATAGCTGCCAACCTTCCAACAACAAAATAAGGAACACAGTACGTGGTCATAAAATCAGAAATAAGGAACACAGTGCGTGGTCATGAAATGTATGATTAAATATACAATTAAAAATTTTACATTAACAAAATTAAATTATGTGTAGAGAGATGATGTGCATATATAATCATTAATTTATAAAAATAAAATATACTTAACTTGGCTCAATTACTACAATAGACTTAAGTTTTTAATGAAATGAAAGAATAATAAGATAAATGTCATTCAATTAAATTTATTGACTTATTTACAAGGATAAATGCTTTACCAAAAGCTAAAAATGTACACGATTTTCCTTTTTTCTTTTAATTTTTAAAAATCCTTCCACAGAAGCTGAAAAATGGAACATTTTGGATTAAGAACGTATTTACGGAACAAAGCTCAAAAAACGGAACACTTGGCAGCTATGCAATACATAATGATCCAGTAGTAGCTAACTGTGTCAGTGAAGGAAGAAATGTTTTTTTTTATTTTTTTTTTTTAAATCAGCTATAGACACAGAAACTAATCATTTTTTTCCCCTAATGGCCGGCCTCAGCCTTGAAAGCTTTAGCCACAACAGGCCGGAATTGTTGGTCAATTTATTGTGGGGGCACCTAGGTGGACCAACGTCGTCCCCTATGAAGGGACGGACACAATGACAACCACGCCCAGTCGGGGCTCGAACCCTGACTGCCGGGAGTTGAACCCGAAACCGGAGTGTGGTGCTTTACCCACCATACAACTTGGTCGGCCAGAAACTAATCATAAAACTACAGAATATTGCTTGCAGTTAGTTGAAGAGGCTATTCAAGAATGCCATTCTGAGTATGGTTGTATTGTGAAAAACTTTGTTAGTGATAATGAAAAAATGGTAAAATTACAAACAGAATTAGTAAAAAAATATTCTGATGATGTCAATATTTTTACTGCATATGAATGTGCAGTTCATTATCTCAACTTATTAGGAGGAGATATTTGCAAAACTAAAAACATTAGTAACATAATGAGACAAGTTGTAGAAGTTTCTAAATATTTTAGACATCACCATGTAGCTAAATGGCTTTTGAATCTTAATGGAAGCATGATTCCCCAACTTCCAAGTGAAACTCAGTGAAACGGTCACATTATGTGCGTACAATTTTTAAGCTTTTCTTGACTCTCCCTGGTTCATTTACTGACATGTAAATAACAGTGTTAATTAACATACCGTATTTTCCAGTAATAACGCCACGGTGTTAAACTATATTTTTCTTTTTCGGAAGCAAAAATGCGGCCAATAACTGGGTGTGGCTTGTAAGTAGTTCCAAAGTTACAGCTGATCATTTAACCCCCCCTCCAAAAAAAACCCCAATCTTAAATCTGGTTAAGGAACAAAATAATCCATGATCTTTTTCCGTTCCTATAAAAGTCTCGCATGGCGAAAACCCATCACGGTGTTTACGTATAGTAACATTTTTCAGAATCAAAAAACAGTACTTTGATCGGGCATCGCATCCAATCGCATCAAGTAACTCTGTATGCCATATCAGGAATAACCCCTCCCATTTTCCCCCTCCAATATTCGCCAGCGCTAAACCTTACCTATAGGCGTCTAATTATACTCTATGTTCCAAATCTTTTTCAGCATTACAAAATATGCATATTCGCGTCTGGCAACAACTCAAATTAATTTTACTTCACGTTCTTCGTTCGATTTTATTCATTTTATTAGTGTTCTTGCTCCGATACTGATTATTTTCCGTTATGTTTTCGAACAATTCTAAGCGTCAAAGTTATACAGAAAAGTTTAAATTAAACGCTATCTCATTAGCAAAAGTTAACGGCAACTGGATTGAGTATGGTGACTGGATTGAGAATCAAAGGGAAAATGGTCGATCTTTATCAACTGTTTTAATAAGAATAAAAGCGAAGCAGATGGCGGCAGAGAATGGTCTGGCCGATTTTAGAGGTGGACCATCATGGTGCAACCGATTTTTTAAAAGAAATAATCTGACCGTGAGAGCCCGGACAAGTGTTGGCCAGAAATTGCCCAAAGACTGGGAAGAGAAGAAAACTTCGTTTTTAAAGTTTGTGAAAGAAGAGATTAAAAACTATGCACTGAAGCTATCGGAGATAGGGAATATGGATGAGGTCCCTATATCGTTCGACATGCCTGCATCTCACTCAGCAGATTTTGTTGGTGTGAAATCTGTCCCTATCGTTACAACAGGGAATGAGAAAAACAGTTTTACCGTGGTGCTTTCATGTTTATCCTCAGGTCATAAATTGCCTCCGATTGTTATTTTTAAGAGGAAAACAATTCCTAAAGAAAATTTCCCTTAGGAAATAGTTGTGCTCGCAAATCAAAAAGGCTGGATGAACCAGGACGTTATGCAGGAATGGACAGAAAAATGTTGGAGAAAAAGACCGAATTTCATTTTTCAAAAAAATTGTCTACTGATCATGGACTCTATGAAAACGCACCTTTCAAACGAAACGAAAAAATTTCTAGGATCAGAGAAAACAAGACTGGCAATAGTACCTGGTGGGTTGATTAAAATATTGTAACCTCTGGATTTGTGTATAAATCGGGCATTTAAAGCTCGCATGCGTCATCACTGGGAATCGTGGATGTCGGCAGAAAATCATATGTTTACAAAAGGAGGCCGGATCCGTAAAGCAACTTATTTCGAAGTTTGTGAGTGGATCTTGGACTCCTGGAATAAAATTCCGAATGGTATGGTAGAGAGAGCCTTTCAAAAAGCCGAAATTATCGATTTTTCACAAAATAGCACTAATGGGATTCCTGCAATTTCTAGTGTGTCTTCCAATGATGAAAATGGTTCAGATGTTGATGAACTTTTGCCATCTGAACACTTAAAAATGTTCCAGACTGACACTGAGGACGAGGATTTTGACGGATTTTCTGAAGTAGAAAACAGTCTGTAGTATATATATATATATATATATGCATATGTATATTCTAAAAATAGATAAATAAATTGTACTAATAATGACGTATTGACAAACATCGTAAATTTATATATTACATAGTAAGTTATTTTAATTATAATTGTTTAATTTTATGTGTACTACTTTATAGTATTACCTAAAATAACACATCTAAACTTGATAAGCTTGATTCTATAATACTTTTTAAAAAGTGCGGCGTTATTACCGGAAAATACGGTACATGCAATGTTTATATTTAATGCGATTTCATACTCAGATTTCATTTCTGTAATATTCTCTTTATTTGTCACCAAATTGTATTTATATAACTTAAAAATAATATAAACAAGAGACTACGAGGCTTATAACTTTTATTTTTGTATTTTAACTGTGTAAACTAGCAGTAAATTTGAAGTGGAACTTCCACTTCAAAAATATACATATTATACTTTATTGCAGATGCATTTCTTTCAAAATAGCTGTTAAGTTCATTATAATGCTGGTACACATTTGTTGCATATGTAATGTTTTATATTAATATATCTTTGGGGAAATTTACTTGTTTATTATTGCCATAGTCAACTGATAAGAATCAGTTAATATCTTTACAAATGTTTTCATAAACTATAATTGTGTGCGTATGTAGAGGGAGAGAAACAACAGTCTCTGTATTTTTGCTTAAAAATTGATAAAAACAACCAAAATATTTAATTATTGGGTGTTTCTAGTTTACAAATCGAAACTGATAAGGAAGAGGCACGGCTTCAGGAAAACGGATTTGAATGATCTTTGGCACAGTGGTAGTACACCATGTGAATATGCTACTTGTGAAATACTAATACACAATACTCAAATACAGTCGAGAAAAATTAATATTTATTTATGAACTACTTCACTAAAGCTTTAAATATAAGTTATGTGCAAATGTTATTGAGCGGCATAGCAAAATGGGTATAACAGTAGACTCTGGCGTCCGAGGTTCGAATCTCGTGCTGCGCAAACGTTTTTTTCTGCTCTCTCTTTTTTTAAAATACATCAATACTGTTAATTAATTCATTTTTTAGTTTTTCATTTTACTTTTTCATTAGTTTTTCATTTACTTTTTCATTTATTTATTTTTACTATTAAGTCTATTTTTATAATTAATTATAGTTATGATTATTTGGATTTAATAACTATAATCAATAATATCTCGTTATGACTATTTAAATTGCTTTTTTTTTTTTTCAATCTGGTACACAGTCATCAGACGAATTATCTTTAACTGATTCAAAATTTTCTTCTATATACTCTTCTTGAGAATGGATCAATTTCTCATCAGTTACAAACTTCTTTTCACTCAATACATTCAATGTATTATTGTACAATGCTGTGCCTATCATCATAGTTTCTTTATATACAGGCATGAAAGTTTTCAGTCTTTTGACTGAATTCAGTCTTTTTCAACATCATTGATGCATTTGAGATTTAGTATTTAAATTAGTTTAATGAATTTAGTTATACTGAATACGTGTTATAATGAATAGTAGTTAATTTAATAATGAATACATATAAAAGAATAATGGGTAATGTGTTAAATGTATAATAATTTATTTGTTCTGTATGATCCGCTGCAAAGTTCAGTCTTTTTAGCTGTTTCGTGCTTCCATGCCTGTATATAGTGTATCAGAAGCTGTCGTTGCAATTATTGTTTTTCCCTTTTTTTGAGAAGTTAACTTTTGTAATATGCTACTCCATTTTTTAGTCACTGCTTCAAAACATCACTGTATGTAAAACTATCAGTAGTTTTTCATCACAACAATAAGAACTTGCTTGGCTTGATGGCATATTTTTAACTGTAATATAATTCTTCAAAATTAGTTGCTCTGTTTGAATACATCTATTTGAAATTTTAACATCTGATATTTTAAATTTGACAACCCATCAACAGCTAGGACAGACAATAAAAAGAAATAATGCTGTTGTTGTGGCATCACGAACAGGTGAAAATTAAAAAAAGCCTGTCTTATGATTGTGACAAGAAGAAATGTACCTTAAATAAATATTGAGTTTTGAGAATGTCAAAAATGAATTATTTTGAATGTGTAAAATTCTGATTCCAAAGTAAAGATTTTACAAGTAGAAATAAAATTTAAATAATAATAAAAAATAAGTAAATTATTTACTTGAATAAAAAATTAACTAATTACTAATATTGATGTATTTTTAAAAAAAGTGAGAGAGAGAGAGAGCAGAAAAAAATGCTTGCGGAGCATAAGATTCAAACCAGGGATGCTGGAGTAACATTCCTGTTAAATGTATGTCCATATGTATGCATGTGGACAGAAGTCCATTGTTTTACCCATTTCACCACGCTGCTCAATCATGTTTGTGCGTAACTTATATTTAAAGTTTTGGTGAAGTGGCTTGAAAATAAATATTAATTTTTCTTGACTGTATTTGAGTATTGCATCTTAGTATTTTACATGCAGTATATTCACATGGTTTACTGCCACTGTGCCAAAGATCAATGAAATCCGTTTCTCTGAAGCCATGCCTCCTCCTTGTGAGTAAAAGTGGACAAAATTTACAAAATGATATTTTGTCTGGGATGTTTTTTTCTCACTCCGGATGAAATATAACAACCCTGAGGAAGGCTGAATTGTTCAGTGTTTCTAGTTCTATGGTACAGTCGTGTTTGTACGTAATGGTGTACGTGCCTGCAAAATAATTTAGTGCCAGAAAACGTAAGTAACATGACTGAAAATTGGGGTAGGGGAGCACATAACATTTCAAGAGCAAGAATACCAAAGTTTCTACAGATTTTGCAAAAGAAGTTTTAAAAGAAATAATTTTTTAAACAAAGTTGCGGTAACACAAGCTTCCTCTAGGACTGTCCCATGTCCCAATTCCACAAAATTTTATAAAAATATATTGGATTGAAAATTTTATGTTACATTTATTGCCATTATCCTATAACCAAACACACACACACACAAAAGTATAAACTTAACTTTATATTTTTAGTACTTAATTTTAGGGAGAGGCTATTTCATTCTAGTGTGGGGGATATCCTGGGCTTCAAACTTTAGTACAAAAGTAATACAAAAAAAGCTCAATTTACTATACTAATGCCATATACGGGTCAGCCTGGACAAGTTGACCCCTATATGGCACCCCATAATTAGCTTTGAGTTTAAGATTGACTTGATTTGATACATGAGGCTTTAGGTTCCTCAGCAGTACACATGTTGCTTTAACTTTTTTTTTTTTCTGCAAACACATAAAATGAAAAGCACATTATTTCATTTTAAAATTTCGCAACATTGATGTGGTGCCCTCGTGCGCTGTGCTTGTGGGCATGTGCCCCTCCCCTCCTCCTCCAAGTTATGCCTCTGGTATATATAAATTTATATCTCCAAAGTTATTTGAAAAAGTAAATTCAGATAGATATATATATTTCATAGGGAATAAAAAATAATCCAAGATATATCCCTACTTCGAACAAAAAATAAAAAATATAACTGTTCCTTATAGAACTATTTTTATAATTTTTGTAACATACATTTCATGCCTTACTTATCAAAAAGGAAAGGTGTAAAATTTTAATTATGTTTATCATCAAAAGGGGAAATAATTTGTGTGTGTGTGTGTGTGTTCACACTAGGGAATGCAATCCCGATACAGCGGGAACGGGATCCTGCAGGATCCCGCACAAATATTTGTGGGACTAGACCCACGGGATTGATACTGAGAAATAAATTATTTTTTATTACAATTTCACGTCGCTTCCCTAATCAATAGACCGGAAATTTTTGAATATTCATGTCTCATCTAAAAATAAGCGAATCAATAATTACAAATTTTAATTTAAAGTTTTATTATTTTTTAAAATTATTTTCCAATGGGAGTCTGGATCAAATATCTAAATCTAAACATTGTAATCTAAATTTTCTGCAAACTTCCCAATCCCAAATGAACTGAAATATTTCATGCTGATTTATCTCTTAGTGAACACACATACCAGTTCTTTTAATTAATTCATTCTCATGAATTAATTATTCATGAGAATGAATAATTAATTCTTACACACTTTTTATAATTAATTCATTCTCATGAATTAATTATAAAAAGTTTTCATTTTAGTTTTTAATTTTTTATGTCATTCACACTTTTAATTATTTTACTAAAATAAAATCTAGACTAGGAAATGATTCATTGGATTTGCTCGATTTTGTGCGTTCTTTTTTGAGCAACTAAGAAAATAACGTAAGTATGTGAATGTATTTATAAATTGTATTTTTCTGTAAATTCCAGATTTTTAGCAACTAACATAACTAATACTAATATGTTAAGACATAACTTAGTATATCATTCTGAAAGTCATGATTATAATTTTCACATTTCTATAAGTTATTATAGAAATGTATATTGCGTATTGTATAAATTACATAAGATAAATTATTCTTATTAAAGTTAAGCTTTATAGTCCTTAAAATCTTACTTTTTTTTATTTTTCTCTGTTGAAATGAAGTCCTAGATAAATGAAATGTCAATCCAGCAATATCAATAAATCTCAATCCCGAAATCCCGCAAGACGAAAATCAGTGCGGGATTGCATTCCCTAGTTCACACAAGTTTACTCCCCCCAAAGACCTTAAGGCAGAAGGAATAAGCATGTCAAATTTCATTCCTTTTGGAATACATGTATTTTTGAAAACCTTTCTTGTATTCCAGCAATGTGAGTTCTTATTCTTCAACCATTCAAATCTAGTTAAAATAAAAAGAAATATGTAAAATAATAATAGCTTTTTTAGGAGCTTTGAAAAATATATTTATGAAATTACTAATATGTATAATCTAGATACCTATGAAAGAAAAATATATTTGAAAGTTCTGCACAAGCAGACTTGGTAGCTAAAAGGAAAGAAAATGCCAGGATATTTGTTACATTCATGCAATAGGAGTTTCTTGTATTTTATACTGCTTTTTAGTTTTCTCATATCAGCCTACATGCATTATCCGCGACCTTCTAAAATTGATATTGATTATGATAATGATTGATAAATCATAGAAAGGCGATAATTTTCTTCCTTTTTAATTTTGGTTATTTCATTGACATTTTTAGACTAAATTTTATTTCCCTAACTTTTCCCGATTTATACTGACTTCCCAAGTCCAATATACATTCCTGGTGTATATATATATATATATATATATATATATATATATATATATATATATACTCCTTCATCTAAGAGTTTCTAATTGATATTATCACTAATTATCAATGAATTTATACATAAAAATATAATTAATGAACTATCTAACTCTATGAAGTGTAACTGATTTACACATCTCCATAAGGTCTAAAATAGTATTAAAAAGCTTTGTTTGGTAACTAATCAACAATTTACTGAATTTTCTTTTAATACTTACCTCATGTGAAAGGGAATGAGATAAAATGTAATTAGTTGAGCTCCAGGCCAAAGCTAAAACAAGATTAAAAATTAATTTACATTATGATTTCAAAATTAACCATGAAAATGCTAGGAAAAGACATTAATTTCTTACTGGGTATAAAAAGTACATATTCATAGTTAGTATAATCATGGGAGTTTTGAAAACATATCAGGGACAAGGAGATCCTGACAATCAATTTGAAAATTCCAGTGAGTGGAATTTAGTAGTTGGGAGATCAAGTTGCCCTTTTCTTTTAACCACTCATGTGGCTGATGGTGGTTTCAAAAAAACTTTTGTACTTTTACTACAAGTTTGAGAACATTCTTATTTGTAATTTCTTTAAGATTTAAATAACACCCATAAGACACCATGTTGGGATCTTTCGCATGTTTTCATCATTTCATTTTCATTGTTTGTGCATATATTAAATGCCTCAATCCCAAGAATTTCATTGTAATGCTATATTGCTCCAACTCCAATTTCTGCACAATATTCTGAAGCTTTTTCATTATTGCCAAAGTCCACTACATTTAGAAAAAAAGAAGTGTGACCTATATGTATGCATTTGGCAATCACAGGATCATTCTTAAGTTTGACAAACGATCTAATAATAAAATAACAGAGGTACAAAGGCAGGCATGGTTCTCTCCGAAATTTTGTTTTAGAATTTTAGATTTATGTACTTCATGATCCTATACGTTCAATTTACATTTTGAACAATTTATAGACCTATGCAGAAAGTTCAATGTCTCCCTCCGAGAATTCCATCTGGTGTGTGTTGTGTTGTGGGATTAAGGCCGATTAGCTATGCATGGGCTCTAGGCCTATGGGTGGGGGTCTTTCTAAGGGGTCCTAACCCGTATTCACGCTGTTTCAATTCCATCTGGAGCCGCACTTGCAGTAGTATTTTCATCAAGTTGTTTTTAATGTTATTATCCACATCGTAAATAGCGTATATAGGTTCCCATTTTGGGAGGAGGAGCAATGCAGTATTTTAAACATTATTATTACTAGAGTTAACATAAATGTTTTAAAATAGCTGTTTTTTAAATAACTGTTTTACATTTTTGGAGGGGGCCTGGGATCCCTTGGCCCACCTTTTAAAATACGCCCTGCACATCATCACTAACTGCATCTTATCTGCACATCATCAACTATACCTAACAACTTTCTACCTAAAAACACTGCTATTGGGACCAGAATAACTGGGTCTTAATGTCATCATTATGCCTTTGTATTAAACAACTATTTGCAGCATAAATGCAATGTTGTTTCCTTAAAAAATTTTTTGCAACTTTTAAGTTCAAATATGATTTCTGACTATCAGTAAGGATACTGTAAAATCTGTTATTCTCTTAGCACATGGCACAGTCACTGTTGTGTGTGTGTGAAGTCCCTTTTAACTCCTGAATTTCCTTCTAAACTATTTTCAGTTTCTCTTTCAACACTTCTTACAGAAGTGGGAGCATCTACATCTAATTTGAAGGAAACAAAACTTCTTGGTACAGAAAGCTTGTTATGCTTATTTAACTGATTTCTTATTCTTTCAATTTTTGCACCTATTTCCACAGTAGTTACATTTAACCTTATTAACTGAATTAGTAAATAATACAGTAAAACCTGAATTAAACACAATCTTGTCTTAAATAGAAATATTTCTTGCTCTTTCAAGAATTTCTCATCCATTTATTTAATGGAAACCTACTTTTAGTGTAAAAAACAAATTGGTCTTTTGTGATTAAGACAGGTTATTCTGTATGCGAAAATATGTAATTTTAATTCATCTAAATATTTCAGAATGTTTTTTTTCGATATTAATAATAGGCTTAAAGAAAAACTTACCATGTAGTTTCTTTTTAGAACAGTAAAATAATCCTATTGAGAAGAGAATTTTATATGATATAAAAAAAGCTTATATTGGAAAAACAATTAATTAAAGGTGATTATTTATATTTGAAAATATAAAGCAATAAAAACAATAAAAAATCAATTGTTTTTCATCTAAAATTAAATATATTTTTGTTTTCATTTATAATTTGATATTACAAATTATAACACAAAAAGGCTAATTAGTAAATTGTAAATTAAAAAAACTTTTTATGTTACATAACTATTAAATCAAACCTTGAATGAATTGTATTGTCATTTTTTCCTCCTTAACAAATTCACATTAGTGTATTTAATTCAAACTGTTGATGCATATGCAAAAGATTATTTGCATAACTTATAATTTTTTCATTGAAATGGCTTTGCGGTCATTGTATTTTATTTTTGAAAATAATAACATCTAACAATTTATTTTTTAGAATTATGAATACATAAGTATTTATGAATATATATAAATCTTTATTATTTAAAATAGTTAAATTCACTAGTTGTTTAAGTTGCATGTCTTCACAGCCATTTTCAGATGTTCTGCCTTCTTGTTTTCACTGCTGATCGGCACAGTTCTTGTTTCTGAATTATGCTACTTCTTCAATATTTTATAATAAACCACTGCTATTGTTTCTTAACATTAATCTGGATAGGGCTGTAGTTAATTTTCCTATCTTTATGTCAATTTGATGTTCTTTCTTTCTTTCCAATATTTTTTCTTTTTATTAACACCTGTTTAACAATCTGTTTTGTTTGAATCTGTAAACCTTACAGTTATTTTACAAATCTAAGAAGTTCCTTGCTTATTTAATTTATCTTTATCATCCCTGATACTTTGAATTATACTTCTGCCTGGTTTTTATTGGTATTCTTATTCTCTTTTTCGTTGCTTCATTTTTAACTTTAATTGTTGTTCCTTTACAGTATGGTATAATGCACATATGGGCAACCTCGGCCCACCACGGCTTTTGATCTGGCCCATAGAGCATATCAAAAACCCATATAAATCCCAATTACACTGTTAATAAAACTAGTTAACATTTCACTATAAAATGGTGCTGAATTATGGTGCTTAAACTGATCAATGGAACCAAATCATGGTGAAACGTTTCTCTATTAAGAAAGAATGTAGCTAATTCAGGGCCTTCGTATGGTGAAACGTTGAAGTACTTCTTTTAACGATGTACACAGCCTGCCACTTTGCTAACATCCTGAAGTTTGGCCCGGGACTTCACTAACATTAAAGTTGGCCCGCAACTTTTCAAAGGTTGCCCGTACCTGGTATAATGTATGTGTTAAGTTTTCTTCTTTTTGAGCAATTTAAATTTTCCAAAAATTTTCTTCGATGAATTTCAGTTCTTTCAAAAATTCATCATTTGGGCAGATTTTAATCGTGCAGCTTACATAGGATGCAAGTGTAGCTGTTTTATAATTATACATGGTTTAACAATTATAACTAACTATTTCATTACTATTGGTAGGTTTCCGGTAAATTGTACAGCGAAACCTGTTTTTAAAGACCACCACTGGGACCAAGAAAATGTGGTCTTTAAGGAGGGTCGGTCTTTGAATTCAGGTAATACGATACATTTTGACAAAATTTTAAGCGTACTTAATTTTATCAATAGAATTGGTATTTATTTGATAATTACCTGTCATCACTGAAAAGGCTTTTATATAGTATGTAGATATAACATAATAAAAAGCATGTATGTACTTACTTTTTTATAATATGTAGAGAAAGACAGTGAGATTTATATATATTTTAATAAATGAAGTTAGAATATCTTTAAATTAAAAAAAATTGAAAGATGTAATAAAATTTTGCGTTGAATTTTGCGTGCTTAGCGGCTCTCGCCAGTATCGGCATCTCTCATTGGTCGAAACAATGACGTCATTCTCTGTAGTATTTTCCTAAGATTTTGTGATGGAATTATTTTTCGAAGAAATGTTTTTTTTTAAAAATTTGTGCTAAACGATTCACTGTAATGTCTAAATGCATAAAATTCTATTTTCAATAAATATCCTCCAAGAAGCAGTAACACAAGTAACTGCATGCATGGCGCTATAGCGTTCACTGACTCCATGGATTATTTAGTGACTGGAAGCTGCGTTAGAACTCAATTAAACAAGTGTCAACTTTCGTTTTCATCATACCGCGTGATTGCTGATCATTCGAACAACGAACTTACTCAAATAGGGGAAAATAAGAATTTTTTTTAAGGATTCGCGGTCGTTAAAATAGGATTTTAAATAAATTTGTTTCTTATACATAGCGGTCGTTGGTCGTGTCAGGCAGGTGGTCGTTCAATAAGGAAAATAAACCATTATTTATAATTATATAGTACTCAGGACCGCTAAGACATGGTTGACAAGACCAGGTGGTCGTTAAATACGGGGGTCGTTCAACACAGGTTTTACTGTAGTCGCAAAAGATTTTGTTTGTTTCATAAAACTTTGAAATCAAGGTACAAACTTTTATTGTGTTCTATTTCATAATATAAGTTTTATGTTTCTTACCTAAATCATTCTTTTCCATTAGATTATCCATGTTATTTATTTTAGCTATTAAAAAAAATCCTTTGCATAATATTGATTATCTAATAGAAAAGATAAATGGTGTAGAGAAAAACAAAATTTACACACGAAATAGAAAAAAATAAAAGTCTAAGTTGCACTGATGTTAAAGTTATACAAACAGAAAAAAGTACAGCTTTTTTAAAGTACAGTTTACCAGAAAACTACCAATAGTAATGAAATAGTTAATTATAATTTTAAAACCACACACATAATCTATATAAATAAAATTAGACTTTTGTCTGTAATATTTCTTGGAATTCAAAAATTTTGCGATTTCTATCCGTTTCAAGCACCCGGGAATCCGATGCGACCCTCAAAAAAAAGTTTGTCTGTCTGTCATTCTGTCCGTGACGCTTTTTTTGTTTAAGCATCACGTAAAAACAACTGAAGCGAATGATATGAAATTTGGTGTCATCATAGGTGGTCACTCAACTTAAAACATAGGCGTCGAATTTTTAAAAAATCTTGATTAGATTTTCAGATTTTGCGAAAATCGTTTCAAACTGCATAAATTTGTGTTCAAGCATCACGCAAAAACGACTGAAGCGAATGATATGAAATTGGGTGTCATGATAGGGTCACTCAACTTAAAACATAGGCATCCAATTTTTAAAAAATCTTGATTAGATTTTCAGATTTTGCAAAAATCGTTTCAAACTGCGTAAATTTGTGTTCAAGCATCACGCAAAAACGACTGAAGCGAATGACATGAAATTGGGTGTCATGATAGGTGGCCACTCAAAACATAGGCGTCCAATTTTTAAAAATTTCTGATTGGATTTTGAGATTTTGCGAAAATCCTTTCAAACTGCATAAATTTGTGTTCAAGCATCACGTAAAAATGACTGAAGCGAATGATATGGAATTAAGTGACATGATAGGTGGTCACTCAACTTAAAACATAGGCGTCGAATTAAAAAAAAAAATCTTGATTAGATTTTGAAATTTTGCGAAAATCATTTCAAACTGCGTAAATTTGTGTTCGCACATCACGTAATAACTGCAAAGGTGAAAAAATGATATTTGCTGAAATGATAGGTGGTCACTCACCTTAAACTATAAGCATCTAATTAAAAAAAATCCATCAGATTTTGAGATTTTGTGAAAATCGTTTAAAACTCGGTGAATCTTTGTTCCCGTATTACGTAATAACGACTAAAGCGAATGATATGAAATTTGGTCACACGATAGATGGTTGCTCAACATAAACTATAGGAGTCCAATTTTTTAAACACTTTTATTAGATTTTGAGATTTTGTGAAAATTCTCTCAAAATACGTTTATATTTGTTCAAACATCACGTAATAACGACTAATACGAATGATACGAAATTGAGTGATATGATAGGTAGTTGGTAATCTTAATTCATAGGTGTTGAATTTTAAAAATATTTTGCTTACATTTTGAGATTTTTCGAAAATCGTTTTAAAATGCTGAAAATTTGTTCCGGCATCACGAAATAAAGACTGCAGGGAATGAAACGAATTTGGGTGACATGATACGTTGTCACTCAACTTAAATTCTAGGCTTCTAATTTTTCAAAAATGTTGATTAAATTTTGAGTTTTTACGAAAATTATTTCAATATGCGTAAATATTCGTTCGCGCATCACATAATTACGACTAAAGCGAATGAAATGATGTTACTTAGTTACTCTCTAACCTGTAATATTTTAACAATACATGAAAATTATAACTTCGCTTTCTTTACTTTGGCAACATACTACATCCATTCTGTGTACTCCTACAATGCTGACGAAAGTTCTTGCTTTTTGGAAATTTTCATTCACTAACCCGTCGAGGACGGGTACTTCAGCTAGTTATACATAAAACAGCTACAATCCGACTATATGTAAATTTCCCCATAAAAATCTGCTTAAATAATGAATTTTTGAAAGAAGAACTGAATTTTATAGAAGAAAAGTGTAAAAATGAATACCAGCAGAAAGATATAGTAAAAAAGTTGTCTAAAAATTGAATGAGGAAATTGGGAAAAATAGAAAATGCTTAAAAAGAAAAAATTAACTTATGCATACTCATAATATACCTCATTGTAAAGGAGAAGGAATTAAAGTTAAAAATGAAGCAACAAAAAAGGGAGTAAGAATAAGAATCAAACCAAACAGAAATATAATGTAAAGAATCAGGGATGATAAAGATAAATAAGCAAGAAACCCCTGAGATTTATAAAATAAATTTAAATTTTACAGATTCAAACAAATCAGGTTGCTATATAGGTGTAATAAAAAGAATAATGAGAAAAAGAATGCAAGATCACCAAAACAACATAAAGACAAGAAGATTAACTGAAGCCCTATCAAGATTAATGTAGAAAGAACCAATAACAGTGGAATTTTGGAGGGAAAATAAAAAGAAAAAGAAAGAGCAGAATACAGAAACAAGAATTATGCATATCGGAGGTGAAACACTGCAAACATTTTAGTGGAAGAAGAAGCTGTAAATGATATGATTAATACATACGTGGACGTGAGGTGGAACAAAAGGCTGACAGTGATAGAAACAGGAAAACAGAACACTTGATGATGGCTATTAAAATATACAGCCGAAAAAGCTTTAGTGAATCTAGGTAATGTTTTTGAACTTTAACTATCAATCTTCATTTTTCGAAATATATATATATATATATATAATGAACTTTGAACAATGCAATGAAACATTTTTGGCAAGTATGAAATACAGCAGAAGACTCAAAATATGCAAAGCTCAGTACCTGACTTTGGGTCATAATAATAAAATAACTATTTTTAACAAGATGTATTAAAACAATATCATGAAGATAATGCAAACAGAAGTAAAAGGCTTAGTAAAAAAAAAGAGTGAAAAAAATCATTAAAATTTAACTTTTAGCAAATGAAGAAACACAGACATTATACTATATGTTACGAAGCTAAAATTAAATAATATACAAATTATTCAAATTGTGTTTGCTTATGAAATCTACACTGGTTTTCTTTGCATTGTTGCCTATGTTGTTATGAGGGAAGTGGAATACAGCATCGTAAAAGGTTTTTGGCAGGATTAAATTTTTTGCTTTAATTAGGTCTTGTGATGTATTTTGTTGTGTTTCATGCTCTCTTATATCAATTATGGTGTCAGCAAGTTCCAAATCTGAGTTTAATAACAAAAACTGTGTAAAAATCCAGCAATATGACACAATGACCTAACTACACGCAGTAACTTGTTATGCAACAAGTGACATTTCTGATTCATATTTTCATGTACAGCATCAACAACCCATCATACTTTTCTTACATGCCTTGAAGGGTTTGATTATTCAATAGTTAACTGGTCATGATTTCTCTTACCCTGGTATTAAAACATTATATCCCTGGTTTTTAATATTTTCTATGACATCCTGCAAACCTCTATTGTCAAAGCACAAGTCATATTGTTTCATAATTGATCTGAATCCATTTGGGTTTCCTAGAAAGTTTTCATTATGACAGCATGGTTCATGTTAGCATTAAATGAGCATGCTATATCAATTATGCAACTATTTGTGGTACAGATGGTAAAAGGTTTGCATAATGGGACATTTTTTTGGCTAGTAAATGATCTTTATTGATAAACATTAGTACTTTTTTTTTAATGTCTAATACACGTACCATCAAATATCAAAGTCAGTGAGGTCTCCTTTATTTAGAAAAGTTTTTTCGCAACATAAGCTGTATTGTTAATTATTAGATCTTCTCTGGACTTTGCATTAATCCTAAAATAATTGGGTAATATATCCTTTTTGCAAGAAGCTATTATCTGATGAAAATAATCTAACACTTGCTGTGCTCTTTTCAAACTGAATAATTTTTTAAACAATCATATCATTTGAACTGAAACTGCATAATTTAAATAAAAACACTACCAATACTTGCACAACAATGTAAGTTTCATTATTTTTCATACTAGTAATCATTTTCCATAGCATCTGAATATTTTTCCATTTAAGGCCTGTGAACGTTTTAAGTGATTCTTCAGATAAAGAATATTTACCAGTTTGAGAGTAAACAAAGTACAACACTTGTGCATTATTTTAATTCTCTTCAGTAGAAGTTCCATATATTCTCTTTCAGTATTGCTTTTTTCCTATACATAAAAACTAGGATCATCCTTATCATCTTCAAAAATGCTTCATTCTGTTTATATACCAATAATCTTTAGCTATTACAAAATAAAGAGCCTATCCGAACAGCATTTTTTCAAACAGCTTGGTATTTAATAACATTCATCCGTTCGAATTTGTTTTCACTTTCCACAGAATTTTTTTTTCAATTTGATTAAAATTTATGCATTGTTTTGGCCTAACCAGGGCTCCCATTAAATTTTTTATCAAAAAAAGGGGAAAAAGGGACCATCTGTAAGAAAAAGGGACCAAAAAGGAACTATTTAATAAACGGTCATTTTTAAAGGAATAAAAAATTTCCTCTGAAATACAACCTCAATTTTACAGCGCCTACTTTTTATGTCCTTTACACTGAAGTAAACACAATGAAAATATTCTCACATGAGTAATATAAAACTTCACTAAACCACTTTTAAGTTTTCATACATTATTTTTGAATTGAATATTTTGAAAGATACAAAATTGAGAGTTCCACTGCATAATTTATTCAGTTCCCTAATACACACTTATTGTTCACAAAGAAATAAAATTGAAAGATTTCATTAATCAAATGTGTAACATTCTTCTGGAAATGATTACTAACACACATAATTAGATGAAATCATGGCTCTTATAATAACTAAACAAAGCTTGAACTACATTCTTGTAGACTCATACAAAACTCAAACACAATTTGCTGAATATGCAGAATAAAAAAAAAAAAAACTTCCGCTTTGCACAGGCCTTATTAATTAAAGGTCAAACTTAACGGTTGCCACTCGCCGACTGTATTTTTGAAAGTGGAGACTGCAAATTTATGTACCAGTCACCACAGCTTATTTCCTCACTCTCTTTCCTTTTTTTACACAAAGTTTAAATTAATTGAAAGTAAAACAGAAACGGGGCATTAAAACAGATGTTGTTGACAGGAGTCAACTAAACTCCAAGATTGATGTCAGCATGGCGGGGAGGGGGAGAGCTGGATAATTGATAAAGGGTATTAGTACCACTTGACCAATTAGCAAAAGTAATCATCTGTTATGGAAATTTTCAAACGGGGATTACGACAATGCGTAAGATTGCGGTTTGAAGCAGACATCTGCACTTGTTTGTTTTTGCAAGGGCTCTCTTTCTGAGAACAAAAATCCGAAGAGTGGCGAGCATTCATTTATAAATTCTTTTCTTGTGATCTATTAATATCAAAAAATAAAATAAAATAAATAAATATTTCAAGATTTATTCCGGCATAATAAGGCTTATGGCCAGCATAAAGTTGATGACAGCTGTCCGTCGTGGAAAATTAACAATGTTCGTCATGAACAAAGACCAATGGAGTACGCAAATGCAGCCATGGGGAATTTAAAAATAGGGATACTTTGTTCTCGCAAAAAGGCAATTTTGTGTACCATATAGAAAATATTCAGAACTGGTTTGGTGCAATCTGAAAATCGTTAAAGTTTATTCCTAAGCGTTCATTTCTTATAGTCAGACACATACATTCAGATCAATGGACGCCATGAAGTTGCGCAATTTAACTCACAAAAAGGCGCTTTTCATTTCTAAATGAATCCGTAATTCCCTAATGGTTTGTAAATATCTTTAATAACTATAGATAATTTGAATTAGGAAGGCCAGATAATGATTATACTAAGCAATCATTAAAAACAAAAACTTGCAAGTGCGTAAAACAGCCAGTTATAAACTACAGAAGCTGCCATTATTTATACTGACAGTTTTCACCAAAAAGCTGAAGTCTAGAATTATGATTGTGAAATAATTATCAAATATAACACCCACATTGTAGGATAGGCGGTGAAGTTGTTTTGAATCCCTTTCTTACTCCCAACTAGAGGTCTGTGCTGCACAAAAATGCGCGGTGGCGGCGCACCGCGGCGTGAAAAAATTATTGAAAAAGAGCATAATGAAAATTGGCGTATGCGTACGAACACACACACACCTATGTATTAACTGACGTTAAAAGATTTTTTAAGACTATGAAAACTAGTCTTGAGTGTGAGTTTCTGTTGCTGTGGGATTACGGCCAATTAGCTACATGTGGACTCTAGGACGAGGTGTGGAGTGTTTTCCGTGGGGGTCTTTCTAAGGGGTCCTAACAAGCATTTCGGAGGAAACGACGGAAAACTCCGAACGGTTAGGTTGGCGGATGCGACCTGGGTTTGAACCAGGCTCCTTCC
This sequence comes from Cheiracanthium punctorium, assembly GCA_038373885.1. Taxonomy (NCBI): domain Eukaryota; kingdom Metazoa; phylum Arthropoda; class Arachnida; order Araneae; family Cheiracanthiidae; genus Cheiracanthium; species Cheiracanthium punctorium. The sequence continues at coordinate 152,753 of JAWZYV010005452.1, forward strand.
GTCTCACATTTCAGAGCACTATGCGCTCGGCTAGTGGTTGGGCTCCAGAGCCTGCTGTTTCGGTGCACTTTTAAAACATTTCTACTGCAAAAGAAACAATAGATTTTATCAAACTCGCATAGGTTTATATTGCTCTTATAGCACATTCACGGTACATTTAGCTGTTAGTGTACAATTGATACATTTGCTTTTAAGCATTTTTTTAAGCAATCAAATTACGCCATTAATTCAAAAAATTTAAATTGTATCTAGCGTTATGAGTGTACTACTTACTAATGTTAACCTTTTACAGACCGAATTCAGATCCAACCATATTTTGAATTCGTTTTCTGCATATTTTGCCTTCTAATGTGTTAATTAAAGGATATTAGTCATTTAAATGGGGGGACAAACTTTTACATTGGTTTCAAAAACAGAATTAGCATAGCTGCTAAACGTTCCGTTTTTATCGGAACATTTCTCACCACCAGGGATAGAATCTTGTGAATTTTTCGGTTGTCCATTGGGCAATCACTGAAATTATTTTGGTTGCATGCAAATGAAGTTTCTTGCCTATAAAATCTTCGCTACACAATTTTTTTAAGAACATGCGACCGTTACAATGAAAATGAGATGACAAACGTTTATTCATAAAATTGCCATTACTATTCGGAAATGAAAATAGAAATAGGAAACTGCATTTTCAAGCTAAGGAATAAAAATGAGAATAGTTGTTTTTTCTTGGCTGTCCTAAGGGCATCTGAATTTTTTGTGTTACCACCGCCGTCTTGCCTGTCATCTTTCGAAAAATGCAATGAGAGAGGTTAAACGATAGGTGGTGCCACCTATGTTGCCTACCTTTCCGGAAATGTGTGATTTAAATTAATGCATTTAATAACAAGAACTCTTAATAAATACTGGTATTAGAATGTAAAATTGATAAAAACTGTATTATAACACACTGTAGATAAATACCATTTATGGATGTTTCATATGTTTTTCTTCTCTAGATCGTTTTAAAAAAATCGAAAACAACTAATCACTCTATTTTAAAAATAGTTTGTTTTCAATTCAAGCCCTCTTCACTTTTTTTTTAAAAATGAAATATATATACATAAAATAATTTCTCCACTTAAAAAGGTCAAAAGATTTAGTTGCAGAACTTTGTTTTTAAGTCTTTATAAATTTTAAACAAGAAAACAAAGCTACTAAATCTCATTATAAATTAACAGCTGATTATTTTATACTCTTACCATAAAAATATGGACATTAACAGTTCCAATATATTTTATTTAAAAAGAAATCATCATGTTAAGTTTAAGTTTTTCATGCGTCTTTATCAAGAGTTCTAAATTTAGTAGATTTGGCTTTTCATTTTAAATGTGCTATTATATGCGTGTGTCACTAAACAAAATTTTTATCAATTTTACATTCCAACACCAGTATTTGTTAAGAGTTCTTGTTTTAAAATATATTACTTTAAATCGTTTGTATTTCAGTGTAAGTTCTTCATATCTCCCTTTCGGCCCTTGCCCACCACTACTTTTTCGGTGGCAGTTGCATCTTAAATCAAGTCCATAATTTTAATTTAAAATAAAATTGTTCATAAATAGCGGTGGTAAATAATCCGATAAAATCGGAACGGTTGGCACCTATGATATAGTGATGGGTAGCTTAAATCTGTGCACTCCAAACTTTTTATCGCCACGAACCGGTCAACGTTTGATAATTTTACAGGGGCCCGCTGAGGGTGGGAGGGCAAGGGCGTTCAATGTTTCTAATTTAGACTGGTTTTATTTAATAACTTTAATTTAATTATATTTAAACATGCCTCCAAAATAAAATACAGTTACACACACACACACAAAAAAAAATGAATATAAAATGATGTAGCATTTCAACCGGCAGAGTATTTGTCTGGAATAGTTTTAAGGTAAGAACATTTATTCTCTATTTTATGACTGCAATATAAATTCATATTCTTGAAATCTTTAATAAACAGCAAAAAGAAAAGAGAAATGTTAAATGAGTTACAATATTTCTTCTGTTGCAAAGGTATAAATAAACACAAACACGACAAAGTCGCAAAAATCCAAGAGAAATACACCAAAGTAAATAAAATCCAAAAAATTTAATGTTCCTTGGCGGCCCGGTACTACTTGATCTGAGGACCGGGACCGGTCTGTGGCCCTGGGGTTGTGGACCAATGGCTTAAATAATAAGTGAAATATTAAGAATTAATGAAAGATTTATTTTTAAATTTAAATAAAGATATGAATTAAGCTTGAAGGGGAGAATAAAGATAGATCTGTACAAATTTATGAAAATGGCTATTTTTATGATTTTTTTCCCAGTTTCCCACAAGGATAGAAATGCAACTTGCGTTTCAACAATCAAGTCAACTTTTAATTTTATCTGATATTTTTTTCTAGTCAATATTGATAACATTTAATTTTTCAAAATTTTTTTAATTTGATGTTCTCAATTGGGAACACTGGCCAATAAAAGGGTAAGAAGTATCCAGAAGAAAATAAGCAGTTGAAAGTTTAGGCACAATTTTTTAAAAAGTTTTGAAGCCGATTGTACGCTGCGGCAGGAAATTGGAGTTCTTTGTCGGCACGCCGGGCTAGACCTCGGCGGCGGCGGCGTGGCGCGGCAGTGCAGACCTCTACTCCCAACTGAAAGTTATGTTAGTTTTTTGTTGCTACATTAGGTGAAAATAAACATCCCAGAGGTGCCTCTTTTTGAGTTACGCGAACGAAAGAAAACAGATGAATAAGCGATGACTGTCACTCTCTGATTCTGATAAGCATTCAATTAGGAAAAAAGCAACTTATTTTTAAAAGGAAATTTTATCCGGTTTCATTTACGATAAATGTCTGAGTGCGTTGCTTGGATTTTTGTGAAGGAACAGTTATACATCGTGTTTAGTTAAGGGTCGTTTCAATCGATCATATTTTTGTTACGGTATCATTTTAATAGAAAGTGTTTCGTAAAGGGGCCTGTAAAACGATCGATAATCTTGACTGCGATGATCCATGTAACGGAAGGGGCAGGGGGAATGGCAAGTTTTCGAGTGAAAACTTGGACATACCAGGGCAAAGGGGGTAAAAAGGGATGCCAATTGCTGAAAGGTTGTCGGGCGCCGTGCTTTTTCAAGAGTCGTAGTAAGGGGGCACTACAAAGAAATACTTTTGACAAACGCAAGGTAGTACTTACATGCTAATTCAAGGAAGGTTACATGTAGCGTGCACGGATCCGATATTGGTACCGGGACAAAGCCACATATTCCGCCAATCACTGTCCTCAGATGAACGTTAGTGTGTTCTGGAAAAAAGTGTTGCCGGACTGGTTGCTATGATGTGACGTAGGTCGGTCGACCTACGTCACATTAACAATGAAAAAATGGTCATTCTGCCGATGATACACAATTATTCTTCATTAAAATTAAAAAAAAAAAAAAACAGACCAAAATAGCCTAAAACGGACCAAAACAGAACTGGCACCAAAAAACAGACTTTTAGGGAAAAAAGAGACCAAGTGGGAGCCCTGTCTAACACTGTTATCTTCTATTCTGCAGTATTGCGGGTTTCAACAATATCACAAATCTTGAAACAAATTGTCGCCAAATTATACACAAACAAATTTAAACAAAACATGTTATTTATTTTAAGTAAAAAAATAGGTAATGCTATTCCTATTTTGAAAGAAAAAGAAATAATTATGAGTTGGAAAAATAACATCCAGTGACATGAGAGTTCTATTTCATGAGAAATGCTTGGTTATCTACTAGAAGCGATACACAACTGTATTTAAACAGGAATGGGTGCTGAACTAAGATTGACCACATTATGCCAAGAAAGCTTGTGTGCTTGACCTTGAGGTTCCACTTATGAGTGCCATTGACTTTAAAGGCATCAAAAGGGAACATTTCACTACAAAATTATGTTCCACCCTTTTCACATCTATAATTGCTATAGTTGAATACTTACTGATTACATGAGATTTTTCTCCATTGTATAACGCAGGCCTTAATATTATTCCCAAGTACTTCTAACACAATGAAGGCACCAATGTGAAGAAAGACACCAGTGCAGATTTTACGTGGAAACACGGTGACAGTCATTCCTTTTAAACAATTACTGTATAGTAGTTTGTAACATTTTGGAATGTGGAAATCTGATTTTTTTTTTTCTCAGCATTATTATAATTTCATTACAATGATTAAGAAAAAAAGAAAACCTGAAATGCAAGATATGAACCGAGAAAATTCTTCTGATTTGGCATTTCCTAAATGTGACTTTAACACTTCAGAAAATCTGGGTTGAAAAGTTTGTGAAACAGGAAAAACGTACATATTAAATTATACCCTACTAGCAATTTTGCTTGGGCCACTATCGGCTGGCTACATGGCCGGTGGTAGCCCGAGCAAAATTGCTAGTAGGGTATATATAGTGATCTCTCTTGTTCATTGTGAGTATTATGATCCGGAACCAGCTGTGAGCCAGGAAGTGGCAGTACTATATTTATTTTATTTTATCATTTTACATGTATTTTTAACTTTATAAAGCCTCTTTACACTTACAACCCAACTTTACATTATTAGTAATAGCACACAAGCATCAAGCTAAATAAGTATGACAGAAAAGTTTATCATAAATAACAGTGCACAAGCATAAAGCTATATGAGCATGATAGGTAAAAACAACCAATATGATATAAAAAATCGTCATGCATTAAATTTGTGAAAGGTGGACAGTCATCTATCAAAAGATTACTGTACACATACAAAAATAACGTTTCATTCCTTATGGCACATATTGATTTACTGATAATATTTTAATATGATTTTGCATGAAAATATAATTAAACTTGAAATTTTATTGAAGTGATATAAATCTGATAAATGCAGTTGTATTACAATTTTGTGATAAAGATAGAATGTTACAAGAAAAAGAAAAGTAGTTATGACAAATTTCATTTATTTGCAACAAAATATTTGGCATTTATTAGCTGCATAATCAAATAGTATAAAGACACTAACATAAAGAAATAATGATTTTAACATTTCTGTAATTTCATCCCTCTAGAAGTGTCAATATCCTATTTCTGCAATAGAAAATTTAATTTTTTTAGAAGAGACTAAGAGCTTACAAGAAAAAGAAAGAGTTTAGACCATTCCCCTAATTATGCTAATAAGACAAAGTATAATACTTAAACTCTGTTTTACTAACAAATAATAAAAAAATATCTGTGCTTACTTCTTTAATTTTAGCTTTGATTACATTCCAAGGCTGAAATTGCACAGCGCCAAGAGCTGTGAGGAAAGATCCAAGGAATAATGGTGTGAACATAAACTGAAAAATATGTACATAAGGCTTTTGCTTACTACTGGAATACATGAACTACTCCAAATATCACATAAAAATATATATAAAGTAAAGATGGAAAACAATTTGATTCTTTTAGTAATTTTCTTGATTCTTCATTTATGAGTTCTGAACTTGATTCTCTGATACGAATTTAACAAGTATTTGAATTCAAATAAATCGTTTCAAGGTGAAAAGTAAGAGTATTAAAAAAAAAAAAAAATGTTTGAGAGATTGCAAAATAGAGGTGAGAGTCCCATTCAATTTTTTCATCCCAGCTCAAAAGTATTTAAATTAAAAATATACGCTGGAATGCAAACCAGAGGCGAGCCTGATAATTGTCATTTAAAGGACTAAAAAAGGTATGTATTGCACACTGGAAGCATGTTGGGTCCATAACCAATGAAGGGGATAAGGGAATACAAAGATATTGCACCAGTTATAAGGCTTTATTTAACACGATAAAACACAGTTCAATAAACACAAAATTATGGATTGAAAAATACAGCTTGAATGAGATTTTTCACTGACACACACAGAAACAGCTAACTTAGCCTCCACTACTCTCAAGCACTGGGCTTGTTTGACTTTTAAATAATAAAGTGACTTCTTATCTGCATTACACATTAGTCACGCATATACCTGGGGATTCAATGGCAGTTGCCAACAGTATCCATGATTTTTTTTCAGCAGATTTTAGATGGATATTTTATTACTTCAATCTTCTGGATATTATTATTTGACTCTTCCTTTCTGTTTGAGACTGACCCTACATTATTATAAGAATGTTAGTACAAATAAAATGATTAAAATACATGAATTTACAACAATATTATTTATTTGTTGCATACTACCATAATTTTGTGTACTTAATCAATTTAATACTTCCATGTTGAAAAAAATATAATGAATAAATATAAATTTTATCAAAGAAGAATATTTTTTAATATTAAGTTTCAATTTTCTATACCTTGCTTTTTTTAAAATGCTTTACAAAGAAGAGATCTAAAATATTTCATTATGGTTGAATAATATATCTTACGAAGTACCAGTGGCGGCTTCTTCATTTGAGCACATGAGCATGTGAACCCCCAGAGGAAAAACTAAAGAATAAACACATTGACAAATTAAATTAAAAAAAAAAAATATTAAGTACACTTCCAAATATTTTTGAATTTAAAACGTGAGTTTTACTCTCTCCTACCCACCACTATTATTAAACACACTTATTATAGCTAACGTGCTGTATCGTAAGTTACTACAGCATAGTCTTTCGTCGCTCACACATGCATCGACCGAATGGCCTTCTGAACCGGTCTCTGAGAAATGATGCTGAAAGAGCTGCGGGGGAAGCAAGGTGCTGCTGATATCACTTAGTTTGCACATTTTTATTGTGCTCTCGGAACACTTTTTTGCAGTTATATTCTCCGGATTCAACCTTGGTTTGTTATGTTCAGTTAGTTAATCCATTTTTTTTTTTCAGCTTCTTACTATTTTCTTCATTTTTAACATTTTTCAGTACAGTATTTTTTAGGAACTAGTGTAAATCATTAAGATGGGAGTAAAATAAGTGTTTTGGAGCCAAAGCAACTACATTTTTCAATATTATCCTTTGAAAAAAAAATTGAAATTAAAAAAATCAATACAATAATTTTGCTAAAACTTATCTTGGTGATGAATTGTAACACCAAAGATGATTTGTTTTCTTTCAGTTGCATGCATTTTTTTCCTTTAACTGCTGAAAATGTAAACATACTTTAATTTGTAAGGTGCATAGTACCTGCATACTCAATTTTGGAAATTAATTTCGTTGACCTCCATTTTAATAACCCACGAGCCGCCACTGCAAAGAACAGTTTATACAAGTTGTGATACAATATACATAGACCTTTTGTACTAATTGGATGTTCCATATGAATATCCATTTTCCCATGGGTATGAGAGCCTAGCTTTTATATAAAGACAATTCTTATGCACTGGTATAAACAGGTAGGATTTTTAGATATTTTTAGGAGGGGGGGGGGAGGATGGCTTTAGCTTTATCTGAGGACTTCATATTCTATTCTTAAAAAAAAATCTAATTTTTCTAGAGGAAGCTAAAATCATTCTAAGGTGGGCTTAACCCATCCAGTTACACCAAAGATCTCATAATTTAAACATTTACATTTTGAAATAATACGAAAGCATATGAACAGAAAATTAATCATGCAAAAAATTATGCCAAGATTCAAAAATAGCTTCATAAATTGTCTAACTATTGATGATGCCATTTGATTCAATTCTTGAAAGTATTTGATTCTTAAAAGTGTTTGAATGCAAAGTATTTGATATTAAAAGAATTTAACTTTTCCCATCATTAATATAAAGTGAAATTAATTATCTTCAAGCTAATGACAATACTCTAAAATTTAAACAAACAGTGAAACCTGCGTATAACGATGCTATAGGGACCTAAGAAAACTATCGTTATAGACAGTTTGAGCTTTTGTGCATTATTTGAACATCAAATTTACAGTGTTTTTCAATTATCAAAATAAAGATAAATTATGTTTACCGAGGAAATTAACATTTCAATCATTAACAGATAAGTCTTGTACACTGACTTTAAGATGTCTGGGATGAATTTATTGTGCAGAAGTGAGTTTAATGCATATATGTAAGGTATTAATTTGGGGAGACTATTTCGTTACTTAGGGAACACTCTGTAATGACAGAATAAAAATGGTGTGAATTTTTATTTTTGTCTTTCATTTTAAGATTTTTTTGGGACATGCCTTGAAAAAACTAAATTTTTCCATATTCAGTTTGGATTAAAATTTTTGTTAAAACATATTTGTAATGCTCAATGATAGTTTTGTATAGTCTCCTGCTAACCTAAGATTACATTGGTAGTCCAGAAAAAAGTGGACCCCTTAAAATTTTTTTGGGGGGTCCTTAAATACTCCTTAAATTTCTTTTTGAAAAATGAATATGAACTCTGAATTAAGTATTGAGCATTTGTAAACTATGCTGCATGGGCAATCTAGCTATGAACAAACAGAAAAAGAAAAGACGACTTAATTATTAAAGTTTTTTTTTGTTTGTGTGTGTGTGTGTAATTTATAATCAAGGGAACTGTATTTGTTTTTAAGTGTAGATCAGACCTGTAGTTGAAAATTTTAGTAAATAAATAGAATTCTTGTATTCTTGTATTTTTCATTGTATGATCGAATCATCTGTACTATACGTTGGCGTGAAATAAATGTCAGAGATGCTGTGCGCCAAATTTCTTCAATTCTCTCTGCAACTTTATCTGCGATTTCTGAAGTACCTGGATTGGCTTTCTTCAACTTTTCTTTAAAATCAATTTGCACCAACAAATAATATTTCATTACAATTAGTAAATAGTAGAAATTAGTAAATAAATATTAACACCTGTAAGCTAACATCTTTTATTATTTTCATTAATGCCAATCATATTGTTCTGAACTTCTATCTCTTACTAACTCTTAATTTTAAAATTTAGTTCTTAATAAATTCAATGGTTTGCATAAATAAAAAGTAGAGATTTATAGTACAGAACTGTCTACTCTCCAAATTTTTTAGTACTACTAATTCTACAGCTTTTATTTAAATGAGTTAAAGAAATATAAATTCTTCTTCCATCACCAGGTCATGGTCACCGATATTCAGAAGGTTGCAGAGGCTGCGCACTAGGGTGGAGCGTAAAAAAAAAAAATTTCAAATTTGTTTTTGCCCTAGTGCTAAAAAGTTGTGTACTGGTGGTAGGTAGGTCACATGTGCAAAATTTTAAAGAAAACAAAAAATATCTTCTGGTTCCAAAATGACCATGTTTTTTAACAGATTTTTATTATAAATGCTTTTTTCTATTGTTTTGTACGCAGCTCATCATTTTGTTTATAAATAAAACTCAGAATGAAAAACAAAAGAAATTTACCACAGAGAGATTGTAGTTAGGGAAATGCGTGAGCAAATTGATGTTCTGCTGTTTTCACTGTCCAGTCACAAGGTCTCCTTCATTTAGAAGGGGAATTCCATTTCGTATTTTCATTCAAGAGTGTTTCTCTTTGCTTTTGTTCTCGAGCTAGTGATTACTTTATAATCGTGCATTCTAAATTAGTTAAAACTAGTTAAATATTAATAACACTGTATGATTTAGCAATTATTTGAAAGGAAACAATAATGCAGAATAGAAGCAGTGTATTTTGTTTGTGTTTGGCGCTCCAACAGAGTTAAGTTGTCATATTTTGCCAACATATAGGGATGTAATGAAATATTATTTGTTGGTGCGAATTGATTTTAAAGAAAAGTTGAAGAAATTTGGCGCACAGCATCTCTGATATTTATTTCACGCCAACGTATAGTACAGATGATTCGATCATACAATGAAAAATACAAGAACATAAAGAAATATTTTGGTGTGAAAAACCTGACAACCTCAACTTTAGAAACGAAGCTTATAACCTTCCAGAAAGACTCTGAGAAACTGTTCGACATTTCTTCCTGTAAATGTATTTCATTTGATAAATGTTCTTGCCCAAATTCTAAAAGAGTTCCTGAAATTGAAAAACCTTGTCTTATAGACCAAAGAACACTTAGGCAAATGTTCACAGGTGCAGTTAATTTAAAAGAAACTTTAAAAATGTGAAAGCGAGCCGATAGAAAGCAGAAAGAGACAGAACGAATGATTCTTAAAAGAAACGTTTCTTCATCTTCTACTCAGTCTAGGATCGCTACTACTGATCAAGATTCTGATGAAGATTATCGTAATTCTGATGATAATGACATGTATTATTTCAAGCCTTTCTCACATACAGCCAGTTTGATACAATCTGAAAGGAAAAAGACCCCACGATCAAACCGATACGCAGCAGTAGCTATAGCTTGTGATAGAACTGGAGTTTCAGATGGGGCTGGAGCTATTATTACAAGTGCTGTTTTAGAAGATTTGGGAATGATTACTGAAAATGACACGTCAAATGTAGTTGATCGACATAAAGTAAGGAGAGAAAGGAAAAGAATTCAGACAGATTATCAACAGGAAAATGAAAGAGATATGGAAACACTAAAGGGACTTTATTTTGATGGACGGAAGAACCAAACTCTAATTCAAGAAAACATAAGAGGAAAAATGTATGAGAAAACAGTACTGGAAGAGCACATTACACTGATTAAGAAACCAGGAAGCAAATACCTTGAACACACAGCATCAACATCCTCGTCAGCTTTAAACATTTTTCAAATGATCTTGCAGTTTTTGGAGAGTAAGAGTATTAATATTCAGTTAGTAGCTATAGGGTGCGACGGAACAGCTGTTAATACTGGTTACAAAAAAGGCAAAATTCACAGTTTTGAGGAAGCTATTGAGAAACCCGTACACTGGTTTATCTGCCAGTTACATGGCAATGAGTTGCCAGTCCGTCATTTAATGCAGCATTTAGATGGTGGAACGAGTGGCCCTAATGCATTTTCTGGTCCAATCAGGAAAGCTCTGGCAAGTTGTGAAAACCGTCCAGTTGTAAGATTTGTAGACATTTCGAGTGAATTTCAAGAAAATAGATATAAAGGATCTTAGCACAGACCAGCAATATCTATGGAATATTTGTAAAGCTGTCTTAAATGGAATCCTGGAAAAATGAATCCTGGAAATGAAATGAATCCTGGAAATGAGCATCCTGGGAAATTATCTCATGCATGCTGGCAAACAACTGCAAATCACATTATGCGTTTGTACATTACCTGTTCAAAGACTTACACTACATAACTTCAAACTCTGGCAGAATTCGTTATGAAAGTTTACGCCCCTACATGGTTTACGATCAAACTAAACCCATTTTGCACTGATGGTCCCAGAAACTTGCCGTCGATCTTATTATCCAAAGAAATGGCTATTTCGGCCATCCAGAAGCGATAATACTGTCGATGATCACAAACAATAGAAAGCCCATTCGAGAACCTGGCCTATGTAGGATTTTACGGGCGAGAAGAGAAAAAAAGAAAGGAATCCGACACTACATCATTCTGTCACTTAACTTCAATGCAGTTTCATACATAGATCCTATTGATTGGCAGAAATGTTTGTTGAATGATGAAATGACGGAACCCCAATAACAATACATTTAACAGAAGATGATTTGAAAGTTGCGATTTTGAGTGGAGTATCTGTCGATAAACACCTGGAAAGTCTAAAATTTCCATGCCACACACAAAATGTTGAACGTTTTGTGAAACTCGTAACTGAAGTTTCTGCAGCTGTGTGTGGAGAAGATATGGAGACGGGTTAGTTAGAACGTGATTAGAGTCCAGAAAAGATATGCCCTCACTTGGAATCAAATGTGAGTATCGCGTAAAACCGAAATAACTGCAAGACAAGATACTTAAATGCCCATGTGGTTGGGTGGGCACGGGTGGAACTCGTATTGCAGCCACCTCCTCCTAGTGAGTTCAAGGTTTTTTCAAATTTTAATTTAGAAAAAAGCGAAGAAATGCATAGAAAAAAAAAAAGAAAATTAATATGTTTTACAATTTGATTAAAATCTGCCAAACTTCACAGGCATTTTGGAACCGGAAGATATTTTTTGTTTTCCTTATAATTTTACACACATGACCTACCCACCAGTACACAACTTTTCAGCACTAGGGCAGAAACAAAATCAAAAACTTTTTTTTTACGCTCCACCCTACTGCACACTTCATTAATCGCGATTGTTACTGTCTTAAAAGAGGAAAAAGTCTATATCTCTTTCACAAGAGAGTACTTTCTTGATAGTTAACACTATGAACACAAAAGAAATAATCAAAATGCATCCAAACTGTTTCATTCTAACCTTCATATTCCTATTGCTTTAAAGGTAAACTGCCGCGAAACATTTTAGCCAGAAAAGGATGCTGCAAAATGTTTTTAGCTGACAAGGGTGCCATGACAAAAAAAGTTTAGGAACCTCTGCTCTATATAATCAATGCAAAAGAAATTTACAATGATTATAACCAAACTATCCATTATTGTATAAACAGGGGTTGCGCTGGCTCTTTTTAACATTTTGCCAATTCATTCGCCAAATTAGATTTTTCTGGACATCATCAAGAAAAGCAATTGTTAATATTTTCTCCAAAATGTATTTTCTTCCGACAAACTAATTTTAGTTAACTTAATTAAAAACACTATCATTTTCCTCTGGAGATATATTTCGGTTGCCAGCCCACGACCATCCTCAGTCCGACTTCTCCCTCGTGAGAATGATGTGGCTTCCTGCCTCCTCTTCTCTCTCGCTGCTTTTTCTGCACATGACGTCATTCCAGGTTTCGTCTATTGTTGCGTGGGTCGTATCATTGATGCTGCCCTCTGTTGATATTATTTCCAAAGATTCGTGTAAGTAAGAATAGGCATGGTTATTGAAATTGGCTATTTTTTGTATTCCTTGAAAATCTATAGTGATAGGTGTGTTTAGCGGGAGGTGGGATAAGGCTGTAGATTGTTTATTAAATTTAATGTCGTTAATGTGTTCAGTTTGGCGATCTTTAATTTTTCTTTTAGTTACCCCAATGTAGCAGCCGGCTATTTTGTTTTTGTTATTTTTTATGTTAATTTTATAAATACCTGCGGTGTCAGTGGGTTTAATTTGGTCATTTTCTGATCTGATACGTTGAAAAATGTTTTGATTTGGCTTTATTGGGATCCTGATATTTTTCTTAAGAGCAGAGTGTGATATTTTATTAGCAGCTCCCCTGCAAAAAGGAATAGCAGAAGTGAATTTTAGTTTTGGTTCTTGTCTATTGCTAATTGTAAGAGTTTCTTTTGTCTTTCTTTTACTAGTTTATTGAAAATATACTGCAGGTAATTTGCTTCCTGGCATTGTTTCATAATAACTTGTATAAACATTTAATCACTTCCAAAAGATGTCCCAGCTGTGGCCCTATAAATCAGTATTTTTCTCTAGAACACATGTTTTTAACCTTTTCGCTCCGGCTCACACATGAGGATTTTTTTACCAGAAAGCGGCGGAATCTATAAGATTTCATTCCCCTACTTCCCAGCTGAAGAGCACGCCTTGCCTTTTGTTTGGTAGGTGGGAGCAAATATCACTGACCACAAAAGTCCGCAAACAAAATACAAATCTGTATGCTCAATGCCGGTCAATTCACTACCACTTTCTTCCCAGTCAATTATCTACTAACCCGCCTGACTCTCCCACAGCATAAGAAAAGGAATTTCTAGAGGCGGGAATCTCTTATCCATCTTCCATGAAGGGTGAATGGATTTCCTGTCAAAAGAGGGGAAAGAAGTCCTTGGTAAGCCATTTGTACCAGCGCCGTTCTTCAGTCAGATTTATTTTTTGGTACAACTGTTGTACCGCCGGAGTGAGAAGGTTAACTGACAATGCAGTAGTAGTAATTTTACAGAATTTCAGTAAGCATGGGCTGCCGTACAATTTTTGATTTTCCTCATACTTTGCATGTGGAAACATATGTACTCAAGAATTTAAAATCCATTCACAAAAAAATTATATAATTATTACTTTCTTTTAATTGGGGGTTTTGAAAACTGCAACTTTACCCGTTTTTACGAAATGTAAGGGTGTTTTAAATCTTAAATATTTTCTGGAATAATAAAGATAAACAAAAAATTCACACAGATTTGAAATCCATTTAAGTTTCGGGATAATTATCTGTAAGATATGTGATTCCATCTGCATATTTTTTAGAGTATTTTTTAGAAAAGACTGAAATTTTACTCAAAATACCAGTTTTTGAAATTAAATATCTCATTAAGAGAAAGATATAACCGTATAAAATTTTTACAAATATTAGCACTACTTACTAACATGTTCTTGAAATAAAAAATCAAGCTGTTATTTCCTTTCCTTGCTGAATTATAAAAAAAGCTTGGAAAATTTAAAAAAATCTGCATTTTTGACAGCTTGTTATGCAAAAGGGAGACCTGATATTATCATGAAATTCGACACAAAAGGACCTCTATATATAATCTTTATAATCTATAAATTTCATTCTGTTATTCTAATTGGTTAATGAGAAACAGTCTTGAAATTGGAGAAATGGCAGTCGGTACGAAAGACTTTGGTAAGTCTAATCTGCCATTGCACAGCCATTGAAAACCAAATCAGAACAAAATGAAAAGTGATAATTATGGTAGTTCATCAATTTAATACTTTTATAAATCTATGAGAAGCAGTGGCGGCAGAGAAGAGGGTTATGATACCTTTGGTAGGTCTATCTGCCATTGCATAACTAGCACTCAGTTAAGGTTTAATGTTGCGTGCTCGTTCTGTTGGCGTTCACAAATTCAAAGGAGGTAAAATCATCAAAATATTTTTTGCTATCCCATATGCTATCATTCTTTGAAATCTTAAAGCTAGTACCTGTCCCACAGAGTTCATACTCATTTTTCAAAAATGAATTCAAGGGGACCCCCAAAATTTTTTTTAAGGAGTCTACTTTTTTCTGGACTACCAATGTAATCTAAGGTTAGCAGGAGACTATACAAAACTATCATTGAGCATTACAAATATGTTTTAACAAAAGTTTTAATCCAAACTGAATATGGAAAATTTAGTTTTTTCCAGGCATGTCCCCCCAAAAAACTTAAAATGAAAGACAAAAATTAAAATTCACATCATTTTTATTCTGTTATTACAGAGTTTTCCCTAAGTAATGAAATCTAAATTAGTTAAAGAAATATAAATTCTTTTCCCATCACCAAGTCATGGTCACCGATATCCGGAAGGTTGCAGCAGCTGCACACTTCATTAATTGCGATTGTTACTGTAAATGCAAAATTACAGAGTTTCTAAGGAGTTGCACATAAATTTAAGGACCCTAAATTTTCTAAAATGAGTTTTTAAGGAGTGTATGAACCCTGTAATATGTTTTCCATATCCGATTAATAAGAGAAATTTGATTTTTAATTAGCATGCTCACTGCTATCATATTGTTTGAAATAAATATCATTTTTTGAAAGAAAACGTAATTAAAAATTAATAAAGAACATATAATGGCTCAGAAATTTAAATTTTACAATCATTTTGTATGATAACAATAATTATAATGTCAATTATGAAAATAAGTTAAAAAAATAGTTTTAAACTGATTAGTTGCCGAACAATGCTAAAGAATGAACGAGATGCATTCTTTAGCATTTCTACTTGCGCTAAGTAAAACTAGCCTTACTTTACAAATTAAATATCTTTAGATAGAAATTGATA
Organism: Cheiracanthium punctorium; assembly: GCA_038373885.1. NCBI lineage: Eukaryota > Metazoa > Arthropoda > Arachnida > Araneae > Cheiracanthiidae > Cheiracanthium > Cheiracanthium punctorium. The sequence continues at coordinate 168,321 of JAWZYV010005452.1, forward strand.
TGTTTTTCCATGTGTGATTAATGCGAGAAATTAGATTTTTAATTTGTATGCTTACTGCTATTGTATTGTTTCAAATAAACATCATGTTTTGAACAGAAACAGGATTTAATTTATAAAATACATGTAAGGGATCTTAAATTTAAATATAAATTTGTACATTTTATGATTACATTGGCTTAGAGTGTTAGCTATCAAAATAAGTAACAAAATCAGTTAAAAAATAACTGGTAGATGAACTATGCGAAAGAATGAACGGGGATGCATTCTTTGGTGTTTTTACCTGCATTAAGTAAAACTAGCCCTTCTTTAAAAATTAAACATCTATTTACGTCTACAAATTAAACGACAGTAATATGTTTTTTTAAGTCTGATTAATAGGAGAAATTTGATTTTTAATTTTTTATGCTTACTGCTATCTTATTGTTTGAAATAAATATCATCTTTTGAAAGGAAACGAGATTTAAAAATGAATAAAATACATGTAATGGCTCATAAATTTAAATTTTAAAATAAATTTGTACATTTTATGATTCTGTTAGCTTAGTTGGAGTTCCTGCTATGAAAATAAGTTTTATAAAACTGTGTTAAGTAAATTGGTTCATCAATAATGTTAATGAATGAACAGGGTGCATAATGCTAACGAATCTTTGGCGATTTTAAATCTGCTAAATAAAAATTACCCTTCTCTACAAGTTATATGTATTTAAATAAACATTAATACCTTTTTGGATAGCTGATTAATGAGACAATTATTTTTATTTCGCAAGCTTACCACAACAGTATTTTTGGAGATAAAGAATATTTTTAAAGAGGAAATGTGATTTTAAAATGTAAAAAATACATGTAATGGCTAATAAATTTAAATTTTAAAATAGTTTTGTACCTTTTATGATTATGTTAGCTTGGATAAAATATCTGCAATGACAATAACAAACAAAAAAAAAAAAAAAAAAAAAAAAAAAAAAGTTATAAATTCCTTGGTGGACCAATCATGCTAAATAATGAATAGGCTCATACAATAAAATTTTAAAAATAAAATTTTTACATTTTAGTTTTATGTTAGCTTAGTTGGAGTGTCTGCTATGAAAATAAGTTAAAAAACTGTGGTAAATTAATTAGTTGATCAAAAATGCTAACGAATGAACAGGGTGCATACATTGGTGTTTTAAAATGTGCTAAGTAAAAACTACCCTTCTCTACAAATTATATGTATTTCAATAAACGTAATACCTTTTTGGATAGCTGATTAATGAGACAAATATTATTTTTATTTTGCACACTTACCACAACAGTATTTTTGGGTATATTTTGGGATAGAGAATAACAACAAAAAAAAAAAAGTTATAAATTCCTTGTGGAGCAATCATGCTAAAGATTGAACGGGGGTGCATTCTTTGACAGTTCTGTCTGCCTCCACTACAAAAAACTAGCAATTCCTTAAAAATTAAATGTCTTTAGATAGAAATTAATATGTTTTTGGATGTCTGATTAATGGGAGAAATTTGATTTTTAATTTGAATGTTCACTCCTAGAGTACGGTTTGAAATAAATTGCATCTTTTGAAAGTAAACGTGAATTAAAAATCAATAAAGAACATGTAATGCCTCATAAATTTAAATATAAATTTGCAAATTTCATGATTACATTAGCTTAGTTAGAGTTTCAGCTGTCAAAATAAGTTACAAAATCTGTTATAAATTAATTGGTTGATGAACAATGTTAAAGAATGAATGAGGATACATTCTTTAGCGTTTATACTTGTGCTAAGAAAAACTAGCCCTTCTTTACAAATTAAATGTCTTTAGATGGAAATTAAAATGTTTTTCCATGTCTGATTAATGTGAGAAATTAGATTTTTAATTTGTATGCTTACTGCTATCGCATTGTTTCAAAGAAAGATCATGTTTTGAATAGAAACATGATTTTATTTATAAAATACATGTACGGTCTCTTAAATTTAAATTTTAAAATAAATTTGAACATTTTATGATTAGGGGAAGGGGGGGCAAGATGGGGTACCGGGTCTCGTCGGTCCTACGAACAACCTATCACAGCCGCCCTGGCTCGTAATGACGAGCCATTGCATTGTTTATCAGTCAGCATAGTGACCGGCTTTTAAGTCCATGCTTTTTTGCCCAACTGCCAAAAACTCTGTTTTTGTCAAGATCGTTGTGATTTTCGTGTTATATATCGCATGTGTTCTGTACCTCAATATTAGTTTTCTAGAACTGACTGAAAGTTATTCTTGTTTATCAATGATTACACCAGCAGGTAAAAGGATGTTTGTTTCCATATTTTGATTTAGTTTTTTAAGGTAAGTTATTTTATTGAAATAAGCGTGGGAGGGCAAGATGGGGTACGGGGATATGAGGTACCCCATCTTGCCCCTCGAAGAAAACTATGATTTCTCTAAGACACTTTATGATCCTTTAAACTTTATGAGTTTTCTTAACTTAATTGAGTTGTTTTAGGATGGTGATAAATTATAAAAGAAAGACAAAGAGGGGAAAGAGTATGAAAAATGCGGTAGATGTTGTAAGTAAAGGAAGAATGGCGTATAAATTAACGTCAAAAACATATTCTGTGCCACAAACGACCCTTGAAAGAAAAGTTAAAGAAGCTCGTGTAGCCCTAGAAGATCCAGGTGCTCCTACAACTTACCTTGGGTGAAAGTTCCTTTAGGCCCCAAAAAGCGAACATTTTCTGATGACGAAGAGAAAGAGCTTTGCAATTAAATAATGGATAAGGAGGTTGTCTTTATGGACTTACAACAAAATATTTAAGGGCTTTGGCATACACTCTTGCAGTAAAAAATGGGAAACAACATCTCTTTGTGAGGAAAAAAAAAAGAAGCAGGCAAAGATTGGGTTCAGGGATTTTTAAGCAGGCATCCAGAATTGTCGATATGGCTTCAAAAAATGTGGGATTTGGCTATACGATCCAACAGTTTTTTCCGATAGTGATTTTGCTCCTCATTGACGACAAATATTCCACAAACAGAGAGATTATCCATCACTGAGGCACTGCCACAATCCACTACGTCAGACAACAGAGCAACAGCTCCAAATAGACCATTTGCTGAAGCTTCAGTTGACCCTGAGACGATAACGGCTGAGACAATACCTGCAAAGATAACTTCAGTTTCGACAGTTGAAGATTCTGGCAAAATAACTATTGACGAACCGCTGATATGCCACATGCATGTTGTCATGACACCATCTGAGATTGAAGCAGAGCCTGAGCCAGGATTCTCCACTTCGATGTCCAATATCGAAATAGATCAAAGGCCAACTACTCCACCATCAGTATTTTCTGTAGTTAGTCCTCAGTAGAGATAGGGAAAGAATGAACACCCTGTTCAGTGATCACGGCAAAAACATGTTCTCAGTTCATTAAGGTCCGACGCTTCAAAATTTTATGGCAGGCATGCGTGTTGAAAAGAGAAATTTTGGAAAATGCCTTAAAGGTGAAATTTCTCATTGAAAGGCACGATTAATATTTTTTTGCTAAGAAAAATTTAAATTCTGGGGGGGGGCAGACCCCCCCCTCCCCCACATTGGCTACGTATCTGATGGTGGGGACAGAAGTTCACAATTTTAGCTTTATCAAATTCTAATTGTGGAATCTTAGTTATTTTGAGAAATAATGATAACGAAGATGATTATCTGGGGGGGGGGGTATAGAACTTTTAACCGAACCTACCATAATTTTAAAGAGGACCCGGGCAAAGAATAAGAAGCTTTCTTATATGTTCAATACGAAATGCACTCACAGGATTACAATTCGTCAATTTCTATTATTCCAGCCAAACTACTCAATTTGAATCAAAGTAAAAAATTTAATAATAAAGAAAATGATAGTCTGAAACACAAACAAATCGAAAAAAAAAAAAATTTATCAACGTCAAACAATAATATAAGCATTACACTATCTCCATATAAAACGTGCCTTCGCTTCATACGCTCTTAGCCATCTTTTATTGGCTGAAAAAGAACCTGTTCCGGAGCAGCCTCTCCTATTGGCTGAAAAAGAACACGTTCTTTGATCACGACTCGAGGAGTTCTCCGAGCAGTGAGCGGGAACACCTAGTTCTTTGCACCTAGTGCAACGTTCTTTTCCTGAGCTGGAGTTCTTTTTCGGAACGGAGAGCTAAGAGCGGGAACGGGGTAAAAGGCGTTCTCTTGCTGAACAGGTTAAAAGAACTGTTCTTTGGTGAAAGGTGTTCTTTCATTAAATCTGTTCCCTGTTCTTTTGCTTTAATTAAGTTCTGAGCTAGGGTCAAAGTTGTAGACTTGGAGTCAGAAGCAAGGCCGTACTAAGACGGGGGGGAAGGGGGTGGGGGGGGCAAGGGGCGATCCCCCCTCCCCTCCCGCCCGAGAAAAAAGAAATTAATGTAAAAGATCCTATTTTTTCTTCCAAAAAATGGATGTATATGTCAATCCTCTAACATACCCCCCCCCCCCCGACAAAAATGCATAATCCGCAACTGGGGGGTCCTATGAGTTCACACGCCACTCCCCCGAACTTATTACATTATATGTACATGGTGTATTTATACAGGGACGTAGCCAGAAATTTTTTTCTGTGTGGGGATGGTGAGGGGCATGGGCGCTGGCAGCATAGGGCAAGGGGGGGCAATGCCCCCGCCCCCTGGATTTTTGTATGCAGTGTTATCCTTTGCTTTTTTGCTCTTTCCAACATGGTAACTATACGTTGAAGTAGTCTTTGCCCCCCCCTTGAGTAGTCTTTCCCCCCCCCTGGGAAATATTCTGCCGGCGCCCATGGTGAGGGGTATGAAATGCAGTGATGTATAAATGAACGAAATGTTTGTGCAGTAATAAAAAAAAATTAATCTTGCTAAATTAGACAGAAATTGAGTGTGGGGGGATATATCCTGAAAATTTTATCCCGATATACGATGCTCCCCGACTCCGAAATTATTTTCTAGGTATGGCCCTGGTCGGAAGCCATTTAATCTGGATTTTCGGAGCCATGTAATTTTATATGCCAAAGTCGTATTCATTTTCTTAAATCGTAGTCGAAGCAATCGACATATTTATACACGCGTATTATTTTTAATCTGGAGCCTGATACTTACAGCTTTTTAAACGGAGTCTTTAATTTTTAAGCTGGAGCATGTAGTTTTTTACATTTTAAGGCGCAACCATTTCCCAATGCTGAAAAAAGGGCGGCTGTTGCCATCGCTCGACTTAACTACTAGCAAGAGGGTGGACGATCGAAACGTCCATCGCGTGCCACAGATCTAGAGACCCTTTTTTTGACGACAGCTGCCATTAAAATATTTTTACAAAAAATTACTTTTAACATACTTGATTGAAGAAAGCCAGAATGTTGGTTGCAAAGTTTTTTTTAAACATTTTACAATTGTTGTTGTTGTTGCTAATGCCCTCTGGCAACCCGCGGGGCAGTGCCAGATCCCTCAAATAGGCAGGCGATGGGCGGAAGGGGCTGCTTCCATTTTAATGAGCCCCAGTGGGAGGAACTCTGACTCAGCTTGGGGTCCCTTAATTTTGAACCAATTCCAGAGGAGGGACCCACCCCTGAAATCGGCACCCCCAGAGGTATCGTTTAACAATTTGGAGGACATTGAAGCCACGACGGATTTTACGTGCACCAGCTCCCATTAGGGCACACGGTCCCACAGCAGTCGAGCCGAGAGGAAGTTGACCCTCCCAAGCACTGGCCAATCCGGATGATGCTTCACTTTTCGTGTTCTTATGGCAACGGAGTTTAGTGCCCAGACCACTGCGGGTTTTACAATTGTACTAAAGTATAGTACATGTTAAAAAGACATATATTTTCATTTTTAAATTGAATAAAATAATCATAATAAAGCTACCATAAATCAAAGACCTGTTCTCAAAAGAACAGGAAAAAGAACTGTTCTTTAAAAAAGAACGGGAACGGTGAACAACTGTTCTTTGAAAATAACGGTTTTCCCCACCTCTAGTCCTCAGCAAGTGATGCCTTATCCTGCAGCTTGCAAAATTTTACGCGTGACAAGGAAATGAGGAAAAATGGTTATCATTACTTTTTCCCCGTATAAAAATGAGTTAGAAGAAACAATGAAATAAAGAAACTGGCAGAAGTTAACAAAAAGAGAAAAAGAGAGGTAAAAGAACAAAAAAAGAATAAGAAAACCGAATTGGCTAAGAAAAAGAATAAAACCAACAGTAATCCTAATTCCTCACCAGAATGTGACAACGAAGAAGATAATATGCCTTGTGCTTTTACTGCCATGGAAAATACTTCGATTCTAATGAAGGATGGGTCGCATGTTCTCTCTGTGGGAATTGGGCACGCTGTAGCTGTACTGGGATAGATGATGAGGACGATGATGCAGTATTTGTTTGCAAGTTTTGCAACCCAAAATAGTATATGTCTCCCATACCCCATCTTGCCCAGTAGGGTACCCCGTCTTACCCTACCTAGGGGACAAAATGGGGTGTTGGGCATTTTTGACAAAATTGGTCATTTTTTTCATTTTCTATCAGTGAAAAATTTCTTAAGTTCCTTATTTCCAAAGATTGATTGTGTAAGAGTAATTATAAATAAATAAATATTCAAAATACTTAAAGATGTAGGTTTTATTAAGCTCCAAACATTAAGGACCCCGTCTTGGCCCCCCTTCCCCTACATTAGCTTAGAGCGTCAGCTATCAAAATAAGTAACAAAATAACTGGTAGATGAACAATGCTGAAGAATGAACGGGGAGGCATTCTTATGTATTTTTACCTGCACTAAGTAAAACTAGCCCTTCTTTACAAATTAAATGTGTTTAGATGGACATTAATATGTTTTTAAATCTGATTAATGGGAAAAAGTTGATATTTAATCAGTATTCTTTCTGCTATTGTATTGTTTCAAATAAATCACATCTTTTGAAAGAAAACGTGAATTATTTAATAAAATACATGTGACAGCTGATCAATTTAAATTTAAAAAATAAAATTTTTACATTTTATGTTTGTTAGCTTAGTTGGAGTGTCTGCTGTGAAAATAAGTTTAAAAAAAACTGTGGTAAATTAATTTGTTGATCAAAAATACCAATGAATGAACAGGGTGCATACTTAGGCATTTTTAAATGTCCTAAGTAAAAACTACCCTTCTCTATAAATTATATGATTTTAGAGAGACATTAACAGTATTTTGGGGTATATTTTGGGATAGAGAATATTTTTAAAAAGGAAACGTGAGTTTAAAATGTGAATAATATATGTAATGGCAAATAAATTTAAATTTTAAAATAGATTTGTATCTTTTATGAATATGTTAGCTCAGATAAAGTATCTGCAATGAAAATTACAACAACAACAAGAAAAAATAGTTATAAATTCCTTGGTGGACCAATCATGCTAAGAATGGATGGGGGTGCATTTTTTGGTGGTTCTACCAGCACTACATAAAACTAGAAATTCCTTACAAATTAAATGCCTTTAGATGGAAATTAATATGTTTTTGGATGCCTGATTTAATGGGAGAAATTTTATTTCTAATTTTTATGCTTACTGCTTTCCTATTGTTTGAAATAAATTGCATCTTTTGAAAGTAAACGTGAATTAAAAATCAATAAAGAACATGCAATGCCTCATAAATTTAAATTTAAAAATAAATTTGCACATTTCATGATTACATTAGTTTAGTTAGAGTTTTAGCTGTCAAAATAAGTTACAAAATCTGTTATAAATTAATTGGTTGATGAACAATGTTAAAGAATGAATGAGGATGCATTCTTTAGTGTTTGTACTTGCGCTAAGAAAAACTAGCCCTTCTTTAAAAATTAATGTCTTTAGATGAAAATTAAAATATTCTTCCATGTCTGATTAATGTGAGAAATTAGATTTTTAATTTGTATGCTTACTGCTATCGTATTGTTTCAAATAAAATCATGTTTTAAATAGAAACATGATTTGATTTATAAAATACATGTACGGGCTCTTAAATTTAAATTTTAAAATAAATTTGAACATTTTATGATTACATTAGCTTAGTTAGAGTGTCATCTATCAAAATAAGTAACAAAATAACTGGTAGATAACAATGCTAAAGAATGAACGGGGATGCATACTTAGGCTTTTTTACCTCCACTAAGTAAAATAGGAGAAATTTGGTTTTTAATTTGTATGCTGAATAAAATACATGCAATGGCTCATAAATTTAAATTTTTACATTTTATGAAACTGTTAGCTTAGTTGGAGTTCCTGCTATGAAAATAAGTTTTAAAAAACTGTGTTAAGTAAATTGGTTCATCAATAATGTTAATGAATGAACAGGGTGCATTCTTTGGCATTTTTAAGTGTGCTAAGTAAAAACTACCCTTCTCTACAAATTATATGTATATAGATAAACATTAATACCCTTACGGATAGCTGATTAATGAGACAAATGTTATTTTTATTTTGCACGCTTAGAACAACAGCTTTTTTGGAGATAAAGAATATTTTTTAAAAGGAAACGTGAGTTTAAAATGTAAAAAATACATGTAATGGCTAATAAATTTAAACTTTAAGAGCCCCCATCACTTACGGAAAAAATCGGAGTTGAAGAAATTTCCCTCGTTCAGTGACTATTGTAGGAGGACCTGTTAAGAATGACTGACACTTTAAGCAACCAATTAAACGTATCTTTCGTCCGAAAATACCACGTGGTTCTGACATGAGAGTGTAATAAATTGTCCCCTCCAAATGCAAGGCTTTTGACAAAAGATGTGGGATTGCATTTTCTACGGTATTGCCTGAAGGCAGTGGGGTGAAGGAGATTTTCACAGATAAGAAGTGTTTGTATATAGAATAGAGTGCAACAGAATTTTCGCATGAAGATCACTCATCTTTAAGCAAATTAAAAAACATTTTTTTTTTTTTTTTAGTATTAGTAAAAAAAGAATTGTCTTTGAATGAATGTATTTAAAATTGCCTTCTTGTGTGTGAAATGTAATATTTTAGCCCAAAACAAGTTTACTGTTAAATAATTACATACAGATAGTACAACTTTATTTGAACGTGGTTATAACGTCATTTGAAACACCATGTATTTATTTATGACATTATAACCTACTGTCGTTATAAGTGGGCTTCTGTCTTATCAGTAAGATATGTAGAATAGATTGACATTATAAAAGAATTGTCGTTATAAACAATTTCAACTGTATTTACACCCTCCTCTAAATTATATTCATGGACGAACCATTGCTTCGCCGAATCTTTGCAACGTAGGCAGCGAGCAAATTAACTTCATCTTTAATACAACTGATGCGATATCTTTTATAAGATTGTGTTGAAAAGTGTTTTATAGTGAATACTTTTGGCAAGATTAATTTTTCAAGTTTCTTTTATTTTTTGAAACAAATGTCAGTACCTTTACTTGAAAGTTCATGACATTTTTAGCAATAAGACTGATTATACGTAAAGATTAAACTGCAGCCCTCGAACTTCATTAAACACTAACAACACTGTTGCTGAAAGATACACTGGAACAGGACAAGAAACAATTTGTCCGTGACCTTGTGGCTATTGCCATAAAAAATAAAAGTCAAACATGTTTTTACATGTAAATTTTTGTATATAAAAAGTTCCGAATTTATATTTTAGCTTTTATAAAATAAAAACTTTCAAGATAAATTGCAACATTTATATAGACCAAAAGCTGCTTGTAAGGCTTATTGTATTTTTGCTCTCTTTCTGTCGCAGAGTACGCAGATATTTTACTTAGACCTTTTGTATGGTATTTATTAATTAAAAAAATAAGCCAAATTTGAAATCCTTGATTATCTTCACCTTTTACGGGTCGAATTCAGATCAGTAGCGGATTTAGATAATTAAGGAGGGGGGGGGGGAGGGAGGCGACTCAAAGAATGGATGAGAACTAACAGGCTAAACCTGAACTCAATTGTAAGTTAAAAGTTTTCAGAAGTCGAAAAATATTAGATTCAAGTGTGCACAAGTTCATTGTTCCACACTAACCTTTAGATCCGCCAATTATTCAGCTAATTTTGGGAATAGTAATGTGTACCGAGTAATCTTGACTGTCTGTAATACAAGAGTTGAACTATAAAATTTAAAAATCGAATTTATCCAGTATCAGTAATATGTATAAGTACACTGCAAAAAAGTCTGCCAAATTTACAGGGGGAAAAAAAAACACCTCAGATTCTCAGTTTATTTTACAGAAATCTTCCGTATACGGAAAAAATACGGAAGACTTCTGTAAAATATACGGAACTAAACTGTCGTCCAGACTGACAGTTTTTGTCGGTCAGTTCAACAGACTTTTTTTTTGCAATGTACTACTTGGGTAATAAATTACAGGTGTTTTTCTTTCCAAAGTTTAAAATTATTTCAACCATACTAGCCGTGTCTTGCAAATTCATATTATGTATTTATTTATTAATAAATATACTGAAAGAGAATTGCCACTGACATCTAGGAAAAAAATTGTGGAACTAGAATTTATGTGTCTATATACACCCTATAAATACTAGATCATAGAACGAAACAATTCTTAACCTACTTACTCTCAATTTTTAGATATCTTCTCTGTGAGCTGGTGATTGTACCCAGATGAAAATACCTATAAATCGCTGCGCACGATAGTGGTTAGACTCACTAAAGGCAATTCTAGTGCATGAGTGCATTCCAAAAATCGAACAATAATTTCCCGTTACACAACTAGTCATTCTGCTGTGGTTAGCTACAATACTATGGACTAGAAATACTTGACCATTTCGTCTATACCAATTGTGCGTATCACGTAATTCTATGATCTATCTTTCTAGTTTCCGGACACAGAAAATAATCATAACAATCATGAATTCGTTCTAGATGAGAGCGGTATTTTTTTTTTTCTCCGTGTACTATAAGGATAGAACTATTACTTTATTGTATTATAGTATATTACTTTATTGTATTTAGTTCAAGTAGTTTAAAACAAAAATTCACTCTTTCAGTGATAATAGTGATGAAATTTACCTCTAGTACAGTAATAGTTTACTGTACTAGCACGCTATTGCAAAGCAAAAATAACTTCTAATGCTCAATTGTTTCTGGAAAACCTTGGTTTACTAATTTTCTTTCTGTTTTGTACATTTTATATAATTCGGCAACAGCAAGGACAGGGGAGCGTTTGTTTGTTTATAAATAAGTGGTATGTTTATCCTTTGGTTGCAACTACCGTGTTTACTTGCGCAATAGGCGCACTTATTTTCAAATTTTTCATGGTGAAAATCTAGGTTCGACAATCATGCGGGGTAATATACTAAACATTATTGTATTCTAATGATAAATAATTACTGGTATAATAGTAAAATTACCAAGTTACCGAATTTTTCCAGATTACCTGCCGTATATTAAATCATCTTTTCGTCAGTTGCACACAAAGCAGAAGAATTTTTCTTTTTATAAACATAAATGAAAATCAAATGTGTGGTTGCGACTTTTATATAGTCAAAATATTTTGGCGGTTTTTATTCTGTTTTTGAACGGGGAAGACACTTGCATACAGTTATTGCACAAAGTCAAGTAGAAAAACCTGTAATCTAGGATAAATTTTCAATGAAACAATTATACATTCCTAAACAGGTGACTTTTCGAAAAAGCAAAGTAATTCAAGACAAAATAAAATTTATGAAAATTTGAACAAACATTTACGCTTTACATACATATATTAAAATTTCACATGTTGCACTTTTCAGTAAAACGAAAACGACTCAAGTAGCAAGATTAATTCCGAACTTTTTCTATACCAGTGCATACTCTAATTGCACACAGTCACGAGTAAAAAGCCTCCGAAACTCGACTATGGAATAAATTTTAATTGAAATAATTAAACATTTGTAAATAGAAAGCGTACTCTTTTCGAAAAATCAAATTAAATTATTATCGAATTGCATGTACCAACAATTTGTTACACTTTTTACATAAGGGAAATTAGGTTTTTCATAGCGCACTTTTCTGGTTTCATTCTTTGCTATCTTCTTGCACGTTTATTTTATAATCAGGATCTATTATAGGCATTTAATTCAGAATTAAATATAGATTGAATTTGACCAAGAAAATTTCACACAAGACGTCTAGTGCATACATAATTTATTTCACAAATAAAAACGATTATGAGAGAAAATTAGGGTATAATAATTAAATTAATTAAATTAAAAACAAATAGAATAATAATTAATTTAAAATTAGTGAATAAAATAGATAGTATAGCCAATTAAATATAACATATTATTTTTAAAATTATAATGATTATTAATAATGACAAAGTATGAAAAATAAGTTAGTTTATATCAGAAGATTAATCTAATAATTAAAGAAGAATGTTTTTGTATTATAAAATATAAGTAGGACAGAAAAATCATAATATAGGAACCCATTTTTATAATTCGAAAATTGAAAAATATACATTCATACAGTAAAAAAATAAAAATAAAAGCACAGTTAGATTATACACACATTAGAGAACATAGAAAGATTTTAGGATTTTTTATTTTTTGCAAGTTTTTCTTCCTCTTTTCTTTTTTGAGCTTCTTTTATATATATAGGATCTCTTATCTGCATTGATCTAGTGTATCTAGGATCAACCAGCTCTGGCAATAAACAGTTGTGGTAAAACTGTATTAATTTTTCCATCATTTCATCTCTCCAAAAACTTTCATCCTTGTTAATTTTATCCATTTTTATGCCCTTGGGTGTCCACATTACGAACAAGCAGAAATCTCTGTTGCTCACATGCAGCTGCCCTTGGACTTGGAAAAATTAATTATGCTTCTTATTAATTCCTCCAATACTTTGTGTATTTTTGTCAACTGTCCAGAATGTGAATTTCCTGGACAGTATCGCTTCCTCTGGAGTTAAATCTTGGCAGGAAGAGGGACATTTTATTTCTAAAATTCCGTTTTCATCCAATAAACCGTCAGGTGTTGCGGCTAAAAATGGATATTGTTTATCCACAAATAAGCCACAAGGTTGTACAACAATATTTTTTTCTTTTAGTTCTAATATAACATCTTTTTCATGGCTGTTCCCGTATTGTGTGTCACTATTTTCAAAATGGCTGTACAAAATACTTTTCACTAAATTGTGACAGCTCGTGTACGGCAACCTTTTGCACACTGTGCCAAAGTTGGATGCAGTCAGACGCTTTCTTCTCTCCTCTATCCATAACGGAGATTGACTTTGCGAAATCGTTGCCAGAAATAGCTCATTCTGCTGACTATCTGTCAACTGTAAGCTATTTAGTAGTTCATTTTTCTTTTTTTCAAACATTTCTGTCGGAATGTCGGGTTTTTCGGCGCAAAAACCATAGCTTTGATCAGCTTTCTGGGTTTTAAATAATTTCCGAGAAGAAGCTCTTTTTGTTTTTTGTCTTTTTAAATTTTGTGAAGCCCTTTTTCTTTCTATCAGTTTTGATTGTTTTCCAGGGCTGCATTTATACATTTTTTTGTGTAAGGAATTTATGGGGCTTTTGCTATTAAAGGCAACAACAGCAGCATTACAGCGGGCTTGATAACCTCTTCTTAGGCAATAATTGATTCTTTTGCCGCCGACAAATTTTGCAATTATACTGTTGAATTGCTCTACGACATTGTTATTTACATCTTTCAACAGACTTCTCGAATGGTAACTAAAAGTGTTCATCACATCCATTATTTTGTACAACACACCAGTATCTTTCATGAATGGAGTGTAATCCTTTTCCTTTTTTGTTCTATTACAAAAGTAACTTGCACATTTAGTATGGTTTCCTAAAACATGCATCGGTGTATTTAGGATGTCATCTTGTAAATTAGTCACGGATTTTTCAAATGAAATTGCTTTTTCTGTACTTTGTAGCCATGACAATTGAGGTACGTATTCTCATAATACGTTCACCTAACAATTTTCTGGCCATCACATTTCCAGTTTTTGAATTTTTTGTAATGTCTTTTAACTTATTGCACATATTTCTTAACAAGTGATTCTTGCACTCGATTTTCTGCACCGTTGTGTTATCATAGGGTCTAGCATCTAATATTTTCTTATAAACGTTGCTTTCCCCATCAGCTACGAGGCACGTATATTTTAAGTTGTGCATTTCAATGCTTTTTGTAAATCCTTCAACAATTATATCTGCCTCCATCCCAGAAGAGCTTCCGCTCCAATTTTTGTAACATATATGGTCTGGAATTGCAGAAATATTCTTGTTTTGGGCTTTAGCACAAATGCAACAGTATTTGTTTCTAACACCAACAAAAAGTACTTTTTTGGTGTTTAGACCCACAATGGCAGCCTAGCATGAAATAAAAGAAAGTCAGTTAAAATTCGTTAAACTAAAAAACAAAAACATTAAAATAACCTGTTTGAAACACATCAAATTGACCAATAACTGCTTTAACTTGAAATTTTGTACAATTTTAAATAATTTTTTTTTGACAATGTCGAATCTATTTTGAGAATTTCTTTCATTACTCATTTATTATTTATATTTTATTTATGTTTAACAATGAACAAACAAACAAAAAATAGACTTTCAGTCCTAAGCATCCTCTCTGGGTTCAGAGCAGACTTCGTGCCGATTACAATCGACTGTAATTGATGACTAAAATAATATTTTACAAATTTTTAAAAATTGCTATGATAAAATTGTATTATTATAGAATTCTTTTGATAGTTGATTTTTTTAACATCAAGATTACTGTTATTTTACTAAATTAACATTCACTAGTCATAATCTTTTGGAAATTGTTGCTAATCGTAATCGTAATCCATGTCATTTCTTGTAATCGATTACAGATGATCGTGTAATCGCACGAAGTCTGGTTCAGAGTGAAGGTTTTTGCAGCTGAGGAAGGGTGAGCTTCCGTACTTCCCAAAAGATCGTCTTGTTTTTTTTTTTTTTTTTTTTGTGTGTGTGTGTGTGTGTTATTTCACAAATTTCTTGCTTTTTATAATAAGCTTGTGAATTATATAAAATGTATTACCTAAATGATTATTTCTATAATTGAATTTTACTGTTTGTTATCGATAGTGTATGGAACTTGAAAACAAAGTAAGATGAAAGTATAGATATTTTAAATGTAACAAAAGCTACTGGTTTTAATCTATTTTTTTTTAACCCCATCAATAGCCTTCCCATCCCTCAACCCACGGAAAATGAAAGTTTATGTTATAGAAAAATAAAAGTTCGTGTTTTATTTAAAGAAAACACATTTTCCCAAATTTATAACGCTGCTTTGATTATCAATAAATACTTAAAAAGAGAAACACGTTCAGTTTAATTAGGCAACACAATAATGCAGGTAGTTTTTTTGTATTAAATTGAAAAATGTTAAATGTACTTCATTTCAGTAATTATTTGATTTTTGATGCAGTATAACAATGTTTTATGAATCATGCATTTTGAATTTTTTACTGAGATCTGACATTACCGTCTTACTCGCGTAATAGTCGCACTTTCCCCCCCCCCCCCCCCGAATTTTTAAAGGTGAAAGTCTAGGTGTAACTATTATGCGGAGAAATCTACAACTTATTATTGTACATTCTAATGCTAAAATACTAATAGTATTATAATGAAACTAGCCGCCTCCGGCGACCCGTTGGTTCACCATCTTAATAAATCTTGTTCGGAGAGAATCCTGTTCCTCCTTGGCTTCCTTGGCACTGATATCTCTCAGTTTCTGAATGGAATTTAAAATTAAGATGGTTACAAACAGGAGCGGCCATACGGTAAGTGTCACCCCCTGCTAATATAAAAAAGACGCCCCCTTTTATGCTCTTAGTTTTTGAATTCGAAATGAAGCTGCTTCGAAGCCCAGATGCGATGCCAACTGTGTCGGGCCGCCCCTGATTACAAAAATAAGATGGTTAAATGATAAAAACCTGCAAAAAAGAACAAATTATTTTCGTCCTATAATTATTTTGAAGAGCTTCTGGATATATTGGCCTTTATCAAAAAACGGAGAGGGAAAAAAAAAAAAAAAAAAGTAAGAAAATCCGAAACACTTTCAGATTTTAAATACGCACTAAGTGCTATATAATAACAGCGTATTATAATCCATGGGTCTTCCTTATTTTCTTTCCTTATTTCATTAATTTGGAAAGTATATCATTATTCATGAGTGCGATTAAACAAAATTAAAATTGATATTTCTAAGACTCTTTTTTCTGGATGTAATATATTAGAAATAGATGGGTGGTGGTGGTGGGGGGGGGGAGAATGCACAATTCCAACTGAATGAGAATTTACAAAACTTATTCTCAGGTGTATATTCATAATTCAAGTACACTACTGCACATTATTTGAGATTTTTCTTTTTTCCCCCCCAATTTGCTTCGCTGGAACAGTTTTACACTTTGTCCTTTCTGCCAAAAAATATTAAAATAAAATAAAGTAAAATGCAAAATTTGGAATTTAGGGAATGAAAAGCAGCGCTTAAATTTTTTTAATTAAAAAAATATAGTTTAACTCCTAACTATAGCTATCTTTAAAATAAGATACATAAACGAACATTAAACTACAAACTTACCACTCCTGATAAAGACGAATAGTTAGTTCTGTATGACCTCTTAGCCCAGCTACCGTCAGCAATAACTGTTATATATGGTATACCATCGACGTCAACGTGCCCTTTCTCAATAGCTATATTTCGTTCTTCAATGCCTGCTAACTCCATTTCTTTTAAAGCTGTTTCCTCCCATGCCTCTGAAATAGTGTTATGCTCCTTATTAAATGTGCTGAGGGACATCGGTGGAATATCTAAGACAGAAAAAAATTCTTCCATATTTGAGAATCCACACCCAATTGACATAAGTTCTGTAACTGCAGCAGCGTTGACATTCATGGCCTTTTGTTCCATTCTTTCGGACCAAACAACTTTTTCAAAGTTGCACATGTTGCACCGAAATTTATAAGCACTTCTGAGACCGCATCTTTTTTCAGAAATAATTTGCATATTTGATAGAGTGCAACCAAGTGGACTGTGCTGATTTAGAGTTTGCAAATCCTCAATAAAAGTTTTTATATTAACAATTCGTCTGCCACTTATTTCTGCATCATCGATTCTAGAAGATACTTCAGCATTATCTTCTTGATATTCAGTTACTGATTTTAATTCTTTTTGCCTGTAATATAAACAACAAAATTAGATAAAATTGTTTCAATACATTTACTTATAAGATTTGCGATTTAAATGATATTAAGTAATAGTAAACACATTTATCTTTCTCTCCGATTGGAGAGAAAGGTAAATGTGTTTACTGCGGAGGCGGGGCAAAACGGAAAACGAGATATTTTTCCGAAGTTTTTCTTACCCGCAAGTGCAATGTTTAAAAAAAAAAAAAAAATTCATAAAAAATATTAATTATTTGTTTAGAATTTTTTTGTTGCAGTACACATGTTCTATATTCTACATAAAATAATACTGTATGATTTATTTTATTGTATGTGCATCCTGGGATTTTTTACACAAGTTCAAAAATAGGTGCAGCATCTTTCCTGGAATTACCCTACTCCCCTCCCCCCCCAACAAAAAAAAAAAAAATTCACGGTAACTTTGACAAAAACTTGACATAGTGAAATCATATATGGTCAGAATGTAGTCATCGAAATTTCTCGCGAGAGGAACACCTCCTAACTTCGTACAAGGAAGTAAGATTATCACGAACTGTAAAAGAGTATCTGCATAACGTACGTCATAATAATCATTCTTCTAGTGACAAAACTCCTTTCGCTGACTTTTTTCAATAATATTTTTTTAAAGAGAGAAAATCAGTTTCAGACTTAAGATTTTTATTAATAAAGATTTTTATTTATTTATTTATTTATTTGTAAAATTTTGTGTGAAGTACTGGCCAACAAATCTCTTCTGCTGATTCACTTTTATCAAACAGCATTTTAAGGAATTTTATATTTACAAGTTATATTTTAATACAGCAAAATTCTAAACTTGGTTAAAAATAAAAACTCATCCGAAATATTAAGTAATATTTTGACGAAATAATCGATATTTAGCAAAAATATGTAGCCATTTTAATTGTTGATGCAAAAGTTAGCATAATGGCATGCAACGAACGAAAATAGGATTATTCCCAAAAAGGATGGGAAAAGATTGCATACGAAATCCCTGACGCAATTGGCGATATCGATGCATCTTAAAAAAAAAAAAAAAAAAAACCGTACTGGAGCATTCAAATACGTATGTGGAACCCAACGAGCGGTACCTGTAGCATTTACAAAAATTGCAACTCCTTTATTGCACTTTTATGACTTTATTGGTTTATCTTAGGCTCACCGTTTGAGGATTATTTAATAAGTTTTTAATTCAGGTAGTGCTGTCGTTGTTGATCATAAATATATTTAGAAATAACTCGCCTGTTCGAGCCTCGTCAAGGGGAGACCCCCCCCCCTGAACACCCCTAATTTTTTAGTTTCATTATGGCCATATTAAAACGATATTAATTGACTATGTCACTTTATCTCTCATCTTTCGTGTACTTCGCCTGGCAACGCTATGTTGAAATTTTTAAGATTGTAACCTATTTATAGAAAAATACATACGATGCATATTCTACAGCTTATGAAATATTGTAACAATAGATTAAAGCTGCTGTGAACTAATGGTATTTAAATATATGTAAAATTATGCAGCATACTTTTATGTCGCATTTTTGGGACACATTTTTCGGACAATTTTCAATAAAGGGGTTGAGAGATAAAATGACATAGTCAGTAAAATAGAAGCAGATATTAATGTGTGTATTGTTGTATACATATGTATGAATTATAAAAGTATATTTAAGTTTTATATAAAGGAACACAAAACTGATTATATTTGAATATACTCTATTTGAAATCATGAGCAAATGTACATTGGAAATATAAGAACATGAACAGTAGGATTCTCCTTTCATAAGTTTTTTGCTCGCGTGGCTAATACCAAGAAACTAAACGAAACGTTTCAGCTGTAGATATAGAAATATGAGACAGACTCTGTATATCTCAAGTCATGAAACCGGTGTCATATTATATGAGATAAAAGGGTAATATCTATTGCACGAAATTAAAAATATTTGTTTTGATACTTCTGAAGTGCCTTTATAATGTTATTTTTCAACAAACAAAGTTTCAATAAAGTAATAAAGAATTTTTATTTTTTGATATCTTAATTTAGTTTTTATACAAGAACATCTGTCTATCATTATTCGTCATTTTGATTTTTTACACGGTATTGCGCAGAATCGTTTAACCGTTTGACTGCTATCCATCAAAATCCTGATACACTCTCCAATAAAAGTATTGGAGCAAGAGAGAAATTTCTTATTTTATATTTGCGAAAAATAATTGAGTCTTTGAAAAACGCACAACTTAATAGAAATATGGAATGCCCTATTTATGCATAGCCTGACTCATATTCTATGATAAATAATTTTTAATATACGAAACCAATGTAGGAAATTTCTCTCTTGCTCGAATGCTTCTTTTGGAGGGTGTACATTCCAAAAGTGCAATAGCGCTGCATGGCAGTCAAACGGTTAAAAAGAAAATCCGATACATAATAATTATAAAAACAGAATATAGACAATATCATTTAAAAAAAAATTAAGTATTGTAATCCGACAACATATATAAGAATAATATATATCCTCAACTTTTTAACACTTTAGGAAAACAATGGACATTTAGAACAAGAATGGTGATATATGACTTTTTTTAACTAATCAAGAAAATTATTTTTAATAAGAAAAAGAAATATTTACCGTTTTCTCCAAGCTGCTAGATATTGACCTCCATTACGCCGTTTTCTACGGGCAGATAAATGCAGGTTCTTATTTTTCACAGAACCTTTCCTATACCGAGAGCTCATCCTTTATAAATCCGTAATTAGTGCAAGAAAATAAGTGCAAGATTATATCATAGGAATATAGTAATTGAAAAAGGAAAATACACGCATAAGAATAAATAAAGCCTTCTTGACTCAGCGGAAGAAAAAAGGCATATGTACTCGAGCTGTAATTTTGGTATCTGTAGGAAAGTCAATGCCTACAATAAATGCACAGCATGCCTATAG
Source organism: Cheiracanthium punctorium (assembly GCA_038373885.1). Lineage (NCBI taxonomy): Eukaryota > Metazoa > Arthropoda > Arachnida > Araneae > Cheiracanthiidae > Cheiracanthium > Cheiracanthium punctorium. Next base: position 188,380 of record JAWZYV010005452.1, read on the forward strand.
GCGCTAATGGTCTGTCACAATGAGATAAAGTGTGCGATGACCCAGACGGAACTGGGTGGTCCCCGCGGAACGTTCCTTTGACATTTATCAAACAATAAAGTGTAAAAGAATGCCGGTCCTAGGTATTTTTCTAAGTGGTGCGAAAGAAAAAGATCCCCCCCCCCCCCGCCACACACACACACCACCAGAAGGCTAAAACGAGGATTTCAACAGGGACACTGAAATACACACGCACACACATATATATAATATTGTATTGTGTTTACTCGCATAATACTTGCCCTCGCATGATAGTCACACCCTCGTTTTGAAGAAGAAAATATCATCAAAATAGTTTCCTCGTATAAAATGAATTATGTACTACTATTAGAATTTTTTGTCAAAATTTTCACAGTTTGCAAATTTTATGGCTATAAAAATATTACCAGAAAAAGAAATATTCTTTTATTTTGCGTGCAACTGACGAAAAGACTATTTAATAAACACGCATAATCTGGAAAACTTTGGTAAGTAACTAATTTTATTAAAATGTATTTTTTTAGCAGCAATGTTTTAGCATTATAGAGTACAATATTGTGTAATCGATTTCTCTGAATAATAGTCGCACCTAGACTTTCACAATGAAAAATGGCAAAAAAAGAACAACTATTACTGGAGTAAATATGGTATATAGTAAGGAATTTTAGTGCCCGGTGTGGACGCATCGATCTCCCCATTCCAGGACCAGCTCTAGTATGAAATTCCGTGTTTACTCGCGTAATATTCGCCCGCACATAACAGTCGCACCCCCGTTTTGAAGCAGAAAAAATTGTTAATCTTTTCCCCGCATATAAGTCGCAGTCACGTATTTGACTTTCATTTATGCCTATAAAAATATTACTATAAACAGAAAATGTCTCTTTTTATATATAATTGAAGAACAGATTGTTTAATACACGGCAGATAAACTGGAAACATTTGGTAAGTTGATTATTTTATCATAATACCATTAACATTTTAGAATTAGAGTGTGCAATATTATGTCATAGATTTCCCCGCAGAACAGTCGCACCTAGGCATTCACCGCGAAAAATTGACAAAAAAAGTGCGACTACTACGCGAGTAAACACGGTAATCTTTAAAAAATTACTACATTTTACTATCTTTTACCCACAACAAGGGCGGATTAAAGGGGGGGCGGAGGGGGCGACCGCCCCCCCCCCCCCGAGAAAAGAGAAATTAATGTAAAAGATCCTATTTCGCTTCCATAAAATGGATGTATATGTTAATCTTCTAATTAACCGCCCCCACCGACAGACTAACCGCCCCCCCGACAAACTTGCAATAATCCGCCACTGACCCACAGCCCCCCCCTCAATGTGAAGGGAAATACTGCAGAGTATATTTCATCTAAACTGGAATTAGTTTATGAAAAAAAAAATAATCCACCATTGAGAAATGTTTCATTGATTACATATGTAATAAATATGTCACTATCCAAACAAAGCAGACATGATGAGGAAGTTATCCATTTCAAGGATGAGAATCTTCCGCGTATTCGCGAATTTCAGCGTTTTAGTTATGTTCCCCTTTGAAAAAAAATTACTTACATAATCATGGCCAATATTTGCATGTCATAACTTTTAGACCATTCGTTTAGACCAAATGTATTCATTACTATACAGATCAGTGTTTCCCGAATTTTTTACATCTGCGGTCATGAAAAAAAAAAAGCATTTTGCATAAACTAAAAATATAAATGTTACATAAACGCATTTTATGTATTAAGTCAAGTGTTATTCAAATATAGTTTTTAATTAGTAGAGCACATTTGCAATAGATTATTTTTTAATAAATATAATATATATACTTCGACCGGCACCAGTTCACAGAACAGAGGTTGGAAAACACTGGTATAGATTATACATTAATAATATTTGAAAGGCGGTTAAAAAAAAGAGTATTTTTTTTTCTAGTTTGATTTAATGACCTTCTCTAATTTATTTATTTTTAATTTCTATACGTAAAACTTCATAAAATAAGCATTTTCTATTGCTTTCTCAATAAATGACATACGCCTAGATTGAAGTCGTCTAGGAACTTGAGATCTGTGTGTTTCTTCCTTCACACAAACAACTGCGTCTTTGGAGGGGTGACGGGAAGATTTCCCCAGTGCCCGCAGCAGGGAATGAAAAAAAAAAAAAGAAAGAAAGCACGGGGTGGTTGATTTACGACTTTCTCCCCGACTGTCTTTCCCCCGATCTATTGGAGGCGTGGATTTTACAGAAATCGAGTGTTTTTTTGAAATTTATCTCATATGCTTGATCAAATTACTCTTTACGTAATTTACATAAAACCACGAGGAAAAGGTATTTGAAAAGACAGAACTTAACTTTTGAGCGCTAACTTTTCCAAAATTCATTATCTTTTATACTTTGTTACATTTAGAACGTTTTATAATAAAGTAGCTCATATTTAGATCATCTGAAATTTTCAGCTCTGGTTACCACTTTAAAATTTTAATATTTTTTATCTTAGCGTTATACAGTAAGCTCTAGTGTACGCAAAGCAAAAAGAATTACTTGAAAATATTGAAATCTTTTTGAGTAATTCCAGAAAATGTTTGTCATTGACTTAACATTGACACTGAAGCCTCGGAAGCTCAGTAAAGAGGCCTCTTAAAATAGTTTTGTATCTTTTATGATTATGTTAGCTTAGATAATGTGTCTGCAATGAAGATAACAACAGCAACAAAAAATAAATAAATAAATAAAAAATAAAGTCCTTGGTAGACTAATCATGCTAAAGAATCAACGGGGGTGCATTCTTTGGCGGTTCTACCAGCACTACGTAAAACTAGCATTTCTTTACAAATTAAATGTCTTTAGATGGAAATTAATGTTTTTGGATGTCTGATTAATGGGAGAAATTTGATGTTTAATTTGTATGCTTATTGCTATTGTATTTATTTAAAATAAATATCATCTTTTGAAAGAAATCAAGAATTAAAAATCAATAAAAAGATATAATGGCTCATAATTTTAAATTTTACAGTAATTTTGTACCTTATATGATTATGTTTAGCTTAGATAAATTGTCTGCAATGAAAATAACAACAACAACAACAACAAATAGTTATATAATTCCTTGGTGGACGACTCATGCTAAAGAATGAACAGGGGTGCATTCTATCACGGTTCCACCTGCACTAAGTAAAGCTAGCAGTTCTTTACAAATTAAATATTTTTAGATGGACATCAATATGTTTTTCAATGTCTGATTAATGGGAGAAATTTTATTTTTAATTAGTATGCTTACTGCTATGGTACTGTTCGAAATAAATTGCATCTTTTAAAATGAAATATGAATTAAAAATCAATAAAAACATAATGGCTCATAAATTTAAATTTTAAAATAAATTTGCACATTTTATGATTACATTAGCATAGTTAGTGTTGGCTATCAAAAGAAGTTACAAATTGATTCATTGAAGAACAATGCTAAAAAGTGAACAATAATGCATTGTTCGGCATTTTTACATATTCTAAGTAAAACTACACCTTCTTTCCAAATGAAATGTGTTTAGATGGACATTTATTATATTTTTTTTTATGTCTGATTAATTTGAAAAATTTGATTTTTAATAGTATGCTTACTGCTAGCATCTTTTGAAAGGAAACATGAATTAAAAATTTAAAAAATACATGTAATGGAACATAAATTTAAATTTAAAAATAGTTTTGTACATTTTATGATTATGTTAGCTTAGTCAAAGTGTCTCGAATGAATGGGGAAAGATGGAAACAAATAAGGCCACTTTCCACTTCGAGCATTTTTCGCTAGCTGAAACCAGTAGGGGAACATTTTAATGCCCAATTCTCACTTATAAGCAATAACTTTTACCCACCAAGTTGAGTTACCAAGAGAAAGTGGGGTTAGAAAGAGGTAGATACTCAGGGATTTAACCGACAATAGGTAATTAGGGACAGTGAATAATATTGCAATTTCACACCTCCCCCATCTATTGTTCCGTGGAGGACAGTGAACAGTCGGCCGAAAATCCCTATTCAAATACATTGTACGATGGAAAATGCTTGAAGTAAAAAGTGGCCTGTAGAACTTTTTAAGTTATTTTAATGGAATTAAGTTGTCCTAATTTAGAGATTCAAAGTTTTTAGAATGTCTCTTCAGAAGTTGTACTATGCACTTTTAGGAACACTTTATTCTAACAGTAATGAAACATGCAGAAAAAAGAAACTTGGTTCAATTTATGCGCTGTATGGTTGGAAAATTTTCAAAATTTAAATGTTGTCTCAGCCAATTTTGTAATGTAATTTTTTTTTTGTAGGGGGAGGGTGTAAATTGCCTGAGGCATGAAGAAGGCATATCTGTATATTGTTTATATATAAAACAATTATTTATTTATAAATAAAATTTATATTAATTTATAATTAAAACAATTTTAAAAATTGTTTTGTTTTTTATCCTATTCTTGTTTATTTTTACATCAATTTAATAGAACTATGACAGTAGTCTCTTTTCAGTCAACAGGCTTTTGGACTGTAACTGGATCAGATCACATGCTTTCTGTTTGTTGTGTGGTAAGGAGCTAATGTAATATGAGACGATGCAGGGGAGATACTGAGTAGTGTAGGATAGTAAGGCCATTGCCCACACCCAGTGATTGCTGCGGCTACAATGTATTTGAATATGGATATTTGGCTGCGTCTTATGTCGGGTACACATGGACTGTCCTCTACTGAACAATAAATGGGGGTGTGAAACCGCAATATTATCCACGGTTCCCAATTACCTTTTGTCCAGAGTATCTCCCTTATTCTCTGCAGTGCGAAAAATTTATTCCTTATAAGTGATAATTGGCCAAGCGGCAAGCGGCTCCCTCTCGATGTGGAAAGTGGCCTTAAAGGGGTGAGGTCCACTCCCTCTTCCAATGAGTCATCCTCTTGTTTGCAGGTGTGAATATCTCTTTCTTGGTCAGATGCTTTGAGAATTGGAATCAGTTTTGCCTTTCTTTGGTTAAGTGAAGATGTTCTTTGAGTAATTTGGAATTGTTTTTGACGTTCTCTGGGATTGTTGAAGTTATTTTAAAAAGAGTTAAACCAATAATCTAAAGCTAAATTATTCAGCTTGATATGTAAGCTCATTTTTGTTTATCTAATTGAAAGACTTTAAATTAGAATGTTTTTTTTTTCCTTTTTTGCGCTACCACTGAATATCAGTTCCATTTAATATGACAGCAGAACATTCCGAAACGTGCTGTAGTATTGGCTAAGAAAATGAACTGAATGCCATAAAAAGACTTATACTCAAGTAGAATCAAGTTCTGCATTATTAAGCCCTTCAGACTTGAACTGAATAAGTTTGAGAAGTAATGTACAATCGGAGCTTTTACTTAATATTTGTGAACATCACAAATTATTTTATTTGAATAAATTTGAAATACTTCAACATCATGTTTTGAACTGTTTAAGTGCCATAAAAGAAAAAAGAAAAAAAAATGTTTGAGAACCATTAATTTAAATTTATCTGAGGTATTAACAAATTGCCAAACTGTAAAAAATCGATTCCTGGACAAAAACTATGTAGTTTTTGTAGGAAGAAGGTAAACTTATTTTTGAGCTTGATGTACAAAGTATTAACTGACAGTGGTGAAACTGTCAAAAATTTGAAATTGTCAATTTCAAAACAAGAAGCTTTAGAAGATGTTAATGCATCATTATAAAACATAAGTGAATCTCCATTGAAATTGATTGATTGAAGGAAAGGGACTACTTTTTTTTCTGGAAAAATACTGAACAAAAGTGTCACAATTAGTCATAATAATTAATATTTTCATTTTATTCTAAAACAAGTTAGTATGTTTCTTATTTAATTTGTAGTCATTGATTCAAAGAAATGTGTCGAAAAATCTTCAGTCACACAATCTTCTAATTAAATGTACAAATTCTTGTCTAAATTTTTTTAATTAAGAAAGTATTAACTTAAATAAATCCTTTTTTTATACATTTAATTGCGTACAGCTAAATTTTTTAAGAAATTTTTTTTTTCAACTAAAGTATTATATAAAGTATTATCATAACTTTCTTTATTTTCAATATATTAAATTGAAATTTATACCAAAATGTTCACAAAGGTTTGGAGATTATAGAAAAAAATAATTTGATAGTCCTGTTTAGCACTGGAATCCCCCAAAAATTCATAAACTTTGTTTTTTTCAAAAAAATTTCATAAAAACAATAATTTTGCAAAAGCTGTTTCAGAAAATGGTGTAGCTCTTAACAAAGCAAACTATTTTTTTACTTACATGTAAATGCATAAAGTAAGATAATTTAAAATAAAAACGGTGGGCATTTGAGTCCTAATAGGTTAATTTAATTAAAAACCAAATATTTTGAAGATTTTTCTTAAAATGTTATGCTGCATGTGAATATTACTATAAAATAATTTTTTATTTATTTAATTTTAAAAAAGTGCTTATTTTATTTAAAAGTTAATAGTGAGTTGTTATTTTACTTAAAATTTAAATTATTTTAAAATTAATAAAAAAAAAAATCGGAAATACATATAGTTAACATGCGTCAAAATTTTTCTAGCTTTTTTTTATTGTCAACTACAAATTAATACTTATTAAACAAAAATGAGCTTACATATCAAGCTGAATAATTTAGCTTTAGATTATTGGTTTAACTCTTTTTAAAATAACTTCAACAATCCCAGAGAACGTCAAAAACAATTCCAAATTACTCAAAGAACATCTTCACTTAACCAAAGAAAGGCAAAACTGATTCCAATTCTCAAAGCATCTGACCAAGAAAGAGATATTCACACCTGCAAACAAGAGGATGACTCATTGGAAGAGGGAGTGGACCTCACCCCTTTAAGGCCACTTTCCACATCGAGAGGGAGCCGCTCGGCCAATTATCACTTGTAAGGAATAAATTTTTCGCACTGCAGAGAATAAGGGAGATACTCTGGACAAAAGGTAATTGGGAACCGTGGATAATATTGCGGTTTCACACCCCCATTTATTGTTCAGTAGAGGACAGTCCATGTGTACCCGACATAAGACGCAGCCAAATATCCATATTCAAATACATTGTAGCCGCAGCAATCACTGGGTGTGGGCAATGGCCTTTACTATCCTACACTACTCAGTATCTCCCCTGCATCGTCTCATATTACACTAGCTCCTTACCACACAACAAACAGAAAGCATGTGATCTGATCCAGTTACAGTCCAAAAGCCTGTTGACTGAAAAGAGACTACTGTCATAGTTCTTTTAAATTGATGTAAAAATAAACAAAATTAGGATAAAAAACAAAACAGTTTTTAAAATTGTTTTAATTATAAATTAATATAAATTTTATTTATAAATAAATAATTGTTTTATATATAAACAATATACAGATATGCCTTCTTCATGCCTCAGGCAATTTACACCCTCCCCCTACAAAAAAAAAAAATTACATTACAAAATTGGCTGAGACAACATTTAAATTTTGAAAATTTTCCAACCATACAGCACATAATTGAACTAAGTTTCTTTTTTCTGCATGTTTCATTACTGTTAGAATAAACTGTTCCTAAAAGTGCATAGTACAACTTCTGAAGAGACATTCTAAAAACTTTGAATCTCTAAATTAGGACAACTTAATTGCATTAAAATAACTTAAAAAGTTGCATCATTTCTGGAAAAGGAAAAAAAAAAAAAAAAGCCTTTTTCCACTTTTTCTCCCCAACCCCCATTTTTTTTATTATTTGTTATTGACATACTCTTTTTCCTTTTTGCTTGAACTGATTAAAAAAATACTGATTTAAACATTAATAAACTATTTTAACTTGATTTCCTATGACACATTAAAAAAATTCCAATTAAAAATAAATAAATACCAAGTATTTACTTGACCGGTGAGGAGATTCCCCATTATAAAGAAAGCATTGTCTACATTAAAAAAAATAGAATTAACAGTTACATTACTGATCTAAAATAAGTCAGAATGAGTGTAATTTAACTTGTAGTTGACAATAAAAAAAAAAGAAAAACTTCCAAGTTTTGACACATGTTTACTTTTAAAAAGTGTTATATTTTAAAAATAAAAATAATTAAATTTTAAGTTAAATAACTTTAACTCATTATTAATTAGTCATAATAATTAATATTTTCATTTTATTCTATAACAAGTTAGTATGTTTCTTATTTAATTTGTAGTCAGTGATTCAAAGAAATGCTCAAAAATCTTCAGCACGCATCTTCAAATTAATGTACAAATTTTGTCTAAATTTTTTTAATTAAAATGTTTTTTTTAACTAAAGTATTAATTTGTAGTTGACAATAAAAAAAGCTAGAAAAATTTTGACGCATGTTAACTATATGTATTTCCGATTTTGTTTTAAAAAAAATTAATTTTAAAATAATTTAAATTTTAAGTAAAATAACAACTCACTATTAACTTTTAAATAAAATAAGCACTTTTTTAAAATTAAATAAATAAAAAATTATTTTATAGTAACATTTGCATGCAGCATAACATTTTAAGAAAAATCTTCAAAATATTTGGTTTTTAATTAAATTAACCTATTAGGACTCAAATACCCACCGTTTTTATTTTAAATTATCTTACTTTATGCATTTATATGTAAGTAAAAAAATAGTTTGCTTTGTTAAGAGCTACACCATTTTCTGAAACAGCTTTTGCAAAATTATTGTTTTTATGAAATTTTTTTGAAAAAAACAAAGTTTATGAATTTTTGGGGTATTCCAGTGCTAAACAGGACTATCAAATTATTTTTTCTATAATCTCCAAACCTTTGTGAACATTTTGGTATAAATTTCAATTTAATATATTGAAAATAAAGAAAGTTATGATTTTTTATCTGAAAAAGCACCATTAAAATAATTGCTTGCAGAAACACCATTTATGGTCACTTTTCCATTATTTTAATAATTTTTATCTTAAAAAGTATTAGAGATATTGAAGTAAAATTTCATATTGTTAGTTAGAACACTAATGGCTACATTTATAAAAATTTTCAAAGAAATCCGAGACGGTGGGTGACATGGCCTGGTTGATTTGAAATGGAATAACCCTATATCCGGGTTCACTTCTATAACCGGAGTTGGCTGTACTTACATTAAAAGAAATAGCGGTACTGGCGCCTAGAAGGTTCGTTAAGCTCTTTGGATATTTCAGAATGGCGGCTTATATTCATTAGTTAGTCATGAGATCCGACATTATTTGATAAACATGGATATATAAAGAATTAGAAAGTGCATTGAGAGTTTGCAACTTATATTTGTCTTTAATTTGCAGAAACGGCAAAATTCATTGTATTCTATCAATGAAGTAACTGGATTTTTAAAAATCTTTAACTGAAATTTCGGGCTCGGGCTCCGACTTAAATAATATTGCTCGGGCTCGGGTGGGCTCGGATTATAAGTCCTCGGGCTCGGGCTTCAAAAAATGAGCCCGAACTCATCTCTAGTACACACCCTGTTTCCAGCACACCAAAAGAAAATTTAATATTTATATTTAATTGCATTTTTTAACCATTTAAAATAACTTTTAATTAATGGAAAGATTCTTCAAGATAGTAGATATCATATAGATTATGATAGTATAAATCACATATTGTGTGATAGAACAGGTATTTTTCTATTCTTGAAATTTTGAATTCTTACACTGTGGGGTCTAATGGGACTGCTGATATAGTGACTAAAGGGACAGCGGAACAGACAGTAAATGAGTTATTATTTTATAAAAAATCCTGTTTTAGATGTAAATCATGACTAAAAGTTGTTGAAAATTAATAAGGCCTATAATTTAATCAATTTAGGTCTAATAAAAATTAATTAGCCTAACAATATGAACTGTGTAAAATTTCAGATAGTTTTGTAGACAGTAGCATGTCTTTACAGAACTCATCAACTGACTTTAATGGTGCAATATCAAGAAGTTCAAAAAATTTAAGCGACTTTGTTTTAGTTAAATTTGCAGGAAAGCAAAAAGTGTTCCATTGCATCAGTAATATTAGTAATATTAGCAATGATGAAATGCTTGTGAACTACCTAACCTGACTGTTTTCAATACATATATCTAGAAAAAGAAGATAAGCATTGGACTGATATTGCTGAAATAGTGTTGAAATTGGCACTACCTAAAATTGACAGACAAACTATGCAATCATCTATAATTTTGAGGGTTTTTTTTTCCTACATAACCTTAAATATCTTCGTAAAAAAAAAAAAATATGAAACAGCATTGGTATTAATGTTCTGTAATAGGATAGTTTCACATACTTATATTAGTTTTTATTTATTGATTGATTTAGTATAAAATTTATTTATTTATTTATTATATTTGTCCCATTAGCCCTGCATATGGGGGCTAATGGGACAATGCTATAATTTCAGAAATAGATTTTTTAAATTTTTATTAATAGGTCTTTAAAAACACATTGAGTATTTTTTGATAATCACATGTGCATGCTTTAATTCAGTATATTTCATTTTTAAAGATCTGCATATTTCATTGAAATACAATTTAAGCTTAAAAAGTGTCCCATTAGCCCCCCACTTTTTAGAGTAGGAGTTTACTACAGGCACAATCTTTCACAATTCGATAAAGTAAAAAATTTAACTGTAGCATTACAAAAAAGGTAACTTTTCTTCAAACCCAAAGTTTTACACTATGCCGACACAGATTATAGGCTTTACTACATTAAAAACAAATTTCAAAGAACAAGGCCTTAGATATATGACAAATAAGGTTTACTAACTTTTTTCACTCCCATTGTGCAATTTTTTATTACCACACACTCTAAATCATAGGTAATGTTAAAAAAAAAAAAAAAAAATCAAAATCAGGTTAGATGTACAATAAATTTTTTTTGTAAGAGCTAAAATTATCATTATAGACAAGTGCATGTAAGAAGTGAATATCGTTGTAGACAGGTTCAAAATACATTGAGTAAATAGGTTGGGACAAAGGAAATATTGTTATAGGTAGGTATATCATTATATACATACAGGTTTTACTGAATGTCTTATCAAATAACCCAAAGAACATAATTTTTCATTTTAGGGGCCTAAGATTTGTACATGCTGCAAGTGAATGTAAATACGGATGCTACTGACATACATGAAGATAAAACTGGCATGAAGTTATTAGTTTTTATAAGAAAGTGATTCTTTCATTAATAAATGCCTTTCTTTCTCTATGAAAGTTTAAGTATATTTAAATAAACACTATTTAGATACAATACAAACAGAATTCATGATCCTACCATAAATAAATATAAATCTTTTTACTTTTAAACAAAGAAAGTTAAAAAAAAGTTAACTTGAAAACTAGGCACTAGTCTTTCCCAAACAGAAACAGAAAATAGCATTGATATGAAACATAATAATAGCATGTTAATTCAACCAACCTGATCACATAACATTTTTTTCAAACCAACTGACTTTCCTACAGAACCAAATCTTCTTTCTAATATAATATACCAAACTCTTAACACTGGAGCCTGTAAAAACATTATATTATTTAATTATTTTAATTTAGCATTTGCTTTGTATACGGATACATAAATTTTATAAGCAGTAATAGGCATCATATTAGCTTCTTAAATTTATGAGCCCTAGTGACTCATAAAATAAACTGTTTAGGGTCTCTTGCTGAATTTTTTTTTTGTTGTTGTTGTGGTTGTTCTTTTTCTATAACATTAAAAATAATGAAAACATTTAAAAGCTTAACACAAAGAAGCATTACGGGCCATTCATTAATTACGTAAGGGTCCCGAGAGGGAGGGGGGGTTCTCAAAATCTCTACGTATCCTTATCTAAGGGGGGGGGGGAGGCCATTCTTACATAATGTTTTATAAGTTGAAATGTGCGATTTCTAACATAGAGTGGTGGATATTTGAGAGCTAAGCATTGGGGGAAAACAGCGGCGAGGTGTGAATATATGCCATAGTCATCGCTCCTTACAGATTTATCCCCCTCTTTCCCGCCAACGCAAGCGTACATCCACGCACTGTGTTATAAGTTCTAATGAAACGATCGACGACGAAAAGAAAATTTTGGGGCCAAATTTTGATCATTTTTGTATAACAAAGGTGTGATATATATAGTCAAAAAATATTATGTTCATATATTTTATTAACATTTAAGTTAAATATTTAGTATAAAAATATACAACAAAAACAAACTATTCTAGTCTAAGCTGAATTTCTTATTTGATTCGGTTGATTACTGATTCATTTTTCAAAAAAACACATAACTCAAAAGAAATACTAGACGTTGTTATTGGACTATGGTTTATTTTTTATGTAAAACAATATACCGACCATAAGACCGAACACATTCACACAGTAAATTTGTCTTACACTCGAATACTTTTATAAGATGGTGTAAGAATAAAGAACATTTTGGGGTGTACTTCAAAGTAAATTAGATTATCAAACGTTTGAAAAAAAAAAAAACCATCCTAAATGGTTATTTGTATTATTTATTTAGAGATTTAATAATTAAAAATGAAAAAAAAAAATCTTAAATAGTTATTAGTAGTGTATTTATTTAGAGATATATTAATTAGAAATGGGAAATTATTGATTATCGAAACGGTAAAGAATAATATTTATCCATTATTTGAAAATAAAATCCATTCTTATTTTGGATGAATATTTTTCGATTATTATGTCGTAAAATCTTTTTGTCTTAAGCATGCCAACATTTCTTTCTCAATCGATAGCAATGAAATATTACTCATCCGATTTTCACTTTGGGCGAATCTCTTATATGTGTGAATTCTTTTTAAAGCAGAGGTCTTCTACTAGCCTCCGACAAATAGTCCATTTTTTGAAACATTGAAATTACAAATGCATAGGTCATTTTTCTTTTTAATATAGAAATTTATTATTTTTTTCGCATTAAAGTATTTAACAAACGAACAAAAAAAATATTTTCAACATAACAAGCAATTTAATTATATTTAGAATAAGTTACACGAAACAGCAGTGCATTTTCTTATTATGTAAAGAAATGACGCAAGAATTTCGAGTAAGAAGAGACAAGAAATGATTGAATTTCAAAAATCATTTTAAAAAATGATTTTATTTATTTTAATTTAAGATCAAAATAAAAGCATCCCACAGATAGGCATTGCCGTTCTGTTCTGTCTTTCGTTCGGTTGGTTGGTTGGTTGGTTGGGGTTTAATGGCACAAGGTCCAGAAAGGACATACTGCGCCAGACTATGTGTATATATAGTAAAACAAAGTTTTCAAGTAAAAACGTGTTGCATAAAACATGTAAAGCTAAAATCTTTGAGGTCTAAAATCAGTAAAAGCGAACTGTAGAGAGGTAAAATGGACATCTGGATGGGGGCTCCCATCCAGATACCAGTCAGAGAAAAGTGTACACTTTACACTGAGTAAAGAATATTGATACGTCGAAGAAATGCAAACAAATTACGGTGCGGGGTTTCACCCAATATATCGTCAAGTTTAGGATGAGAACAGTTAAAAAATATTGTGTAAAAATTATTAAAAGCAGTGCATGAAGTTAAAACATGACTAATGGTAAGGTTGGTATGGCAATGGTGGCACTCCGGGGCAGATTCACCCAGGAGTAGGTGCTTATGTGTAAGCCTCGTATGACCAATGCGGAGGCGTGTCAAGACGACATCCAGTCTGCGATAGGGATGAGAAGGCCAATGCGTGAGAGCTGGGCGTATAGAATGAAGTTTGTTCCCAGTTTCACTGTCCCATTTATCGATCCAGATACCTTCTATAATGCTAGAGATGCTACACTTAATGTCGTTATAGGATAGGTTGCCGCTGTACGGGAGGGTCGCGAGCTTGGCAAGTGTGTCTGCTTTCTCGTTGCCAGCGATCCCAATATGACTGGGTACCCAGCAGAGGAGAATACTGTACCCACGATTTATAAGCTGTTTGTACAGACGTAATACTTTAATGATATAGCTGTGGGTAAGGGAGCCAGATTTCAGATTTTCCAGAACACTAAGGGAGTCAGAATAGATTATATAATTCTTTGTGTTTTTTCTGGAGATGTACAGAAGGCTTTCATAAATGGCCAGTAATTCGGCTGTAAAGACAGAGCAAAACTGAGGGAGAGTGAAGCTGCAAGAATAATTATTATTCACGAAGGCAAAGCCAACGTGATTACTGGTTTTAGATCCATCTGTGTAGAGGTCTTCATAACTTTCATATTTATTTCTATGATCTAAGAACAACTGTTGGTATATTTTGGGGTCAGTATCCTGTTTGATGAAGCCTTCATAGGGCTGAAGGTACGGGATTTGCATTTCAGTCCAGGGTGGGATTTCATTAGGAGAACAAGAAGAGACTATGGCATCCTGCAACTGGGTACCGACTAGGCTCCTACGGATCCGGAGTCCAAAGGGAGGGGTACATGAAGGGCGATGATTGTAAAATCTGTCCAGATGGGTATCTATAAAAGAGTCCTTTAAAGGATGTGAGGGATGAGAGAGTATGCGAAAGTATGTATTCAATGACAGCTTTTGATGAGTGAGGGTGAGAGGTGGCTCGTGACTGGCGATGTAAAGACTATTTACAGGTGATGTTCTAAATGCTCCAGAGCAAATGCGTAGTGCTGAATGATGCACGGTGTCCAGTTTTTTTAAAACTGACTTGCAAGCAGACCCGTAAGAGCAACAGGCATAGTCTATTTTAGACCGTATCATGGCACGGTATATCCGTAGCATGGTGTCACGGTCTGCCCCCCATCTGGTATTAGAAAGTACCTTTAAAATATTCATAGTTTTCTCGCATTTGTTTCGAATATGAGAGACGTGTTTCTTGAAGGTCAGCTTTTTGTCAAAGTACATGCCTAAGAATTTACTATGCTCTTCTACAGCAATTGTTGTACCATCTAAATGAAGTTCTGGATCTGGATGGATACCCCGCTTTCGGCAGAAGTGAATGCAAGTAGTTTTTTCTCCCGAGATACTGAAGCCGTTTATACTGCACCATTTTTGGATACGGTTTACAGTAGTTTGAAGCTGTCGCTCTATGTAACGCATGTCTTGCCCCTGACAGGAGATCTGAAGGTCATCTACATATAAGCTACCTTGCACAGTCGGAGGGAGTTGATTAAGTATGTCGTTTATTTTTATGGAGAAGAGGGTGACACTAAGAACAGAGCCCTGGGGTACGCCCTCTTCTTGCACATAATTGTCTGATTGAATATCATTGATGCGTACCTTAAAGTTTCGTAGCGAGAGAAAATTCTTGATAAAGATAGGTAGGTTACCCGGAAGCCCAGATTGTGTAGGTCACGCAGTATACCGTATCTCCATGTGCGATCGTATGCTTTTTCTATATCAAAAAATATAGAGACGAGATGGTTCCTTCTCAAGAAAGCGTTACGTATTTGAGTCTCTAAAATCAAAATGTTGTCAATGGTGGATCTGCCTTTTCGAAATCCACTCTGAAAAGGGTGTATATGGCCCTTGGTTTCGAGAACGTGAACTAGGCGAGCATTTATCATACGCTCCATGATTTTGCATAAGCAACTTGTGAGGGCTATGGGACGATAATTATTTGGGTTGGTGTTGTCTTTGCCAGGTTTGGGGAAGGGAATGACTATTGCATTTCTCCAAGAAGATGGAAAGGTGTGCTCATTCCAAATTTTGTTATAGAGTTGCAGAAGGGTTAGTAATGAATCCTGGGAAAGATGTTTTAGCATTTCTGTGGTGATGCCATCAGGACCAGGTGAAGTATTAGGTGATTGTTTTAAGCTTCTCTTTAATTCGTGGATAGTGAAGGCGCTATTGTAAGAGAGATGTACGGAGGTTCTAAAGTTTAATACTTGCCGTTCGGATTGTTGTTTATAAGGTAAAAAGGAATTTGGATAAGAGGTACTGCAGGAAGTATAAGCAAGTGTTTCACCTATGGTGTTTGCAATATTTTTAGGTTCTGAAATAATGCTGTTGTTGACAGAGAGACAGGATATTGAGTGGTTATTGTAGATTCCCATGATTCTTTTAGTTTTGTCCCATAGCTCCTTGCTAGAAGTCGACGTGGAAATACTGGAGACGTACTGAATCCAGGATTCTCTTTGAGCTTGTCTCCTTATCCTACGTGCATATGCTTTTGCTTTTTTAAATTTAAGAAGATTATCAGTGGTGGGGTAGCGACGAAAGGTTCCCCACGCTCTCTGCTGCTGCTTTTTTGCTAAGGCGCATGCCTCATTCCACCACGGTTTTTTATTTCTACGACAATGTGTGCCCGATTTTGGTATGCTGTGATCTGCTGCATTAAGGATGGTAGAGGTAACCTTGTTGACGACCTCGTCAATGGTTCCTTCAATCATATTAGGTAATATTGTCGACAGGGAAGTGAAATTTTGCCAGTCTGCCTTATTATGGATGTATTTTGGTAGAGAAGAGTTAGGTTTGGGGTTTTGGTACAGAGGTGAGAGAAGAATCGGAAAATGATCGCTATTATGTAGATTACCGGAAACAGAGAAATTGTACATTGGAAGGATCGAGGGTGAACAGATGGCAAGGTCTATGGCATGAAAGGATTTAGTTGGGTAGTGGAAGTATGTATTGTCACCATTGTTCATGATGCATAGACAAAAATCTGTCAGTATTTGTTCTATTTGCTCACCTCTGTTATTTGTGTCTTTGCTGCCCCATAATGGGCTATGTGCATTCATATCACCAAGGAGTATGAATGGAGGAGGAAGTTGTTGAATAAGGTTACTAAGGGATCTTTGATTGAAAGTTTCATTAGGAGGGAGGTAGATACTGCAGACTGTCGTGAGCTGTTTAAGGTGAATACGAGCGGCAACTGCTTGGAGATTTGTGCTAAGATTGATGGTTATATGAGGATATCTATTGTTTATTATTAGGGCAACACCACCAGAGGCCCTGTCATTGAAATCATAGTCTTTTCGAAGTATCTTGTAGTTGCGAATAGTAGTATGTCTAGTGGTTTTTAGAAAGGTTTCTTGTAGGGCTATGCAGGCGGGATTATGGTCATAAATCAGTGTTTTAAGATCATCGTTTTTATTTAAAAAACCGTGGCAGTTCCAGGACAGCAGCAGAGCCATTATCAAGTTGTGTTAGGGATAATGGATAACTTCTTATTAATCCCCGAAGGTTGAGGTGGGGTACTAGGGATGAGATCATCATCCATTGCACTGTCTGTAATGTCAGAGTCCGATGGAGACAAGCGGAGGATAGTATCATCAATGGGCCGTTGTGGTGGGATGTTTTTCATTCTGGATTTGTTATATTTGGACCTGTAAGCTGAGGATTTTTTGATTTGTGGCCGGGCTGCAGATGCACTTTTCTTTGTGGTTTCCTATGTTAGAGTGATTCTTATTAGAAACAGGTTTAGCTATTGGAGTTGAAGTAAAAGAAGAAACAGGTATTGGTTTCGGTGGATCGGTTTGAATTGCTACGGATTTTGTTGATTTTGTCACTGCGGCATAAGACAGACCAGGTTTAGGGGTACGGCTTTCAACTATTTTACGGGCTTCAGGATAAGAGAGTTTTTGAGAGGCCCGCAGTGATTGAATTTCTTTTTCAAATGCCCATTTCGGGCATGACTTTGAATACGATGGATGTTCCTGTTTGCAGTTTACACATTTTGCAACTGCAGAGCAGGTGGCACTGTCGTGGTCAGAGGCACCACAACGGGCGCAGGCCGGTGATCCACGACAGGAGGTTTTAGTATGACCGAACTTTTGACACTGGAAGCAACGGATAGGATTTGGTACGTATGGTCTAACGGGACATAATAGATAGCCGGCTTTAATATGGGATGGAATAGTGGGAGACTGAAAGGTTAAGACAATGTGTTTTGTATTAATAAGTTGGCTATTGCGACGAATAGTGATTCGACGGACAGCGCACACGCTGTCCTCACTCAGGTTTTCTAATAGTTCGGCTTCAGAGCAGTGTACAAGGTCGGGTTCTGATATAACTCCTCTTGATGTGTTTAGGGATGTATGAGGGGACACTGTAACAGATTTTGGCCCAAAGTTCTTTATTTTCTGGATTTTTGACGCTTGTCTATTGTTGGACACTTCTACTAGAAGGTCTCCAGATCTTAGTTTTTTTACTTTTTTTACTTCACCTACATTGGCTGCAATGCATTTGTGTATAAGGAATGGCGATGTTTCGTTAAAGCCTCCTTCAATACAGTGTATAATGAAGAATCGAGCATTAGTGTTTGAAATTTGAGGATCCGTGTTATCATTGGTAATGGGTAGCGGAACGTTGACGAGAGATGAAGAATTTTTCATATCCATGTTGGAGGAATTGAGATTCGGACCCGACCGCACCACCCACCACGGAGCCCAACGAGGGGGTGTGCAATTGCACACCAGTGCTAGTCGGGTCTATACGCGCACAGTGCATCCCTTAGGCAGCATCCACCCTTAACGACGTGCCCAGTAGATGACCGATTGCTTGATCCCTAGCAGTTGATCGAAATCAGTACCACCAGCCGATTGATACACAGGGGAACGCTGTGTACCTCCCGTTTACCCGAAGCCGAGGCCAAAGTAATGTGTTGGAGAAGACCCCTCAATTACCAGGATCCCCATTTCCGGGGACACGGGTCTCCACGCACGGCAAACACGTGGGCAGTTTTCCGCCAATAGAAGCTGATGGCACAGAGTGGCCACAGCTTCTGAAGGGGGGCCCTCACTTCCTGAGAAGTAACCACACCGAGGGAGAAGTGGAAGGAAACAGCAGAAGCAGAGAGGAGGGTAGAAAGTAGAGGAGCGAAAGATCGCTGGGGCCCCGGGATTGCGACACCCGTGAAAACCTAAAGAAGGTCTTCCCCCTGAGGGGGTCTTTCGTTCGGATCAACATTCACATGCACATATTTTTTGTACAATCAATCAGTACAGTCGCCTAGTGGTGTTAAAACGCTGGTTGGATGCTATCTTTTTAGAGATGACCTAGCTCACTTTTCACCATATATTCCTCCCGAAATTTTCGCGCTATTGATTGGCCAAGGAACTGCACACGTCATCGGACGAGATGCTCTGTTATCAGCGCATCTCTTTTCGGGTCGGGACGATTTCCTTTATGACCAAAAGATGGCAGCAGTAAGAATCTTGTATAAACGGAGGTTTCTCTGCGAAACCAAACAAGAAAATAATAAAATTACCTTATAAGCCGTTCCTTTGAAAAAAAAAAATATTCTATTCCGAAAATTTTATAAAATTAGGTTTTTAAATGCGCTGAATTCAAGTTCAAAACTCTTCACATTTTTCAGAAACCTGCTACTCATCTGCGCATCGTGCGCGGACTGAAGGCTTCGCCCCTGGGGGAAAACAACTTTGCAACTCTGAGATCTATTATTTCTTTTTAATGCACAATTTTATTTATACATAATTTTATTTGGAAAATTTGCATAGCATATTAAGTTTTCAAAATCTTTAATGCGTGTATTTTTACACATTTTGAAGCTTATAAATAAAAATTATACTATGTTCTATTTGCATATTAATCTTACTTTAATTATTTGAAAAAAAGTTCCTTTTATTATCATGCAATAATAGCAATGAATGCTTAGTTACAATTGCATATCATTTTACTCAAACGGCCATCATTTCATAACTATGAAAATCCCGCAGAGTTTCTATGCTGTTCTAAAAACAACGGCTTCAGCTTCACTCTTTTTTAATATATGTATCTGTCCGTTACTGCCGAAACGAAATTATTTCAGTTCTAGTCATTTCTTATTTTGCACAAAATTTTATTCATTTTTATTTTGTTTGACTGATTTGTTTTCCCACTTTATGATTATTTGAAAACTTGCTTTTAATTATAATGCAGATTTTCCAAAGACTAGATAATTATCTGATAATAATATAATCATTATCGAAACCTAATAATAATATAATGGTATACCCTAAATTATCTCTTAAAAAATAAAAATCTTTGATTTATCTCAAACTATGAATTTTTGTGCAGTTGATCCTTTTTTAAAACCAGATAAAATCTTATGTAAGAAGGGGGAGGGAGAGTCCGAGAAATCTTACATGCTCTTACATGAGGGTAGGGGGGGTCAAAAATGACCACAATCATCCTTATGTAATTAATAATTGGCCCTTTAGTGTCATATGACTTATTTCAAAGGTATGGAACTTGATAAAGTACATTCAGTTTAAATTGGTTTGTTAAATGTATGCATATCATTTCACTATCACACATATGAGGTGTGACAAATGATCACACTGGTGCTGCAAAAACTTTTATTGGTCATTAACGAGATTATAAAGTCTATCACCTTTTAATGTACTCTACTTGCCGATCTCTACAATGCTTCATACAAATTTTACGCTGTTCAAAACAGTTTTGGTAGTCCATTTTTGTTAGCTTGTCAAGAAATTCAGCCGCGTTTGCTTTCACCTCATCCACACTGTCAAATCTTGTCTCCTTAAGCTCCTATTTGAATTTGGGTGAAAAAAAAAAAGGGTGCCATGTCCGGTTAGTATGGTGGTGATGGCATAGTTTCCAAAAAACACTTTTCAAATAAAGCAGAATGAGCTGGCACATTGTCTTTGTGAAGCATCCAGGACTTTTTCTTCAACAAATCAGATCTTCATCTTCTCACTCGTTCATGAAGGGCAGCCAGAACAGCAATGTAATAATGTTGATTGGATTGTCTGATTTTTGGGGATCCAGTGAACACCACGCTTGTCAATAAAAGAAAAAAGAATCATGGCTTTGAATTTTGATTTGCTCATTTTCACTTTTTTTTTGTCATGGTGAGCTTGGACTCTTCCAATTTATTGATTGGTGCTTTGTTTTTGGATTATAATTTTAAAAAATACCATGATTCATCATAAGTAATCACACAGTCTAAAAATTCTGGATCCACGTCAATGTTTACCAAGCTTGAGGGTACCAGATTTGACATCATTTTTTTTCTCCCAAGTTGAAATTTGAGCTTAAGGAGATAAGATTTGACAGTGTAGAAGAGGTGAAAGCAAACACAGCAGAGTTTTTAAACAAGCTAATACAAAATGGACTTCCAGAACTGTTTTGAGCAATGGGAAATTCATATGAAGCATTGTAGGGATCAGCAAGGAATATAAATTGAAAGTGATAAACCTTCTAATGTCAGAGATCAATAAAATGTTTTGTAGCACCAGTCCGGTTATTTAATTGTCACACCTCGTAAACATACCAGTTTATTAACAACATTTGAATAAATAATACTCCATATCTGTTAAAATAATAATTGATTAAGAACAGTCAACAGTCTATCTGGATACTCATTAAAGTGTGATTTTGTATTTCATTCCTGAACCTTGTGCATATGTGTTTAGTTTAACTATGGCACATAATGCCAGAAGTGTTAAAATTTAATGATCAAGCGGTGACATATTTAAATTAGTTATGTAGAAGTTTAGTTTTATTTTTTAAACTGTTGAATTCTGCACAGGACTTCGTCACTGCACATCTTCTGAAGAAGTTGGAAGTTACAGGCAATGGAATGTTAGATGGAAATTTCAGAAGCAGACTTTTGATTTTTATATGATAGCTATTAAGTTAGGTTAGTATAGTGTTTCCCAACCACTGGTCTATGGACCAGCATTGGTCTGTGAAACTTTACTAGTGGTCCACGTGTGTCAAATTTATTTAAAAATAATCAGCGGTAAATGTCATTCCAACTAAAAATTATATTTGTATAACACTTCATTTGGTAAATTAAATATATGCTTAATATTTATTATTTTTGGCTGATGGTGGTTTGCAACATATTTTTCACTGTCTGCAAATATATGGAGGTTGGAAAACATTGGAATAGTAAGCCTGCTAAAGTACAGACAGTGACATTTTGTTGAGTATATACCCAGTGGCTATTATTATTATTTTTGATGATTTTGATAAAGCAAAGTTTGTGTGTGCATTCCATTAAGCAGAAATTTGGTTCCTTTTCAGTCCACATCTGAATGAAACCTAGACAGATGTTTTTCAACTGCATTCACGGCAAGCAAGAAAATTCTTCTTCTTTAACAAAGCTCAAAACTGAAGTTAGTGTAAATTTGGTATTTTACATGATAGCTACATGATCTAATTGTTTGCAGCATTTGTTTCGACAAAGTCTGTGAAATATTATTGGCAGAACAACAACTCAATTTCCAAAAGGCTGTCAATAAATGTTGCATTAGTTAGCAGGCTACTCCTGAGTTAACCCGTTGAGGACCAGCATGGCGAATAAAGTGCAATCACGGGACCGATAACTCTGAAATGGAGTGCTGCCATTGGCCCACGGATTTTTAGCAGCTAAGCCTAATTTTACAAAAAAGATCATGAACAATCAGCATTTCAATATTACGACACAAAATTTTCAAGCTATGTAGATAATATACTGCTACTAAATATGTATTAATATAAACAAAACTAAACTGAATATAACCCCTACAGTTATCCCAAAACTTCTACAAAACATGCCCAGAAATATTTTACCCTTACCTGTCTAATAGTCAGCTGGATGCACTTCTGCATATTCTCCTAGTGAAAAAAAGCAAAACAATAAAACTAGAACACCCATGCCCCCTTTAACTCACATGTGCAGTTTTAAAGAGCCGCAATTCACCTGTTTGTTTACATCAATAAGTCTATCAAATCCAGAAGCACATACAATACAGAAACAGATACTCCTATGCCAAATATTATATAACTCGATTGTTGTGAAAACCATCACCTTTTAGCGCCATCTAGTAGTATGAAAAATTAAAAAAGATCAGTCCATTTTGAAGCTACGCATACACGATGCTGAGTCCGCCATGTTGATCGGAGCTCTTCACATAGAAGGGAGATTGGGCTAAAAGTGGAATTGTTACATCGCAAACGGGTTGAAAGAAAGGAATGTAGCAGAGGGCACTTTGAAGAAGGTATTCTGTCACTGAATAAAGAAAAACTGAAACATAAATCAAAGACCAAAATATGCTCTCTTTTCCCCATCTTTATCAGGGCCGGCCCAAGGGGGGTACGAATGTAGGCGATCGCCTAAGGCCCCGCTCTTGGGCCATTTTATTGCTATCACATAAGACATGATAGAGAAGAGGCCCCGCTCTTGCGCTTCGCCTGGGGCCCCGCACGCCCTTCAGGCCGTCTCTATTAACAAATAAGATGAATAAGGCATCACAACCTGATGCCCATGATAATAGATATACCTAGGTGCTTGATGAAGTGTATGCAAATTGTACAATACAAAGTAACCCGGTACAGCCAAAATTAACAACGATTGATGGTTACTTTTATGTCACACTATTGAAAAACTTGGTTTTGTTCAAAGAAACTTTGCTATGAAATAGAAGTTAGTGCACATCAGCGAAAGTTTTTGAAAGTAAGCAGAGGTTCATTTCAATTCAGTATACTATTTATCAGCGTTGTACAATTCTCAATGTTTTGCATGAGACTGTTAAAAGAAGTTTATTTAATGGTTAAAATGAAAGTTCAAAAACCAGTCATACACCCTACCCCTACAATAAGTCCTCTGGTTATTGCTAAGAAAGGTAACAGAGTATCCATTTGTATGGATCCTTTATTTATTAATAAAGTGATTAAGTAGAGTTATTTTTGTCTTAAAACAATTGAGGATATACCTTTATCACAGCTGTCAACCTCCAATTGTAAAATATAGGAACATTTCTCCAAAATATAGGAGCATTCTTTCACATAGAAATTTATATGGTGCCATAAGGATACCATCAAAAAGGGGAAGGTGGGGGTGCAACTTCATTAAAAAAAATCATTCCAAACATTAGTTTCCAAATGTTAGGAAAATTTTACCTTTTGACTCTTGATTTTGATATGTGGCCCCCCCCCCAAGAAAAAAAGATCAATTAGTCAAGCTATTTTATGTATGAAGTGATAATCATATACAGTACCGCAGTAACTAAAACAATATCATACACAACACTGTAGTAGTAACTAAAACTATTTTAAACTAGTGAAATAAACATGCTATAACATGGCTGTCTGCAAAGACAGCCATGTTATGATTTTCATTAATAAATATTTCATGAACACATTTCAAACGTACATCTTTTAAGTAGATTTGACCTTAAAACCAATTGCAGCTTTAAAAAAATCATTGCCGGGGCTACTGCAAATGAATTTAAATAACATTAATTAATAAAAAATAAATAAAATGTAAAATAAGGGTTCATTTTTAATCATTAGGTATTGGAGACTTAATAAAGGAATGTTCTGTTAAAGATAGTTATTCATTTACAAGAAGAGTGAAAATTTTTCTCTGCTTCTATAAATAAATTTTGAAGACCAAAAAGAATCACAGTTTTTTGTTAATTATCAGACTTTTGGAGCATATTAAAAATATCTGAGAAACTTCATCAAAATCATAGCACTTGGCAGCTATGATTCATGCATTGGAGGAGCTAAATCTTTTCATCCTCTAAAAAGGTAAGATATTCACCAGTTCTATATAGTAAGGTAACCAGTTCTTTTAGGGCTGTATTCACCAAACTGTGAGTAGCCCGCCATGATCCGAGAGTTGGGAAACCTGCATTGCCGGTTTGTCTCGGTGACAACTCGGAAACTGTATTCACCAACTTTGAAAGCTCGTCTGTGATTGGTCAGAGTAATGATTCCATGAAAGGGTAAACTGGTTTAATGTTTCGAACCCAGCTCCCACCACACACACTTCCTTCATGATATTTAATTTGTTTGTATGCAAAATGCGCATTAAAATTTGAAAATTAATTTACCTTTATTGTAAAAAAAAAAAAAAAATGAAACTGATTAAACATTTAATACAAAATTACATCCAATATGTTTTATAAATAAAATTTCATGTCTGTTATACTCTTTTCAAATTTAGGAATTTTCATAGTTTTATAACAGGCAAATACTAAGCAAAAATGTTTAACCTCTTAACAAGATTTTTATTATTTTTTTCAATCTTTTACACCTAAAAATATTTTTCTCCCGTCTCTTCTTACAAAAAAAAAAAAAAAAAAAAAAAAAAAAAAGTAGATCAACAATGCTCTGTCCAAATTGCCCATCTTCTGTGGAATAAATGGAAAAAAGAAAATAAATAGGAAAGATCATAATTTACTTATATATTTTCAACATAAAAAATAATTAAATAAAAAAATAAGCATTAAATCAGAAAAAAAGAGGGATTGGACAAAGTAATGTCAAACAAGCAAACCAAGATAAATCCGATAGATGGCACCTGCAGTCTCCACAGAAAAAAAATATACATAGTCATTCTACAGAGTTTTTGAAGCCATTGTACAAAGATTTCTTTTCACTTTTGGCTACTTTTATAGCTTGCTGGGTGGTTTCCACAGCAGTTTCCGTCTCTCAAAGCACAAAATATTCAAGTATTTGTAAATTTTCGAGATTTTTCAAATATATAAAAACTACCCTCGAATCCGCCATGTTTACAAACCCGAGTAAACCCTCCGATATTGCGGGGTTAGAATTTGCACCTGGAGTCAGGGTCAAATGTTGGGTTAACCCTTGGATATCGCATCGTGAATACCATTTTCTCACTAACCCTTGAAGTGGCTCGCTTTGCTGGGTTAACTCCAGGGTTTAAAGTTTGGAGAATATGGCCCCTAGTGCATTTTATTTCACCATCATATTTTTTCAATCTTTGTTTGAAGATAAAATTTTATTAGTAAAATTTTAGCATTTTGATAAAATTCCGACTGTATGCATCAAACATGTCCTAAACCCAACTTATTAAAAATGCCACTCATGTTTTGGACATGCATAAGTAATATATCTACAGGAAAAAAATGTGACATATTTTATTTACCACAAAACATGTTCCTAAGAAGGCAAATCTTGAAACTCTTATTACTTCAATTTCTTTCACTGCTCGTCCTTCAATTAATGTTTGCGCAATAATATCACTAGAACCCATCAAGAAACCTGTAAAATTGAAGTGAAAAACAAAATTTTTAATAAGAGCTAAGAAACATGACAGATATAATTTAGTTTGAGAAGGTGGCTCAAGTGATATAGCCAGGGGATGAGTCCCTTGTGAGAAATTCAACATTTTTGACTTTTAGAGCACTCCTGCTATTTTTTTTTCTGGCCATGTGTCTATGATCGCTACAAAGTGTGTATATTATACATAAACAGAGTAGACACAAATTATTCTGGGGAGAGTCCCCCCCCCCAAAAAAAAAAGAAAAGGGAAAGACAAATTTTCTCACAAAAATGTCTTATTATCATTTTGTTAAAAAATTTCCAACTTCAAAGGTTGGGGGTAAGGGTACAGCAGCTTTCTTTTGGCTATGTCCCTGACATCAAATGCAAAACTGGACTAATCGGTTGGGCTTTTCTGAGTTTATTGAAAGTTTTAGAGGTAATCCTAATCAGTTTTTATTTTCATTAAATTGTAATTTTTATTTTAGCGTTTTTATATGTATCTACTGATTTAGTTTAAAGCTAAACCATATGAAGTTTTTGGTTTTGTTCGTAAGACAAACTTAGTAAAGCAATCATAATCACTTTTGTGTTTGTGATAAAAATATTAGGGCAAAAAAAAGCATAATGTTTTCAGATGTGCTACCTTATAATTTATTCATTTTATGGCGATCTTGGGTGGTTCGTTGATACATCTGCGTTGCATCAAAACATGAATTTGTCATTTTGATTCCAGCTTGTTATGCTAATTGCTAGAATGGAAATGTTCTAAATTTTTATCACCCAAGCAAAGAAAATTTTGGTGGATTTTAAAATTCACCCGTATGTACTTAGCACACGTCTTGTTAAAATGAAAACTGAATTATATTTTTCCTTGGTTTCAATATTTTTTTTGTTATTCAGCCTTATTCAGGGTGGCTACAGAAATTGAGAAAAAAAGTTCCCCGATTTTTCCCTGACTATCTTTATCAAATTTCCAGAACTAATTATATACATACCATAATCTTTCATGTAAATCACCATTGTGTATCATGCACCAACAGGTGAATGCTTCATATAGGGAAATAAATATGAGAAAACCACAAAAATACTTAATATTAATAAAATTTAATTCAAATTCATAAATCCAAACATAAAGTTTAGCTGAACACTAAAAGACAATATAGCAGAAAGTTTCCTCGTTTTTTAAAGATAGTGTTCAATTTTAAGCGTAAGGATGACTGATCAAAATAAACTGGCCACCTAATAACTTATTTTATTTAATTGTTGCATCATTTCAAATTAAAAAAAAATATGTAAAAAGGCTTCAAAATGAGCCCTAACTATAAAAAAAAAAAAAAAGACGACATCTAGTCATCTGAATATAAAGACTAGTTTGTGCGAAATCCGAAAACTGTATCATGTGCACCTTGTTTTTTGAAAACCTTCATTCATACTTCTATGTTCTCATATAATCTATATTCTGGTTTTCAGATTCCTAAAATGTTTGCATCAGTTGAGTATCGTATGATCCGGAACGGAGCCGCGAGTCAGATGCTGACTGACAACTAAAAATGATCTAGTTCACTAGGCAAAAACGAAAGTTCCCTGATTTTTAAATATTTTTACAAAATTCCCTGATATTTCCATGATTTTTCCAGATCGATAAAGTATCCTGATTTTTCAGAGATTTCCCTGATCTGTCGACACCCTGTTATTATATAATTTGTGTTAAATTTTAAACCATACCCTGAAACAAGTTATATCCACACATTCAATATAAGTGAGAGAACTCCATTAAAAGACATTTTGTTGCTGAAAAAATTAATTTGATTGATTTTAATGAAATAAAACACTGTATTTATGCGTGTATAATGTACACTTTTTTTCAAGACTTTAATGCAAAAAATCTGAGTATGCGTTATACACACACTGGTGAAATAAATTAAGCAGGGATGAGAATACACAAATATGAAAAAAGAGGAAAAGTGTGTGAACGTAATTTCAACTTTGAGCAAAGTTCAAGCGCGTGATGCCCATTTTTGATATATATATATTACAATTATTTTATATCAACAATATATTTGTTACAATTATTTATTAAAATATTTTTATTTAAATTATAATTTTTATTATCTTTAAAAATTAAATCTATAAACATTTATGTGCAATTTTAGATCCAGAACATTCAATAATGAAACAGAGGTTATCATTATTTAAAGGATGATCTTAATCAATTTTACAAAATCTACAGTCAAGACAAAATCCTAGCTTTACAAAAAAATTTTACACTATTCTTTTGAAAGTGAATTATTAGGGCAAATTTCTGGGGGGGGGGGAAATTACCTGATTTTCTATGAACTGTCTCTCATGAAATTCCAGAATATCATTAAATATTTCAATATTAGAATTACCACAATTCATTATAAAATTGCCCAAGAACACAGAATATGGTACAGCAAAAGAAATATATATCTAAAATGTTAAAAGTAATTTCAACTTTTCTCTTACATCAGACAATAAAATCTATCCTATAACTTTAAAAAGTTAACATTAACAAAAATACATAGATATTTCAAAAAATTTAGGCCATATATGTTCCCATTAAAAATCTGCTGAATGCCATCTCATTTATTTTTCCTATCCTAACAAATGGGAGAGGGAGGAGGGGAAAGCTGACTAGTTGTATACCTGCCAACAACTAGGGTAGAGAATCCAGTAGATTTATGTATTACTATATCACAGTTTTAAACTTACAATTGCTTATTTGTGACATAAACCATACATTGAAATTTTTCACACTTTAAATTTCACTATCTATACAAAGTATTATTAATATTTTAAATAATAGGATTACACAACGTTACAATTTGTAAAATGAATAATTTGCTTTTTACAATAATTTATGTTTGAAATTTCAATTTTGCAGAAAGTCAGGAATGTTAAATGCAGGATTAGTAAAGAATAAAATTAAAAAAACCTTACTGTCAAAAATTAAAAAAACCTTAATGTCTTAAAAATAATTTTTAAATACAAATACTACTTTAAAAAGCAAAAATATGCAATTTATTTATTTACAGGGAAAAAAATGAAATTACTAAAAGGATTAAAGTTTGTTAAACAATTCGATTTGTTTCAGAATTTGCAATCTTTCAACAAATAACTTTACAGTTAATAATTCTCCTTAGGTTACACAGTTTTGTATTTCTAGGAATTCAAAATATTGATCTCTTATGGAAATTTCTTCAGATACTGAAAGTTTTTCAACTTTCTCTCCAGCATTTGAAGCCGTTTAAGAATTGTTTTCCTCTGGTTTTGAAACAGAGGAAATTATTTCAGCACTGGTCAAATGATTAACAATTTGTGAATTATCAATTACCAAAAATTCAAAAGGTTTTCTTCATGCAGGTTTGCAAACTGAGTACCTTCCATTTTGTGTACAATGTATTAGTTCAGCAGTTTTGATTTCAACTATTGATGGCTTAAATCCAGTTATAGTGTTAAATTGAGAACTCTTCCTTCCCTAGTTCTCATAGACTATTTAAAAGTACTTTACTGCTAAGTTGAGACATAAGCATATCGTCGGACAGAGGGGGGGGACACGCCCCCCCCCCGAACTTTGTTTAGAAAACCATACATTCCAAAACCTTTTTTTTCCCTTTAAAAACTTAAAGAAACATACCTATTTTTACTTTAGAATATGCTATGTGCTGTGCGTGCTCCCCCATGCACACTTCCAAAAAAAAAAAAAAACTTGCGTTTGCGTGATGCTATCACCTATGATTTAGGAAGCCAAATAACAGCCTACGATTTAATTTAAACAATGTTTTTAATTTACAAAGAGGAACATTATTAAATAAATAAACGACTGTTTGGGTAGTCAACGGCAGAGGCGGGAGAAATTCCATTTCTTTTAAAGTAAACAATTCTTTCCTCTTCCACCGGACGGGCCAGCTGTTATGCTGATAATGCATAATGCGTGCATCGGAGAATAATTGTTTGTTTTAAGCTTGGAATGTTGTGGGATTTATCTGATGCCTCAAAATTAATTCACTACGAAAGCAATTTTTAAAAAATGCAGATTGTAGAAAATTCTTAACTGTGATTTTCTTTGTTTATTTCTGCAGCGTTAATGCGGTTTATGATATCCAAATGATTGTTTTCCATACATAACTGAGGACAGAAAACCGCAAAACGGAACAAACCACAACATGTAATAAAATTCAGCGCTTATCCAACAGAACAAACTTTGCGGAGGCTCTTTTGACTTTTGATCTCCTCATTGGATATTCCAATACTTCTTCGATGCGCACATGCTTAGCAAGTTGCAGCGCTTCCATTGGCTTGGAGGAGTGGATCATAAAGGCTTCTCCTTGGACTCCAAGCCTACAAAATTTTTGAATACGCAATAAGCATGGCCGAAGACTAATGAATACATGTTGGGGCTAGGTCTTGAGATCGGTAAGCAAGATGTATTTCGGCGAATACATCTTTAAAAAAGAAAATTGCACTGAAAATATTTTTAAACGTGGAACACAAACACACAAAAGAGCGGAAAGTAATGTTTTTTAAAAACGCGGAAAAAAAAAAGAGCAAAATATGCGGAAATAACCAAACCGCGGAAGAGAATTTGCATATTTTATTGAATTTCATGAAAAGAACTGAACTGAATGTAACAATTGAATGTAAAACCACTGTTTCTAGACAAAAATGCAAATCTTGTACGTCAAATAGGTAAGCGTACATGTATGTGTAGTTGGAACCAGTAGAGAAACAGGCTTTATAAGCATGCGTAAGTTAAGACGCATTTTGTTCGCTCGGACACCTTGGCGAATTTCTTGTTATGCTGAAGTGTGATTTTGCAGCAATCAGTTAATTTCAAATTGCAACTGTAAAAATGAGTAACCACCAATGTTTAGATGATGAAATGAGGTGGCAAATTGTGGGGAGGTTAGAAGCAGGCCAATCTCAAGTCCAGATTTACGGAGAGTTCAATCTAACCAGCATCGTATGTAACTTAAGGAAACAGTTCCAGGATATCGGATCCATCAAGAGAAAGCCCAGGCAAGGTCGTCCAAAAGTCGCGACGGCCAGAGACAATCAACATTTGTCCATTAGAGAGAGGCATAACAGGAGTACTACAGCTTCTCAGCTCTCTTGTGACTTGTATGCAACCACAGGAGCCCTTGTATCAAGGGTGACTGTTTCCAAAAGACTTCATGATAGAGGGTTGTTTGCAAGAAGACCGGCTGTTAGCGTCCCACTCACTTCTACAAACAGGAGAATTCATTTAGCATGGTACACATAGCATAGAGATTGGTGTATGGTTCAATGGGCGACTGTTCTCTTCACTGATGAGTCCCAGTTCAGCCTAAACAACAATTCTTGCTGTACGTTCATATGGGGAGAACCAGGATCCACTACCTACCCTCCAATGTTCACAAAATTGACCATTATGACAGAGGAGGTTTATCGGTCTGGGCAGGCATCATGTTGGATGGCTGCATACCACTCCATGTCTTTGCAAGAGGCGCTGTGACTGGTATGAGGTATAGGGATGAGATCTTGGAGCCCTATGGTAGCTTTTTGAGGGGTGCAGTTGGCCCCGAGTTCATTTTAATGGATAATAACACAAGGTCACATAGAGCTCTTCTGGTCGACGAATTTCTAGCATGAGGATATTCACTGGATAGTTTGGCCAGCCAGATCTCCAGACCTTAATCCTATAGAGCATGTCTGAAGCACTCTGGGCAGGGCAACTGCAACTCGCAACCCCTCTTCGAGAACCATCCAGGGAATGAAAACAGCATTGCTGAACGAGTGGGATCAATTGCCACAGGAAATGATAAACTGCTTTATTTCAAGTATGAAACCCCGCTGTGAGACTAGTATATCTATAAGAGGGAACTATAGCCACTATTAACCCATTCTTTTGTTTATTCTGCAAACGCTGTTTCATACCTTCTGACTCCAATGTGCGTTACGCATGATCATGCATGTGTATTACAATTATTGAATGGTTATTTGTTTTGTATTGTATCGAGGTATGTACAGCTGCAGAAAAAAAAAGGTCCCACTTGCTCTTTATTTTGCCGTCATTCGTCGTACAGTAAAGTTATATATACCATTCGTTTGCAAATAACGCGTACTTTAATTTACTATTAATTTAATTTGCATCAGGGGCCGTCTTCATACTTAATTCTGCATCAACTTTGTTTTTCTCAATAGCAACCCCATATTTTGACTTTATTAAACGAAAGAAAACCTTCAAATTACCCTAAATATAAATTTTCACCAATTTTCTACGATAATTTCCGGAGATATTGCGAATTAATTTTTGCGCATTTTTAAGGGACTTTCTGCAAATTGAAAAACGCTATTTGTAGGTTCAGAACTTTTCGCCTTTCATTAATTTCGCTCGCGAGAGTTAAAAAAAATTAATATTATTTTCAAGGAAAATATTGTTTCCATCTCTCTTAAAAATTTTTGTACTGAGAATATCAAGGGTAGAAATTAGAATGTTTAGTCAGAGGTCCAAATGACCCGTGAGTTCGTAACTTCCTTGGTTCGTACACATGTATTAAAGGGAAAATGCAAAACGACTGCTCACGATTTTGAAAATCTTTCTAATTTTGAAATTGTTATTGAGTATTTCACTTGATGGTTCTCTTAGGTGAAATGTTGGCAGGAGTGAGAGGCTGTTCTCTGCTCTTCTGACTGCAAGCCCATGAATGTTACGGTCGAACTAGAAGAATGGTTCCATGATTAAAAATTTGTTTTAATTTCATGTAAAAAAGTACAGTACAAAGCCGAAAATCCGGAATGGACGGGACTACGGCGATTCCGGATTTTCGGATTTTCCGGAATATTGGTCATTAAAAAAAAAAAAAAGAAGTAGCGGCTACGTCATGGATTACGGGGTCTCGCCGTGAACTATGTATTTTTATAACGTTTTTCGAAATCGCCGCGATCCGTAGGTTGTACTGTAGAAATTGTTCTATTGAATTCACTTAAAAAAGAAAAGAAAAGGAAAAAAAAACTAAAGGCGCCCTACTAATTGCCGCGTATATATTGCTTGCCCAATAACGTGAACGTAATCACAACTTAAAATTTAAAAAAATCTTAGTATCAAAGGATAAAAAGATATAACAGCAATTTTTATCGCCATCCCATGCACTAAAACACTGATTGTGGGTGCGCAGACGTTCCCCCCTTCACCGGAGAGACTGGAGCCGGTTTGTCTGTGACTGGAGCTTTCGCTTTCCAAACAAGTTGTTACATTCTTGTCTTCGTTGCACGTGCTTACTGATATATTTATTTATGCGTTTTCTTAAACAAGGCTTCCAATGGTATTTACGCTAATGTATGTTTTTACTGCAGACTTGAATGATGTTATAAAGAGTAATTAATTTCTTTGCCTCCTTAGAAAGAATAACATTAAATTAAAAATAATATCTCTACCGATTATTAAAGCTTAAATGCTTTACACTAACAGGAAGTGTCTCCACCCCCCTTTTTACGTTTCTGTTTAGAAATAACAGTTAAATCTTTGGAATGCAAAGAAGGAAAGTTAGGTCACGAGTCAGATTTTACCCTGAGGTTTTGGATATATATATATATACTATACTATATATATATATATGTGTGTGTGTGTGCGTATATATATATATATATATATATATATATTGACGCTATTGTTATGATAACAAACTAGTCTAATGCTTGAGCATCCTGTAGTTTATTTATTTATTTATCTTTTTTTTTTTTTTTTTTTTTTTTTTGAGGGAAGGGAAAGAACTGAAATCCAAAAAATGTCCGGTTTTTTGGTCTTTCCGGTTTTTAGGCGTCCGGATTTTCGGCGCTCTACTGTAATTACTTTTTTGCTGAGCCAATATTATCCCTGTGTTTGTTATTTCACTTTCTTCATTTAATATTATCGTCTGCAATGTGCAATATTCTTATAAGACTTTTGGGGGTATTTTAACTTATTGTAATATGAAAATTTCGACAGAAAAACGTGATTTTGAATGTTTGATAAAGTATGGGGAAGTCCATTGACCTAATGTTTCCAATATTAAAAAAGGTCACATTCACACGTCTGGAAAGTTGAGGATGTTAGTTTTTCAGAAATAGGACGTTGTATTAGAAGACATACATCTACTGCATCTAATTCTATAGCTGGAAAATATTTTATTTGGAGGAATATGATAGCGGACGCAACAATACACGCTTTATAGAATCCCTATCAAACTGTAAAAACCTCTAATTTATTTGCTTCAGAATTTGATATTTTTAATACTGGTATCTTTTACTGTGTTTTTGCACAAAATAAATCTAATTTACGTTTATTTTTTGCAATTTTCAAAAAAAATGTCACTTAGTAAATTTATATATGGTCCCTTAACTCATGAAAATAACACATTTTATTTAATATAAATTAAACTACTGAACGTAAAAATTTGAAATTTTGCACAGCCATGTAATATTAATTTCTGCATCTATTTCCATCGAAATTTGGCTAGGTCACTATTCATAATTTTTTGAATATTAATTTAATAATTCATATTCATAATTTATTAAAAATCACAATAACATTAAATTATGTTTGGGTCTTTTAGTTCTAATAGTACGAATAAAAATAAGCTTCTTACTACCAATATTATATGAGATATGAATTAAAGTATGAAAAAATATTTTAACATAGTGGGAGGGGGATTTTGGGTGCTCATAACGCACTCATTTTCTGTCCAAATTTATTGAAAATTGGTGTCTGGGGTTAAAATGAGCTAAATTTTTGAAATATGAAGTGAAATCTAGGGGTTGCTATTGAGAAAAAAAAAAGTTGGTGCGAATTTTAATATGTAGATGGCCCCTTATGCAATTTTTATGCATAGCAAATTAAAGTGTACGTCAATCGTAAACGATTGGTACCTGTAACTTTGCTGTACGACGAACGACAGCCGAAAAAAGTACAAGTGGGACTTTTTTTTTTCCGCAGCTGTACATATCAAATTTCATTAAAATCGGTCTAGCAGTTCTAGGGATAATCGACCAAATCTGCAAATTGTCTTAATTTTTTACACCAATTTTTTTTACTGTTGCACGTAATCCATGATGTACATATGAGTCAAGAAATTTATTCAGGGTAGATAATAGAACTGGAAAAATCTTTCTCAATAAAAGAACTGCAGCATCTTTAATCCACTGGTTACACTTTATTTTATAAGAAATTGCTAGTAATATTATTTTTTTAACACAAATTAGCAATTCTCATTGCTGCTACTAGAGTTATCATCACTGGCACAGTCAATGACTATCTAAATGATATCGTCGTCAGTCACATCCATTTAATTGAAAATTCAGTCACTTTCAAAATGACCATACATTAAATTTATAGTGTGCATTATATACGAGATAATAAAATTTCACCTATTTTGCTTGGGAAGTACAGGGAACATAGAAGAGTAAATACGGTATTTTAACAAATATACTTTCGTTAAATTAACAAAACATTTGTTTATTTTAAGAAAATAGTTTGATGAAATTAATAAATTGTTTTGCTGAAATAATCAAATAATGTTAATAAAAAGATTTTGTTAACAGAAGTTTCATTGGCACTATTTTAATTGGAAAATTTTGTTGATTTAATGGAAATTTCATTAATTCAAAAAAACATAGCCTAGTTTTAAAGTCATTTGTTTTTAAATAACATGAATTCTAATTTGTTTTTTAATAATTTTTTTGAGTTCATGCACATATACAAGGTGTCCCACAAATAATGCCTAAACTCTGCACACAGCCATATTCCTCATAGGAGGTACATAGGGGGGACATCTGTCCCCGGATGCAGCACCAAATCGATGTTACGAAATTTTAGAAGATAAAAAATGAATTTTATTCATATTTTTATTTGTTGACAGAAAAAGAAAAAAATAGAACAATCACAAATGAATTTTTTAACAAAGTTGTAATCAAACTTTTCACAATGACTTGTACTGGAAATGTTCGTAGCTATTTCAGAAGATTTTCTTTGGAAATCGAGTTGAGCTTCCCCATTCCTTTTTTCTTCTCTCTTGCAGGTTTCTGTGTGTTTGTGGGATTCAAAATTTCTATCGTGTAACTGCATTTTATAATTGGTCATTTTTGTCTCTGACTAAATTCCTAGGATGTTCCAGAATTCTTGTTTACAGTATTTTATCAAGGTCAATACATTACTCAAGTTTTCCCAGTTAACTTTTAGAATGGTCTTGGAGGATTTACTTTTGGATATTTATGGTGTTACGAATCAAACTTTTATGCATTAGCCATGGTAAAAAAAAAAGCCTATATCTGATTCATCGGTAATAGATAATGGCATTCTCAAACCCAAAACACACTACTGGCCAAAAGTATTGCCAGTTTCAGAAATCTAACCCTTTTCAAGATTAAGCCTCCTTTCCCCCCGTCAAAATTAAAAATCAATATAATTGATATTTTTTAATGTCAACATGTTAAATTAATTACTTCAAAGTCAAGATAGCTTTAAGTTAAAGAACGAAAATAGTTATTTAATTTATTGAAAAAATAGCATAAAAAATATATAGGTTATTATAGAAATTATAATCCATTTTGGCTCGGAGGAATAAAATTAAATAAAGAATTAATTTCAAGTTATTCTGCAAAAAGAGGATAATAAATAAATGCAATTGAACTAAAGATCATTTATTATGTTGCTGAGCAGCCTTGACTTTGATCACAAAAGCCAGTCTTTTAGATATGGAATCCACAATGTTTTACAACACTTCCTTCGGTGTTTCATGGTGCCAACTTAAATTATTGGTTCTAGCAAAGGCAGATCCAGGGGGAGGGCACAGGGGGCACGTGCCCCCTCCGAGAAAAATGTATTTACACTAGATAAATGGAGCTTTCACCAATATTAAGTGTGCTTTACACTAGATGAAATGAGTATTCACGATTTGCGCCCCCTCCGAAAAAAGTTTCTGGATCCGCCCTTGGGTTCTAGAAGCTCTCGTTTTGTTTTTTGGAGATTTTCAGATGTATTCTTTCCAATTATATTACATAAATTCTCAAAAATGTTTTAATCTGGAAAATTTCCTATCCATTTTTTTCTGGGCTTATTCTTGAAACGATGGTTAGATTTCTCAAACTTGCAATACTTTTGGCCAACATTGTAGCTCTCTTAAATTCAGATCAAGTTTTTCTCAGCTTTTGAGTTCAAAATGGCACCCCTTGCTTATGGTGTCGGGCCGCCCCTGTGTATGATCCGAACGTTTGGTAATTAATAACGGAACTTTTAATATAGTTCTTATTAGTATAATAAAATATTATTTCTAATAAGAACATATAAAAAATCCACCGATCACTTTATTTGTGTAAAATAATTCTTTTTAAATTATTTAAACAATCTTGTATTTTAGATAACTTTAGACCTATATTTTAACATTCATTAATAAAAATTTATTCTTTATACAATCATTATCAAAAAGTCAAGGCTGGAATCATTAAAGCTGTGGCCTACAATTCAGTCTTCAAATTGAACATGAGGCAAAATATTTTTCAAAATCCCGTGCATGTTTATCTAGAAAGTGCAACAAATCAGTCATAAATTTTTTGACTCCTCAGCTACCTTGTTGCTGGAAGACTATTGACCAGAGGCTTCTGTGTATATGCTTTGTCTGTGCGTTGACCACCTACTAAGTACTATTATCCGGTACTTGAGTCTTAAATTAATGTTCTGGATGCTGATATCATCCCGTTTGCACATTTTCGGTGTGCACAAGGGACATTCTTTTGCGGTTATCTCTTCCGGATTTTCCCTTGGTTTGTTAATCCATTTTTATTTCATTTTCTTCATTTCTATCCTTTTTCACTATAGTATTTTTTTTACAAACTAGTGTAAATAATTAAGATGGGAGCAAAAAGAGTGTTTTGGAGCTAAAGCAAGGACAATTTTCAATAATATCCTCTGACAAAAAATTGAAATAAAATCAATCAAGACTGTACCTTTGCTTACGGTGGACCAAGGGCGGATTAAAGGGGGGGCGGAGGGGGCGACCCCCCCCCCACCCCGAGAAAAAAGAAATTAATGTAAAAGATCCGATTTTACTTCCATAAAATGGATGTATATGTCAATCTTCTAACTAACAGCCCCCCCCCCCCCCCCCGACAAATTTCCAATAATCCGCCACTGCA
The DNA here is from genome assembly GCA_038373885.1 of Cheiracanthium punctorium. Lineage (NCBI taxonomy): Eukaryota > Metazoa > Arthropoda > Arachnida > Araneae > Cheiracanthiidae > Cheiracanthium > Cheiracanthium punctorium. The sequence goes on from JAWZYV010005452.1 coordinate 226,478, forward strand.
GTGGACACTTATACATTTGTTACACTTATCTTGGTGACGAAATGCAAGACAAAATATTACTTGTTTTCTTTTAGTTGCGTACATTGTTTTCCTTTAACTGCTGGAAACGCAAATATATTTTAATTTGAAAGGTGCGTCGTATCTGCATATTTAATTTTCAACATTTGTTTTGTGAATCTCCATTTAAATAACCGCCACTGTGTGGATGATCCCTCGTAATTTGAGGAGAACTGAATGTCCACATGAGATTTTTTCCCCCCATATGCTTCTACTTGATCTTTAAGATTGGTTTTCATTCCTTATATAGTAATACTTTGCTGTACTTGTCTTTTTAAAAAGTTGCATAATGGTGGATATGCATGATGTGCAATCAACTTTCCAGTGGGCTTCGGGCATATTGTGTACTTAACACACCTCTAGAGCCCTGAACAAGGTTTGCATAGAGCCTTGCAAATGCTAGGGATGGCTCTGTTTAGAAACTAAGGAATACTGGCATCAGCTGCAAAGACTGTCCCTATCGTAGATTTTTTAAGTAAAGGAAAAAGTGCAACATTTAAGCATGCCAATTTGGCATTGTCAAAAAAATCTCACAATGTGTGGTCTCCAATCTGTACATTTGTTGGATTAAATATTTAGATGAAAGGCTGATGATTCAGCATAGTCAAATGTTTGCAGAATACCAGTGCCATAAACTGTACAAAGTTAAAAAATACTCCAGAATGTAATGGAGATCAACAAGATTACTGAACTTCACTGGTATTATTGCAACAATTAGGATGTAAAAACTCAAACAATACCTGTAGTCAAAGACTGGGTTTTCCATGGATGAATTTGAAGAGCTTTTGTATACAGTTTAAAAAGTGTAATCATATTTTAGAACCAAATAAGTAACTAGATATTGAGATGATAAAATTAAAATGTTCTTTTAATTAATCAGAAAATCAGATTAGTAAATAAATTTATTTTCATTAGTTAAACCTAACAAACGCAAGCAGGGGCGATTTTGATAAATTTTCTGAGAAAATACAGTTGAAAATCAGTCAAAGGTTAGAATTAAAAATATAAGACATAAAATGTCTAAATTTTAAGCTTCATTTTTAAAATTACTATAACGTGCTTAAGCACCATGTACTGCGGTAGATTACGAATGTGCTTCTGTGAATTATGTTTCGTTCTTCGTAATTTTGGTTTATACCTTATAACAGTTTTTATACCAATGTAATCGATCCGACGTCAAACTCAAAAGAAAATAGTGCGATTTGATTTGGGGTGCGTTCAGACTACCACTTTTGAGTAACTCGAGTTACTCGGGAAAAAACATGGAGTTACAGATAAGGGGAACAAACGCCATGCTATCAAAGTAGTTCAGCTTCAATTGAGGATGGGGATGGATTGATTAAGAGATTATATGATGCTGCCATCTAACGGCAATAGTTACAAACAATATGTCAATAAAACTTTCCTTAAATTAGGAGTCCATGTATCGATTTTATTAATTATTTATATTTCGCAATTGAAAATAATATAATAACGCTTTTAAAAATAAATAATCAAAGTTATGTATGCATATTTAAATAGTTTTTGTGGTAATCCTCAAGGTTTTTGTAGCTATTTAAACTGCATTTTTAAGATTAATAAATATTTTTTTTCTTTTAGTGCTTCATTACACCTCACCACCAACTTTTTTGTGACACCAGGAGAAGTTGATAGTTTTATTTAATTATTTTTATAATTTCACCTTTCCTGTTATATTATTTAAAGAAGAGGTTATAAAACAATGAGAAGTTTTGTTTTCTTATATTTCATGATAATAGCACAAGTAACAAAAATATAATGCTGTTAATTTGTTTGCGGCTTGAGTACTTTGAGAATATTTTTCCTATATTACCTAGTGCCACATGAAAGTTGGTGGTGAGGTGTAAAGTAAAAGAAAAAATATTTATTAATCTTAAAAATGCAGTTTAAATAGCTACAAAAACCTCGAGGATTACCACAAAAAGTATTTAAATATGCATACGTAACTTTGATTATTTATTTTTAAAAGCGTTATTATATTTTATCAATTTCGAAATATAAATAAATAATTAATAAAATTGATACATCGCCTCCTAATTTATGGATAAAGTTTTTTTTTGACAACTATTGCCGCTAGATGCAGCAACAAATAATCTCCTAATCAATCCATCCCATGCCAATCCACAAGGTCCGTTTTCAGGGAAGGAATCCCATTGCCGATGTAGATCCTTTCCATCGGGCGGGGGTTTGCCACGATGGAAAAATGTCTGGCAAGGGATAAAGTGATTTCTAGTACTGCGAAGAAGAACATATAAAAAAATTAAGCTTTATGAAATGACAAAATTTTCGGCAATTTTATACACCTTTGCCACCTGCTACCTGACAAAGCCACGATCATCCAAACTTTATAGTGGCCGATTGTTCCTACCTCTGTTGGGGTGTATGCGCAGAGAAAGTTTCAGCTTTTATGCTATGACGAAGGTCTGGCGGTCGCTGGCTTTTGCTCTATAGCGTACGGAAACGCACTGAAGTCTGCTCTGGCTTTTAGTAGAATGTGGCAGAAAACGAAAGGACTGCACCGGGCGCAAATAACCCCAGGTACACCTCACCGATGAAGCAAAATGTCACTAATATGCTTAATTTGGGCAAAACATAATATATTTCAAGTGCTGTATTCGCAAAATGTCTCATATCGCTCAATTTTCAGATAAATTTCTGGAAGTCCCACTTAATTTCAGAATCGCAAAACGTAGTTTTGCTAAGACACTTTTTATATCATTCTTAGTTATTTGTGGTTAGTAAATATCTGTAATAATTATGAATGATGCGTAATAAGAAAGCCGGTTAAATGGAGTAAATCGTTCCGAAAAAAAATGAGAGAAAAAACTTGGAAGTGTGCAATACAATTAAAACAGAGAAGAGGAATAACTATACAGCTGGCGACGAACTCTAGAATAATAATTGTTAATAATTCGTAACTACGTATTTATCAAACGTAACCACCGATATTTGAGGAAATTAAATTCTTAGATGACTTTAAACAATTTTGAATTTTTCAACTATATTTTCTTCATTCTTCCCTCAATTCCTAAACGAAATACGCATGTAGTTCTGCCGATCGAGTTCTCACTTGAGACAGCAAACAACAAAACATTGCAGAAGGGGCATTTTCAGGTTACTCAGCTCGCGCGAATGAAAACAAAGCTAATTAAAAATGCAAAAATAATATTTCGATCTGAAAAAAATAGAACATTTGTAAAAGGCATTTTAACGAGTAATATCTGTGAGTAGGGTTGCCAGGTCGCCAAACCAAATAGCCGGACAGACCAGCCAGTTTAGCCGGGCATTTGGGTAAAAAGGCCGGACAGCCTACAATATTGAGGATTTTGTCTCAGTATTAATAGGTACGACAAAAAAATTGTATGTAAAATCAAGCTTTTGTGATTATTACTATGAATCTTGTTAAATTCTAATGAAATATAAATAACATCGAATGCCAAATCAGTTCAAGTACTTTAATACTAATCAGCCAAAGTTACCAGTAAAAAGACTAACAAAAGCCGGACATGCAATCAGAAAGCCTAACTATGTCCGGCTTTATCCGGACGCCTGGCAACGCTATCTATGAGAAAGGTCATTTAAACGGTAATTTTGTAGAAGGGCCGTTTTCAATTAGTCTTTCCTATTTTTATGATGGATTTATTGTATTTAATCATATTTATCTGAAGAGGCCGTTTTAATAAATGCATTTGCGATGCGCCGCAAAACGAATCCAAAATGTTGCATGGGAAATAAAAAATGATGATCGTTGGCAAGTAATAAAAATGTGAAACCAGGAGGACGCAGAGGTGTGTAAAAGCTAGATTCGGCCTTTCCTTTTCACGCTTTTTTTTGCGTTAGTGACGTCAGCGCAGAGCGGAGACAGCGTAACGAGCCGCGGTAAAATGTTCCCGAAAGTTGCGGACAGTTAAAAATAATTTCTTTTTAAACATGCCGACAAAAACTGTCCGCGACATTGTCGCCGTGTCGCGGTGTTTCTGCTACGGGGCTTAATTCATCTATGCTGTATGAAAATAAGAGAAACACACTTTGAAAGAAATTGATTTTTGACATTTGGTATTAATCTCTATTTCCTGAAAGAAAAAAAAACCCATAGTAATAGATATTAACATAAAATATCATGAAAACTTTTCTGGAGGAGGGCGGGGGTGGGGAGAATAACTATAGAAAAGTTTTTAATATTTCGTACAGTAGCGTTGACAGTAGTAATAACAAGATTAGCAAGTTGTTTGACGACGAAGTTGCTGTACCTGCAAGGCCTGAGGCAGCATTTGTAAATATCACGTTGCTGTGTAATTGCGCTGTTACAAGTGAACACTGTAACAAGTATTTATACTTATCATTTTTTTTTTCTTCTCTTCAAAAGTTCATTTAGTGGCTTATCATATACTTCATTTAGTCTATTTTATAAGTCTTTATATTTTAACATGGTTTATTTTAATCGTATTATTTAAAGAAAAAGAGCATGTGACTCAAATGGTGAACTCTCGTCGATTATGACGCAAAGGGTTATACATAAATATATATGGTGAATTACGTCAATGGGAAATGATGCCTTTTGTGCCAAATATACAAGCTGTTTCATCTGGTTTTCCAGAGTAGATAAAAATAGTACAGTAGACACCGGTTATAACGTACTCTCTCGGGACCTAAAAGATTAGTACGCTATAGCCGAACGTTATAAGCAGTACCGCCGGTAAGATTCAATATTACACCAAAAAAAAAGAAAGTGGGCTCATAAGTTCATTGCAATATGTGTTTTAAACTAGTCTGATTTTTTAAAATTTAAATTAAACAGAGAAAATTCTTTATTACTTACAATTTTTATTGAGATAAATAATTTGTAATTTTCTTTTGTTTTAAATGGGCAGATGCTACTTTAAAAATACCGTTTTGGATATCCATAATAGACTTTTGTAGAGTCTCTGCATCATCACTGCGGCATTCAAAAATTCGTGATAATGTTTTTGCAGCATTGAATGCTTCAGGTATGCTTGGTATAGGCTCCTCGGAATCTTTATCACTATCATCAGAATCATTATAGAAAAGGTTTTTCAGGAGGCATTTACATTGATGAATGACCAATAAAAAACATGGTCTTGTTCTTAGCTCTATCTAGCCAAAATGATAAAAGATCGCTCCCTTCATTCATATACAATTCATCTCGCTAGAGAATCTGAAAACTGACAACGAGTGTTTTTGAAGATACTGAAATTTCCGAGAACAAGGATATAAAATTCTTAAGAAAAGCAAAATTTTATTTTTGGCTTTGGTATAAAAAGTACGTTATAGCCGAAATACGTACTTCTGCTAAGTGCGTTTTAACCGAAGTTAAATAATATTATTAATATAGGACTTCAATCAGGACCTAGCTTCTGGGTACGTTATAACCGATAGTACGTTATATCCCAGGTCCGTTATAACCGGTGCGCACTGTATATTTTTATTGTTTCATGTGCACTTGTTTCTAATTCTTGTTTTTAATTCTTAATTATAGGCATAAATCAGTGCTTACATGAATTTCTGCCATATAATTTGAAGAGCATTAAGCTAACAGACTCATTGGAAAAGGCATGAATTAATTTTTAGTATTCAGTCTTTTTTGATAGATCTGTTGGACACTAAACTTAATGAATAATCGTATAGAAAGTAAGTATTTCACATTAAAAATATGTATATATTGTTTTAATTTTGTTGTGTATATTCAAAACAAAACAGTCATATTGGTTTGATTCAATTATTTTAATTGTTCCCAGTAATTGAAATAAGAAATTGTTTTGGTGTGAATGAGCAGATGCGCAGAACTAGCAGAAGTATATGTATACTTTTATAATGTATGTATATAATGTATCTATAATTGCAATTTATTTTCAGAAAGAAATGCATACTTTTTTATTTATTTAAGAATAAGATATCTATTTTGATAAGATACCTATGATAGATGAGTTAATTTTTTTCAAACATAGGTTTAATGCCTTTTTTCTGTTTTAATAATTTAATATTAATTTTCATTAAGTCATTTTTGTTTTATTTTAAGTTAAATTACTTTTAGAAATTAATAAATAAAAAGTAAATTTCTTTTAAATATTCATAATGAAATTATAATGCTTTCTTTTGTAGTTTTATACAGGTATGAAACAGGATTTCTCAGGTTATGCATTAAATTTCTTTAATCGAAAATAATATTTTTTTAAACTACCAGTTAAAAAACAAAAATAGATCTGTTTGTTTAGCTTCTAAAATATACGAGCATTCTTTCACAGTACAAAATTTTATATGGTTCAAATTCATAAAAAAAAATAATTTCAAACATAAGTTTCCAAATTTTAGGACAATTTCACTTTTTTACTCTTGATTTCGACATTCCAACACAACACACACACACACAATATGATGTGGACAACACATGACTTCCTTGCACGTCTATTAAATAAAAAATATTTTTAGCGCACTTCCTATAAACTTATTTTGTTTAAAAAATATAAAATACTGCAGTAATAGTAAGGTTGAGCGATTTCTAGCCAAATATATCGATATCGCCAAACTTGGTTCAATTCGAAAGATTTGCTTCTGACACTTAATTTGGCGATCTTTCACCAAAAGCCGACAAGCTTGAGATAGTTTGTGAGATATTGGGGATAGCCAAAGTAGTAATTGACCAGAATTTCAATGAATTGAATGTATTTATGCACCTTAATGTATTTAAAGTCATTTAGCTAGAGATGGGGAAAGAATGAACACCCTGTTCTTTTGAACCTGTTCTCAAGAAAGAACGGGAACACCCTGTTCAGTTATCACTGCAAAAACATGTTCTCAGTTCATTAAGGTCCGACGTTTAAAAATTTTATGGCAGGCAAGCGCGTTGAAAAGAGAATTTTTGGAAAATGCCTTAAAGGTGAAATTTCTCATTGAAAGGCATGATTAATATTTTTTCGCTAAGAAAAATTTAAATTCTGGGGGGCCAGACCCCTCCCCCACATTTGCTACGCATCTGATGGTGGGGACAGAAGTTCACAATTTTAGCTTTATCAAATTCTAATTGTGGAATCTTAGTTATTTTGAGAAATAATGATAACGAAAATGATTATCTGGGGGGGGGGGATATAACTTTTAACCCAACCTACCATAATTTTAGAGTGGACCCGGGCTAAAGAAGCTTTCTTATATGTTCAATACGAAATGCACTCACACGAAAACAATTCGTCAATTTTTATTATTCCAGCCAAACTACTCAATTTGAATCAAAGTAAACAATTTAATAATAAAGAAAATGATAGTCTGAAACACAAACAAATCGAAAAAAAATATTTTATCAACGTCAAACAATAATATAAGCATTACACTATTTCCATATAAAACGCGCCTTCGCTTCATACGCTCTTAGCTATCTCTTATTGGCTGAAAAAGAACCTGTTCCGGAGCAGCCCTCTCCTATTGGCTGAAAAAGAACAAGTTCTTTGATTACGGCTGGAGGAGTTCTCCGATCAATGAGCTGGAACACCTAGTTCAGCGTTCTTTTCCTGAACTGGTGTTCTTTTCGGACCGGAGAGCTAAGGCGTTCTTTCGGGGAACGGGGAGCTAAGGTGTTCTTTCCAGGAACGGAGTAAAAGGCGCTCTTGTTTTGCTGAACAGGTTAAACGAAGTGTTCTTTGGTGAACGGTGAAAGGTGCTCTTTTATTGATCTGTTCCCTGTTCTTTTGCTTAAGTTCTGAGCTAGGGTCAAAGTTGTGGACTTGGAGTCAGAAGCAAGAGCGTACTTAGACGGGGGGGGGGTCCTATGAGTTCGGACGCCGCTCCCCCGAAATTATTACATTATATGTACATGGTGTATTTATACAGGGGCGTAGCCAGAAAATTTTTTCTGTGTGGGGATGGTGAGGGGCATGGGCGCCGGCAGCATAGGGCAAGGGGGGCAATGCCCCCTCTGGATTTTTGTATGCAGTGTTATCCCTTGCTTTTTTGCTCTTTCCAACATGGTAACCATACGTTGTAGTAGTCTTTGCCCCTCCCCCTTGAGTAGTCTTTACCCACCCCGTGGGGAAATATTCTGCCGGCGCCCATAGTGAGGGGTATGAAATGCAGTGATGTATAAATGAACGAAATGTTTGCGCAATAATAATTTTTTTTTTAAATTTTGCTAAATTAGACAGAAATTGGGTGTGGGGGATATATCCTGAAAATTTTATCCCGATATACCATGCTCCCCGACTCCGAAATTATTTTCTAGGTATGGCCCTGGTCGGAAGCCATTTAATCTGGATTTTCGGAACCATGTAATTTTATATGCCAAAGTCGTATTCATTTTCTTAAATCGTAGTCGAAGCAATCGACATATTTATACACGCGTATTATTTTTAATCTGGAGCCTGATACTTACAGCTTTTTAAACGGAGTCTTTTATTTTTAAGCTGGAGCATGTACTTTTTAAGCTGAAACTTTACTCTTTTTTTCTTTTTAAGCTCTAAGAGTGTATCGTCACTTTTGTGGGCTCCCCCATTGGAAATGTGCAGGTCCATGCCGTATATTTTTAACCTGAAGGCTACACAATGATTTTTTTTTTTTAAACTTGAGATGGATTTATTTAATATTTTGAGTTAGAGTCTAAACTTGTTTGTCGTTGGAACCAAAGCCATATCTTTTAAGCTGGAGTCCGACACATATATTTTTATTTGTAGTCGCAGCCAAAGAATGAATGTTTTTTTTTTTAATTATTATTATTCGAGCCGGTTCCATAACCTTTTGGAGCTAGACCTGGAACAATAAAAATTTTTTAAGGTAAAGAGGCGGACCGAACGGCGGAAAAGGGTGAATTTTTCATAAAACGATTTCATCTTTATTATTTTGTTAAAAACATTTTAAATTGAAGGGGGGGGAGCAGACTTCCTGGTTCACCTCCTCGGATACAAGGGATCAGAGCCGTATCCAGAAAAAAAATTATCCGGAAAAAAATTTCGGAGGGGGACCAAACGAAAGAAAGGTTGAATTTTTCACAAAGACTTCATCTTTATTAGTTTGTTAACAGAAGTTTAAATTTCGGGGGTGTGGTGGACCAGACCCCTCGGTACGGCCTTGAAGGGGGTACTCCCTCTCCAGCGGTCCTACAACACCCCCTCCCCCCTCCTCCAGGGAGTTACGACTTTGATTATAGGGTCGAAGCTTTCCCGAATGTATTCCAAAGTGGGGGTGTTGAAAACTGCATCTTCCGTTCGCTTTATCATGAAATTTATGGTGTGGACTGGAAATAAGACTAGGAAAGGGGGGGGGAGAATTCATCGCAGATTATCAGCTTCGGCGGTCTGCTGTAGTAGTGCTGAAGCAGAAAAACAAAAACAAAACTGGTGTTTTGTTGGAATTGATTTTTCTCTTAGTTTACATTTAGCTATTGCATTAGCATCTTGGAATATTGTTCATCGAATCGTTGAATAAACACTTCTGTGGTTGGATCATTTTTATAACTTGTAAATAATGATAACAATTATCTAAATAAATTAATCCAGTCAAAAATTAACAAAAATTTGTAATTTATATTTTTTAAGTGAATCTAATATTGTTTATCATGCTGTGTATGAAGTACATACAATCATATATCTATATCGTGTATATTGAATCAGCCATTACTGTACTTAAACTTATATTCAGTTCAAGTAAATTAATGTTTAAAAAAATGAAGATTTTGTAATATTGTCTTTTACTAAATACGGATTTTAAATTAATGAAAGCGACACAGAAGAAGTTTACTAGTTCTTTAGCTCTTCTATAGTGTTTCATTATATTTAATTAAAATACCGACAAGTCTAATCAAACAGTTATGAATATTATGCCATTTTATGAGCTTTCCGAATCAAATATTGTTTACTAATGTAAGCAATATTGCACTACTCACGTAAGTAATCGAAAATTAAGCCTGGCCTAAATAATTCTCTCTAGAATTTCAGTTTTTCCATTTATTTTTACATACGTGCTATGAGTAAGGATAACAAAAGTAAATAAAAAGCATCGGAAAAAATTTTGATTTAAAAAGATGTGCATATTTAACAGTATATTATAGAACGTTAATATAATTAAAATATTTTTACAAAAAATTACTGTTAACATACTTGATTGAAGAAAGCCAGAATGTTGGTTGCAAAGTTTTTTTTTAAACATTTTACAATTGTTGTTGTTGTTGTTGCTAATGCCCTCTGGCAACCCGCGGGCGGTGTCAGATCCCTCAAATAGGCAGACAATGAGCGGAAGGGGCTGCTTTCCTTTTGATGAGCCCCAGTGGGAGGAACTCCGACTCAGCTTGGGGTCCCCTAATTTTGAACCAATTCTAGAGGAGGGACCCACCTCCTGAAATCGGCACCCCCAGAGGTATCGTTTAACAATTTGGAGGACATTGAAGCCACGACGGATTTTACGTGCACCAGCTCCCATTAGGGTACACGGTCCTACAGCAGTCGAGCCGAGAGGAAGTTGACCCTCCCAAGCACTGGCCAATCCGGATGCTGCTTCACTTTTCGTGTTCTTATGGGAAGTGTGTATGGAAATTTAGTGCCCAGACCACTGCGGGTTTTACAATTTGTACTAAAGTATAATACATGTTAAAAAAGACGTATATTTTCATTTTTAAATTGAATAAAATAGTCACAATAAAGCTACCATAAATCAAAGAACCTGTTCTCAAAAGAACAGGAAAAAGAACTGTTCTTTAAAAAAGAACGGGAACGGTGAACAACTGTTCTTTGAAAATAACGGTTTTTCCCACCTCTACATTTAGCTGACCCTTTAAAGAAATTACCCAGTCGATTGCAGTCAAAAAAGATAATGAAAACTGTTAGATATTACAATAGTTCTAAATACAAAAGTTCAAAATTCTATGGGTTAAAGTTTTAGTTATGCAAAATACAAAATAGTTTTTGGCGCCAAATTTGGCGATATTTTGGTGAAACTCACAAAGATCGACGACAAATGGCGAGATTTTGGGCATAGACAAAAAAATGACAGACTATTGGCAAAATTGGCGATATTTCGGCAAAACTCGCCAAGGTCGATGACAAATGGCGATATTTTAGCCATGGACCAAATGACTATCGCCAAATTTGGCGACATTTTGGCAAAAATCGCCAAGGTCGACGACAAATGGCGAGATTTTGGGCATGGACCAAACAGTGACTGACTACAGATGTAATATATTGAAGATGTCCATAGACACTAATGTATTCAAATTCTTTTGGGTGGTCCTGTAAATAAACTCTCCAGTAGATTGGAACCAAAAATCAAGATGCACAACTAGATGTTACAACAATCTTAAGTATGAAATTTCTACATTCTACGACTAATAGTTTTTCAGGTTTGAGAGTTAAATACATATGCACATACACCAAAAGTCGCCAAGCTTCGCGACTTTTGGCGTGATTCTTGAGGGAGGCACGTGACCGTGGTCTGACCATCACCTAACTATATGGTAGGACGGTATTGTGCTTGAAATGGATGAATGTCCTTGAAATCGCCCTGGACCGTAATGCATGGGAAATCTTAAGTTTTCGTGTAGCAGACCTATAAAATAAAGCCACTTTTTTGATGGAGAAATTCATTTTATAACCCTTAACAGCATATATCACTTCTGAGTCGTTTGAAATAGCCTAATACCTCTAAAATACGGTTTAATGAATTTCGGCCCATACAGCGTAATGTATTTTGAATCTTTTGGGAGGCCCTATAGATAAACTATCCAGTCGAATGGAGCTGAAAGGGGAGGTGTATAATTAGATGTTACAACAATCCTAAATATTAAGTTTCAACATTCTACGACCAATAGTTTTTGAGATATGCGAGTTACATACATAGGTAAGTACGAACAGACGAGGCATGGAAAAACTGGTCAAGATAGACTCGCCGTTCGTCAAAATGAGTTGCAGACGCATTTATATGATCGTGCATGCTAGCATACGATGAGATGCATCGAAAAAATCCTTAAAATTATATTTAGAGGTAGTCAAAATTGGTCTTTTCGTCGAAATTTGGCTCCCGAAATTTTTCGGGATCACATTACTTCCTTATACTACGTACAAGGAAGTAAAAAAGATTAGTCAAAGTACTTTATGTATGGAGAGGATAATCATACACAATATTGTAGTACAGTCAGACCTCGATATAATGTCATCGGCATATAAGGTCACTTTTCCAAAGTCCCGCCTCACTGAATAGGATTCCATTTCCAACATTCGCTTCAAATTTTTGACTTGCCGGCGTGTGTCGCCGGCGTAAACACACCCACGGCGTGTAGTGGTTAGAACAATCTGTCGGACCTGTGATTAAGGGCGAGATTCAAGTGAAACACAATTCGAACGTTTACCGCGTCGAACAGGGGAAACTTCGAAATATATCAATGTTTCTTATTCAACTGAAACAAACCCATCGTGTTTTGATCACGTGGCAGCCCGATAAGTTTGTTCATTGGAAGCATTCTGCGGACTGAACTGGGAACTGAGGACTGAAAAATGTTCGATTCGAACTCGATAGCGCGCGTTTCACTTGAATCTCGCCCTTAGTGTCCGAATCAAAGCTGGTCGGATAATTAAATGTTGCCTGAAAAATTATTTCCTGGTACAAATATTAATCACGAGATTTATTACCAAGGAGCAACTCTAAAACAAAATTAATCACTACATATAACTAGCTAAAAATAATTTAAAAACCCATTCAGGCTTTATCGATATTGGCCGGTCCAGCTTTCACCGATATTGGCTAATGCCCATCTCCAATATTGGAAAAAAGGTTAACCGTTAGATATTGGCCGGTCCAGCTTTTACCGATATTGGCCAATATTGCCAACTCTGTATTCGACATTGTCCAATATTGCTGTGCTACTGGGGCAGGCAAATGCAGGAAGTGAAGTACAGCTCTGAGCGCAAACATAGAGGCAGTGACGTGTCTTATGAAAGCGGGGAAAGGTCCGGAGAAGGAAAGCGGCAGCCCCAAGGTACTTAGTAGTTGACAACGGGAGGTACTATATTTCTTGCAGGAGAAGAGAATGTGGTCAAGAGTTAGTTTGTAAGGTCAAAAGTTTCAGGGATGTGGCAAGTGGTTCAGAGACAACTTGGGGAGATGTTAAACCGGTGATATAAGACCCTGGTGAGAAGCATGTGGCAGATCAGCCGAGTGAAGAGAACATCGTCGTGTCTGTTATTGAATTATAGTAAAGTGTTTTTGGCAAACGGGATCTCACCATGGGTTGCCTTATATTTGCTATCATTGTATAGTGTCGCGGTTTTCTGGCGAAGAATCCTAGTTATGTTTGCATTGACGTCTTCGGGAGCCACCCACTATAAATGAATGGCAGAGGGGGAAGGTCACTCTAGCGGCTTCATCCGCCCATTCTTTTAACAGGATGCCCCGGTGTCCAGGAGTCCAGTTAATTTGAAAACTGGGAACCATCTGTGAAGACACAGTAAGCTTTTTGTACAGGTGCTGGATAACACGAGGGGATTATGATCGCAGGAAGACAGAGCTTTTAGAACCGACAGGCTGCCGGTAAGGACGATCGTGGAGTTGTTGCAGTAGAGAAGCTCATCCAGAGCATTACACAGTGCTTGGGCTTCCGCAGTGAAAACAGAGTTTATGTAGTTGAGGATATAATGGAATTTCTAGTTTAAGGTGCAACTACTAATGACGATGATGTCGTCTATTTTGCTTGCATTCAGTCGTTATAAAATTGTGAATTGGCCGGAGCAGTTCGAAAAAATCATTGAAAAGGTTCGAAACCGCAGGGGAGCAGTGATTTTTGTTTTGGAAGGCCAGTCCATCAGGGATGACGGACCAAGGCACCGGAGAGAGGAAGGACGAGGGGGCAGCCTGGATGAGAGGATCGATGTTACAGTCATAGTCGGCCAAGATACTGTTAATGTCTGGGAGGAGGGGGAAACGAGACTTCAGAGATTGATATCCATAGCTAGAAAGGAAAGGCCACAGAAGCGACAGCGTCCCTAAGGGGAAGCGTTTGATCCAAAATTTAGTCGTAAGAACTCGGAGCCTGTCGCTGACACTAGGGAGTTAGCGTGTTTTGTCTAGACGATGTTTGGGACCCACCTGGGGTCACCTAGCGCAATAAGTAGAGACAAAGTTTGAATTACTTCCAGACTCCTAATCAGAGAGGCACACTGAGAGTAGAGAGCGGGGGCACCGTAGTCCAAAAGGCTTCGGATGGTGGAGTTGGCAAGTTTCACTCTGTGCGCCAAGCGGGCTCCGTAGTGGCGAGAGGACAGCACTTTTAGAAGATTTATACGCTTGAACGCTTTTTTCTTTATATAATTTGTGTGATTACGGAGACCATCCCGTCTCGAAAAATGAAACCCTGGATATTTTATAGAATTCGACCACTCAATTGTATCCCCTGTAAAGAAAAATTCACACGACTTTCCCCGTTCCTTCGCGAGAGACATTTTTTCGGGCTAACAGAAAGTTTCCAAAAGCGGCACCACTAACCGATCCGCAACACTGTTGAAGTTTTCTCTCACAGGTAGAAAGATTATGATGGGAACACTATAAAAAGATGTCGTCCGCATATACAATCGATTAACACCCAGGACCGCGAAAAAATCATATATATCGTGAACAGGAGATGATGTTACCCTGAGGGAGACCCTTGGAGTGGGGGTGCAAGCTTGAAACAGTGCCCCTCCAAGAAACCTGAATGTGCCTCTCAAGAAGGAAGTTATGAATCCAGCGAAGGATCCACCCGTGGATGTTCAGCAGAGCGCATTTTGATATTAAGCCGCAATATAAAGAGTCGTAGGCCGCATGAATATACAGTGAGACTCCTATAAAAAACTCTTTGTGGTTACGGGCCATGTTTAGATCAAGATTCAGCCTAGTAACCGCCGTCTGACTGTCTCTGTACTGCAGGAATTCAAAGTGTCTGGGATCAACTGAATGATACGAGAGAAGGAAATGATTAAGACGATGGCAAATCATACGTTCCTGAACCTTGCACATCACCGCCGTCAGGGCGATGAAACGATAAGACTTAGCGGCATCAGCAGGCTACTCTGGTTTGAGGATTGGCAAAATACAAGAGGTTCGCCAGTCAGTGGGATATCCCCAGTATCTCAGATTAAATTACTATATAGTTGTAGGAAGAGCTTTAGGGAATGAGAATTCAATCCCTTGAAAAGGCGACTATTCGCAACCGGCGTGGTGACATTAGTGGCGTGTACCGCGTATTGCAGTTCTTTAATAGTAAAAAGCTGATTAAGGGGGTCCGATTCCAGGCCACCGTAGTCTATAGGCAGAGGTTCATGCCTATCTGAGTAGCTGAAGTGATGCGCCAGAAGTTCCGCTTGGGCCTGAGAAAGCAATGAAACTTACACCGTCTTTTAAAAGAAAATGGGAGGAAGGGCTGGAAGTAGGACGAGAACGGAACTTGCGAAAAATTTTATAGAGAAAGCGCCCATCCCGGGACGCACGGCACGTGCGGTCCCAGATAACCTCTTTAAGTTTAGAAGCGGTTCATTTGTATTTGTGTCAGTATAACATGGAAACAAGGCTGCTTGCCTTGTGGAGGAAAAAGTGCTTTTGGTGAAAAGATTCGCGCATCGTACAGTCCACCAAGGGGGAAAACGATTGGGGCCGTGAGACGAAAAGAATGTGTGCTCACGAATGCTGGAAGTAACTATTTCAAGGAAATCAGGAAGGGCGAGGTCGGAGAGATTTCGTAAAGCTTCGTTGACCTGACAGCAGATCCGGCTTCAGCGGTACAAAGGCCGTGGGGAGAGGGACAGGGGGAGACTAGAGATCCAGAGCTGGATGGGAAAGTGATTACTATCAAACATTCATCACACACCCGAATAGAGATAAGGTCGTAAATCTCCGCAGTGCAGAGGGACAGATCGATTAGCGATGAGGAGCCATTCGGAGAAATATGAGTAGGAGAGGAGGAGTTCAGCAACACGAAAGAATTGCCAAAAAGCCACTGGCAGAACTCATCGCTCTCAGAAGAAGAATTAGGAGAGGCCCACCACGGCTGATGTAAATTGAAGTGGTAGGTTAGGTTCTGCAAGGGAGGAACATATAGTGCGTAGGTCTCTTACTACATGGCCGTGACGAGAGTACAAATTGATGATGTTTAATTGAATATTAGGAAGGTGAACCGAGACTCCCAAGATTTCATTGTCACCAGAGGAGGAGATACTCGGGAGACGGAAAATTAGAAGAAACCGCGATGGCGAGACCGCCATCCGGAAGGGATGACCTGTCAAGGCGGTATACCACCTTACCACTGAGGTGAAAACTAGAAGGCTCTTTTAGGAAAGTTTCCTGCAGAAGCAGGACGTCAGCATTCGAGAAAGGAGGGAGGGGGAGCTTCAGCCAGGCCTCTTTATTCTTTATGCTGTAGCAGTTCAACTGAAATAAGGAAAAAGGAATTTAGCTAAAAGTCAGAACGGGAGAGAAAGTAAAAGCAAGGGGAAAAACAAGGCCAAGGCCTGACCCCAAGAGAGGAGACACAGCAAAAAAGAAAGAACTATTTTTTTTCTTCTATCCCTCCAGATGAAACAAACTAGACCAAAAATCCACGTTGCACGACATCTCCGAGCCCAGGGCCCCCCCGGGGGGGAGCAGAGCTGGAGCCATTACTTACTGTTGTCTTTCGGGCCTCGCTCAGAGCCAGTCGGGGAGAGGCTACCCGAGGAAAGGGCCGTATCACAGGGGATTTTTAGTGGTTGCTTCATTTTGATTGTGATGGTATTTAGGGCTAACATTATGCGGTCCATATTTTTTTGTAGCAGTTCGTTCAGGCACTTGATTACATTATTAGTTCGTTGTTCAAAGTCTCTGGTTATACGTTCTGCGTCCGGTGGTGGGGTACTAGTGACTTTGGCGTGAGACTTCGATTTAGTAGATTGTTTAAATTGCCGTCTGGCTTCTGAAAATGTTAAGAAATGTGTACTTTTAAATTGCAGGAACTCGGCTTCTTGTAAGCAACTGGGGCACTGGCTATATTCCACCCGGTGGGCCTGCTAGCAGTTAACAGATTGAGGTTCTACTAAGCAAGCTTCTGAATGGCTTTTTCCACAGTTAACGCAAATATGTTCGTGTTTACATTTGGATTCAGTATGATCAAACTTTCTGCACTGACGGCATGGTGTGGTCGGTCAATAAACATGGTGACTTTTTGGATTGTCAACCAGAGTTTAATTTCTGGAGGTAGGACTGTTCCTAAAATAGTGATGAGTACTGGGACGAATTCGCTGTGGCTTTCTCTTTTCAAAAATCGGCAGGCTTCTAGAATTGAAATGTTATTAGTTTACTCAAGGTCAATTATAAGTTCGCTAAGCTTTACATCAGCAGGAATGTCAAATAAAAGGAATCTGTTTGCAATGTTTATCCAAGATGTCCGGCTGTTAACAGGAATGCCCAGAAACGAATGAATATTAGACACATTTTCGGCAAATTCTACATCGTTGGTTTGTATAAGAATGGCTCCATTTCTCGTATAACTCTAATTCTTTATTTTTCAAAAATTAGGCACTTTTTAAAATTTCATTATATACTGTTCTGGGGTCTTTCCTGGGAACAAATTGTGAATTCGTGCTAGTCAAAAAAATATTAAAGTCTGTTCACGCATTAGCGGCTGCTTTTCTCAAGGCAGAACATTCATCTACTGTGACACGAAAATAATTAGGGTTATCGAAAACATCAACCTCCATATTAGAAGAGTTTGCTAAAGGCGTGCTATCTATATTAAACTACGAGTGTGCCACAACCCACCTCCCGCTTAGGGGGACCCCAGAAAGGGAAGCCAATAGTGAAAAGGGACCAGAGCAAACCAACTGCAGAAGAATTAAAAATACCTGAACTATAAATACCTGAACCAGACTGCTAAGAGATAGCCGCATATAAAAGCAAGGAAAAATTAACTACAAAAGATCGGTGACACAAACTCTGTATCACCGAAAAAAGCTCAAAACAGCTGCATAAAAATAAGCAACACCCCGTTGCCTGTCGAACGCAGAAACAAACAAAAATGAAAGTCAAACGTTTTCTAGCTTAGCAGATAACCACCAAGCAACCTACCCCTTGGCCGCTTTCGTAAACGCCAAACGAGTTGCACTCGTGCAACGAGTTTCTATCTAAGGTGTTCGTAAAGGAAACTGAGTGCTTTCAGTTAAAAAACTAGAGCGTTCGTATACAAAACTGGGTGCAATTAGTTTCAAACGAAGTAAACTGAGAACGAATTAGGTTCGTTGAGTTTTACTTTCTGCGCGTTGTTTTTGTTTAGAAATGGCGTCCGTTGTTATGGAATAGTATGATTTTATGAAAAGTATTTTACGTTTGCTGAAGCTGTAAATATTAGTTTTTCGAGGAGGAAATTGAGACATACGTTAGAAACTGCTACGAAGGTACATACTTTTTCAAAGGTAATCATTTTCTTGTATTTTTCATTTTAGTAAATCCAAAAATGCATGTTTTAGTGTCGAGATTGAAGTTGATTTAAATCGTTATTTGCGAAATTTGAATTTCTCTTGCTAAAAACTTTTGAAAGAATGAAGTTTAAGTTGAAATTTCTAAATTTTAATCTGTGCACTTCAATGATGGCCATTCTTTCTTTTAAAAATCCTGTTGATTTTATATTGAGTATGTACTAAAAAGTCTCCTCAGCAAAGTTAACGTATTCGCGAATTGTAAACAAACACGTCTCCTAGGCGACGAAACTCAATAAACTGAATTTGTTCGTAAAGGTAAAGGAACTTATAACCACTGACAGCACTCAACACACGCATTCCAGTTTTCTTACGAAAACGCGTGCAACGAGTTTGTCGTATACGAATGCAACCCTTGCAAGCGAACCCGATATGAAAATAAAAGTATAGAAAAAATAATCCGACGTCAGAGGGCGCTTTCTGTAGTGGGGGTTTTTAAGATTGCAAATGCGCAAATCCTAAACAGGAGGAATGAATAGAAACACGGAGTGAGCGTGAAGTAGAAATAGTAAAGCTACAACTGTAACCGGTTTTCGTACTACAAGCTGAGTGCTGCTATCAAGCACCTGCGCGTTTCCATGTTATCCTATGGGATAACAGCTTTTATTTGTCGCTTAATTTCCCAGAAAATAAATTGTCCCTACCAAATATTTTTGTGCAGAATGAAAATATAGTATCTTGTATAGCATATAGCTCCACAAACGGACCTTCTAAAAAGATTTCTGGGGTAATTTTTCAGAGTACACCCTCCAAAAAAAGTATTCGAGCAAGAGAGAAATTTCCTATTTTAGATTTGCGAATAATAATTGAGTTTTTGAAAAACGCACAACCTGACAGAAATATAGAAATTCATATTTATACATAGCCTAATTCATATTCTATGATAAATTATTTTTAATATACGAAACGAACGTAGGAAATTTCTCTCTTGCTGGAATACTTTTTTTTGGAGGGTGTACATACTACATCAGGTAGTTTTATGCACGTGTAGAATGGTTTAACAATGCACTCTCTCGAAAACGTGTTCGAGCGTAAGTCGAATTCCCTAAGTCAGTTTCATATTTAAAATATTGTACTTCGTAAAAGTGTATCATATCATACATAATAACTTTTCATATTTCTTTCTAATTTTGTGTTTTTTCAAAAGTTACGTAATTCGTTATTTTAAAAACTAAAATAAGAAATTCGACTGACTGACTGATGATAGGTTCTTGGAGGAGTGCCCTGGGCACTAGGCCTTTAACTCCAGTATGTAAGATCTTTGTAGGGTATTTTCAGTCTTGTAATGAGTCCCCACACAGGAAGGGTTGAGATGAATATCAGTCAAGTACAGTAAAAAGTGATCTGCATGAACAGTCCGGCCAAAAAGATGTTAAGTAGAGGAAGTTTTTTTTTTTTTTTTAATGCCGCAGTAGGAAGTACGTTATTGTGGAGGATCAAATATATCAAATATGTCAAGATAAGGGGAGCATTTGGCGAGAACCGCCTTCGGTCCTTTGCTGTTAGATGGATCACGAAAGTCGTAATCCGGAAGTTCGGCAAGAATGTCGTTATTGATACTGGATATATTATCGTAAAAGTTGACGGCAAGTCTGTGGATTGTGTGCTTAATCGGCTCAATGGCCAGGTCATTTTGAATCGTAGTGTTTCTTAGGAAGTGGTTTCCTTTACGGATTTTTCTAAGTATTGCACTTTGTTTATAAGAAATTCGGCTAGTGGGTGTACTTAGTGATATTTTTAGGCTTATAGATTTCAGTTACAGTGATTTATTGAATAAAGTGTATTTATTCAATGACTTGTGTTCGTTTAATTGTGTTAACTACAGCCATACACCCTCCAAAAAAGTATTCGAGTAAGAAATAAATTTCCTACGTTGGTTTCGTACATTAAAAATTATTTATCATAGAATATGAATTAGGCTATGTTTAAGTATGACTTTCCATATTTCTGTCAAGCTGTGCGTTTTTCAAAAACTCAATTATTATTCTCAAATCTAAAATAGGAAATTTATCTCTTACTCGAATACTTTTTTTGGAGGGAGCACATTCCTTATTATATAACTCAGAGCTTCTCAAACTTTTTCTCTGGTGGAGCACTTTGAGGGTCTTGACGGAGCACCTTTAGTGCATTTGAGACTCGGTAGCTGAAGCAACAAGATATTTTTTCGCGTAGGATTTGCTATCTTCGCGAGGAGTACTTAGTGTTCGCGGAGTACTAATTCAGGAACTCTGATATTGATTATTACAATCGTTACAACTATTTTGGGTTCTTTCGATGTTTTGACGCGTCATGTCTCGCTAGCCAATTGAAATCTTTATCCCGTGGCTGTTTCTCGTCGCTTTACGACAAGAGAAGCTAAAGAAAGTTGAACCATATCTGCCCATATCAAAGCTTGTCTAGGATGCCCACAAATGATGTCCGGAACCACACATGTGACAACGATCTCTGGCGTCGGAAAAATCGATACCGTTTTCAGAATTGCACCGTAGGTGATATCTATCCTTTATAATCACAGAAATATAAGAGCTTGCTCACATCATTGGTTTGTTGTGCGAAAGTGAAGCGATTTAAACATTATGTTTGTATTATAAAGTGCGAAAGTTCAGTTGGTCATTTGATTGACTGTCTGGCATAAAATAGCACTTGTATGCTAGAAGCAATAGACGTGAAATACCTATTACATAGCAGCTATATATCTTGATAAACTCTCTCAATCGATGTTCAGTTCTTTTGATAGTATTTAGCGATTTTAAATTTTTATTGAAAAATTTGAAATATCGTATCTTGTGTAATAATTGCGCAAACAAATTTTTCTAATGATTCAGAAATATCTTTTCACAGATGAAAAATAAAAACATTTCTCCCTTTTTAATATTTTTTTTCGATGTTTGCTTGATACTATGGCCGCATTCGTAAACGTCAAACGAGTTACACTCGTGCAACGAGTTCCATCTAAGGATGTTCGTAAAGGAAACTGAGTGCATTCAGTTCATAAACTAGAGTGTTCGTATACAAAACTGAGTGAGGTTAGTTTCAAACTAGTTAAAGTGAGTACGGAGCAATTTCATCCAGTTCTTAAAATGGACACGCTGCACGTTGTTGTTATGAAATAGCGTCCGTAGTTACGGACGCTATTTCATAATGTTGCATGGTATGCTGTATATGCATGGTATGCTGTTATGCATGGTATGTTGCATGGTATGCTGTATATGCATGGTATGTTGCATGGTATGCTGTTATGAAAAGTATTTTACGTTTGCATAAGCTGCTAGAAACTGCAACGAAGCTACAGAATTTTTCAAAGGTAATCATTCACTTGTATTTTTCATTCTAGTAAATTCAAAATGCATATTTTTAGTGTTGACATAGATGTTGATTTAAATCGATATTAGCAAAATTTGAAGTTGCCTTGCTAAATACTTTTGAAAAAATGCAAGTTTAAGTTGAAATTTCTAAATTTTGATCGGTGCATTTCAATTATGGTCACTCTTTCTTTTAAAAATCCTGTTGAATTTATATTGAATATTTACTAAGGCTGTATTCGTAAACAACAAACTCGTTGCAGGAGTTTTCGTAAGAAAACTGGAATGCGTGTGTTTAGTGCTGTCAGTGGTTATCAGTTTCCTTTGACTTTACGAACAACTTCAGTTTATTTAGTTTCGTCGCCTAGGAGACGTGTTTGCTTACAATTCCCGAATGCGTTAATTTTGCTGAGGAGAGTTTTTAGTACATACTTAACTGTATGCACTCAGTTTCCTTTACGAACGCCTTAGATGGAAACTCATTGCACGAGTGTAACTCGTTCGGCGTTTACGAATGCAGCCTAAAAACTCTCCTCAGCAAAAATAACAACAAACATTAAATGTAAACAAACACGTCTCCTAGGCGATGAAACTAAATAAACTGAAGTTGTTCGTAAAGCCAAAAGAAACTGATAGCCACTGATAGCAGTACACACACGCATTCCAGTTTTCTTACGAAAACTCGTGCAACGAGTTTGTCGTTTACGAATGCACGCTATATTATGCACTGAGCTGCTTTCTTCATACAGTTTTACTGGACACCACAGTAAAGCACTTGAATGGTACTCAAGGATAACTTATCTTTTGTAAAATTTTGGCGATATTTTTACTTTCTTGTCCTAAGTGTAGGGAGTATTGTGATCCAAAAAATTTAGATATTAAGATTTTGTCGGAAAAATCAGCCTTGACCATCCCTAAATTTACCCCGAGAAGTTCTTGCGTGACGTCTATGAGGGAGTTGTCGGAGGACGATTAAGAGAAACGTTCCCTCGGCCGCTTACATGACGTATAGTGTACTAAAGGTATTTGAGAAAAACTGACGGACAACTGGAATACACAAAAAGCTGCACTTTATTGTAGGTATCTTCACAAAACAGTTATTAAAGAAACAAGTTCAATTACGCACCGTACATTGCTTCATAAAAAATAACATCAGGAACATATCTAATTGTTCCGGCCACACGGCATGCCGGAGTTCCATAAAAAAAACGAACACAACCTCCTCTGACGGAGAGCAATCGAGAAGTCCTCTCAAATCTTCCTACAAAACTGCCAGCTCTCTACAGGTTGGCGAGTAAAATATGAGCACTCATAAGCCACTGCCCCACGTGACAACCACCGTCCGGTAGGCGTAAACAATATAAAAATTTGAAACAAACGGATTAAATGATTAATGCCAAGACAGAAGTGCCAGAATTTGGCGGATGCCAATACGTAAGGCTACAACCCCGTGTGAAAACACCGACGGAAGACCGGGAGGCGCTAAGAACTAACACAGCATATGCTAAAGCGAAATTAATTTAGAAGGGAAACCCCGAAAAATCCCAGACATAGCGTCGCGCAAAAGGAAAGAATATTTTATCGAGCCGAAAACACAAAGTGGAGAGAGATTAATACGGAATACGTAATTTTGATTTAGAAAGACGAAACATTGGAACATTATTTTAAGACGCGAAAAATATGTGAACTTCGTCACATATATCTCTCCACAGCCCAACAAAAAAATTTTGACGCCAGAAATTTTTTTTTAAACAAAGAACTTTAACCCTTGAATTAAACTGAAAGCCTACATGCAGCGATTATGAGGGCTCATCACAAAAATACAATACCAAATAACATAACAAATTATAAAATACATCACAAAATACCATTTGCAAAAATATCAACAATATTCTGCTACAAATAAAACAATATAAAACGATTCAATTATCCATTACATATCAAAATTACACATGTGCAGAAACTAAAGAAAAATAACCTTGAATATTCAAAATAATATATGTACATATGACGTCATAAATGTGAGATCTCTTTGTAAAAACAACTTTGCAGATAACATTGCAGATAACATTGCACGTTCAAAAACATTTACTTTCCAAGTCCTTTGCATTATCAACGTCCATGCAAAATAAGAAATGAAAGTTTCTCAATATTATTAACAAATCTCAAATATATTTAGTGCACTTAATCAGGTTTAAATTTTAAAATAAAGTTCAAAGATGAAGCTTCTAATTAAATGAATGTCAAAGAAGATTCTAATAAAAGTCATGACATAATTTAAATAAATCAAGTCAAAATGATTGCAATCAAATACCTGAAATGTGTCCAATGCAATTTAGTTGCAGTACAGGTATTGCTATCAACTTTCAAAACAAACTCTCTCTTTTTTCTTAAAGTTTGTTTATTTATTTATTAATATATTTTTTTTAATAACATGAGCTTCAAAACAAACAAAGATTTTTGTGACCAAAAACAGGAAATTTTCAAACAGACGAAACATGAACATAAACAATATTTGCAAAAAAATGGTAAACACAAAAGAAAAATGTATGTTTGTGTGTGTAAAGAAAGTGCAGGTTAGAAAAACCCATTAAATTGTGTAGAAAAGAAAAAGAAAAGTCAATTGTGCTGACACAGCGACAAAAGACGGATGCATGACAAGGTTGACAATGCATCAAAAGTTAATCTTGTTACCAAAAAAACGCGAGCGTAACAAGTATCCCATGGGGACACGGGCGAGGCATGCACAAGGCACCCAAGCCCCGACAGGGGGGGAAAAATAATGTCAAGCAGCACCCATATGTGTAGCAAAACATGGAGACCAAAGTGACAGTGTGAGAAAGTGTAAGTTAAAACCCACAAAAGTGCAAAAAGCACATGTGAACAGAAGCCAAATCTCTTCTCAACAACGGGGCGCATGGGACCTGTAAATTTGGAACGACTTAGCTTCAGGGAAAATTACAAAAAGGGACCGCCAATAAGAAAAAAAACAAAGCATGACACCAACAAAAGAAATGATTCCCAACAACCATTAGCTCACCTACAGATGCGTTCAGCAATATTAACAACAACTTGATTAACTAAGTTTCATGAAAAAGAGGTACATATCATACAGTATACTGAAGTGTACATCTTTAAAAATACTGGACCAGCCAGATACAAACAAGATATTACACAACAGTGTACAAAGCAAGGAAGTGTCTGTGGGTACCTTCACAAACACGCCATTACTAAAACGAAAACATGCATCTACTTTCTAGGTCTTAAATTATACTGATTATGTGAAGTTGTAGGTAGATTAAAATTATCTGTAACACCATTATGGTAGTGATTATTACTATGTAAAGAAAGATATTCAGAACGTGGAGGAGCTAAAATTAATCTATCAATATGTACTCTCTGAGGTTCGAGATGGGGAGCTTGCAAACGTCTAATAGAGAAAGAAACAGGTGAGTGTTTTTCAGTGATCACATAAGGACCTGTGAATTTAGGTTTAAATTTATCCAAAGACTTTTTATAAACAATGTCATTTACATTTAAATCTCTGAGCCTAGCATGTTGTGAGTGTCTCTGAAAGCGAATCGTTTGTGAAGAAATAATGTTTTGATAAGCTTTCTTATAAATAGAGTCTAATTCTTGCATTAATTTATAAGTGTGTATGTCATTAAGATTTGGCGGAGTTGTCTCAAAGTTAAATGTGTCAAAAATAAGTGATAATTCTCTGCCAAAATGTAATAAATTAGGTGTAAAACCAGTAGTTGAATGTGTTGAACCATTATACAAAGATTTGTGAATTAAAATTGCATGTTCGAAGTTGTGGCCATCAAGTAATAAAGAATTTACAGAGTATTTAATGGAAGTATTTATGCGTTCAGCAATCGAATTACATTGTGGATGACCAGCCGAAGAATGATTAATTTTTATACCAAGTTTGTCATGAAAATGATTATAAATTGAGGCAACAAACTGTGGCCCTAAATCTGACAAAATCACTGCAGGACGGCCAAAAGTTGTAAAATATTTAAAAAGAGCCTCGACTATTACATTAGCAGACGTAGAAGTAAGAGGCACAAGCTCCATATGGCGAGAGAAATGATCAGTGATTGTTAGAACAGTACGACCATTACTGAAGGGACCAACAAGGTCAATAGCAATAGTATGTCCTGGATAAGTTGGTGTGTATGTTTGTTGTAAAGGAGCAGGTCGAGTAGGATGATGTTTCACCTGTAAACATACAGTACAAGAGGCAACAAAATTGACAGTATCAGTATAAATACCTTTCCAAAAATACTTCCTTGTTAGAAATTCGTAAGTCTTTTTTAAACCATAATGTGACAGATGAGAAATTGTTAAAGCTTTTGCTTTTAACGAATGTGGAACAACAATTACATGATGATAAGTTTGATTATGAACATTATACTTTTCACACATCAATAACATAGTTTCTGGATGAATAAAAAAGGCAGGATGAGTTGCAGAGGAACCCTTACTTAAAATTTCATTATAAATGACAGACAACTCAGGATCAGCATTTTGCTCTCTGAAAAAAGTTTCATTTGAAATTTCCAACAGTGGATCAGTACTATTTGAATTTTTTGTAACTAAAAAGTTCACATATTCATTATTTTTAGGAACATTATCAACAATTGGTATAACACCTTTATCATAAATTAACTGAGGATTACTGTCAAGAGTTTCAGTATTATTTTCAAAGTTGTCCCTAGATAAATAGTCAGCAAGTACATTCTTAGATCCAGCAATGTGCTGAAAACTAAATGAATATTCTGACAACTCAAGTAACCACCTTGTGATTATGTCAGCTGGGTTGGTAGTCTTTTTATATTTTTTCAAAGGAGCACTATCAGAAAGAATTATAAAATGTCTATTATACAAATAATATTTAAAGGCATTAACAGATTTATATATAGCCATTAGTTCCAACTTAAGAGCAGGATACTTTTGCTCAGCTTTATTTAACGATTTGGAAAAATAAGCAACTGGAAGTAGTTTATTATCATACATTTGTAAAAGACAAGCACTTATAGAAATGTTGGAAGCATCAGTATTTAAATAAAAAGTCTTATTCCAGTCAGGAAGTCTTACCATAGGTTCAGAGAAAAATATTTGTTGCATCTTTTGAAAATTTTGTTCATGTGTAGAAGTCCAAACAAATTTAGCTTTAGGAGTAGTTAATTGAATCAAAGGTTGAGATAACTCAGAAAATGCAGGAATTAAGTGTTTGTAAAAAGTTGCCAAACCAATAAAGCGTTTTAATTGTTTTTTTGTTGTATTAGTTGGAAAAGAAACAACTTTTTCAATGTTACATTGAATAGGCTTGATAAAATGATTTTCAATATGAAAACCCAAATAGTTTGTTGATGTTTTATGAAAAGAACATTTAGTAGGAGCAAGTGTCAAATTATATTTACATAAAACTTTTAAAACTTTTTCAAGTTTATGTACAGTGTCTTCAAAAGAATGTGATCCTATAATAAGATCATCCTGATATGCGAAAATTCCATCTGAGTTAACCTCGTCTAGTAAAAGATCCATAAGAGCCTGAAAAGTTGAGGCAGCGGATTTCAAACCGAAAACCATTCTTTTATATTTAAATGAGCCAAACTGAGAAGTGAAAGTTAATTTATCTTGTAAATCTTTTGGTAAATCTATTTGATGATAAGCCTGTTGTAAATCTAAACTGGTGAAAAATTTATATGTTGATAGATTAGCAATAATTGTCTGAATTTTAGGTAAAGGATATGATGAACCTTGTATGACAGAATTTAACATACGCAAATCAAGGGCTAACCTATACTTCTGTTTGCCAGAAGAGTCAGGCTTTTTCTTTACTAAAATTACAGGACATGCCCATTCAGAACAGTTACGTTCAATTATACCTGCATTCAGTAATTGGTCTATTTGCTCTTTAGCTTCACTTTGAAGAGCCTGAGGAATTGGAAATGGCAATGTTTTTATTGGAAAATCATTAGTAAAGTTCAACACAGGAATAACTCTGTCAGTGTGTCCTAAAGTAGACATATCTTTTGAAAAAGCAGCAAAATTGCTTAGTAATAAACTACTTAATTCACTTTGTTCATTACATTCTAAATGTGCTAAGTCAAAATCAGATGAAGTTAATTGCTGTTTTCTTTTATTAAGCACTTCTGATGAAGGCTGTATTAAATTACACATTTGAAAATTCTCAGAATCATCGGTTAGGTCTCTTTCTTTAACTTCATCAATATCATAAATATTACCAATCTTGGTATTCTTATTTAAATGAATTTTCTGTTCAGATACATTATGAATAAATATAGAAAATTTTTGAGAGCACTTGTTACCATTTTTGTTTTGATTAAAGTGTTCATTTAAATAACAAGCCTCATAAGAAATGTAATTTTCAGCATCATTTGGTGAAAAAAGAAAATATTCAGTGCTAGACTTATTATCACAACAAACCTGAGCATAAATATGCTCATCCGATTCTAAAATGACCTTTTGACATAGATAAACAGAATTGTCATTTACTTTAATTGAATTAGGACCTTTTTCATTATTATCAGTTGCACACACATGCATATTGCTAGAGTCTTTATTATTTAGAAAATATACCTTTAAATCATTAACCATAAGACAAGAATTTTTCATATCAATTGAAATATTGTTTTCTCTTAAAAAAGGAAAACCCAAAATACCATCAAAATGTTCATTAACTGGAATGTCAACAATATAGAAGCAGTGGTGAAAAAACATTGATTTAATTTTAAAGGTTAATTTAATACAAGCAGAGAATTTTATTTTTGAATTAATTGTAGATATAGTGACTGAAGAAGCCAGGTGTTTGTAATTGATTTTAGATTTAATTTCATTAAAAACATCCCTTGTAAGCAAAGAAATAGAACTACCAGTGTCAATCAAGAATTTAAGTTTTTGTTTATTCACCATCACTTCAATTATTGGTAATAAATTACAATCATTGTTCACATTTGCAATAAAATATTCATTTCGTTTTTCATCTTCAAAAAAATTATCAGTCTGTACATATTTAGATTCAGCAATGGTAACAGGTACAATAGTCTGAGTCGAACAAGAACGAACTCTACGCTCATTAGACACTTTTGGTAAATTTTTAGACAAAATTGGGAAATTGTCTGGTGTATGTATGAAAGAACGAGATGTGTTCCCACCAGTCAAATCACACCTCGAAATTAGTTTAAATTACAGTCATTAGAAAAATTTCTTCCTGAATTTCGGAAGTTGGGTCGACGACCAAAATTATTATTTTGTGGAGTATTGTGCAAAACTTTAAATTTTCTACACTGGCGTGCAGAATGATGTCTGCCGGAGCACAATTGGCAGATAATACTACTTTGACCTCTATTTCTGTCATAATTTTGAAAAACTGTATTTCTGTTTTTAAACTGTGTATTATGAGGTCTACGTTGTCTGAAAAAATTCCGTTGCTCAGAAGCAGAAGCAGAAGCATTACGATTGGTGTCAGCAGAACCAGAAGTAGAATTTTTAAAAGTCAAATCATTAATTTTTGAAGCTAATTCTTCAATTTTTTCAGAAATAGCAAACACTGGGGCTTTTTGTTGATTAGCCAAAACAAGTGATTAAGATTGTGTAATATTTTGTAATTGCTGGGCACGCATAACAGCTTTAGAATAGTCAGTTATGTTATCCTCCAAAATTTTAACTCTAATGTTAGATGGCAAAGCCGACATCAATTTAACATATTTAATATCATCAAGAGCTTGAGAATCTTTAATTTTATATACCTTAGAAACCAAAACATTTAATCGATGAACAAAAGCAGTTACAGAGTTAAAATCTTCAAATTTCAAATTATTAAGCTCGGTTACTGGAGCTAGAATTTCATTATTACAAAAATATTTTTCAAATTCTAATTTAATTACATCAAAATCTCTCGCTTTATTTACAACCTCATTTTCAATAAAAAACTGTAATGCTGGACCAATTAGTTTAGTCTTGAAATACAAAATAGTTTTTTCTTCTGACCATTTGTTTAAAGATGCTAAGTCTTCCAATATACCAAAGAAATGTTTTAATTCTACGGCATTACCATCAAATGATGGAATATTAACAGAAAAATCAGAAATTTTAGACATTCTACAATAATAAAAATAAATGACTTACCTACAAAAATGACATAAAACACACAAAACGCAAAAATTATCCTCTTATGAATGAAAATCAAAACATTTATCCTTGTGACACACATAAAAGTTCCGAATCCATTATAAAAACACACATAATTCTGAACACCACACTCGTCTTTCGGTTTCCGCTAGAGTTGACTCAGAAGTATCGGCGAAATACAGGAAACATAGGAACAACAAACACTGGTAGCTGAAAAACACAGGGCGGCGAAACCAGAAGAGCATCGTAACACCGGAACGGTCACTACGGAAAATGTAGACACAGAGAACCATACAAGTCTATGACTTTCGATTTCCTGAGCGTCATACACACCGCTGGCTAGTAGGCACAGGTATCAGAACGAGGAACAGCAAATTCTTTTCGGTCGCACACCGCTGGGTAATCAAAATTCCGATGACATGGAGACGGGAGAGTCCACAGAACATTTGTTTTGCTTAAGTAGGAACAGTTTTTTTTTAGGCTTACTTTGGCAAAAGGAAACTCCGACAGCCGGTGATGTGCCGGAAACAATTACTCGTGAAAACGAGCTGGTCATGACGCACCAAGTTTATATGAGGGAGTTGTCGGAGGACGATTAAGAGAAACGTTCCCTCGGCCGCTTACATGACGTATAGTGTACTAAAGGTATTTGAGAAAAACTGACGGACAACTGGAATACACAAAAAGCTGCACTTTATTGTAGGTATCTTCACAAAACAGTTATTAAAGAAACAAGTTCAATTACGCACCGTACATTGCTTCATAAAAAATAACATCAGGAATATATCTAATTGTTCCGGCCACACGGCATGCCGGAGTTCCATAAAAAAAACGAACACAACCTCCTCTGACGGAGAGCAATCGAGAAGTCCTCTCAAATCTTCCTACAAAACTGCCAGCTCTCTACAGGTTGGCGAGTAAAATATGAGCACTCATAAGCCACTGCCCCACGTGACAACCACCGTCCGGTAGGCGTAAACAATATAAAAATTTGAAACAAACGGATTAAATGATTAATGCCAAGACAGAAGTGCCAGAATTTGGCGGATGCCAATACGTAAGGCTACAACCCCGTGTGAAAACACCGACGGAAGACCGGGAGGCGCTAAGAACTAACACAGCATATGCTAAAGCGAAATTAATTTAGAAGGGAAACCCCGAAAAATCCCAGACATAGCGTCGCGCAAAAGGAAAGAATATTTTATCGAGCCGAAAAAACAAAGTGGAGAGAGATTAATACGGAATACGTAATTTTGATTTAGAAAGACGAAACATAGGAACATTATTTTAAGACGCGAAAAATATGTGAACTTCGTCACAACGTCTTAACCAACACATGCATTTATGTACTTATTTATGCACGTATAACATATATTAATCTAGTTTTGTTGGGACGTAATTCACACAACTCAAAAACGATTAGCCGTAGAATGTTGAAAATTTGTATTTCAGACCATGAGTGTAACCAAGAGAGGGTAGAGGGGGGCGCTGCCCACTCCTAAAATGAGCTAGTCATAGTGTCTGATTATGAAAGTGTGTTGGTCCACAGTTTTGGCTTCTCTCGTAGATTTCGATCTAATGGGAGTTTTGGGCGTATTGTTTCCTGATGTAACGTGAAAACAAGTAACATAGGGTGACCAAATTCCGCCATTTTGATGCAGCTGGTTAATTTTTAAGAGTAAAATAAAAACAGAACTACTGCAATACAGTATCCTATTTTTTTTTTTTTTGAAGAAATAGTTGATGTTTTCATCGCAACAACGTTTAACAGTCGGAGTGCGCTTAGCATCTAAATATTTGATTTTCAATACTCAAAGCATCCGCCAAAATTGAGGACATTTGGTCACCATAGAGTAACAACCCTTAAAAAGTCCCCCGTTTAAAGCATCCCTCTCGTAGGCAGATAGCTTTTCGTGCCTTAACCAAAATGAATAACGCTCCATAAAAGCTAGTAGTTTTACAATTTTAAAAAAAATCTGTTTTTCTATGTCCACAGAAATATTCTTTAAAAATATTTCTGCTACAGACAATTTGTTGCTATGTAAAAACACAATTATTCATGGTAACCATTTTATAAATTACAAATTTTGAAGAGTATTGAATGTACAGGGTGATTCCAAGTTGTTTTTACAAAATTTAAGGGGAGTTAAGGCACATAATTAGCAATCAGAATCACATAGCAATATTGGGTCGGAAACGTCGTCTTCATACAGCTGTTAATAATCACTTTGGAACGGGTGCTGAAACAACAGTGAACTTTCCGAGCATTGTTTGTCAAAAATTAACGTATTTTCCCCAGAAAACATGTGACTAAAATTCATGGTTTAAAAATTCATTTCAATTATGAGATTTTTGGAGACAAGCCTATTGTATATGAAATTTGCTTAAGAAATTAGACAAACTCTTCAACAGTTTTCATAAAATGATTATTACCAGGTAATTGAAAACGGCGTTTCTGACTCCAGATCGCTATATGACTCTTATTCCTTATTATGTGCCCTATCTCCCCTAAAATTTTGTAAAAACAATTTAGAATCACCCTGTATAAGCAACAATCTTGGGGGCAGAAAATATGCTATAAATGAAGGGGGCCACCATACTATTTTCCTTGAAAAAAAAAAAAAAAAAGTAAAATGCACGAAAGTTTACTGTTCTTTTGAGAAGATGGATTATGTGTGTTTAAGTGCAAGTGTGTATCTGTGTGTACGTTGGGGGGGTGGGAGGTACCACGGTCTCGTTGGTCCCACCCCCTCAAATCAAAATCCTGGCTACACCCTTGTTTAAGACTGCTGTAACATCTATTTGCGCACCTCTCTTTTTGATTGCAGTGGACTGGGTAGTTTTTTTTAGCCGGTTAGAGTGTCACCCAAAAGACTTTTGATACATTGAGCTCTATGTATAATTTCAATATATTAAAAGGTCTACGTTCAATCATTGTTTGAGCCAGGGGTGTAGCCAGAAATTTTTCATGGGGGGTTACGACTACTACAACTCATATATATGTATACGTGCGTGTGATAATGTAGTGAAGAATATACATTTTTGTATGGCAAAAATTTCTCATGAGGGGGTTATGACCCCCTAACCCCCCCCCCCTTGGCTACGCCCCTGGTTTGAGCCATGCCCAAAATCTCGCCAATTATCTCAAAACTTGGCACCTTTTGTAAAAATAATGCCTAATTTGCTGAAAAGAACGTTTCCATGTCTAAACCCAATTTGGTGATATCCTTATATTTGGCGAGAAATCGCCAAGCTTTTAATATTACTGAAGTATCCTAATCTCAATTTCAAATGAGTTTAAATGAAGTGCATGAAAAATGTATGTAACATAATAGAGGTACAGGGAAGTCATGTGGTGTCCACATGAGATTTTTGAAATTTTGCGGTCAGCAGATTTAATAAATTCCGTTTAATATGTTATACACATTGTTAGATCAAAGTACCTTGTATCTTTTTTTTGTTGTTAATAAATAACGTTATCCTTTTAGAGAGTATCTACTATAAGCACTGCTATTTTATAAATCGGTTAATATATCAGGGGCTCCACTTCTTGCGTTTAATGTGTACTCTGCACATTTTTTGATACACACATATCATTTCAGCACCCACATCTTTATAATTTAAGATCCTTTCATAAATAAATTTTAACAGTTTACCATTGATTTTCTTGTATGCGATTATAATAATATTTGTATTCTCTTTTAAACTGGTATTAAAAAAAATATTGATACTTTGATATTACTCATCACGTGTTGTTATTCATCACGATGCAAATTGTTTTAAATTTTTATTTGGCATATATTTGTACCCCTATGCAGTAAAGAGAAACTGTGCTTACTTAAACTATAAAAAACGCGTTTATTTGATTTATATATTTATTTAGTAAAAGTCTGACCACAATTTATGTTAGAAACAGAGCCTGATCATACTTAGATGGGGCCCCGGGGCAAGAGATTATTTTGCGGCTCCTATACCATCGCAAGCATTTTAACTTATTTCTGATTGGTGTTCCATTTTTCCAGCATAAAAATAAAACATTTTTAAAGAATTCTAAAATTGAATTAAAAATCACTCATATATTTATACTCATTTAGAACAATATTATGTATTTAAAAGCGATTTTAATATTTTTTAATCCATTTGTATTATTAGCACATGTATGCGCTAAGTCAGAGAATGGAAATTACATGGCACGGTCGCAGAATTTTGCCAGAAAATGCCAGAAAATTTTCCTGTAGAACAAAAACAATTAAAAAATTTCTTTTCTTCATCATGATATAAAAATTTTTAACTAGTGGATATTTTGTGATAAGTGTATATATATATATAATCATTATATATTTTTTTAAACAATATGTTATATTTAATTTTGCTATAATATTTATTTTATTCAATCTTTTAAATTTATTATTATTCAATATATATTTATTATATTAATATACCTGGATATTCTTAAAATTTAATAATATTACCTATTAGTATTTGGCAACTCCTAAACTTTCTTCTTTCCACTTTTACACATTTATTTAGTGGCAACACCATTTTTCACTTTTTACAATTCTTAGCATTGGCAACACATATCAACTGTTCAAAAGAAATTTCCATGTGCTCAAGGTATGGTATGTAAAATTATCTTTCTAATTTTTGTTATCTTTTTGATTTCTTCTTTCCTTTATATAGTAGGGTAGGGCCCAGATGTGTGGAGTTAATATCTCTTCTGATATGCCACACAACCGAAACCCTAACTGTTTGGTTTACTGTAAATTATAATCCACTGTTTGTGGTCCTGAAGATGGTGACAGTGGTTATAATTTCCGTTCCATTATACTATCACAATAATTCTTGCACTTTATTTGGTTTCAAAATCTGGTTTCTAATTCTTGATAATAGCTGTTACCTTTATGCGAGATATGTCTTATTTGTAGTATGTTTTGTGTTTTACTTGTTAGTTATATTCTATTCTGTTTGTCATAGCTGCAATTGCGCGTTACAAATTAGGATATCTTCTAAATAATTAATTATGGATGTTTGATTTGACTTTATATGCCATTTTTGCATTGCTAATAATTTTATAAATCTTCTTACAAGCTATATTTTGCTGCAAGTGCGCATTTATAGTTATGTAATTTTCCTAGTTACTACCTTCAGTTACTCCTTTTCAATCAGCATCTATGATTTATCTATATTCATTTTGAATACTTTGTAAAATACAGCTATCTATTTAGACTATCTCCTTTCTATTTTTATTTTAATTTCCCAACATTTTCATTTATAATGTTCAACTATTTAGTGCTATGCAGGTGTTGCTGCTGCTGCTGTTTTTATTTAATCAGTGTAAAAAACAACATCTTTTTTCTGTATATTTGGATTACTTAATTAGTTACAATTATCTACCATTTGTACAGTTGCTAACTACTTTACTTTGCTTGCGATGCTTTTATTATAATGTGCTGCCCTCTATTGGCAATCTTACGAGTTATTTCCACTCTTGGTAACCACACAGCGACGTTTTTAAATCTAAAAATAATATAGTACTTAGACATTGATGTAATGTACAGCTAATGAGCCATCTTTATTAGAAGACCTTAATACTTATTAAGTTACTCATTTTATTCTAGTTTCCGCTAGTAATTTTTTGCTCTTATTTTACTCAAGTTACTCTTCGCTGTATTTTATTTATTTTTTAAATTCATATTTCTACTTTTTGTCATGTGTATGTAATTTTCTATTTTTCATTTTGTAAATATTTTATTCTACTCCAGACTTTCATACAATTTACTTTTATGTGTTTGTTTACTTTATAAGAAATTATTGCTAGTCTTTGTTTTGTCACTTAAAATTTAGTATGTACCCCTCACTTTTTTATGAATGGTAGATTATAATAATTTAGCGCCTGGCAAACAAGGAAATAATATTTTTCCTTATGCTCGGTACAAGAAAATTAATGATGATAAGGATTATCTTGGATCGAAAGCCTGCGACTTATCATCACCTACTAATATACATCAATTGCCTACTCTTAAATTTATAAAATGCACATCTTCTCGCTGTAAAACTTGTCCTTTAAGCTGATACTACAAATATTTGTAATAGTCGGTCTAATTTAAGCACGTTTTGCAAAGTATACAACTGTTCTATATGTTAACCTGTAATCAATGTAAAATAGCTTATATTGGCCAAACTAGTAATCCTTTACACCTTCGTATTAATCTACATCGAAATCATGTTAAGAACTATCCTAGTAATCTTTCTGGTAATAACTTTGAGTATGAACTTTTCATATGCATGGGTTCAATAATATTAATATCACTATTCTATCTATAAAGAAGAACCATAATGAACGTTTATTATTAGAAAACTACTTCATCCAATTTCATAATACTAGTTATCCGTATGGTCTAAACCAATTAGTACATAATAAACAATTAATATATTATACTAGCACTACTAACATAAATAAATATTCTCCAATCTATAATACTTTAAACTTGTCTATATATAATAAAACAATTAGAACTTCCTAGAGGTAAACGTAAAAAGTGTAATAGTCCTAAGTATTCTAATAGTATATAAAATCTGCTATTTTAAAAGTATATAATTACTATACCAGTACTTATAATTGGATTAATATACGTACTTTCATTTACTCCATTAAAAAGAAACTTTAGTTAAGTATTTTTCTATTTTTTCAAATCTTAACATTTCTGGACATTTTTCTCACCTATTCTTCGATCTCATTGTTGCACGATCCTCTGCACTTACCGTAAACCTAACCAATAAAAGTAATATACACCTTCTAATTCTAACTTATTAATTACTTTCACAAATCCTGCATTCAATAACTTAAACTTCAATACAATATTTTCTAAAATAACACACTAAATAACTTACTTCCATAAAAATGTCATTATTAAAAAGTCCTTTAAATATCCCCTACGCTTTGGTAGGAAACTATTTAACTATAACTCCTTTTCAAAAACATATAACCCTTCTGATACACCACCCTGTATATGCAATGATAATCACTATAGGAACTTCATTAATAGGGATTATGGACACATCATTACTGGAGATCTAGCTATCGTAAAAGATATTAGGCTAAAAAAAACTCATGCAGAAGGGCTCTAAACACCGTATTCCTTCAAAACACTCTCTTAGTGGCATTGTAACACAATTCACATATGATTTAGATTTTACATATATAATACTGCCTTAAAATACAGCACTCCTATTGAAGCCTTCACTACCTGGAAAGTAAAAGTACTTTCATTCTTTAAGCAAAATATTGCTAAATATGTAAATTATAGTTCTCCTGTCAATAGTCAATTTCATACTCAAATAGACTTTATAAAACAGTATTTCATAATTACTTATGTAGATAAATCATCCAATAACTATGCCTTTATTTGTAGTAACACGTTATATCATAGCTGTTAGCCTCTACAATTGTAAATAACAGTATCTATTCCTCTATAATTTGTCTACTGTAGTTTGTAACAAAAAATTCTGGCTTTTTATAACTTCTCAACCTACAACATAATAATTTACACTATCCTTATATTGTACTAATCCCTAAATTTCATAAATCGCCTTTAAAGTTTCCGAACTGTTACAATAGGATGTAATACATATAGCATGTAGCAAGTAAACTTCTATTAAAGATACTGTCTGTTATGCATGAGTATTATATAAAACGTAATGATTACTCTATCTCTATAGGGAAATAGTTATGATCTACGCAATACAATATGTACTATTAGTAATATTACCTCTTTATATACCTATGATTTTAAAGATCTATTCAACAATATTCCTCTTGACGACCTTTACAATGTAATTAATGAATTATTTGAAACTTGTGTTAACAATATTCAGCTCCCTTCCCATGTTGATGTAACATATTTCAGTTGTCTATCTAAATTTATTATCTATAATAATTTTATTCTACATAACAATAAAATATATCTACAAATCATGGTATACCACAAGGTGGTTCAGCATCTAGCTACCTTGCAGATCTTTACTTATATTACTATGAAAAAGAATATACTAATACACACATCATTCTTAAACGATATATAGATGATATCTTACTTGTAAACACTACTAATAATAATAACATTATCTTCCCATAAAATATCCATCTGCTCTGGAATTAATTAAAAATGATATGCTTAACAATTCTGTTAGTTTTCTAGATCTAAGTATCTCCATCACTCCTAGAAATAGCCTTAGTTTCAATATATATGATAAGCGTAAAGATTTTAGCTTTAAAGTAAATAGCTTTACTCATTTTTCCTCCTGCTTACATAAATCTGTATTTCGCAATATCATCTATAATCACTGCTGTAGAATCAAGTTTCTATGTTCTGATGATTTCAAAGTCTCCAATTTTAAATCTCTATTTCTGTCAGCTAGACAATACAACTATCCCACTAAGTTCCTAAAATCCATTATATACAATTCTTGAAAATGATGTGTCTAATGTTGTCTTTGTTAATTTACTGGAGGTTGGGTGGGGGTTTTGGTTTTAAGGTTGTAATTGGATGGTTGGGTTGGGCGGAGGAAGTTTTTCTCTTATATATATATATATATATATATATATATAAAAAGTAATATGTTTAAAAACAATTTGGATGTGTTTATGCATGCATATATATATCTGGAGGAATTAAAAAAAAAAAAAAAAAAAAAAAAAAAAAAAAAAAAAAAAAAAAACGGGGTTCCTATATTGTGATTATTATGTTCTAAACATTATTTTTTTCTTATTTACTAGAT
The DNA here is from genome assembly GCA_038373885.1 of Cheiracanthium punctorium. Lineage (NCBI taxonomy): Eukaryota > Metazoa > Arthropoda > Arachnida > Araneae > Cheiracanthiidae > Cheiracanthium > Cheiracanthium punctorium. The sequence goes on from JAWZYV010005452.1 coordinate 265,257, forward strand.
TAATCTTCTGTCATACAATAACTTATTATACATACTTAGTCAATAATAATAATCATTATATTTTTTTTTAAACAATATGTTATATTTAATTTTGCTATAATATTTATTTTATTCAATCTTTTAAATTTATTATTATTCAATATATATTTATTATATTAATATACCTGGATATTCTTAAAATTTAATAATATTACCTATTAGTATTTGGCAACTCCTAAACTTTCTTCTTTCCACTTTTACACATTGATTACAGTGGCAACACCATTTTTCACTTTTTACAATTCTTAGCATTGGCAACACATATCAACTGTTCAAAAGAAATTTCCATGTGCTCAAGGTATGGTATGTAAAATTATCTTTCTAATTTTTGTTATCTTTTGATTTCTTCTTTCTTTATATAGTAGGGTAGGCCCAGATGTGTGGAGTTAATATCTCTTCTGATATGCCACACAACCGAAACCCTACTATTTGGTTTACTGTAAATTATAATCCACTGTTTGTGGTCCCTGAAGATGGTGACAGTGGTTATAATTTCCGTTCCATTATACTATCACAATAATTCTTGCACTTTATTTGGTTTCAAAATCTGGTTTCTAATTCTTGATAATAGCTGTTACCTTTATGCGAGATATGTCTTATTTTGTAGTATGTTTTGTGTGTTTTACTTGTTATATATATATATATATATATATATATATATATATATATATATATGGCCATAAGTTTTCTAAAGCGCTTTTAATTTGTAATTTATTGATTCATGAGTCTTAGAGACCCTTATTATTGAGTTAGAAGAAAAGAAAATTAAGTCTCTAAGTTTATTTATTGTTACACAATTATGCTATAGATATTGCGAAGGAAACTTAGTTTTATAAATTATTATTGCAGTACATATAAATTTGTTGCGGGCCCTTATTTTTCAGGGGCCCCGTAAGCCTGTGTGATAATCAGGATCTTAGAAATACCTATCAAAATGTATTGTCAACAATGGACATATTTAAGGCTGTCGAACGGCCACCACCTTGTATTCATTAGCTTCATGTTAGCCTACGGAGAAAGGTAATAGTAGGGGAGCCCATGATGCCAATTGGGGATTTACACGAGCGTCGTGAGGACCTATTAGATTTTGTAGTTTAGATAATAAGAAGAATAAAAAGTTATGTAATGTTTCCTTTCAGTGGTGGGGGAAGCGTATACAGACCTTCAAAGATGTAAAAAAAAAAAAAAAAAACAGTTACATGGAGATACTCGAGCGCGTCAGATATTGATAGTTTAGATGCTCCAGCGTGTCTTTGATACCAAAGGTATGTTCATCTGCCGACTTCCGTGGTGGGGGTGGCCACCCGGAAGGGTAGAAAAAAAAATGTATTTTTTCGAGCGCGTCAGATATTCAGAGGGATGTCAAGTGAACCCTAAAAATGCTCCCATTCAAAAGACTGGCGTTTCGGAAGTGACGCAAGCTCGTAGCGAATTTTTGAAAATGAAAAAAAAAAAAAAATCGCCGTATTGAAATACTCGAGCGTGTCAAATTTTGATGCAGAAGGTTTAGCTTGAAGTTCCAGTCATGGTAGCCTAAAATCTGACGATTATTTTGAGGGCTATCATTAATCTGACGGCTAGAAAAAAATTATGAACTTTTTTTTCAATGTCCATAAAATGCGACGAATAAAAGCACGTAAAATTATTTAAATATTTACACTTTAATTTATTTAGAAAATAATATAAAAATAAAATACATCTGTTAAAAAAATTATTTTCAATCTTCGTCGTCATCCGAAGAATTATCGTACTCCAAATCTAATAATTCAATTGGACCTCCAATATTGTCTGCAGTTTTCGTATCTGTAACAGGAAATCGTTATTACCGTTAACACAATTTTATTGATTTCATGAATAACATGTTATCAAAGTATTAAAAAGAAATATACCTAAATCGGAAGTTTCGTCAATAACTGGTGTTATGACAACATCTTCGTATGCATCAGGTAACTAATTGCCAACAAACCAAGTCATTTGAAATTTTCTATCGACATTTGTCCACCCATAATCTGTTGGTGACATGTCAATCATAGTTTTATTGTGTGCATTTCTCCACAAGCACGCAACATTCTTCGTTCGCAATAAGTGCTGCTGTAGCTCAGATTGGCAAGAAGGCAAGCAACAAGCATCGTATTTACCGACGTTCAATGAGAAAGGCTGCGACGTATCTGACACTTTGTAGATCTTATTAGCTGATGTCTGGCAAGAAGGCAAGCAACAAGCATCGTATTTAACGACGTTCAATGAGAAAGGCTGCGACGTATCTGACACTTTGTAGATCTTAGCTGATGTCTGGCAAGAAGGCAAGCAACAAGCATCGTATTTACCGACGTTCAATGAGAAAGGCTGCGACGTATCTGACACTTTGTAGATCTTATTATCTGATGTCAACCTTCTTGCAAAGTTGACATCAGCTGATTTTTTCAAACCATACAAGTGGCAGATAAAAGATTGTAAAATGTCAAAAGAATCTTCTATATTATGATTCTCTGACCCTATATCTGCAAATGTCTTCTGAAAAACATTTGAACCCATAAAAATTTGCAGAGGTTTTTTTTTTTTTGCCTCGTCTGTAAAGTGCCGGATTGTAATCGCATCCTGTTAGCGCGTGAAGAGTTGGTAGCGCTAGCAAAATTATTGGGCCGAGCTTAGCATAAAGAGCAGATACGTCAATATAACGGCGTGCATTGTGAACACCAAGATTCATCCATATTTTAACCGATGCTTGGAGATGTCCCATATTGACCAACATGATGACAACAATATCTGTGTCTGAAGTTCTGATTGTAACTGTGGAATCTTCTTTTATTTGACTTGTCAAAAATACAATTTTTGTATCTGCTTCTTCATGATCAGGACATGAGAGTTCATGGTCGATTGTTCAGGTAACTTTATTATCGGTAACTGAATATACATAACACATATCACGATTAAGATGAATTGTTTCGTTACTAAAAATAGTAGCCATCTCCTGATCAGCTCAATGATGAATTAAAAACTTGACAAAAGCTTCTTTGAATTTGATATTTCTTAATTCTTTCTGAAAATTTGCTTTCCTTGTTTATTGAGGACCAGAGATGCAGAACTCCTTGTCATCTACACTAACTCGAAGAGCGTGCTCGTTATCTTTGATCGAGCTATCTTCGCACGCTCTAATCTTCATTGACGTTCTTTATTGCTTTGGTACGTATTTTTATTGCTTCGGCTCGTGTTTTTATTACTTCGGCTCGTGGAAATGGCAGATTATATTTTTTTCGTGATTCTTGCATCATTTCCTTCAAAATAACAAAAATTCAACCGCGCTCGAGAATGTCACGACAACGTTTTTTTTTTTTGCAACTTTGTAACCCTTCCACTCCCTTGCGTTACATTCAAATCGTCAGATTTTCTGAATGTACACTTTTTAGCTAGTAATTAACCCACCTTATCTTAATCTGACGCGCTTCAGTATTTATGACGATCAATTTTTTTTTTTTAACTAATCTGATGAGCTTCCCTAGACGCACGTCCCTACATACAGGACTTATATATGGTGGTGGTACTCAACATGATGCAAGGTACCCCCCTATGTTCATCTGCCGCGCTCGAGTAAATCCCCAAAAACACCATGGGCTCCCCTACTTAAGTTTTCTACCTCTGCCCTAGTGTAATTTCAATTATTTTAATAAATTACAGTAATTTCTTCAGTAGACAATTGTCTGTGTAGAAATCCTTTCATTTTGGGCATAATCTTCTAATAATAGAATGAAATTTCAGTTAAAAATTAGAAAATTCAATCAACTGAAGATATAAATAGTTAGATTACTATTGAAATTCCATACATTTAAGCATTGAAAAGATTTCTAAAAAGACATTGTCTCCTGAAAACATTGTTATTTTTTAACACGCTTTTATTAGTTTCACCTGTATGTTTTTTTGTTTGTAACCGACTCCCTTGAACTCGATTTCGACTTACTTTAAACGGTCAGATTTAATTTAAATTTTGTAGACTTATCAAGTACCAATGACAATACAATAATTTGATACGTTTATCCCATTATCCTGATTAGGATCGTCAGGAGTAGTAATTTTCTTAGAGATCCTTTGCGTGAGAGCCAGAGAGATGGAGCAAGCGCGCGGTCTACGCATGCGTACCATTTCGGCACTCGGCTCAGCACAATGGAGTAGTACCTCTCTCGCTATTGGTAACTGTATTGAATGGTATGTTTGAGTAGTTATGTTTTTGAAATCAGATGGCAAATCTAAAAATTTTACCTCAATATTGTTACATGGATGTTTGTGTTTGTTGTAGTCATTATGAAACTTGTTTGTTGATTAGAGACCTATTTTTCCTTTTAGTGAGGAAGGTAGCATTTAACTCCAGGTTAATTAATACTTTGGTGCACAGCAGGGGTGTAGCCGGGGGGGGGGGCTGAAGGGGCTGCTGCCCCCCCGAAATAGGACCCTTTACTTAGCTTACAATTTGATATTTAGCTTCCAATTGAACTTTAGCTTTAAATTTGATACCCAGCCCACCCCGAAATAAAATCCTGGCTACGCCACTAGTGCACAGTGAAAATAAATTATCTCACAGTTTGTACTTTCCAACTTAGAGTTCCTTAGAGATATCGAAAATTAAAAATAAATACAATTTAAAAAGAAACTGAAAAATACGCTTTAGTGATAAATTGAACTAACTAAAAAGTCAAAAATACTTTTTAATATCCCAAGTAGCACACTTCCGTTTTTAAAACGTTGCTAACACGGAATCGCCTTCCGTTGTAAAAATGTCAAGCTGTAACGCAATGAATTCGCAAATGTGTCATCGCTTTCCACCGATTTAACACCCATTATTTCCCACGTTTTTTAAACGTTTGCTGAAACGAAAGAAAGTGGATAATGCACCTATTTTGCCACCATTTTCAAACGTTTTAAAATCGTTAACACGGACGTAATAAGCTAGCATTTTACAGCGTTTTAAAATCGTTGCAGAAACGATACTGTGCCTATATAGCAAATATTTCCCAACATTTTTAAACCGATGCAGAAATCATAGTACGCCTATTTATCGACCATTTTTCAACGATTTAAATGCGTTTAAATAACGACAATTCGCCACCATTTTTCAGCGTTTTAGATCGGTTGCAATAACGAAAAGAAATCGATGATGCTTTCAGATTTACAACTATTTTACCACGTTTTAAATAGTATGCATTAACAGTTTTATTTTGAAATTTTCTAACGAATCATGAACGTTTTTTCATAAACTTAAGTAGCAATAACAAATTAGAATTTTCAGAAACATTTCTTCTTAATCAAAACTTTCCTTAATTTTTTTTTCTTTGAAAAAGTACACCCCCCTCCAACAAAAATAGTTGATTAAAATCTAAAAAAAAAAAGAAATCTCAATATTAGAAATATCGGAGCATGGGTATTTATATAAATATATAGTACAGAGTAAGTACTATATATACATATATATTTATATACACTCATGTCCATAAATTAAGGATAATGAAGTTCAGGCAAAGAAAGAGAAAGAAGCAAAACAAATTTGACTTATTTGTAAAGTCTATTTATTAAACAAAAAGTAAAGAGCAAAAAAGATGCCATATGTTAGACATAATTAATAAAAACTGCAAGTGTTACTCCCTTGACCAAATTTCAAAAAAGAACCTATTTACAAAAAACAGTATAACATGGTTAGTAGGATGGTTAATACGGAGTATGTCTCCCGGACGATGCAATACAGGCCTGACAACGCCTAGGCATGCTGAGTATCAAATGATCAACATGATCTTGGGGAATATTACACCACTCATCAAGCAATGCACTCCGAAGTTCCGGTAGACAGGTGGGAGGGGGTTGACGGGCTGCAATTCGTCGGCCAAGCATATCCCACACATGCTCTATTGGATTCAAGTCCGGTGAGTATGCTGGCCAATGCATACGGGTGATATCCTCCGATTGAAGGCATTCGTCTACAATGTCTGCACGCTGAGGACGGGCGTTGCCATCCATAAACACAAATTCAGCACCCATGGCGCCCCGAAACAAACGTACATGTTGTTCCAGAATGACATTCCGTTACACTCTGAACATGCAGGTCAGTTCTGGAACCAAGAATAATTCCTCCCCAAACGAGCCATCCTGCACCACCGTAACGGTGTCTTTCAATGGTGTTCTCTTGGTGGTAACGGGTACCTGGCGCTCTCCAGATGAATGTCCGGCGAGAATCAGACTCCAAACTAAACCTGGACTCGTCGGAAAACATCACACAAGACCACTGTTGCGGTGTCCACAATGCATGCTCACTACTCCAGGTTAATCGCAGGCGACAGTGAGTTGCGGTAAGTGGAACACATCTGACAGGCCTACGAGCATATAGACCAATGTGCCCTAATCGTCTGTACACGGTCTGCCTTGAAACTGTCGTACCGGTAGCTGAAGAGAGCTGACGAGACATGTCTGATGCTGTACTCCGTCTGTTTCTTTTGGCAGTAACTGCCAAATAGCGGTCCTCATTCGGCGTTGTAACTCGGGGGCGACCTGTGCTGTAACGTCTACTCACATTACCATCATCTTGGAATCGTTGCCAAAGCCTGGAGATGACACTCTGGGCGATTCCAAGTTCCTCGGATACTTCCAGCTGGGTACGTCCACATTCCAGTCGTCCGATAATTCTGCCACGTAAAACATCATCCAAATGCCTCCTTTGTGCCATAACTATGCGGTTTTTGCACTGAAAGGCTTTCACAGCGCTTGTGAACAATTTTACTTCTTTGGCACCATTCCTTATATACCCCTCTCTTACACTCTCGTCATTGTGACGTACCATCCACGCCATCTGGTGGTTTCCTGTAATTTGCATATTCTTCTTCAAGATGTGTGTGCTCATTCCACAGGTGAAATTTTTATTTTAGAGATCAATTTCTGTGTGATTCTGAATTATCCTTAATTTATGGACATGAGTGTAAATACCCTGCCCCCCATATTTGGAATATTTAGATTTTAAAGTAATAAACCATTTTGCTTAGGGGAAGGGTGGGGGAGGTAATTAAAAAAATAAAGGAAAGTTTTCATTAAGAAAAAGTATTTCTGAAAATTCTTATTTATTAGACGACTTAAGTTTATAAAAAATCGTTCATGATTTGTTAGAAATTTCACAATAAAACTGTTTATGCATAATACCTAAAACGTAGTAAAATAATTACAAATATGAAAGCACGACCGATTTCTCTTCGTTATTACAACCTATCTAGTGCGCTGAAAAGTGAAATATTTATAAAGTGTATTCACAATGGTTTTTAGACTGAAAATTCTAACTTGTTAAGTGACTTAAATGTAGAGAACATCTTTCTAGAAGTGTTTGAATTTAAAAATATATAACTTAATAATAGGAACATCTAAAAAAGAATTAGAATTAACATACATACTTTCTTAAAGATATATTTGTGTCAATTATAATCTTCAGTATTCAGTTCTCCTTATTCTGTATTAACATATTTTCGACAGAGGCTGCATTATTTCAACACGTGTTTATACACACGCACGGGAATTTATAAAATTTTTACTCCATATTGCACATATGTACAACCTCCGGCCGCGGGCCGGATGTGGCCCGCCACGGCTTTTCATCCGGCCTTAGAACATATCAAAACCCATATAAACGAATCAAATTCCCATATAAATCCCAATTATACTGCCCGTGTCTTCGCTAGTATCCTAAAGTTTAGCCCGCAACTTTTCAAAGGATCCCATACATGCCGTATTGTTTCAGAAGAGCAAGATACCGTGGAACCTGGTAAAGGTATTAAAGGTATATATCCCAACTTTTGTACAATTTCACTTTGCAATCAGCATGCTTTTCCATTTATAATCACTTAGTGTTCACTTAAAACACTAAGTTATGATCACTCTTAGTCATCTGAACCTTTAAAACAAGTAATGCTATTTTAAATTTTAAAAATCAGTTATCCAAAAAATGAAAAAAATATCAATAATAATATTAGTGATTGCAATCAACTGTTAATGTTATTAACTCCTTACTATACTTTTTCTGTAATAAGTAACTTCCATACAAAAAAAAAAAAAAAAAAAAAAAAAAAACTGGATATATTTTTATTGGGACATATATTCAAGCAACATTTTTATGTTTGTTTCACATTTCACAGGTACAAGGTCAAAATTTAAAATGTATTCCATGCCTTCTTTCATAACTTTTCATCGGCATCTCCAAATTTTCAAAAATTTTCAACTTTTAGCCATAAAACCTGAAAGAAATACGAAAGCATTAATTAGAAATATAAGTTTTTTCGGGGGAGTGGGGTGATTGCTTTTACCCAGCCCTTTCCTATCATTTATTGTTAATACAATTTACATTTATTCTTATAGTTATGCAAATTTTCATGTTTCTTGCTCCTAGTTAAAAGCTCTTCCTTCTTTAATTACGAAATCAATTTAACATATTTTCATCAGAATAAACTCAATTATGGAGTTAGCCATCATCATCCTAGTGACGTAGCAAGAGTGGGGCGAAGGAGCAGTCTATCTCAGGCAGCAAACTAAAAACAAAGATGGGGCTGGCAGAAAACCTAAACTTAGAAAGAATAGGGGAACAAATTAAAGGACAGAATTTGGGGGGGGGGACTCCTAGACTTAGAAAGAATAGGGCGGTAAACTGAAGGACTACAATCGGCACGAATAATCTTCGTTATGCCAATACATCTTCCTAGACTACTTCATATCATTCCTGCACTAAAACAAGAAGAAATTATTTTTCAACACATTGAGGTAGAGGGTCTTACACATGTTTCAAACTATAGTCTGAACTTCTTAATTCCACTCCCCACCATGGCTGAGTGGATAAGGCACTCAAAATGGTAGACGGCGAAAGTGTGAATGTCCCCGGTTCGGGCCCCATCGCACGGCTGTCGATCTAATTGGCCAGGAGTTTTGGTCGGTTTTCTTCAGTTGTAATGTAAATAAGCGTTAGATGACGTATCTTAGGCAGATACCCCTCGTGCAGGTTTGCTTTATTATACGTAATACACAATCTTAATTCCACAGCTAGATTATTCGTATCGGGTAAATTCCGTATTTCGTAGCTACATAAATTGCCAGATCTGGATAGACTTATGTGTTTACGGTTATCTTAAGAGAATTTGTATACGGAAATTCTTCAGTTTCCATGCTTTAACAGGCAGAATAGCGACGCAGTTTTCTAAAATGCAGAACAAAAGCTAACATATTTTGAATTGAAAACAGTAGCAAGAACGTAGCAGCACCTGTGATACATACCTCTCATACATGCGGCAAAATGAGAGCCTGGTTACGCCAATAAATACTCCAGTCCGAACACATTGGCGTAGGTATAGCTTTCTCAGGGAAGGGCTTCAGCTAATGGGAGGGGGGGAGTCCATTCTTCCTATAAAATTTGATTGGCAGTAAATTTTACAATAAATGTCTATTGAAAATGTTCAATAGCACTAAAAAATTTTAAATTCTTAAAAGAGTAAGTGGTGTGTGTTAAGACTATATTATAAAATTTGCAAAATTAATACAATCTTGTAAAATTTAATATAAAGTGTCCAAATATTATTTAGAATGAATTTTTTTTACCGTATGCTATTTTGAGCGATGTATTCAAAATGTGAGTAATTGTCTGTAATTTGCGTTTGCGCGTAAACTAAATGGGTCCAATATTTTATCTTTTATGTCCCATGTCCAAATATCAAGGATAACAAAACTTTTCTGAAACACCACGGACTGTATAAATAACAAAATTTTTACTTGTTTGTCTTTAAAATTTTAAGTTTAATTCATACTCAGTATTATACTAATCCTTAACGACATAATACAGTGTTCGAACTCGGGTATCAATTTAAATTAATAAGACTTTACAAAATAGTTTCTAAGTTGTTGAATTATTGTTTTATATTCAACAATAATAGAGAAATTAATTACGACATTGATCGAACTGAGAAAAATAAATTAACTTTACTGAACACTATTGTTAATGGGGAAAATAAACATTAAGTATGATTTCCAACATGAAATATTGTGTGAATGATCTTATATAATAAAATTGAGAGTAAACAAAGTTTGTAGCTGGCTGAACAAAATGGACGTTTATGACAGCTTATACTCTTTATTGTAAAATTGGAAATATCATGTAACCTTTTTACGAGGTATCAGAAAATTACATTAGTAGTAACAAACGGCTTACATAAGGTTACTCAGGAAATGCTGCGAAGTTTGACGATCATAGCAAAAAAGGCTATGTTGTGTTAGAAAATTTTATAATCTATGCGTTTAGCATGATTTATATTTGTTGTTTAAATATGAAAGAAACACACATCGTTGAGGATATTAAGAAATGTTTATAAAATGCATTCTACGATTATATAAATTTACCACATATAATGATTTTAAAAATCCCAACACATTTGGGATCGCGAAATGTATAAAAAATGTATACAAATGTAACAAATGTAACAAAAATGTAACTAAAATGTAAATAAAAAATGTAACAAAATGTATAAAAAATACATTTTGTTATCGCGACAAAGCAGTTAACCAGATCAGATGCGTGCAATATGAAAGCAAAAACAATTAAATAAGACAGTATTGCTAATCATTTCAAAGGTTTCCGTAACAACGATTCAAAATGACAGATGTTAAAACTGCAGAGGATTTCGTTTCATCCGTTCCAACACGGTTCGGAGTAACAGATTATTATATATATAAAAAAAAAAAAAAACAGTACACTGGAATCAACATAAGAACTCTGGAACATATTCTCATATTTGCAGATGTTAAACGCAGCAGACGATCACTGCATTTCTTTATTTGCTTTGCGTTATTCTGTTGATAACCGCCTCTAAAAGTGATTTATCTTGCTTCTTTTTTTTAAATTCACGTAAGCAAAGTAGCAATAATGACATTCTTGTAGGAATAATTAAAGGTGAAAGAGGCATCGTGGGTAATGCCTCCCACAGAGAGAAAACTTTTGGCCGCAGATATTATAGAACAAGTTGCACAGCGTTTGAAAACACTGGATGAATATCGGCCAACAGATAATACAGAACAAACTGCTCGGAGTTAGAAAACAGTGGTCAAACATTGCCTAAAACAAATGCTTAGGCTGATGTAAGAAATAGTCAGCGATTGCGATGCCTTGTTTACTTTAGAAACTTGTTTTACCTTTCTTAGATACAGGCTAAATACGTGACACCAAGGCGAGCTGAAAAATATACTTCTTCTTGCTCAACACGGCATTCCGACAAGATAAGAATATACGAACAGCAATATTTTAAAGACAGCCTTCATGTGAAAAGATTATCCATTATGCGTATCTTTCTTCAAATGAACACACATCGCTAGCAGAAATACAATCATTACAATAATATTAAAATTTATTTACTTTTTTAATCCATATTTGAATGACAAGAGCAGCACACCATTTTGTAATGGCGGACGTAAACAAGCAACTGCGCTGGATAGTGACTTGACCTTGCAGTAGATAGCATGGAGTTCGCATGCTGTGCTCTTAAATATCCCAAAATGCGACGATTATGCAACGTTTTCGAAACGTCCTAAACACGGAAAAACGAACTAATATGAAACGGGTGCAAATTGGTTTTAAAAACGAAATTTTCGCAACAAAAGGAGCAGGGTAAAATGATTCCCAAAATGCAACGATTATGAAACGTTTTCGAAACGTCCTAAACACGGAAAAATGAACTAATATGAAACGGTTGCAAATTGGTTTTAAAAACGAAATTTTCGCAAAAAAAAAGAGCATGGTTAAATGAATCCCAAAACGCAACGTTTCTGCCGCGTCACAGGTTTGGCATATTTGCAACGTAACCAATATACAACCTTTGAAACGAAAAAGCAACGTTTCTGCTACGTCATATATGCAACTTAACGAATATGCAACCATTGCAACCAAACTGCACCGTTTAAAAACCGTTACGTGCTACCTGGGATAGAAATAATGAACTAAAAATAGCATTATTGTGAAAAAAGCATGGGGTGCTCCATATATCAGTTCTTGAGAATATTCGATCGGTACGATTAGTACAAAAATGATACAAAAAATATATCACGAAGCGCCCCACACTTTTTTCACAATAATTCTATTTTTTGTTCATTAATTTATTTCTATATTAAGAATTATTTTTCACTTTTTAGTTAGTTCAATTTATCACTAAAGCGTGTTTTTTATCTTTTTTAACTATATTTTTTTTTTCACTTTTTAGTTCGATTTGATATAAAAGCGCGCTTTTTAGTTTTGTATTTATTTAAAATAAAAAACTGTATTTATTTAAAATTTGTTTTATTAAGGCTGGGATGCAGACTCTCTAATGACGGCCAATAAACCAATTTATTGACCGATTCCAGCTTTATTATTGGTTTAAAAACTGGAATCGGTCAATAAAACTGGTTTATTGGCCATCATTAGGGAGTCTGCATCCCAGCATAAAATAATTAAAAGTATATTATTGTGGTGGTAAAAATTTCCTCGTAGGTTAACATGGAGTTAGAGAATTCAAGATGGAGGCTTTCAACAGCCTCAACAACTTTCTGCCATACATAGGCTGGATCGGGGCCATACGGTTGTACGACTTGCTTGAAACTAGCGGTAGTGTCATATGCAAGGGGGGGGTTGGGGGTTCACCCTTTCCCCGCTTGTCGAAAAATTTTTAGCATGAAGTACACACATTTTTAATTGGAGGGAATGCCATTGGATAGTGATTGCGTTTTTTAGCATAAATATTACCGCCCACTTAAAGGAGGCCCCCGCGTAAAGGAAGTCTGTATACTCCGCCGCATGGCGGCGTTCTGCGCACTCTTCTGTTTTTATATTTTTTTGCTACCTCAGAGATTTAGGCAGGACCGGCCTTCTGTTTGAAGTGGCACGGTTGCAAACATTTTTTTGGAGCCCCAAACATTATAGATGCTAAAAATCCATTAATTAATAGACCCATTTATAAAGCAAACATTAAGAATGAACTGAAATACCACTAATACCACTTTAATGGTCGTGGTAATTAGGGTTGAAGGCCGGCTCTAAGGGTGCTGGCGCCTTGGACAAGCTAATTTTTGGAGCCCTTTTTAAATAAATCTAACTCGTTTATGACGACTCCTTATTTAAGAAGAACCCAGATCAAATGAGAAAATCAAAAATATTTGGCTGGTACAATGTTAAGTTTATGGGAGTATAACTCGCTTTTAACGAGTAAAACCTGGTTATATCTAGGAATATTTTTGTGATTTATAAAATTTCTACTGACTTCCACCTCACCAGCTCAGATAATCCTTTCTTAGAAAATATCTTTTAACATTCTAAAGTCATTAAAAACGACGATGATAGCGAAGAATAGGAAGAAACTACAAAGGGAGCTTACCTGACTATGGGCAAGTGGGAGAGTCTGACGTTGGATAAACCTTCAAAAGAAAAAAAAAATCCGTTCTCTCTCCTAAGATTATGTTTTCATGGAGCCCCTAAACATATAGCGCCCCGGGCAGCTGCCCGAGTTGCCGGTACTGGTTGGAGGTCTAAACCGTATTGAATATGTATGCTAAACCTGTGGGGCCGTTTATCACCCATTTCAGTTAACCTGTATTAACTAAACTAAACGCGTACTAAAAAATATGAAAAAATATGAATCTATTCACTCTGGAGATCCACCGACCACCGAGAGTGACATTAATTGTTTCAGAGTAGTTTTGTTAGTAATGAAGACAGTAAAATAAATATTTTGTTGACCAACTACCTATTTAAAATTTGAAAAACAAGCCCACAATAGAAGTGGGGGGGGGACGACTTAAAGCTTAGGTCAAATTAAATAAAATCAATAATTTAATACTTAAGTTAAATTAACCAAAATGTATGTTTGAATATTTTTCTTCACATTAAGTCTATTAATTTAATATAAGAGGACATTTCATTAGTCAGAGCTGCGAATTTAAGGGATTTGTCGCTAAGTTTAGCAACTTTTCACTGTATTTAGTGAATAAATTTTTTGGAAAGTGACATTTTTGATGATCTTGCTCTCTAATTTAGAGATTCATATGAATTTGTAGTATTGTTTCAAACTTTCTAAGATTTTAAAATCTAATCAGTACTACTTTAGAAAAGAAATGATGCGATGAAATGTTTAAGAATGGATCGTGGATGAACAGACATATCAGGGACGTAGCCAGAGAAGAGGCGATGGAGGCCTCGGCCCCTTCCGAAATTCACACTTTTCTTAATTGGATGTCAATAATCAAGCTTTTTCGTAGAAATGCTATCTTAATTAGAAATGCCTCCTTTTGGGCCAGCCCCGATTTATCTTTTTCTTTCTGGTTATGCGCCGGGACGTACATTTCAATCATCCAATTTTATGTATACTTTTATCCGCTATTATACTGTAAATATTCAAATATAGTATGAGTGCTATTTTAAGTATGAGGGTTCTATTAGAAAATAGAGCAACATCCATTCGAAATATATTATTAATTTCAGTTGGTATTTTTTTGTAATTAACCCTTTATTGGTAGGATATTTTTTCGAAATTATTATTATTATTATTATTATTTTTCATAGTTACCAACCCTTACCGAACACATCTAACCGCTTTTTGGAAACAGTAAATTTTTTATATCTTTTCAAAATGTTAACCAACCAACACGTATATTTGGAAACTAAATATGGTATTCAGTTGTCCACGATCTTTTTCTATATTCATAAAAATTACTGTACATATAAAGTGGTTAATTATATTCCCTAAATGTTATCAACTGTACGTCGCATGGCACGCGACGCCGAAAGTGTGAGATGCGACGTCGAAGAAGAAGGGGTTGAGATCGATTAATGTGTTTGAAATATTTTATATTCCTAATTTTCAATAAACACAGATTTAAAAGTACTTTTTCTACTTCAGAATAGCTGTTTCATCTGACTGCAGAACTTCGCTTACTCTACATACTCATTTATTGCTTAGGGATTAAATCGCATAAATATAAGTTACGGGAACAATCAAAATGCATTTAAAACTTTTATAAATGTGAAACTTAACACAATTTAAAACTTTTTGACGAAAATTATCTAATTATTTGCAATCTCGGCTATTATAAACAAAATAACGACTTACCTTTTTTCAAATGTAGAAAACGCGATGATAAAATTGGTAAAGCTTAATCCATAATTTAGGCCCGTGAAAGTCATAAAATTCAAGAAAAATCTTTCAAAATATATATAACATATACACAAAAGTTAATAGACTCGTACAAAGTCTAATACAAGCAGACACTTCCAATGGCTCAACTTCGGTTAGTAACTTTAAGAGAAGGAGTAACTGCAAAATAGGATTTGACCAACACATTTGCACAATTGTAAATGGAGGAAAAAATGTTCCCATGCTTGCAAAGGTACCCAAATGCAGGTTATTTTTTATTCTTTGTGTACTCTTATCTTCAAATTAATGCCAGACGCGTGAAACGTACTTCGTATCAACATAGTTTAGAGGGGGCCCCCCACAGGTATTAATCAATCAGTCCTTGGTTTTGACAACAAAAAGGCCTCTTCCGCTGTTCTTTGGGTTTCGGTTCTTTTCAAAGAATTCGCTAATGAGCGGTCATTATGACCAATGGTCCAGATCTGATAATTGTATTTTTCTCTAACTGATGTTTTCGCTCTTTCCACGGTGAAAGGTGCGAAGGTAAGTGGCATTTGATCAGAGCTGGGGTGTACTGTCAAAGAATACTGTTCGTAGAAAGACACTTTTATAAATGATGTTTAGCTCTGAAAGATGCAGAGTAGTCACACAACACTATCAGTCTACTTTAATTTAAAGAAATCTTTTATATTTTTCACGATAAGAGAGAGAGACAATAAAAAATATAGAACGGATTTGGGGGCCCCTCTGAAACCGGGACCCAGGTGCCTTGCATCCGGAGCATCCCCCCTGTGGCCGGCCCTGGATTTAGGAATACCTAGATGAGGTATTTAATTCTTCTAATCGCGTGCTTTCTGATACCAAAAACTCATTCGATTTATGCCACTATTATGGTTGCCGTCAATGTAAAATAGAACATTCATTGTGTTACTTCAGAAAAATAAATAAGTTCGAAGTAAAATATTTGGATACGAGTACTTTTTAAAATACAGATTGTTCTAAAATATTTGAAAATACCATTATATTTTAAGTTACTTCCATTCTACGGATGCGGATGCCAATAGCTTACAATTACATTTACATTTACGGTGTTGTGATGTGAGTGCTGCAACCACACGGGTCGGCTTTACCTCAAATAATCCGGATGCCAAGCATCCTCCGGAGCCTAGGGTAGGCCGAAGTTCTACCCTATGCCACTAGTATGCCTACCCTAGTAGCACAGTTAGTCCAAAAGACGTTTAAAACACGTTTTTTAACGTCGAAAGACGTGTTTCCAACGTAATTTGAACGTTTTTTGAACTAGTTGTGCTACTAGGGTACAGTTTGGAGGCAATGAGTTTTCTCCTGTTATGCTCAATTTAGAGATTCCAATATACTAAAATTGCTGTTACACGTTCATCTGTTTGCTGTCTTTCAACAACAAATAGCTCAACCTTCCATTGATCCCTTCCATTCATTTCCGTAATGAAAGTGTGTCAGAAAAATTGTAAAAACTGGTCCTTTTAACACTATTGCTCTCGATCTACACTAAAGAACACAGCAATAATAGTTATCCAGTTAGTTCTATTAAAACAATTACTAGTTTTATTCTGTTCTACACGATAAGCAGTATGATTTTCAAAACATATTGTTATTTTTCTAATAGTTGTAGCTTTGGTCATTTGTTGTCGGCTGGCATATTCGAATGTTTGAATCGCGCAAAGCTTATTTCATCTATATTTTATACTTTAAATTTTTGTTCTTCAGAAAAACTAACTCGAAATAAATAAGTTATTATTATGTGCAGTGGCGTATCCAAGGGGGTGGTGGGGAGTTTAACCCACCCCTTGACGCTACGTGTGATGAGGAAAATTAGGCTGTTCATCACAATTTTTTCCACATGTTGGGAAAAAAAGTTTGCATAGCAAACAGAACCTTTTCTCTACGAAGCTGTTTAAAATTGCAACTAACATTTTTTTTCATTACTCTGTCATGACAAAAACTCCTGAAAACAACCTTGCCTTTAGAAGACTCATTTGTCGCAGAAACTGTTTTTTCCGGTAAACAAATTCTTGGAAGAGAGAACATGGTTCTCTTTGCGAGTCCACAAAGACAAGAGGGGTGACTATTTTATTTGTGAACACGACTGGATCCTTGACCAATAAAGGAAGGATATTTTTGTGGGAGAAAAATCATTGAAAAAAGGAAAAAGGGTGGCGGGTGTGTGTGTGGGGAGGACAAGGTGAGCTGAAAACGATCACGAAGATGTTTTAGAAGCGTGATAGTTTTAATATGAGTACGTTTGAGTGTTATTTGCTCTGCATTAACTTCGCTGAATTTCTTTCGATATAACTTCGATATTTTAAGTATTACTTTTTACAAGTTCTTGATTATGAGCCTTTTAATCAGAGTTTCAAATTATCAAGTTATAGCTGAATTTAATTTTGGTATAAAAGAAATCCCTAAAGTATGTTGGAACGATCGAGTAAATCAATTTTACACTTCTTTCCTAAGAAGCCACGTGAGGACGACGGTTATTTAGATCATTCAAATGCTGGAAAGGAAATATCTGTAACTGAACTTCTTTCTGCTCAGCCTGCAAACAGCACATTTGTTCATAGCTCCTCTTTTTTCCACTTATAAAGAGATATCTGTTTCACCAAAATTAAATGAATAAAAAAAGTCATGTCTGTCAACAGAATCCGAAACAATTGATCTCTACACTTCAAAACGCTTCGTTGAAGCAAATCCGTATGATATTGGACTTAACGCTTCAAAGGATGTATCAAAAAAAAAAAAAAAAAATTAGATGTTCTCAACAATATCTGGGTACCCAAACTAGGCTTTTTATTTTCTACGAAGGGGAAAAGAAATCTATGATTTCAATATAAATGGCTTTGTCGATGGAAATGACTAGCCTATTCTGACTTCCTAAGTGGTGCATTTTGCAAGTTCCGTGCGCTCTCACAGAGTGCTGGTGTTGGATCTGGAAAGCAACCCTTGGGACAACTATGTAAAATGATTTGAGAATTGGAAAGATGCCTTCGAAAAATTCTCTGATCACGATAAATGTCTATGTCACAAGAAATCGGTAGAGATTACCGGAACATTATGCAATATCCAAGATTTAAAGGATAAGCCGATTGATGAACAATTAGACACTGCATCTACAGGTATTAAAAGGAAATTAGAAAACAGGAAAAAATCCTTCCAATCACTGAAACAGTTCTGTTTTGTGGAGTGCATGGTCTTGCTCTGAGAGGACATAGAGATTCGGGAAGAATTGTAATGGATGAAAATTCTGAAATAAACGAAAGAAACTTCCGAGCTGTGTTACGTTTTCGGGGCAAGTGCGACCCTACTTTGGAAAACAGCGATGGAAATGCTCAATATACAAGTCCACTAATTCAAAATCAAATAACTGAAATATGTAATAATTTAATTTTACAAGAGCTGATCAAAGAAGTTAATAATTCTTCTTTTTTCTCAATCCTCGCGACTGATCTGAAACGACTGATATAGCCTGTGTAGAACAATTTATCCTTCTGTGATAGGTATATACAGTGGGCGGCCATATTATCATACTTGAAAAATTAAATTTTTCTCTCGTTTTTAAGGGTTCAGCTTACTATTAAACACATAATACAGTTTCAGTTGTTATCTTTATAGATTTATTAGCTTAGGACAGTACAAATTCAATAATATAAATTCATTTCAAAATACAATTTCAATATTTAGTGAATCTTTCCTTTTGAGCAATCACATTTTGCATGCGCTGCGGCATGCTGGCGATGCATTTTTAAAAAATTATTATTTCTTGAAATGCTGTGTATTGCGCCATTCTTTAACAATAGTTTTCCAAGTCCCTTTTGTTAGCAATCATTTTACTATAGCAAATTTCATTTTTTAGGGCCGCCCATACATTTTTTTTATCAGGTTGAGGTCTGACGAGTTGCCTGGACGGACAGTCTAAAAGGGTTATTTTTTTAATCTTTTACGGATGTAATTTTTTTTGGTTTGATGTCATGGTGCTGAATCCGGCATAAGATACACTGTTAAAAATATAGATCAGCTTTTCCCCGACATGCCGGTGCCAATTTAGCTGCAACCAGTATTCTGAAAAATGTGGTGCTAATATTCACCATTTCATTTGTGCTTCTTCAAGCACTATTCTGCATGTGAAACGTTGAACCAGGATCTACGTTTTTTATCTAACCTATTATATGGTCATAGTTTGAACCGATATCAAGGTTTTTTCTTGAACCAAATATATCGTTAAAGGCTGAACCATGATCGGGGTTTTTTCTCTAACCAAATGTATGGTATAAGAGTAAACCAAGATCGAGGTTCGAGTGCATTATTTCTGATTTTTCTTTTTTTTTATGTCTAATACAATTTAATGACTGTTTTCTATGAAACCTTTGCTAAACGGAAGTGATTATTTTATACATGTTCACGCATTAGTTAATTTCAATAATACATTTGTCTTAAATTGCTATAATTTATCTATTTATTTTCAAAGGCAAATAACTATTAAATGAATTACAAATATATGGTACAGACAGCTTGAGTGACTAAATGCAGAATTAAACATTTATCACTTACTCACACCTTATTAAATACATGTAATCAAGGCTTTTACTCACATCATATATAAATAAGAGTTTACAAAATGTATGCCGTTAAAATTATTATTTAAAGTAACTTAATTGCAGGGAAAA
Organism: Cheiracanthium punctorium; assembly: GCA_038373885.1. Classification (NCBI taxonomy): domain Eukaryota; kingdom Metazoa; phylum Arthropoda; class Arachnida; order Araneae; family Cheiracanthiidae; genus Cheiracanthium; species Cheiracanthium punctorium. The sequence continues at coordinate 285,145 of JAWZYV010005452.1, forward strand.
AATAATCACTTCAGTCAGGCCCAGCTTCAGAAAAATCAGAAATAACTCACTCACCTGGGTTTTGATGTGCTTGTATTTAGTAACAAGCTGTCATCTAACAAAGTACATTAAATGATATTGTAAACAATCACAATTTAATACAATAATCCCCCAAACAACACCCAGCACCAACGACTAAAATTTAAATCCAAATGGACGCTGCGCTCACAGGGCAGGAACGATAAACCTTCAGCGCGCCCTGCATGTGAATGGAATAACTTTAGTAAAAGGCTAAATATTTTCTTTTCTTTTTTTTTTTTAAAGTTGTTATATTAAATGTAAAAAATCTTACCAATAAATTTAAATAGATTTAGTTTAATGCATTTACCTGGAAATCGTGTATTTTTTTCTTGTAAAGCTGTTTTCCCTCTAGTATGTGTACAACTTTTAAAAATATTAAAAATCCATAATTATATCAAATTCGCTGAAATGTTATTTTAAATTTTGCTGCAGTGTGGAAAATGATCAATTAAATTTTTTATTTTTTTTTTTTAGAAAAATGTGATTCAAGCTCAGATTTTGAATATATATTTGTTTTTTTAATCGATATATGTACAGAACTATTTATTTCGAGTATAATTTGGTATATTATTTCTGTTCTTTTCAATAGAAAAAATACCCCCTCCCACTTGAATTATTTAGACTTTTTGAGAGGGCGACAACAATTGAAATTCAGTTGTTTCAAACTTCGTTGCAAAGTTCTGTCAGATAATCTTATGCCACAGCTATCTAACAAGGCTTTTATATATTTCTTTTTCAGATTTTCTACGATTCTCTATAATTTAAAGCCTAATTTCCCTCACAGTTCGAGGAGTTGTGTGATGTTTTCTCCCACATTTACCTGTATGTTTTGGTGATAATGACTTGCCCTCATCTGGCAGTCTTTTTATATGTCGGATTGTAGACTGCGAAACACTTGCTAGTTCCACTATTTTCATTTGAGATTGATTCGGTATGTTTCAAAGGTATTTCTATCGCTGACTTTTTCTTAGAAGAAATGTCTGCAGACATTCCCATGGCTAAAATTTGCGATATTTGAGATTAAGATAATAAAAATCCAATAGTAGATATAAAATAATAATAAATATTTCATTTCTACTATTAATAATTTAGAATTAAACAAGCAATGAAAATCACCTCGAATCAAAACAGTTTTCTTCAATCAAAGTAGAATAATTTACAGTCTTTTGTGACTTCGTATCGCACTCACCAAACGCGAAAAAATTGTTTCTTTATACAATGTTGCCATTTCCAAATTATCAATTTAATACCAAATTACGTGTTACCAACCTACAAAATGCGGGAAAAAGTTCTTGGTGACGAAAACGGTTAAGAAAAATGGATTAAAACTACAAGATTTTTTGAAAAGTTTTGATAAAAGTCATTTGAGTATGATAATTTGGACACCCACTGAAGATCCAAAAAGTTGTATTTAAAAAGAATTTTTTTTTGGAATTTATTCCGATTAATTATGTAACAGGTGAAGGAATAGCTACCGAAATTGTAAATCAAATGCGGTCACTAAAAACTGACATCAGGAATTAAGAGGTCAAGGCTATGATGGTACTGCACCAATGGGGAAAATTAAAAGGAGTGCAAGTTCATGTGAGAAAAATTGTTCCCTCAGCGCTCTACGTTCACTGCTCAGCATATAGTCTGAACCTGGCTGTATTCTCTGCATGCGATATTTTAGCAATTAGAAACTGCACGAGAACTATTTTACTATACACATTTTCCCCAAAGAAGTTTAGTGTATTGTGTGTAAGGCAAACCTGCACGAGGAGTATCTGTCTAGGGCGGAATGTTCTGGGCGAAGAACTCTTTGAGAGGTTCTTTACATCTGGAGAAGACCACCTAAAACTCCAGACCTGTAGATCGACAGCCGCGTGGTAGGCCAGAACCTTGGATCTTCCCACCTCAGCCACCTACCGTATTCAGTGTCTTATTCACTCAGACATGGTGGGGCCAAAATGACAAAGAAGGATGCAATATATTATTTCAGTTCCGTTTGAAGAGTTCGAAATTATGTATCTTTTTATTCGATTTAATTTAATTTTGTTGATCGTAAAAGATTAAACATATATCATTCTGAATTACAAGGAATTTTAGAGGTAAACAAACTTAGAGAATTGAAAAGAAAGTTAAGTTACGGAAGTAAATGACAAATATGAGTGTTTCACAAAACACAGGTAGCTCCGAGCAAACATTTCATAAATCGAATTTTATTTTGAATAATGCATTTCTTTTAGCGTTTTTTTTCAAATTCACTTACATTTGAATACATTTTTGAAAGATTGCATGGAAAGTAAAAAATCTGAATAATATCTGGGAAAAATTATTCAGAAAGTTGGTTTGAATAAGCATTTGGAAAGATTATTGCTATTTTGGCAAATTTTACCGGTTCTTTTGTACTTTTAGTTATTTTTTTATGTTGTTTCGGTTTTTTAAAAACAAAAATATTAATAAATGTTTGAGTTTCAAAAAAAAAAAAAAAAAAAAAAAAAAAGCCGTATCTTTTGAATTTTACACTTTCTGCTCTTAATGTTCTCGCTTCATATTCATAACAGTAAGATTTATGTGACAAAAATTGTTTCTGACGTTTCAATAGCAAAAATATCTGTTTTTTTATTTTGCAGAAAATGATTATATGCTTAAAAACTTTACATTTTGTAAGTCCAAAATAAAGATAATAGATGGCAGCACTAAACAATCATTAGCATCTTACATAAACATCTTTTCCGGGCGACATGCCTCTTGTCATAGTAGAACCTACAGAAAGAACACACAAAATATTGGTGTTAAAAAGTAAAATCTTTGTTTAAAAAAAACACCTAAAATTATACTTAACAAGGTACGATCGTTTCGATTCGACCGAAAATTTATTCAGTCTTCATCAGTCGTAACCCTTCGTTCTTACTTCGTCAGACGAAGGGTTATGACTGATGAAGACTGAATAAATTTTTGGTAAAAACGACCGTATCTTGTTATAAGCATCATTTTATGCGTGTTTTTTGCATAAAGTTTTTACTTATTTTATCGCAGAACCTGTTTACGAAATTTAACTTGTATTGCAACAAGATCCGAAGCAGATAATTTCTGAAAAAATTGCATTTATACTCTAAATGTAATTAAAATAGATTCAACATGTGAATAATGTGAATTAGTTTATTTCAAAATAGTTTCAAAAAAATTTTTTTTTCAAAAGTCAGTGCTTCTAAATAATAAAATAAACAAATATATGTTATTAAAACGAGATTCTCATCCGGGCGGCCTGACACGGTAAGTAAGGTAAGCATCCAGTGGCGCACCCAGAATTTTAGTTTAGGGGGGGCTGAGCTGAAAATACTGCTGAACTCGGTCATAGTGAGATCGATAATAGTTACAACCCTCTTATAACGTCAAAATATTCTGTACCACTTGATTTGCCCATACAACACAAGCCCACAAGCAAAAGCTCATTATAGAGTAATAAATAATTATCTGATCTTTTCACTTCAGTGATATTGTAACTGACTTTAACAGTGTTTCATAAACTCTTTGTGAGTATTTATTTAAAAACTAACATCTTTTTAGCTAAAAAATACTTTAGAAATAATTTGAAGACAATAAATAATAATAATAATAATAGTAATAATTCATTAGTGACAAATTTCATTTTTTAAAGTTTTTCACTTCAAACTTTCCACCTTTGGGGGGGACTTGAGCCCCCATAGCCCCCCCGTGGGTGCGCCTATGTAAGCATCGCATCGGGGTGCCATCTTCGAAGGGGCGCCACATCGAACTCAAAAACTGAGAACAATTTGATCTAGAGCATTAACGGGCATGCCTGTTTTACGTTTGCAGGGAGGGGGGGGGGGGCGCCAGATACCCAAGGGTCGAAACTGGTTCGCATTATCAGCTTTTACTCAGGAATATACTAAAGAAATAAAATAATACTTTTATGAACAGCAATTTAACAGATAAGCCGTTGCATATATGTTTATAGTACGTGTTACTGACGCATAAGTTAAATTTTGATATCTGGGGAATATTAAAGAACGCCGCATCTGAAAAAAAGAGGTTACAAACTTCTATGTATATATATTTTATATTTGTTGAATTCAATAAAACTTTTGAAGATTGATACTCAACTCGAGCAATTATAAGAAAAAATCTGAAACGCTTTCATAGCTTAAATACGCTCTTAAGTGCTATAAATTAAAAGCGAATCATTATTCATGCGTCGTCCCTATTTTTCTTTCTTATTCCATTAAGTTGGAAAGTGTATCATTATTCCTGAATGTGCCGTATTTTTCTTCCTTGTTCCATAAAACACTTCTTTGAAATCGAAATCTATATTAAAATAGTCTACTAAAACTGTTTTACAATCTTCGCTAAGCATATTCTAACTACACTTCACCATAATAAATACTGTTTGGAATGTGCATCATAATTTATGAGTGTGTCATGTTGTCTTTCTTGTTCCACAAAACAGGTCTTCAGAACCAGTGGCGGCTCCTCCATTTGAGCACATGAGCACGTGAACCCCCAAAGGAAAAACTGAAGAATAAATACATTAACAAATTAAAGCAAATATTAAGCACACTTCTAGATTTATGTGAATTTAAAACGTGAGTTTTACTCTCCCCCCTTCCCTCCCACTATTATTAAATACGCTTATTAAAGCTAATGCACTGTAGTGTAGGTTACTACAACACAGTCTTTATTAATCAGTCGCACGTGCGAACGGAAATTTTTCCCTCTGAACCGCTCTCTGGGATAGGAAGCCCAGACAGCTGGGAGGAAGCACGGCACTCACGAAATCTGTCCGTTCGCACAATTTCATTGTGCACCTATGGCCACTTTTTGGCGGTATCGCTTCCGGATTTTGCCTTAGTTTGTTACGTTCGGTTAGTTAATTAATTTTTATTTCATTTAATTAATATTTTTTTATTCCTACAATTTTTCACTACATTATTTTTTTACAAACTAGTGTAAATAATTAAGATACGTGTTTCGGAGCTAAAGCAATGGCATTTTTCAATATTATCCTTTGAAAAAAAATTGAATAAAATGAGTCAAGACAGCACCTTTGCTAAAACTTACCTTGGTGACGAAATGTAAGACCTAAGATAACTTGTTTTCTTTCAGTTGCGTGCATTGTTTTCCTTCAACTGCTGGAAACGCAAATATATTTTAATTTGTAAGGTGCGTCGTATCTGTCTATTTAATTTTCGAAATTTGTTTTGTGAACCTCCTTTTAAATCACCCACGAGCCGCCACTGTTCAGAACTGAAATCCATATTTAAAGCTAAAATTGCCTAAAATTGTTGCTACTTTATTGCTAAAAAAGCCTAAAATTGTTTAACAGTTTTCGCAAGGCATATTCCAACAGTACTTCACCTTTATACTGTTTGGTAAGTGTATCATAATCGATGTGTGTGCCGTATTTTTCTTCCCTGTTCCTTAAAACACTTCTGTGGAATTGCAATCTACATTAAAATCGCCTACTAAAACTATTTTACAACCTTCGCCATATTCAAACTATACTTTTTCCTTTGTAATAAAATGTTGCGTTTGCCAGTTTCTAGCCAAATTCTAGCCCTTGGAAGATACCCCCAATCTTGGTTCAGTTTTGAGGACTTATTTTTTGATGCCAAGCTTGGCAATAAATCATCAAAAATTGCAAACCTTGGCGACTTTCAACATTTTACTCTCACACTCCCCGCACCATGAACCGTTTTGACACATTTGAAAGTGCAGCGCCGTGACAAATCGTGTAGACAAGTTATGTCGATGCTAATAAACCCGATTGATTTCAATAGTACTCAAGTACTAAAAAAAAGCTTTACCTTTAGGTAATTTTTTTTAATTTATGGTACATATACATATTCCCAGAGGCGTAGCCAGAAATTTTTCATAGGGGGGGGGTTACGACTACTTCAACTCATATATATCTATAGGTGTGTGATAAGGGAGCGAAGAATATACATTTTGTATGAAAAAAAAATCCTCATGGTGGGGGTTATGACCCCCCCTAACCCCCCCCCTTGGCTACGCCCCTGCATATTCCACATATTATCAAAGTTTTTGGCTTGTATATTTCTCTTAAAAAGGCCTCCGCCCACATCTCCTAGACAGATATCCTTTGTAGGCTTGCTTTAATGACTCTCTTTGGCTGAAAAGTATGTCTAATAGAGATGTCCGACGAGTCCACATTTCCTCCATATTGTCATTAGACGAGAATCGCTTTGCAGACTAAAGCAAGACTCGTAGCTGAAAATCGCGCTGGCCCACTGTTTCAAAACTTTAGTGCTGATGTTCCAAACTCCGTTTTAAAAGAGTGCGTTTATATGCAAACGTGAGGGGGAATTTTAAGTTTTTGACAGCTTTTTAAGACAGTTTGTCTGGAAACTCGCTCTCCTGCGATGGTCAAGACCACTGTGTCGTTCTGATATCGCGTAGTTATTGTTAAACACCGGCTTTGGCAAACGGCTGTGATTGGTACTGGTGCACAGGTAACATCTCACTTTGGAACCTCTGCCATGGTTTTGAAATTGCACACTGAAACACTTTTAGATTTCAGACTCTTCGATTTGTGATCATTTAGTTTTCAGTATTCCAACGATTCGTCTTTTGCTTCGCAAACATGCAAACATACCATAACCTGTTGGCGTCTTTGGGCCGTTATTCGTCTAATTCGATAGTTAACAAAGCTCTATCGACGTACTGGCTGCTCGTATATAGCGATTGCGGAGCTCCCCAGTTTAATTATAAACACAGCTCTTTTTTTTTATTCTTAAGTAATACACGAACTTCACCCAATCATTAAGCTTGATAAATCAGTAGCTATCACGTAGCAATAACATAAATCTTCCCCGAAAACATAAAAATCCAGAAAATATAGTAAAAATCCTTGAACGGAGCTGCCGCCGATGCAACTACTGGTAGTGTTGCGTTCGATTACTCAGCTTCTACGTGAAATTCTGGACTATACATTCCGAGATAGGGGGGTGGGGAGCGGAGAGAGAACTGTGGAATTCGCAGTTCTCAGTTTCAGGCTAAAACAGTTTGGCGCCTAGTCCTGGCTTTTTTTCGCAAATCTCTTTTACGTTTCAACGAAAATTGTACATTTTTTAAATGCGAAGATTACGCAAAAATAAAAATGGAAATTATCCTTTTTCTGTTGTGCATCCAAAATCTGCGTGCCTCCAGCTCAACCTAGCCGACTCGGTTACTAGGACGTGAGCAACAGAGAATATTTCCTATTTTATCACGCTCAGTATTTAGTGCTAAAATTCAGCATATCATCTGACGTTATCTCTAGTTGTCGTACTGTTCGTAATGCATAAATGAAAACTTAAAAAGATAGCAATTAATGTTATATCTATATATAATTTAGGTTCTTCTTTTTTAGTGAAGAATTTATCCCATATTTACCTATTATTGCTTTTTGCGAAACATAAAAAGCAATGGGTCAGTTGCTTCTTCAATAAATGACTCTCCGCAAGTGATTTCGAACAATTTTACCAGTTTTTACTTATTTGAGTATTCTTCTTGATGTATCAAAAGGGAACAATTGATACTTCTAAAAAACTGTAAAATGTTTTTTAGTCATTAATAAATAATGGTATGCATGCATTTTATCTCCTGTTATTTCTTTTCACAGAATTAACTTCTAAAACGCTAGCTGAATTCCTTTGCTCATTTCTCTGTTACGTCGCGAGCGGGAGCATGAAAAAAGTTTAAGAACCACAGTTTGGCCACATCTATAGAAATTAAATGCCTTTTAAATTTAGTAAAGCAATAAGAACACGCGCTGGTGGAGTTATACCCTTTTTGGAAAATTTGCTGCGGGCATCTATGTTATACTTCTTTATTTTAATACCAATCCATCATTGGGTAGGGATAACATGACCTAAAAGCAGGAAATCATTTTCTGACTTGTTTTAACGCAATCCATCACTGGAGAAGAGATTAATACAATATAAGATCGAATGGAAACTCCCAATGCGAATTCATCATTTCGAAGTTGACCAAAGACCAAAGCTGGAAGTGCCGAAAAGATAGATTACTTTTGCATACTTTGGTTAATATAAATATTTTTAATTCTTAAGATATTGTTCTTCTTAGGAAAGAATTCTCTTCAATGAACAGCAGAGTCTCGATAGTTCGAGTTTTCCATAAATACCAGTTAGAGAAAAAACATTTTAGCTCCCAAATAATGACCAATACAGTAAAAACACGTGAAAGAATTATTTCTTAAATTTCATGATTCCGATAATTCGAGTTTTCCCTAGTTCAAGGTTGGCCCGGTCCCGTACACCTCAAATTATCGAGACTCTCCTATAGTAGAATTCTTAAAAATATTAGTTTTCTTTTTTAGCTATTCAATTTAAACTCTTTTCAGTTATAAAATAAAAGCAGTGTAAATTGCATCAATTGAGTGAGAGCCCTGGATGTGGAAAAGATATGTTTGCCTAACAATGCTTCATTAAAATTAGTTGGTAGCTTCAACAAATAAAATTTGGCTTTATGCAAGTTAAGAAGTTAAGCTAATCTGAAAATACATACACACACATTCACGACCTAAAACACCTAAAGTTTTAATTATGTTTGTGAAAGTAATTCGTTCCAAAAACGTAAATGCACTTACGTGTGAAAACGACTTTTTTTACTGCAAGTAATGCAAAATCTAACGATACGTTCTAAAGATCTCTTACGAATAAGAATTATCATAATGCATTATATAAAAACAAATGTATATTTAAAATATGGAACTAATTTGACTGGCTATAAAATTGACTGGCTTTCACTTTTTTAAAAATCGGGACAAATGTGAGCGTGAAGATGGCCTCTGTCATACCCAAGCCGCTTTTATACATGTAATGTGCAAGTAGTCTTCAATACAAAAAGCAGCATTAATAACTAACAACATTTATTTAACAATGCAAACTTAACAGGTCGAAAACACATAACTTGTCACTGTTATGGCAACTGTGAAAAGGGCCAACGCCTAGGGCGCGGAAAACTACGTGCAAGAGCGAGAGCACGAGATGACTGATGGAATGTTTTGCATGTCTCTGGCTCCATCCAGTATGTGTACAAAATCGTAGTGTATTTTCAAATCTTGTCTTGCATTCTCATATTTATTGGGTAGAGCCCAGTATCGGTCAAGTGCAGTATGGAGTGATCTGCCTGAACAGTCCGGTGGCCCGATGTAGAGAACGTTATAATAAAGGGGAATATTTAAAAAAAAATTATGTTTATTTTTTTTTGGGGGGGGGGAGAAGGGGAATTTATTTATCCCCCGAAGGAGTAATTAAGGTTTAGAAGATTGTGTGGTCAAAATTTGCTCATAATGTTTAGGATGGTGAATGCCATGGTTAAGGGCTGCAGTTGTCTTGAGAGGGCGAGCATTGAATAAGAGCAACCCTAGACCTTTTTTTATTAGATGGGCCACAGAAGTCATACTCCTGTAGTTCTGGAAGAACACCATTATTAATGCTATATAAGTTATAATAGATATTGACTGCAAGTCGGTGAATTGTATGTCCGATAGGCTCCATAGTCAAGCCTTTCTGCAAGGTTGTGAGAGCACTACATATACATTTTTCTGGCTTCATATTGCAGGACAGAGTGCGGATTTACATAAACCCGCTTGTGAGTGGAGACAGAAAAAAAAAACCCTCAAGAGTAAAGTGGTAAGCTGTTTGTGAGAAGTACTACACATTTCTGAAGATGAAAACGAAATCGAAGGACTGTGTACTAGTAAGGCCGATGAGTTCATCACATTAACTTCTTTCTAGTGGAAACTAATCTGCAGGCACTCCGGGGATTTGCTGGTACGCCCCACTCTTGCGACCTCGGCTTTATCGTTGAACTCTACTATCTGCAAGTTTTTTAGCCTGTGTGAAGGCTGTCTTCAGCCAATCAATAGATATGACGCTCAATTAGCAATTTTGCTCGGGTTACCACAGGCTACGTAGCCGACCGATGATAGTCCGCACGAAATTGCTAATAGGGTAGTTTCTTTGCCTTTTACTAGGACTTTGAAAAATTTGTCGGTTCTTGACAGAACAAGCCATGGTTTATCATTGGGAGGACATAAAGATGGCTTTACAGCATCCCTTTGAACAGATACGTCGGTTTGGTGCACGTTGCCTGTGTTTTTGAGATGAATATTCATTCACTAGTGTGCCGGTAGTTCGCTTTGGTACCAGCTGCTGCATTTGGTGTTTTAAGTCATCGGATAAAGTCCGGAGCGTTAACTTGTGTTGCTGAGGGCTGAAAAATTTCCCCGACAGTAAAAGTAAAACTTCCTAAACCAAATCAGCCACGGCTGCATGCAGCTCCTCTTTGTTAACGGACAGTAGTTCTAATAAGTGTTCACGAAACCCTCACTTTTCAAATAATAATTAAACAAATGGTTTATCCAAGGTTTGACTGATGGGGCTGCAGTCATCCCCGAAACGGAGTATGCATATACTAGAGAAATGAGTAAACAGAGCATTAATATGCATTATCCCCTCTCCTCCTTGCTAGACTTTTATAAAAGAAAAACGCTCCAAACCGTTGCTCGCTTTCGTATGATTCTATGCTCTGCTTGTCATCGACTGATGGGTTATTGCTACTAGCGTATCTTTACCGATACGCTGGATAGGATGATGCAGGATTCGTATGGATCCTTAATTTGCGAAAATTACGAACTTTTGAAAAATTGTCCTGAAACGTCCTACTATTTAAGATACTCGAGAGAATTTCTTTGCGTATTTTACAGAAAAAAAGGACTACTTCTAAAATATTAGACCATTCTAGGACAATCTTTCGAAAGTTCGAAATTTTAACAAATTTAGGATCCGAACGACTGATGAGGTTAGTATTGTGAATTCAGGTTCAGAGGGCCTCATATGCAAAATATTTTTAGTCATATGAAGTCGAATGTTAGAGTGTTAGTTGCAGGCTTTCAGTTAACTAGTCAAATAGCTAAATCTGTACATTAAAAGCGGAAAAAACGTGACTGTTAAAATAATTGAAATGAACATGACCAAAGTAGAAAGGTAATTTTATTTATTGATACACTGAAGTTTGGTAATACAGCAATGGAGGAGTATACAGCAATGAAAACTTGGTGATACAGCATTAGCAGTTACAAGCTACGCTTCCAAACACAGTCACAAGGAGGGGGGAAAATGTAGCCAGTTACTTTTCTTCAGCTTGTGTATATTTTACATATTGCAGTTGTTACTTGCCTTGCCAAAGTCATTAATGAATGCAGAGCGTTCTAGCTGGTCAAAATAAATAAAAATTGTAGTCATAAGTCATCTGTTACTAAGCAGCTCTTATCCGTGAATGTTCAACGAAAAGGAGATGTAGCGAGCTCTTGTGCTTGAATTTTTCATCGCATTCAGAAATATTATACGCATTCAGAATTCGAAATTTCAGTTTTATCTAAAATCACCACCAATAAAAAGGTATCTTTGATCTCAGCTTTGCACAAGTTCACATGGGCAAAGAGCAAAAGGATTATCTTGAAATTATAAAAACAATTTGTGCAACACCACCAAGTAGTTTTAGAAATATTTTGAATGGTTTGACAAAGTGTTTCCATATTTCCCGTCTTTTACGACAGTTGCCTAGAAAAAAATTTCACCTTGGAAAAAAATATTTTGCTGTAAAAACTTAAAATTAAAAAAAAAAAAATAACAACGAAATCCATACACAATATAAGAAACTAATAGAACAATACAAGAAATAAGAGAGAGAAAAAAACCCCAACAAATCTTAAAAAACATTCAAAATTTTTAGTTTCTTCTTCCAAGATGTAAATTGTGCCCTTCGCTAATTTGTTGACATCCATGCAAACGATAGCTTCATGTAAAGGTAAGATACTTAAAGCGTCTGAAATACTGGAAAAATAAGAGCAAGATAGAAATGTGGAGTAAAGTGAAAAATTACTTTTCTTTTTAAAGTTGCTATATTTAGTTATATTAGTTGCTATATTTAAAGAAATTTTTCGCATGACTGGAATTTAAAAACAATTATATTGTTTATGAGTTTCTCTCTAAATAATTTTTTAATATTTTAGAGGTCTATATTTTTTTTACTGATTGAGTGTACCTAACTCATTAGATACTGTTACTTAAAACTCTAGCATATTTTCAAAAGAATGCATTGTTATATAGAGTTCTTTTACAGTTTGTTTTCCGTTATATATTTGAATGATAATTTCTTTTAAAATACCATTTGTGCAATACTAAAAATTTGCCAGTTTAGTTCCATAAATTTTCACAGTCCGTATTGCGTTTATTATCTCCATCTTGCCCTTTTATTTCATTACATAATTCATTGCAATATAATATAACATAGTTTAAAATGTTAAAATAAAGTATTTTATGAATAATAATTTTTTTTTGCATAGCTAATTTTTTGAATTAAATGATAATTAACTTTCTTGAATTAATACTTCCCAATTTCCATTGAAATTGAAAAATGTCTGGAACTTAAAGTAATAATTTTTATAATGAGCAAAATGAACACAAAAGAAAAACAGTTAGAAAAGGAAACTAGCCCTTTTTTGGTTATCTGATTTTTAAATAATTTTAATCTATTATGAAAATTTTGAAACTTGATGATGTTTAAAAAAATGATTGTATTAGGTGCAAAAGATAGCAAAGCTACACTTAATTAATGCATTTTGGAGCGTTTTTTATTTCTAAAATATAGGAATGCAGTACTAAAGGGAAGGGGTTTGATGTAAAGACCAATTTTAAGTAGGTATGCCCAAAAGCTTAATGGAGCAAATTATATGAAGCCTTCAAAAGTATTACCTATTCTAAGAAACAAAATAAATTAGTTTTATAATAGAATATAAATAAGATTTTTAAAAGGAATGTTAAAATACATATATGTTTAAAAAAATCAATAGCTAAACTTTACTTATACTTTTATACAACTAAAAAATTTTTTCTCAGTGCCCCGAAAAGTTTTTGGGAAGCAATAACAAATAATTAATAATTAAATGTTGCATCTATAAAATAAATTAGTGCTAAAATTCGCATGGATAGCAAGTAGCATTAAAGCACCTGAACTGTAGCTCTGAAGTATATATAGTTTTGATAATGCAAATATGTGCAAAAGTTTTTACATTTTATGATAGAATCAACAATTCGGTTTTAAAAATTAATTTTTATTTAAAAAGCAATAGTCATTTATAAAAGGATTGTATCACTATGTAACTTTTGATGATCCTTCTGTGAAATATTTATAAAGGGTGAATACGTTAATAAAAATCTAAGACAGAAAATGCTTGGAATACGAAAAACAATTTGTTTAAACTCTGCCTGAATTCAGCTCTTCTGTTAGGCACGAGTATTTTCCGACTCATTTTGCTAAGTAGACTGACATTCAAACAGCAGTCTACATCTTTACATTCTTAGGACAAATGCCCTTATCACACTATGTAACTTATATGACTGGCACATTTTTAAATATATAATATATGTATATATAATCATATATGTATATGTTAACAGTATAAACTGTGTACTTTTCAAGTGCTGTACACTCATAATTCTACTTGCTACTTAGACATGCTTGTAATCTAAATTTACGATCAAGTACACTAAACCCACAATTTTAGATCTTACATTGGAAGATAACATTATGGTCACAACTTTGCTTTATATTTTTTTCTTAAAAAATTGACATCTGTAGATTTTTCTAAGTGTCTCATAGCATTAATGCCATCGAGTGCTCATGCTTCAGCCAAATTATATGTTAGCTGTTCTCGATGTCATATACATATACCAGGACATCTAGGATTATGTGCAGAACATACGCATGGCCCATGATATGAAACACAACAGTCACATATAAGCAAACGTATTTTATACACAGCTTCAATAAATGATGAATACTTAAAAGAAACAAGTAATCATACTTTTGACATTGGCTTTGATGGCATGTATGATATATCATAACAAAAAATATTAAATAGCTAAAAGAAATGAATCACATTTCTCAAATAGGAAAGGGGAATACCTGATTTCATTAATGTAGGTTCCTTCACGAAAGTGATCTGCATTAAAACACTGATGACAGATTTTCAGTAACATTTTCAAAAGGAACTTTGATTCATCACAGGCTGCATAAATATTTGGAGCAAAGGACTTGCTTAAGTCCAATATTAAGACATTTAAATATATTAATAGGTTTATTGACTTGCTCAGAGAAGAATGGAATTTTGAATACGAGAAAGATTTAGATGAGTTTTTAAATTTACTCTTGTCAAATAATCCCCTGTGCTGCTAAAGAAATATAATCCAGCAAAGTGCTTTTTCATTTATAAGTGTTTAATACATAAGTTATTCAGTTTTCAACAGCACTGAAAATGTTTGTTCTTGTAATATACAGATATTTAAATATGGGAATTTGAATATTCACAAAAATAGTTACATTGTTTTTTTTTTCTTTTTACAGGAGAAATTTTACAAAGAGATAACATCCAATAAACTTGATTAAGCACTATAAGAAGTTTAAAAGTTTTCTTTTTTAAAAGTAAGAATTAGGTATGTTTGTGAATGCATTGTTTTTTGGATTAGCTGAATTTTTTTTTATAATCGAAATTGTTATATTACAAGTATTTAAAAAATAAATATTAGAAATAATAAAATTCTACATATTTTTCGTTTCAATTACTTTTTTAGTATTACAATGAAATTATTGTATTAAAAAGTAAAATGGAAAAAAAATTACCTCAAAATTAAACTAATGTACATTGTATAAGTACAAGGGGTTAAGAATAGATATACACACATTTTTTTCTATTTTACAATTTATCTAATATCATTTATGTAACATGCATATAATTTTGACTGTAAACATCTCGCATGCATTTAACAATACAAAGAGAAGTACATGTATAATAAACAATAAAATAAACAAAAGTCACTAACATATTTTACTGAAGGTAAAAGAACATGAAATATTTTTAAAAGTAAATAAACATGAATCTAAACAGCTTAACAAAAGTTATTAACTCTTATTAACATTAACATACTGCACAATATACCTTAACATTTGATCAGGGAAATGATCTTGTTCAGTTACAAAAAATTGTTTTTCTTTACAGTTATAATATTTTCCAAAGCTCATTATTAGATATTCATAATATAAAACACTTATTCAAATAGCAATGTGTTTCTTAGAGATAATGTTCCACATGGAAATCAAAGCTAACATACTAAAGCAGATACATTTTAAGGGAAATGTTTCATAACTCACAGCTGTAATAACAAGGCATTTAAAAGGTGGAAAACCTTTCAGAAAAAAGTTATGTATTTCAAGATCAGAAGATACATCAACATTAAAAATGTGCAATACTTGTATTCTTACAATGATGAAAATATGTTTAACAATGGATTATCAAGTAAGTAACATTAATAAAGGATTAAATATATTCCTATGTGAATTCAGTAGCTGGAAATATAGAATTTAAATTCTTTCTGCCCTAAGTTATGTAATATCATTTTTAAACAGAGCGTACTAAAATACTTATTACAAAACATGCAACTGTCTACTAATACAAATTCTAAATTTTCTTTGAGTGAAAACTACCAATAAAAAAGATAACACAGTTATGTTATTCACAAAGTACTTTGCTTTTCTGTATATAGCCTGAGTTTCAAGTCTGAAAGCTCTTTGGAGCTACTAGATTACTTTAATAAACTGAAATCATTGCAATTGTATCACCGGAAAAATGTAGCATTGGTGCTATCATAGTTTGAATACTTTAGTATTTTTCAGTATATAAAATTCTTCTTGAGTCTCATTAATTCTAGAATCCACAGAAAACATTTATAACAGTTCCACATTACGTTACCAACACATACAAAGATATGCAAGTAATAAAACAATGTGACATACAAACAATTGTTATTAAAAATATCATCTTTCAAGAAACCATAACTTTCATCCCCTAACAAGAGAATCTCCTGTTAGAATTCATTAAAGTCAACAAACTGCACCACTAGTTAACATATGAATAATTTTCTCTCCTGAATCTCGTTGCATATACTACTATGAAAAACTAAACGGTCAATTGATTAAAAAATTAACATTCACACTTATAACTGAGAACACAGACAAAAAAGTTGCTGTCTAACCGTTTCCGGAAACTTTGGCCCCGGACGTTTTGGCCTCTCACCAATTATTAATGAAACAAAGATAATAACTGGCCTGATACAAGGAGAACTGCTAAGAAGCTTTATACAATATAAAAAGTACATTTTTTCACTGTATTATGTATGTTGAAAAAAAGAGGCAGTTGGAAAAAAAAAACTATTGAATTCAAATCCGTTAATTTCATTTTGAGCAAAAATACTTTATATCGAATCTAATTCTTCTGGTAGTGAAAATATATTACATCCAACTATCAGCCTAATCTACTTGGAAAAAGTGTTATGAATGAAAAAATTATAACTTTTAAGTATGAATGGTATATTAATAGTAACTAATGTTAAAGAAAAGATTCTTTATAGAGATAAGTTTTTAATATAAATATAAATATAAATATATATATATAACTCTGTTTTGAAGTTGAGTGCTTTATCTGATGTGTAGGTTCAGTGTAATGAATATTATACATGTAGTGAAATATGCCGAAAGCGCATTTGCTATATTAAATCTTTAGTTAATACTATCTTTCTGTGTATAAAAATATGATAACTGAGCTGTTTTAAAATGCATTAAAATAAGAGTTTCAATTACTGGCTGATCAATCAAAGGATGTTTTTTACATTCGGATGAAAAAATAGTATCATAATGTGCATGATTTATATCATTATGATAAACATATAATAAAATATATAGCCTTTCAAATATATTCCTCTAGGAAAATGGACTAAGTAAAGAAACAAAGATAAAGAATAAACTTATATCGTAAAAATGAAAGCATTTCAGATTTTTTTTTTTTTTTTTGAAGGTGAGTGATGCAAAGTTTATTGTGATTGTTCTGTTCTATCCGAGATGGTTTAATAGAAAATAATTTTACTTAGTAAAAATTGTTTGCTATGTTCTTTATTTTCAGGCCAAAGATATCATTGTTTCATTGAGGCCTTTAACAACCCTAAGTTACTGAGTAAAAACACCAGTTGCTTCCGAATTTGACGATACATTTCTATCCCCAGGAATTTGGGTTTTCGAGGCAAGGGTGATAAGAAAGATTTGGGAGGGAATTCAGAGACATTTCATTAGTTCAGATCTATTCTTGATGCCACCTGACTAGACGCCCATCACAAGTGGGGATGTCCCTGTGTCAAGCACAAGGGAGCCTCAAAAGTGCTGCCTCCTTATCACAGACTGTCTGAGGGTGAGACTCCATAGCCTTGGTTTAGGGCACTTGTTTTCGCGTAGTCCCACCCCAGAAGGACCTGGAGATGGAAATGCTTTTTCGTTGAACAACACCTCATGCACAAAAAAGAGGATGACTGTTTTTACTCTGGCTGCTTAGGTCACCTCACTTGTAGTTCAATAGTTTTGTTTCCTGAAACAAAGAGAAAAACAATAAGTACAGCACTTGAAAAGCTAAAACAATCAATGTGCAAAGTATACAAATAATTGGGCGGATCAATTAGGATCACGATGTCTCCCACTTCTTAAAAAACAATATTATTAGTCACAAAAAGAAATGCCAGAAGATAGTAACTTTCCTATGAATATCAACAAATCATGCAATTCAATAACTTCATAAAATTCCTGATGATCTATTGATTTTCGCATAAATATTTTGATAATATCATTAAAACACCTGTAAAAAAGGACGGTTAATTTAAATCATCCAACATGTAAATCTTCATCTAATAGGCAGTAGAATAAGGATTGCATAAAGAGTTAAAGTAGGACTGTGTCGTAAGGGAAATCACCTAACTAGGTAGCTGTCTATGAAAGGGTTTACAGCTAGTTGATTGCCCTTTAGAACGTAGTCCAAATTTCAGCAATAATTAAAAAAGTGTAGTCTTAGTCATTAGTAAAACTTCATTTATTTTCGCAGCATGAATTTGCATAGTAGTAGTCGTAATTCTGTACTAATATAAATTTTATGGAAATATTTTCAAAATATTTAAACATAACTATGTGTGAGAATAGATTAATTTTACACCGTAAATATTAAATAATAGTTTTCAGGATTTCACTTATATAAAGACAAGTATTTTATCAGTGTCTCAAAGTAACACACTATTATTTTATAATGATATGGTATCTTTGTTACATTATGAATATTCATTTCTGTCGTTTCACCGTGTAAATAGTTTTTCAAAACTTTATCTTAGATTTGCAACAATGTTACGAATGTTTAATTTAGGATAATTCGATGCTAGGACTTAAGTGTTACTTTCAGATACCTTAGAAATTTTCTGATTGAAAGCTTCGGGGGTTTCAAAGTTATGTAGCTGCAACCCTGAAAGTTTTGCAAATTCAAGATGTTCAAATCACCTCATTCAAATTATCATGGGCAATAATCATATTAATTACACAAACAACTTTCGAGTAGTGGATTAAACTGTGGAATTTTTTTTCAAAGTTTAGTAAAATATAAGTACGCACAGATGAAAGATTCTTAAGAAAATGAAAATTAGTATAGAAAAATAGTAAACATTAAAAAAATAGCTAATAACTAAACAGATGTCTCCTGAGATAATAAAACCTCTAGCTATTGCTTGTGTCAGAAATTTATTTATATTTTGTGTACATATTTCATTTTTTTATATTATTACTTTACTTGACATTCATAAACAGGATTATTTTTTAGCCCTTCAATTAAAAGGTTAAAACTTCATGTAGTAAACCCAAATATGTCTATTAGGCCTGTAAGGTCTCCAATATATAATAATATATGCATACTTTTAATTACCTTTTAGTTAGTTTGTTTTACATATCCGCATTTAGCTATTTTTTGCTCGTTAAAATTTCAAGTTGAACTTTCAACATAGTTTTTAAAAACATATAAGTAATTTACGAAAATGAAATGACAGTATAGTGTATTTTCATACTTTGAAAAGAGATGTAATACTCTACAGTGAGGTCTCCATCAATGGCCTCATTTAGAATCTTGGTACAGCAGTTGGATGGCCAGTGACTGCTGAAGGGAGACATGTATCTGAAAAAGGTAAAAATACTTTCCTCATTATTATTATTATTTATTCAATGACCTGTAAAATTTTAAATACAAAGACTAAAAACAACTAATAAATATTTTCTTTGCATTTGTAAATAATTTGTAACGTATTTCTAATTAACTATGATAAAGATACACCCTTCTCTCATTATAAGTCTAACTGCTTTTTAAAACTTTCGGCTTATAAATCTATAAGTGATAATTTAAACCATGCAATAAAACGAAAGGGTGTTAAGTTTATTTTTAAGGATTTAGCTTTAGATAACAACAATAACAATCTTTTAAATAATATCTAAAGTGCTTAGTAGTGTATGCAATATCTACAATGCCATGATTCTAAAAGTAAAAATATTACATGAAGTTAATATAAAGTTCTAAGCCTGCAGGGAGAAAATATTTTCCGGAGGAATTGTTTTCTGTTCAGAAAATGTAAAAATGTACACAAGTGTACTTTTGAAGTTTAGATTTTGGGGAGGTAGGTTGGATCACAAATTCTCCTCTTGCCTACAGCCAATATTATTATTATTGTTCGGCAGTGTAGCCAGGATTTTTTTTCGGGGATGACTGAAAACTCAAAAACTGAAATGGAATATAATTTAACTAAATCGACATTTTTTTTATTTGGGAGGGGCTTTTTTTGCCTAAAAATGTTCACTTTTAAAAATGAATTAAAAAAGAAAGAAGAAAATAGTTCAAAATCTTGACAGCTGGAAATACATACATATTTTTATTAAATTTAAGTTTGGTGTAGGTCCGTAGCTAAACCTCAAATTTCTCAAGAGGGAACTTTCAACTAGTAACTAAAATCACTAACTTCTATAAACAACGTATCCCCACCCCTACGTAAATTTTCCGAAACATTACATTCTATTTCTCCCTAAGATGCCACGTCATCTAAACTGTGGCAGGACCCCGAACTATCTTTTCTTCCTCGACAGTTGGACAGAGAAGATACTTGTATTACGTATACTATTATGGCCTTAGAGCGGAGAAAACAATTGTTGATGGACCGACACTGGTATCAGTCTCATTGAGTAGCTAATATTTTATCTTAAAAGATCACACACACACAAATATTTTTCTGGACATAATAGTTATCTACAATAATACGTATTTTTCTCCTTAAGTTAATTGTTTACTTATTTCGGAGGAGGCTGCAGCCCCATCAGCCACCCCCTGGCTACGCCATATTTAGATTTGCATGCTGAAATCTTCACATAAAGACTCGTAAAAGGTTAACAATGAGGAACCGAATTTGACCATCATAAAATTTGGGTCAAACATGAAGTATTTTATATAATAATAATAATAAGTTATTGTATCTTGCAGTTCAGAAATACTAGATAAAGAAATGAATATATTAACAAATTTATCAAGCTTCGAGTTTTACACATAAAAACTAAATAATGTCTAAGGACAGCATTTAAATTTAATAAGAAATGAAACCTATTAACATCCGAGTACAGTGTGATCTGATCTTCGTTCACTTATTTTTACCACAGCATTTATTCTAACTAAAACACGTTGAACTGTAGTTACAAATTGCCACAGAACCAAGTACGGATAAAAGTAACGCAATTTTTTTTCAGTGTAAAAAAAATCATGCATCATAGACAAATAAATAAATAAAACCTTTGTATAAAACACTTATAACAGTAATAAAAATTGTACATACGTGCGTTTCTAGAGGCACAAAAGGTACCCCTTCATCCCCTTCGCACGCCGACACGTAGGCAGGAAAGCAAGAACTGAAGATAAAGTCAACAGAGAAGAAAAAAAAATGTTGCCATTCGGAAGAAAGTAAAAGTGTAAGAAAACCAGAGTGAGCGGGAAAGGAGAAAAATTAAATCCAGATGATGAGAGAGAGAGAGAGAGAGAGAGAGGAAAATATAAAAGTTAGCAAAAATTTAAGGAGGTAGTAGGTAAAAATATAATACAACAGCAAAGTAAAAGAAACAAAAACAAATTTATAAAGCTGAAGGAGAACATTAAGGTAATATATAGGCTAATAATAAAAAAAAAACTCACATAATTCTTATCTACTATGAATCTTTTTTAAAAATTTTCTTATCTCCTCATATTCTTTTTAACCATCCTAATCAACAAAAGCTTCCTGATGCTTCGTGCTCTCAAAATTTGTTTTGATACTTCTGTTAATTCTGAGGCTCATTACCTGAAATCCATAGTTGCCACACTTGGGTTTAACTATATCTCTCTATTATTGATAAGGCCCTTTCTAAACTCAACAAAATTTTTTCATCACTGACAGTTTTTGAATAATTTAACTGTACTACCATTCTTTACCCTTTGTGCTGCAGAACAGGGCTTCGCAAGCACTTCAACGCAGAGCCATTGCTAAGACTTTTTGTTGGGGGGGAGGGGAGAGATGTCGATAAATTGCTAAGTCAAATATCGGTTTTCACCAACTTCTTTATTTTTTAAAAAATTATACTACCAAATTTTTACTTTTGCCAACTGGGTTTGCGTAATTTTGTTAAGTAAACCAGAAATAGAAAGTAAATTATAGTTTTTGTTAAAATGTTTTTACCAATTTTGCCAAGTTTAATAGAATTTTGAGAGCATTAGGGGGGGAACTCCCCCCCTGTTAGCAAGGGCCCTGCTTCAAAGTCATCTTTAAACCCGCCAAAAAATTAAAATCTCCGTTATTAAGACTGTCATTTCTACTGAGAATCGTCCATTCCTTCTCACTGTGATTTGAGCCAAATAGGTCAGACTAAAAGAGCTATCAAATTTAGGCTCTAAGAACCCGTGTTACTGTCGTCTCTTATTACTGGAATTCTAGTAACCCTTTTCAACATCCTGAAACTAAAACCTGTCCGGTCTTGATAATATTTGTTATCTGTCGACTTCTTGTGAGTTTAATATATATATATATATATATACATATACCAGTACCTCCAGTGGCGGCTCGTGGGTTATTTAAATGCAGGTTCACAAAACAAATTTCGAAAATTAAATATGCAGATACGGCGCAATTTACTAGTTGAAATATATATCCGTTTTCAGCAGTTGAAGGAAAACAATGGATGCAACTTATAAAAAAAAGTAATTTCTAGTCCTACATTTCGTCACCTGGCTATGTTTTAGCAAAGGTGTTGGCTTGAGTAATTTTATTTTAATTTTTCTTTCCAAAGACAATGTTGAAAAATTTAATTGTTTTAGCTCTGAAGCACTTATTTTACTGCCATCTTAATTATTTACATTACTTTGTAGAAAATATTGCGCTGAAAAATGATAAAATAAGCAAAATAATAAGAAAATTAAAAAAAAAAAAAGCATAAAATAACCGAGCATCACAAACGAAGGGAGAATTCGGAAGAGATAACCGCAAAAAAATGGTCCGTGTGTACACTGAAAATGTGCGAACGGAATGATATGTGCAGTGCCTTATCTCTCCCGCAACTCCATCCGCTTCTTTACTCAGAGAGCGGTTCAGAAGGGCATTTCTTTGATCGCACGTGCGATCGAGGAAAGACCTAATGTTTTATGCTGTAGTAACCTATAATAAAGTGTGTTAGCTATGATAAGCTAAGCATATTTAATAATAGTGTGTGGGGAGGGGAGGGAGAGGGGAGAGAAAAACTCGCGTTTTAAATTCACAAAAATCTAGAAGTGTATTTAATATATTAAAAAAAGTTAATTTGTTAGTGCGCTTATTTTTAGCTTTTCGTTCGGGGGTTTACGTGCTCATGTGCTCAAACAGACGAATCGCCACTGCCAGCACCTGAATGGCATTGCCGACGACGATTTTTCCGTTACCTTCATTCATTCGGCTCTCAATCAGTCCTTTAAGTCTTCGTCTTCTTTCTTATCCTTCCTATAGCTTTAGAGAGATTAAACACGTATAATGTGTTTAGCTAAAAATCTTTTATTTTTTATGTTTTTTTTTTATTAATTAATGCTTGTGTCTCGCTTGTTTATATTTCCGTGTTTAAATAAAATTTACAAATAAATTTAGTAAAAATAGCTAAAGTAAAAATAATTGAAGTAAATTAAAAAATATTTCGTATGAATGTTCTGCTTCTCCCTTTTATATGCATATTTATAATTTTGATATGAAGTTATATTTTTAATATATTACTTCTTTTTTCTTTCTCTTATGTTTTACCCATCCCTCTTATTTTTTTCTTTTGTTCTTTCACATTCACTCTCGTTTTCCTACATATTTCTTTTCCTTTTTCGTACATACTTCTTTTCCTAAGAAGTATGTACGAAAATTTAAATTCACAAAAATCTAGAAGTGTATTTAATATATTAAAAAATTTGTATTCCCTTTTTGTATATTTCCTACATATTTCTCTTCCTACATATTTCTTTTCCTTTTTCTGTTTTTTTAGTTTTATATTTTTATTTTCGATTTACGGGTGAATGTACAAATCCCTCTCTCTCGATGAAGGAAAAATCTTATGTGCCTCTTGAAACGAACGTGTAGTTCTATTTCTGTTACGATAGTTTTTATCTTGTTTACAAAATGAGTACTGGCTCTTATAAAATTAAACAGTGAAAAACTTATATATTCTTCATAGTATAACGAAGTATAACACAGGCGTGGCAGTAGAACTATTATAAGTAATGTACTTTGAAAATAAAATTTACATAATTTTTTAGGGCATCGGAAATATTTTTTAACAGTTCTCATTCAAATTCAAATCTACTCAGCGAAGGTAGATCAAGTTTTAAATCTGATGCTCCAGTAAGTACTGCATTATTTGCAGTAAATGGTAATGGAAATATTTATAAGAGAGCTAAATTCTTATGGATGCAACCACATTAAAAGTTTGCTTCATGAATAAATTTATGTGCTGTGAAGTAAGTTTGAAAACTATAACATATTCATTTATCTGTAAAACATTTATTTCTCTTTTATCTCGCTTTTCATCGTTAAAGCTCCAATAACATAAATATAAATTCAGCTTAAAAAGTAAAATCAAATTACAAGAACGAGATGGCTGGATGAAATAGCCTCTAAAAGTTACGGAATGTTCTTTTGGATTACAAACCATGGCTTAATGGGCGAATATAAAAGTGAACCAAATTATAAACTGGAGAAAGATAGAAACTAAATATATTTGAAGATGGGCGTTAGCTATCTTTAAAGCGAACGTTCGATGTTTATCAGGAAGGACTTTTTTTAAAAAAGTGTGCTGATATGCAACGATGGTTGCAAGGAAACAGAATTTACAAGAAGCTTTAATTTTTAAAATCTAATAGATAATTTAGTTTTCTAAATTAATTGCGGTGAAAATATGCATAATGAATTGCTGATAGCAATAGATATGTATGCGATATGTTACAGAATAGAGAAACAAACAAAAAAGCCCTAATGTATTTATCTTTATTATATACTTATTTAAGAAAAAAAATGTCTAACAACAAAATGAAAGTTTCATAAAAACGCCAGGTTTAATTTTATAATTTAATGCCGTTTTATTTTACAGAAGTCAAATTACAATATCCTTTTTTTCATACAGTGTAACAAAATTAATTTATTAATGCAAAATATTTTTTACTCAAGAAATACTTACAAGACACGGGGACAAAAGGTTGCTGAACTTGCATGGCAAGTGCCTGTTGGTAGGCAGTGGTGCTAGGTTGGTACACTGGCAAGCCACTTTTGTCCATTGCGGGTCTCTTGCTGTAGGGGGAGACACCAGGGAAGGCCTAAAAAGTGTCATTTAAACAATAAAATAAACGTTGGAAATTTATAAAAATACACAAATACGTGCATATAACTCTAAAATATGAATAAAGCTGCAAAAATCAAAATGAAGCATTAGAGGTAACAAGGAACACTGCTTTACTCTGAACCATTGCGTAAGTTAAAAAAAAGTAACCAGTCACATTATTAAATAAAGAAAAATAAAAAGTACCTGTATTATTCTTTAACTGTGATCATAACTATAATTGGTATTAAGTAAGTTCTGACAACGGAAGATACAAGAAGTTCGATAAATAGCGTGTCTCCACGATGTCTATTCGTATATGTCCGCAGTTATCTTAGACAATACATTTTAAAAATTTATAGCAGCTAAATTAAATAATGATGGATAACAGTGTGTTTCATTATGTACCCAACGTACAGGGTGGTCATAATTAAACTTCTGTTGTAAACAGTACTCTGTAGATGAAACGGATGAGCTCAATAGGATGAGCAGATTGCCACCAAATTTGGCGCATGGACTGTAACATGAGATGCACTCAAGGAAGATATTTAAAGCGGTAACTTAAAAAAATGTCCACTAGGTGGCGCTTTGCAAGGGGAAGTCAGCTCAAAAAATGACCCAAATTAATTAATTTATGCTCAAAAACTGCAGAATAAGTGTCTAATTTCTTTATAAATTTCGAATTTGCTATTTTCATTGTTAAATTTGCTGTTTTTTAATGCAAAGCGCCTCCTAGTGGACATTTTTTGAACTATTTTTTTTCTCGAAAATTTCTTGAGAGCATCTCATGTATAGTCTTGTCTATAAACGAAATTTGGTTACAATCCGCTCACCCGTTTTAGCTGTAGAACCCTGTTTATAGGGAAGTTTAATTATAACCACCACCTTGTATATTGAACACAAAACAATTTTTTCAATACACTTAACTAATCAAAACTTTGCGCAAAAGCACAGGGAAAAAAAAGGATGTGAATGATTTTTAGGCAACCTGTTAGCAATAAA
Organism: Cheiracanthium punctorium; assembly: GCA_038373885.1. Classification (NCBI taxonomy): domain Eukaryota; kingdom Metazoa; phylum Arthropoda; class Arachnida; order Araneae; family Cheiracanthiidae; genus Cheiracanthium; species Cheiracanthium punctorium. The sequence continues at coordinate 311,026 of JAWZYV010005452.1, forward strand.
CGCACAATACAACTTAGAAATAGAAGTGATAATGCCAAAAAAGAAATCCTCTATCATGAGTTGGGTTGAAGGGAACCTACGAAAAGGCTTTTTTTTTTTTTTTTTGTCTAATCTAATACTCGAAAATGTTGTTTTAATGGGTTAGTGTTTTTAATACTAACAAGCCCACTTTTTTATGACATTTGCAGACACATTTTAGCTTTTGAACCCTAAAGTTGATCTAATAACATGTAAAACGTGTCAGTACCAGGAGCATGTTGTCTGTGGCAGTTGGAGGACGTTGTTGCAGCATCTGTGTTGAGTCATGCAGCCTCTTCTTTGCATCAGCGTTCGGCTAGAGGAGCAATTTGTGTGAAGAAGCAAGAACAGTAGAAGCAGCAGAGAAGATGGCACACAGCAAAGCAGAGCAGAGAAGTTCCAAAGAAAGAATGCACAGCGAAAGAAATAGAAAGAAAAAATAGCATGTTATCTATCAGTCAGCTTGATAGACTTAAATCACAGCAATAGCTTGAAAACCAGTAAAGTTGTCAAATACTGATTCCCAAATTGTATGACATAGGTTTTCTTGATGTGACAAACTTTCAAACATTGCTATATGTCGTCTGCATACAACTTCCAAAATTATGTTTTAAACAAAGTAGATTTAGTAAGTTAAAAAAAAATACAAACAGGATGCTATAGAAGCTGGAGGAAGTTTACCAATTATATTGTGATCTTAAGAAATCCTTATCAGTGGAGTATGAATTGATTCAGTAAGGAAGAGAGGTATTTCAATTGCTTTGTTTAGGTATTTTAATTGCACTGATTAGTGCTTCCTGATAAGTTAACATATTATTACCGCGCTTATTGTTGACGTATCCCGATATTAGATTATTTATTTTATTTGGGAGTTACTTTTATTCTGGCGATCATACAACATACTATTTCTATAATATGTACAATTTCCGATATTAAATATTATAAGAAAACTTTAGACCCTATTAAAATTTACAAGCGATGGTATAAATAAGTATAAATTATTATTTATATATTGTCATGATTTTTTTTTTTCGGTTTCTTCTATCAAAAATTACAGTATTAAAACAAGGTAACAAATAATACCTCATCAATATTGCGTAGTTTTCTAAACTGAGAAAACGAATTATTATATTATTTTAGTAAGAAATATGATTCTAAAAATACAAGACTTCTGGAAATTGCTTGAGCATAAGTTTCCAGAAGTATTACAGGTGAATTTATCTATTTATTTATTTTTTGCTTAGACCTGCAGCAAAATGAATATGCTAAGCAGATCAATAAAGAATTAACAAAAAATTTAGGCTATGAAGAAATAAATAATTAAACTTAATACTTTTCCCCAAGGAGAAAGAGAAGAAAGGGGAATAAGTACCACAATGCTTTGTCAAGCTTTTCCCAACGTATGAATATTCTAGACTGCCATAAGATTTTGTTTCAAATGAAATTTCAAAAAGATTTAAATCAAAGGGAATTTTTTTATAAGCTTTATTACCTGTCTCATTTGTTTTAATAGACTTACTATTACATGAATATTTGATTTGCACAATTGTGGGTATAGTTTTGAGTCTTCGCAGACTAATATTGGAGCATTATTTCCCTAATATTTGTTTCATTGCAATTCATTGGAAATGTTTTTAGCTTAGCACCAATATTACCCAATAATGAAATTAAGATTTAAAAAGACAACCGAAAAATTTTGGAGCAATCGGAAAAATTGGAGATACATTTCCATTATTTTGTCGGTTTTTTAAACAAATTTGGAAACTTGTTTTTAAATAATAGTTTTAATTATTTCCTTATTATGTGTATGTTGGATGTTAAATATGATTTTTGCCAGATAAATGCTATGTGGTACAATACTGGACAAAATATCCAAACATTAATATTGGCCCAATATGAAGTCAATATAGTTTAGCTACTCGAGAAATTATATCCATAGAAAAGACGAAGAGACGACTGTAGCGTCTTTCGAAATGATGTCATTTTGCTATTAACTTTTTGCATGACAAATATATTTCCATTTTTTGTTCCTAATCAACATCTACGTGCAAAGGGACAGCTTTCTTTTATTTTTTAGCCGACCAGATTGTATAGTGGTGGGCGTTGGTCTACCTACTAGGTGCCCCAATAATAAAGATACAAACAACTCCGAACTTAGTAGGGGCCAATGCCTCCAAGGCAGAGGCCCGCCACTGGAAAAAAAAAGTAAAAACAAAAAAACAAAAACCTGAAACTCGTTTTACTCATATAGTTATAATAGCGGTGTAGTTTATGCAATATGGTAATGTAAAGTAATTTCAAATTAAGTTAAATAATTTATACATAGATGAATCCTTTAAAATGCCGCATATGACTCAAACGAGTGCAAGAATTCAATATAAATAAATAAATAAATACATACATATTTAAATGAAAAGTCAACTATTTTGGAATCAGCTGAATGTAAAGCGGACAAAGCAAAATGCTTTCATGAATTTTTTTTATCACTATCATCCACATCCAGTTTATGAAGATTAATAATCAATTTGGGAAACATTGCTAATGGAAAAAAATGGCAAAAACAAAAGCATAAACAGCAGCAACTGCACATAAAATTCCTCTTGCACATTCAGAATAAAACAGTTAGTTCATTAAAATGTTAAAGTTATTTACGTAATTTCTTAGAGCTAGACACAAAGCATGAAATTCTCTGAATTTGCACAAAGCGTCGTTAGTATGTTTTTGAAACGCAAAGCCTTGAACTTGAAGAAATATTTACGCGGAATATGCCGTCAAACAGTTAATGCAGAATTTTAAATACGTTGTCTATGTCCTGTTAAAAATGACTTTAAATTAATTCTGAGAAAAAAAATAAAAGTAAATCCTTCAAGATTTATTTGTAATTTTTAAATATCCGTTGCTTTTGCATAAAATTGACGCTACAGATTAACGGGAATATTTGATTTCAATAGAGAAAGTCAGTTCGTATCGCGCTTAGTATGATTAATAAACGCATTATATTGCAGAACATTACATTACAAGGAATTATAAAACCATAAATAGTTCTTTATTTAGAACATACTTGTATTTAAAAAACTTTATTGGCTCATTACAACAGGTTACATATTTATAATTCTTATGTTTTAATAAGTTTTTATATACACGAGAGGAAATGAAAACTTTATTTGCGTTCTCCCTCCACTGTAAATGCACATATCTGTTGATGAAATGTCATATAAATGTTCAAAACAATTGTACTTTTATTTGAATTACAACATTTAAGTTATAAATAGCTTTAAATGGTAGTAAAGTATCATTTAAAGAACTTTAAAGCAAAACAAAAATGCAACTTTTCAGTTACTGGAAAAATTAATTTTTGGAATTGTTAAGTAAACCAAATTTACTGAGCAAGATGACAAAATCTTGTCAATTTAAAGATGACTACTCTAAAAATGAAATTTAATTCAAGCAAATGTGTTAAAAGGTAAGTGTTCAATGTAAATTACAGTTTAAAAAAAATAAGGAGGTTGGAATAATGCTCATAAAATAGTCCTAATACTTTTTAAAAAACTAAACTTTCTAAATTTTTATACGACCCCTTAAGAAAAATTTTGACAATCGGAAAACCGCATATCTGTGTCTTTAGAATTCAGGGAGTTACATTTAATTGAAAATTAAACATTATGAATGAGGACCATATATCAAATTGAAAATGTAAAACTTTGACATAGAAAAAATGTAGAACTGGATACATAAGACACATTACTGAGGGTCCCGTGTGAGTTCACAATGGAGCCACGGATAATTAATTGTTTTTCATATTCTCAAGTGTTTTCATAATGAACCACATAACAATTTAAAAAGTAACTTTCTAAAAATTAATGGTATTTCTATTTTATTAACACAGCCTTACTTCCCACCTTGTTTTAAACTTTTTTGCAAGTTACATTGATCACTTATCATTAATAGGTACAGAATTAAAGCGTAGTTCGATAACTTTGGGACACCTTTATTAGGCTTACGAGTTCTCACATGGTAGCGGTGGTATTACATTACGTCAATTTGGGACTTCAAAAAAACATCGAGATAAACGAAGTCGAGATATCGAGAGTCGACTATATACGGAGTATTTCCTAGGAAACAAATACATGTGCATTGCTTTTTATTATTTTCAGTTCTCTTTAAACATTCATACAGTTAAATTAAAACTATATAAAATTTACAAAGCCATTGTGCTGTGGAATTAAGGCCAATTATCTACACAGGGGATCTAGGCCTCTAGGTGGGGTGCCCTCTGTGGAGAGTCTTTCTAAGGGGTCCTAACTCGTATTTAAGCTAAGTTTAGGAGAAAACCACGGAAAACAGCGAACGGTTAGGTCGGCGGACGCGACCTGGTTTCGAACCAGGTGCCTTCCGTCTACCAGTTCAAAGTGCTAGCGCTATGCCATTAAGTCATACACAATCTAAATTAATAAAATATTCAGAGTAAAATATAAAAGAAAAAGCGAGAATTAGAAAGCATTGTTTTCATGATTAAATGCTTATGAAAATTCATAATAATATTTTAACATTTATTTCTTTCTTGCATATTCAACGAAAGGCAAAATCGATAAAGGATAAAGCTAACTCAAAATAACCCCCTTTCTTAAGTACTTACAGTCCCGTTATTTCTTAAGTGCTTACAGTCCCGTATTTAAATATCTCCTACATTTAAAATTAAATTACGGGCATATATTTTCTCGTGAATGAACTTCACTGGCACCCAAGTGATTAATATTAAAAGGAGAAGGACATTAGCTAAACATAATCGAAAATTAAAACGCAACTCATATGCAGTGCACTATTGTTAATCTTCCCAGCGTCAGCCGGTCTAGACCCTATGGATCCATCCAGTGGAGACAGGTGCGGTCACAGTGTCTCCAGTTATATCGAAGAGTTTCTACAAAAATAGAATTCAACGGCGAATGTAAGGTCAGTGATCCATTTCTCTCACCAGGTGGAGTGGAGGTTGACCATATGCACGCGATCTCAGCCCCCATTTTCTGTTCTGACTCAATTGATTCCTGAAAACTCACCATTATCTCTATTGCGACGCCTTTTTGGCTGTCTAATGATGCCCAAGACATTTTTATCAAGGAAATTGTAGTTTCGTTTCGTTTCAGTAATACTTTAAAAAGGTCCTGTGTGTCACATGCGACATTATCGAGCGTTAAGTGTCTGGGTGGTCTATTGATAAGTTTCATGTTGAACTGACATTTCTTTATTTGGTGATATCAAATGTAACTACACACACCCGAGAGAAAAAAAAAATCAACTAAATTTATTCTCAAGTCACAAAATGGTATTCGGATATATTTTATAAATATTTGACAGCTACATATTTTCGAACTGGTTTGCGTTTGTGATAAATATAATAAATTCTCCAAATATCAATAAAGAATGTATTAAAAAATATAGAAAAAGGTACTGTGTAAGATGCAGATAGTATTACAATCACGACAAGAATTCAGAAAAATGGATTATTACTTTGCAGCACATAAAAACATGCAATTATTATTTGTATATAAAGATAAATAAAATAAAATAACAATACCCATAGAATATTTCTAACGAAAGTTGTACATTCTTTCCAGATTTAAAAGTAACAGAAAACAAAGCACGCAAACAAAAAGTCCACAGATCACTTTTTCATGTTAGTAACTTCACTTTCAGTGGCTTTTATTTTCCATCTTCATTTTTTAAATGAAGATGAAACATTTAATTAAACATATATGTAAAAGAAAATAAATTTGAAGATAAACAGAGCATTTTAGTGAAACATCTACTTTGCTGCAGAATCTGTTCTGCAGCAACGTAGCAGAACATTAGATTCTGCAGCAATGATGGTGGAAATATTTCTGTCGAAACATTATTTTACTTCTTATTTATAGATAAGAAAGAAAAATCTGGATTTAGAAAGTATTGAGATTCAAGTGATTGACAATTGTTTGTTTTTCTTAAAAAAATTATTTACCAAGTTAATTTTAAAGGCAATGTACTTAAATGTTTCTATTATTATGAATTTTTATTCATGCTTTCATTTTCACTAAAAACTTTCATGTTATTTGGCTTTCATGAAACCGATGATCCTAGCAGAAAATAGAGAGTATATTTTTAGTTACAATATTTACAATATAGTGAGCCTTACTATGCATGTTCAAGATTAAAAGCTGATAATTAGCCGAAGGCTAACTTCTAAATCTTTAAGTTAGATAAATATTGCAGCTGGTGAAACTGAAAAACCATTTGTATTCTCCGTGTTGTACTCCTAGAGAATTTTGTATGAGCTGCTTAGTCAGATTCATTTCAATTATAACAGTCACCAAACTAAAGTTTACAGAAAAAGGAAACCAGAATAGATGAGGGTCAGCTAGGTCCGGGAGGAGATAAAATTATTCTGTGGTATAAATGCAGTCTTTCTAGTGCCGCAGTTCTAAGTTTGTTTATATTTTTCATTAACCCTAGATTTCCTAGGGAAGAATTTATTTTCAAAAAATAATTTCAAATGATATAAACATTTTGCAAACAAGAAAATCGTATTAAAAGTTGAGGGTTTTACATCCTAAACAAAATTTCCTATTGAGATTTTCCGGGATTTTAGGGAGAGTTAAAAGCTATTTTGCCTTTAAAATTTACAGAATGACTAGATATTTGTGAACGGTGGTAAAGGCTCTGCTACTATATAATAAACAAACTAATTGTAAAAAGTAAATATTTTTTAAAAAATGTGTTAGATTCGCATGACAATCTGTTGAAGGTTTGGACAAAAGATTATCTTAACAAAAATCCGGTGATTTTAATGCTACATCTAAATTGGCCTTTCAGCAGTGTTGAATACGGTTAAGAGGTTGATCAGGCTTACAAAGCTTGAAAATTGTCTTAGTTCTTGCTTCCGATATATAATACATATATAAATTTATATACAACACAGCTAGAGTCTTTAACGAATGTTTTGCTAGACGTTTATTTGCCATTTTACCCCTTGGCTCCCAAGTATTTTCAAGTGGATACATACTGAGTACCTTGATAAAGTACTTAGATGGATTGTACTAAATACCTTCCATGTACACTCTATTGGATAGAATATATGTGATAATGTAAAATAACTTGTAATCAAAAAGGAGACACCAGGCACTGAAATTTACTATAGGATTGAAATATATACATATACATTCGCTAGTATGGGCTATAAGAATTGTTAAACTACACATTTTCTAACACTTGTGTTCGTCTAGGAGCCTAGGAATTTAGTTAGACAAAGCAAAAGTAAAATAACAGGCAAAGCATAGACTGATTGCAAAGCGAAATTACCAAAAGCTACAGAAGTGTAATTTATTAATTCAAAACGAAACAGAACGTCATACTGGCTCAAATAATTAGTAATTCCAAGCAATTAATATCAATTATGCAATACATTTAAACAGAAAATAAGTTTTTAATTAATAAATGTCTTTCGTGTAGAATTAATGCATATGTGACTAGCATGGAAGAAAGGAAGCCAGAACCCAATTAAGCTCTTCAAAGGTCCCTAGATTATGAAATTTCTGAGGCTCTTCTGTAAAAAATTTCAAAACTATAAGGTCTATAGCGAATTTCGTTCCAAAACCGCCTATCGTTCCAAAGCCATTTGGCGTGGCATATGTAACACTATAATTACTTTTCTAACAAATTCCAAATATGGGGCGAAAATAGCACTCGGTAACATGTTATGATTTATAAATGTATCCTATATTTGTGAAATTCATTTAACCGAACGCACGACAGAAAAACACATAATATTAAGTTTGTCATGTGTTTAAAAAGCACATTCATCTTCGACATTTATGTGCCTACCAGAGCTAAGAAATGACGAGGGGCTACAAATGTTTCCTATACATCCAATTACGAATTTATTGAAAATGTAATTTTTAAAAGCATTTTAAGCTTGTTTATGGCTGTAATATTTTTTTCCTGCGACTTACCACCTTGAGATCTCTGAAAAGTTTCGGGTCCATAGGTTAAAGCCTACTTAACCTAATGAATAATCCGTCCCTGAAGGGAGTTAATGAGTAAAAATTTGGTATTAAAGTTTTCGTTGTTTCTGAATCTGCAAAACCTAGGGTTCATTTGAAAGTTATGCAAAATGAAAACGATCGCAATCAACCATATCGCAAATCAGGGCCGTACCCAGTAAAAAATTTCGGGGAAGGTCCAAAAATTTCGGTGGGGGACCAAACGATGAAAAAGGCTGAATTTTTCACAAAAAAACTTCATCATTATTATTTTCTTAGCAATTTTTTTTGGGGGGGGGGTGGGGGAGCGGACCCCTTCGTCCACCCCCCCTGGGTACGGCCTGGTCGCAATTGAGCTACAAAGTATTGTATAAGATCAGTGAGACAGACCACTTATTATGATAAGTTTTTTTTAAATAGGCTGTTAGTATCAGCTATGAAATGATTACGAACCTATTATTGCATTTTGATTACTCGTCGTCAACGAGCTAACAACACATGAAGAGCTCAGTAAACATTAACAATATTAAATTTGAGACTTTATCGAAAAGTGGATTTTCCCCTAAAGTCCTACTGACATGTATATAGAAAAATTCACATTCGCTTAGGGTTTATTATAAACGTAGGAATGTGCTGAAATCGTGACTATCTAAAAGTTGAAAAGATTTAGTGTACTGCGCATGGGTAACGAAAGTGACATCTACGTAATTTCCCCTCAGTGCAAATTTTTGCGCGATCATCGTGTATCATAATGACGATAATTAGAATGCATGGACGAAGACAAAAGATAGACAGAAAGAGACAGAGAGGAAGAGAAGCAAGTAGTGTGTTTTGCCTACCATAGCAGCCTGGGTGGCAGCGGCGTTTGCTCGACTCTGGGCGGCTTTGAGCTGCGCCTGCAGGTGGGGCGTCGGGTGGAAATATCGGCACAAATCCCTCGAGCATCGACCCTTCACGAAATCCATGCACACAGTGACCGTGCCCTCTGCACTGTCCACCGTCACGTGCTCAGGTGGGTGGGCGAACCGGCATTCGCTCTCTGCACGTTTGCAGTTTCCCCGCTGGTATTCCCTGCACACCTGATGAGCAAAAGCAAACAAAAGAACCTTAAGCCCCACATTTGGACAACATAATAGGCAGGGCGATTCAGAGTTCAGCCCTCAAACTTCTAGGAGGGTGCGTTGAGACGACTTGAAATCGCACAGCAACCAGGGTCGCGAACGGAGTCTTCATCCACTAGTTAATAACACGAAAATGTTGAAGTGTTAGCCTTATTACTTAACCAGATTTCTTAAAAATATATCTGCTCTCCGAAAATTACGCCACGAAACAAACCCTGGTTTCTAAATATAACAATGTAGGATTTTACTACTGCCGCTGCCAGTACACTCAGATTTACTAAAGCGTTCTACCAAGAAAAATACTTCCCAACGTTTCATCCAGAAACCTGCGTGGGAGATTATAAAGGGCGATGACGAACAGAATTTGCGTGTGAAGTTTACGAAGTCACAAATTCGACTGTGCGCTCTTCTTCCAGTTGCTCCTGTCTGGTTGCATTTGTCTGTGAGCACACAGTCGAATTTGTGACTTCACAAATGCAACCAGACAGGAGCAGCTGGAAGTAGCGCGCACAGTCGAATTTGTGACTTCCCAAACCTCATGCGCGGATTCTCAGTATCGTCGCCTTTGGTAATCTCCGGCGTCATTCTGAGTGAAACGTTGGGCAGTGATTTTCCTGATGGACCATGGCTTCCTAGTCCGGACTGTTTTAGAAAATCTGAGTGCATTATTCCTAAAGTAAAAATTGTACATAGCTTTGTTTTTGAGAAAGATTAATTAATTATTCGTTTATCGTAGTCGGAAATTGGACTAACACTTCACCATTTATTTCAGTGATTGCTAAGTGGCGTGTGGAGACAACTTTTGCAACTCTGTATTGCTCCGTAATTCCACGTCGGCTTGGCATACTCTACCCTGCCTAGAAGTTTGAACAATGAAATCTGAATCACCCTGTAGGAGCCACAACATAAAACAATTTGGAAAACTGGAAGCCCTAGACGACAAGTCAGATGGTTTGCCTACATTCAGTTTGAAAAAAACAGAGCTTCCAGATAACAAACATTCTCAACTAACCGAAAATTCGGTAAAGGGGGATTTTTTTTTTTTTGAAAACGGTTATTCAGTTGGAATTCTGATGAATGTACTTCTTCCATACGCTGCGAAAAGTAACCAAATTTTCACAATCGATTGACAAACGTTCGTTTAAACTGCGGAATAACATAATTTCCCCGAGATGCAATGTAGCCGATAAGTGACTAACTAAAAGGGAGACCGAGCTCAATGTAACTTGTAACCGACTAGTTATATGGCGAACACGAAGGACAGTTCAAAATTTCTGATAATCACCATCATTTTAATCCAGACGCTTTGTCGAGACGCACGCAAATTAAAAAACATTTAAAACTTTACGGGAAAGCATTTCTTTCTTTTCTTTTCTTTTTTTTCAAAAATCTAAAATTGAAATCCTGCACGAGAAATGGATCCTTTTTTTCGTTTTTTTTTTGTTTTGTTAAGTCAAGTTCTTTTAAAATAAACGACACCAGAAAAATTTGATGTTCAAGGGATTTAAAAAGTTACGAGTTTCTTTATGTTTGAAAGAGAACAGTGCTGCTTGCTGGCGGGAACTAAACAGAGGAATGCCACTAACTACCTTAAAACTGGAATCTTGAGACTTAAACAGCTGAAAATGACATTGTAAAAGGAAAGAGAAAATAAGAGAAAGAGAGAGACAGGAGCGTGCCTGGTGCTAGAAGAGAGAGAGAGAGAGAAAATAGAAGAAATAGAAATAAAGGATTATTTTTAGTTTTCCATTTTAATTTCGAAGTTTAACGTGTGTGGATTCAAATTTGTAAACTGTATTATTTTTGTTCTATCTTTTTAACTTTTCAAACAGCGAATAAAATAACAGCTTCCAATGTCATTCCGAAGAAGTAAAACTGCTCAATTAAAATCCCATAATTAATATATTGTGAAAGGGAATAGTATGGTTGCATCTGCATTAAAAATGAAATTAAAAATATCGGATTATTTCAAGGGTTGGAAGTTGAGAAGCGCAGAATTTTATTAGAGAATTATTCAAAATATTAAGCATTAGTTACATGCATCAGATAGATTTTGTACAGAGTAAGCTCAGAATAAGACAGGATACCAGTTAAGATAAGTTTGAATATAAATTTTGTCTGTATAAACAATTATAACACATAAAAAATAGCACATAACAAAAGTACAGCACTAAAAAATTAGAAATCAATAACAAAATAAAAATAAACAAATTAAAAGTAATAAAAACATACTTAATAAATAGATTAATAAAATGTACCTCCTATGATTATCTTTATTTCGAAAAAAAAAACCAACAACAAATAAATAAAAATAAAATAAAATAAATGATTTTCAGTAATAAATCCACTGACTTTGCATTGGGTTTTTATATGTAGGCGCTTTTTATTGTGTCTTGGATAAAATTTAATTTAAGTAAAATTATAGTTACCAAAAACAGTTTATATCAAGAATTAAACATAAATTATGATAGAATACGCTTACATTGTATCAAAAAAATTTATTATGTCATGCTATGAATGTTAAATTATGATCTCTGCAGTTTTCGATAAAAAGAACAATATTATTTATAGTTAGAAATCATATTATAGTTAAAATAAAGTATTTATTATTTAGGACACTATTACTTATTTCTGTTTGAAAATCTAAGAAAAAACATTGATAAGTGCAGAACTCAATAGTCTTTTTTAATTTTTAAAACATGATTTCAATTTACAAGTTTGTACTTGCTTCTTGTTAGGAACACTGATTTCATTCATTTATTTTTGGAAATTTAATTGAAAACATCCAGATTGACTGTAGAAAAGGAGATAAGTTCTGCTCGAATTCTATAACTGGAGCCTGAACCAGTGTCGAGCTTTGTAATTAGTATTTTCCTTCGAGCTTGGGTTCATGCAAGATAATTCGATTATAATATTCAAGTTTGTGTTTTCAAAATGAGCCGAAACTCATTTTAAGAAAACAGACAACGAGAATTAAATTATCTACACGAGCTTTGAACTCTACTTTATTTCTCGGAAAACTTTAAAATACACACTAGAAGATATGTGTAATCTAAACGATACTGTAAAAGCTTAAGTATTGTACATATGTGTTGTAAGTCATTAAAATAGTTTTAGGTAAATTACAACTCACGGTTATGGCTGTTTACAAGAACTTTTTCTGAATGGTTTTTATAGGATTCAAACTTGAGATTAATCATAAATGATGGGATTCGTAAGGTGACTTTAAAACGCCATTTTGGAGCTGAACTGTTAGGATCCCGGATTTTTGCATGCACATATCTAAGACTATTAGCATCTTTTGAGCAGGTCTTCAATCCTCTGACTTACAAGTTTGTGTTTGAAGAGGTCGCAGTGCGCCATTTTTCACTGCAACTATATGGATTTTAGACTTATCAAATCGAACTGTTTTTCAAGAGGGTTTTAAAGTATTAGAGAATTACTCTGGACATAGGACATTATATTCCTGGATATTTGTAATAAAATAAGTACTGATATAAAAAAGAAATTTTTGCTGGGAAAACTATTTCACAATTTCCCATTTTGAAGCTGCTTTAGTTAAATTAAATTAAAAAGTTAAATTAAAAAATCACAGCTTTTGAATATGGGATACAAACAGCGTCCGATATTCTGGTGATAATCAATTGTGTTTTACAGTTGAATGTGAAATACTTAAACCAGAAGTAATAAAGAAAAATATAATAAAAGCAGTAAAACTACTATCGGAAATTTACTTTTGTGTAAAACTCTCATGATCAACCTCTACCCCATTCTATCAAAACACAGTGCACTGTATAAACATTCCTTTCTCATTACATGTACAAATGCGTTCAAAGGTGCGTTTCAGTAAGACTTAAACCAGAAGTGGGCGGGGGGGGGGAAAGAAAAATATCTTCCCAAAGTGGAACATAACAGTCCAAGATGTGACTAGCCGAAGCCTGGTGTTGGGGGCATTTTGGACAGAGAGGGTAGGTTTTCTCATCCTCAGAAAAAGATATTTTAGACGGGCTACTGGCAAGACGCGAGATGCAGACTGGTGTAAGTTTTTCTGAGACCCAGTTTGCAACCACTGTACGAAAAACTAAACTAAAATTGTGTTTTTGATCAGAATTTCTTTTTAGCTTCGATTTAATATGCATATTATATGCCATAGAAAATGAAATATTGAGAGACATTACAGTTGTGTCCTGTTTCTTTGAAGAATTTTTGTTACAGGATGAACATTTTTTCGTCGTTTTAGCTTTATAAAAGATAAAAAGTAATTATTGCTTTACGTACGAGAAGTTAAACATTTTTCTCCATTATATTTTAAACAATTTACATAACTTACTTTCTGCACAACATTTTAAATTATCTTAATTTAAAATTTTGAAAAATTCTTGCTAAATTATACATGGTATGTTAAAAATATAAAAACAATTTATTGGAAGATACTAAATCATTAGAATCCGTATGAAATCCATATTTAAATAAATCTCTTTTAAACAAATCTCTTTTATAAATACACACAGATTAGCACGTGCATGCATTATACATTCTCAAACCTTCTCAAATTTTTCAAATAATTACAAGTACTACTCAGAAGTAATTTTAAAAACACAGTTAGAATGCATATACATGGATGTCGTTTTATGAAGTGACTTCATGAAGCAGCTGTTTTTGAAACAAACGCCAAAAAGAAAAAAGGCCATTTATGTACTATTAAGTAATAGCTCTTCTCTCGGCAGCAAAATAATATTATAATATCTACTTGATTTATAAAGCAGAGAGGTTGAACTGTAATCGACAGAGCTTAAGCATTCCAAGACACAGCTGCTAGTAATGAGATATTAATTATGAATATAAGGGTAATCTTGAGCTGTGAAAGACAATTATAAATTAAGTGGATATCTTCCTTACTTATGCTTATTTCAATATCAAAAATATTTATCAACAGATTTTCATTTGCGACAATTGGGCATTTTATTTAAAAGTTGGATTTTACTTATACGGTATTGTTTAAGGCATATGAAATTCAGTTTTAGAAATGTTATTAAGGTATTTTATGATATGTGAATTATATTTGGCATTAACTGTGTACAACGAAAAAAAAATTGATTACAAAGATAGTTAAATTTTTAAGTTTTTATTTTAAAAGTAATTCCTAAAATGTCACCCTAAAATTAAAGATTAAAAGATTAAGAAAAATTACTACATATTGCGATATTAAAGTAAGTAATATATATTCGAATAAATAAAAATTGTCTATAATTTAATTTTTCGAAGATTTCAAGTGTGTTTCAACGTTATTCCTATAAAAGAGTTTTGTTTTACTTTTGAAAATTAAATCGCATATTTACACATAACCCTTTTAAGAAATGTAAGAAAAAGCCTTTAAATTTGGTTTTATAAGTAAAATAGTTTTGAAACCATTAAAAATATAATGCTACGTTTATAAATAACGGAAATTGTCCATACATCGCAAAAGCTTAAATAATGTATATTGCAAACTTCATAGCTAGATTATGGAAGAGTATTATCGAAATAATATAACAATTGAATATAGGGATAGAGAGTAAATGTAGTGATTGAAGAGTAATAATCACTACAGATGAGTAATAAATAGAAAAATAACGATTTTAATAATTTATTTTAGATATATATGCGTATGTTTTGATAGAATTATAGAATGGTTTACTACAATTATAAAATAGTGCTTTATGTATATTATTTTGGAAGAGATTAAGATGAAAGTATTTTAAACAAATATTTAAACATTTTTTTTCTGAAATTTATTTCGATATATATTGATATGAACTCGTTTTGAAATTGCTTAGTTAGGTCGAAAAAATACTGAACGTAACTACCATGAACTTTATAGTCACGAGATTAAAATTCGTATGAATTACACTTAGTAATACTAAAATAATGACTTGAATACCTGAAAATATCCCTAAAAATTTTTAAGGTTGCAATAATTTTTAATTTACTATTAATGACTCTGTATTATATATTGCTACATTTATTTAAGAATGTTCCTCGTTTGAACATAATAAACCATTTTAATTCAAATTTTTAGTTCTCTTAGTGTACATTTTCCATGCATTATCTTTTATCACCAAGCACTTATATAAATACCACAGAAACAAAATATTTTAACTACAATTTGAAATTTTGTTTCCCACAAAAATAAGAAGGGAAATTTCAAGGGGCGGTTGGCCCTTATTGACTTTCCACAATGGACAATTGTTCAACTTTCCTCTTTGACATGATCATTATGTACAAAAGGTGCAAATGAACAATTCGCTGGAAGTCAGCCAGCGATCCGGGATGCAGAATCTGGCGAGGCCGATAAAAGCCGAAATAAAAGTAATGAAAACAAACACAGACACATAGAATAAAGGAACGTGTGAGCATTATTTGTGGGCGCTGTCACGTTAATGAAATCTTTTTCCGAGAACGTTTTATTGTAATAGACTGAAGTGTTTCGTTGAAAAATACCTCTCATGTCAAAAGGAATATTAATTCTTTTTTACTTATTTTGTTAGTAAATAAGAGTAAGCGTTATTTTATCGGATATGAACAGGAGGAAAGTATGTAATTTAATTAATAAAACATCGTGCCTCTAAAATTTCCTTCAAATTATACGACAATATTACACGACCGACTTTTGTGTACACGTTACTACTAGCATTAAGGGGGAAAATGTTTCAAAATCCTGTTTTGCCATTTTCCTTAGATGTTAATTTAAAAAAAAAAGGGGGGGGGGGATTCTGAGTAATTTATCAGTAGATATGTTTTCCCTTCATGTTTATTATCGAGTCCCATAATTCATCATCAAAGTATAGTTTTAGATTCAAGGCTGTTGAATATCTGCATTTCATGAATATCTGTATCTTATTACTACAAAGCCGTTTTCGCACTTCGTGGTTTGTTTTATTTAGCACCTGATCCATAATAAATCAGTGATCAAGGTTAAGACCAAAATAAAAAAATGATTAATAGATCATCAAATATCAAAAGAAACACCGAATCCACACGACACCCATAATTTCTTTCATAGTACAAAACTCCTTTCTGATTCTGGAATAAATGTAACACCGTTAAATATATTGGTTCAAAGCATATTTTTTGCCTTTTAAAACGGTATAATTTCTCTATTGATTATTTCAATAAAAAAGATATTTCTTCCTGGGTATAAACAGTGAGCATTTAAACATGTTATGCATAAGAAGTAATTGCATTACATCATATAAACTGGCATTAATCTTTTATTTCACATACATGTAGTAGTTCTAGATTCAAATACTTCCGTTATTGTATCTTTAAAAATTTATTTAATAGAACGATAAATCACTTCTAAATATATAAATATATAGAAATATTTGTAAACTTTGGAAAAAAACCCTTTCTGAATTGCTTAAAACCTTCACAAAATTAGTCATAATGATTATAAAATATTTGAAATGTAACTTCCTTCTGTTTGTTATTATAATCAGGAGCGTAGCCAGGAAAATTTTTCGGGGGGGGGGATATGCGCCTGGAAAATATTTCGGGGGGGGGATATGAACTTATATCTGTATAAATAGACGGAATTTCATCACTAATCCAAACATTTCGGGGGGGATATATCCCGATATCCCCCCCCCCTGGCTACGCCCCTGATTATAATGATTTCATAATGATTTTATAATTCACCTTTTTCCATGAAATTGTGAAAAACTATGGAATATTGTTATTTTAGTTTATTAAGAACAATTATAGATACTTCGGATATAACCTGGTGGAATGTTTTAGTATAGGCTATATTAAACAATGGTTCATGTATTGACTTACTATTGTTATGTCAATAAAAAAATTCATTTAAAAACTGATACTTTTAAAATTACTTGATAAGAAAGAGGATGTAAAAGAGTTAGTTTAAATCGATACAATCCAGTTTGAAGAAGCATTTTAATAGTGGGAATATTACAGGGGGTTGAATTTTTGAGGTCGAATATTTGTAGTAAGTAAAAAGACAATATTCTTACTTAACTAAATCCTTAAATTTAAATCAAGGAATTGCTGAATTTATATAATATAATCTATGAAGTATGATTATAGGTTACAACCGTAAATTTTAATTTTCAAAGGAAATGAAGGCAAGATAGGAATTATAGTTATTAATAAAATACATAGAAATAATATGCGCAATGGGTGGTGGGAAAAATTTTTCAATGCTGCATCCTATTTTATTAAGTAATAGTTTTGATTAATATGCAAATACAATTATGTACGCAAAAGATCGATTTCCGAGAAAACTGAGATCTTCTTTATGGTAAATTATAATTATTTACGCATACAATTATTACCTATAGTTGGACATTGAGAAATTTTCGGTATAAATATACAATCCTTTTGTTAATTTAAAGAACATTTCAAAGAGAATATCAGATACTTTTTATTTCCGGTTTTGAAAAAAAAATCTGTGAGTATTACTTTTGAAATAATTAATTCCATGAAAATAAAAAAAAATGTATTTTTTTAAAAGCAAAAACTCCCTCTTGCTGTGCTGTTAAGCCCAAACGTACGGAAGTCATTATAATTTTTTGTTTTGTTTTGTTTTTGGCTTCACCCGGCATTAAAAAGGAGATAAACGCTGCGTTGGCTGCAAGCCAGCAATTTCCATGCAAAAATCTCTACCACAAAAACTGAAATTAGGCGCAAACGATATTTGTTGGGGGAAATGTCCCCCAAACGATGATAGATGGTTCTCCTTAGATTGGAGTTGAGTGGCTCAACAGCTGCTGAAACTGAAAAACAAATTTATCCTCTTCTTTACAATTCTTTGCATACGAAAAAATTCATTTTCAAGTCGTCTGACTCCAAAACACTTATTTTACTTTCCGTTTTTCTTCACCGAACAGTTTATATGCTAAAGAAAATTGCCAGAATTTAGAAAATGTAGCGGAATGATCAGATTTCTTGGCTGAATAATGTAGCCTTCACTCCCCGGAAATAGTTTTGGAATGATTTCCACCCCTCCTCTGAATCTTGTTCCCGTCTTATTTTATTTAGTTTTCGCGCTCTCTTTCCCATAGCGTAAGCGTGATGACATTTCGCAAATTTCGAGTACAGGAAATAATATTTTTTCAGCCCCTCCCCCTCCTGCTTTTTTTAAATGGCACATCAGTATGGTCTCACAGAAGAAGGGAATAGGTCGAATCTTCATGATAAATTTGTTATGTAATGTCTCTGAATACATGCTTGTAGTTTCGGGTGCAGAAAGATACTTCACACGACTGCCATAAAAGTCGGGAAGGACTGCCGTATATTTTGCCTTTTCCAATGGCGGATAAAGGAAAGTTACTAGGATAAGTGTGATAAATTATTTTCTCAAAGATGGGTCATTCTTATCCCCCCCAACCCCATTGACTTTTAATCTTGGAACCATGTACAGTCTGATAAAATCACTCAAAATAACTGGCGTTTAAAACATCAAACAATAAAAAAAGACTTTGTAAAATAACACCATTAAGTTTACTTCAACGGCCAGATAGCTGTTTCGAGCAAAAACTCGTTTGCCCTTCTTCAGGGACAAACACCTGAAGATAGGAAGTTCCTATCTTTATAGGAAGTTTTTTTTTATTATTTCATGTTTAACCTGCTTACTGGCATCATCGAAAAGACGCAACATACAAGACTCCCCTTCTCTGAACAGTGTTGCTTCTGAGCATCGATCTTTGAATGCTCCGCCAGTATCCAGTGATTGCGTAAGCGCAGTAATCAAAGACTTATATTGGGAAGCCATACTGGTTGGTCACAGAAGGAGAGTCTATTCCGTGCGTCTTTTCAATAGTATCGAAGTAGAGTTTGAGTCAGCAAGGGCACATACAAAGTGTGATGGCTGAACTTTTCATCTACAGGACAAATCCTTAAAAACAAAATTTCAGTTTAACAATAAATGATCCCTAACAGCATTACAATACCCTAAGACCGTTCGAGATCGACAACAAATATGGCCTAACTCCTGGACCCTATCTGGTTGAACCTCAACAGTGAATGATTAGAGGGCATCACTGTTGCAAAAGAAACAACTGCCACACATGCTTTTTACATTTCATATGGTTACATTTCATCCACGAAAACTTTAGAAAGCGCCACTTAAACGGCGATGCATCAGTTCGAAGTTCAGATATCGTTTCATAATAACGAACACGAACTGAATCTTATTAATTTCTAAGCATTCTGTGTCAACACCTACAGAAAAGAAATTAAATCAAAAAGAGATATCGAAAAAAGTTTTAGCGTCAGCGAAATATATGTCAGTAGAATAATCCTACCCTGAAATGGATGGCGCGAGGGAGTAATGAGTATAGGAAGACTGTCGGTCGGATGCTAATGAGGACAAATGCGATCAGCTTCGTTTCGACGCCACGACTTTGGGAGCCCATTATAGAGGACATTAATAGAGGCTTCATTAAGTCCGTGCGACAAATAAATCTGACACCCCCACACCCGCAGTGATCTGGACTGCCATTAAGGAAGGCTGCATAGCACAAGTTGACACAGAAGTGAAGTATAGAACTCTGGTCTTAAATCAATTATTCAGGATCGATTGGAATATAATCTAAGAATTGATGTAGCTGAAAATTGTTTAGATTCTGTTAGGGAGTCGTATTTTGAGATTGCTGTTTAATTTTATGCCGAAGTTTGTTTTGCGGCTGATGGAATGAAGGTTTGAATCGATAGTATTACAGGAAAATACGATTTCAGGGTGGGATTTCTGCATATTTTTTTGTGATTTCAGAATATTCCTGTTTCAGAATACACCTGTACCAGAATGAAAATAGATCTGTAATGCCGTTATAAAAGAGTTGTAACAAATGCAATTTTATGAGATTTACAGATTACAGTACTTTAAATGTTTATAGTTCTTTGGTATTACATTATCTGTGCTTGATGTCATTTATTGCTTACTAAAATACGGCTTCTATTTTTATTTCGTCTGAAGGGAAATTCAATAAAGATTATTATGAGCGAAGAAGCTTCTTTTTTATGGCTAATTCTAATTTTGTATTTTACTAAAAATAAATAATGCTTTAACAATTCAAGGAAATTTTAACGACTTTTGGAAACTATTTTCAATCATTCTGTAACTGGATGGAAAAGGAAGAAGTTTTCATGGAGAGGCATAAATATAAATCTTTTTAGCAGTGTCCATATCTTATTCTTAATAATAAAAAAGGATTTTTCAAAGGGTACTAAATTTTTAAAGGTTGATTTACCCCCTCCATTGTTTTAGTAATGATTTCCATTCACAAGAATGCTGTATTAATTCATTACCGCCTTAAGGTTTAGTGGTTTCATAGTGACCTACCTTGTTTTAATATTTTCTTCATCAATCGGAAAAATGCATAAGCATTAGAGCGAGTTCTGGTTCGTTTTTTAAGGACCGATTCCAAGGACGTGTTATCCGAGGCTGATCGAACTCCAGAGATATATATCATCAGATTAAGTCAAAGCCCGAAACTTAAGCTATTTGATAAATTACTTTATGCTATAGAATCATGAATTATGGTTCTTGTGTACATTGAAGATATACAGGGTGTATCTAAATTGTTTCAACAAAATATTATGAGAGATAAGGCACATAATAGCGAATCAGAATCACATAGCAATGTGGGATTAAAAATGTTGTCTTCACGCAGCTGTTAATAATCACTTTATGAAAAGAGCTGAAATGTTTGTCAAATTTCTTAATCAAGTTTCATATACAATGGGCTCGTCTCCAAAAATCTCATCCAAGAAATAAAGTAGAATTTTTAAACTACGAATTTTAGTCCCTCTTTCTGTGAAAAATACGATAAGTTTTGACAAACAACGATCGGAAAGTTCACTGTTGTTTCAGCACCCGTTTGAAAGGGATTATTAACAGCTACACGAAGACTACGTTTTCTACCCCACATTGCTATGTGATTCTGATTCCTTATTATGTGCCCTATCTCCCATAATATTTTGTTGAACCAATTTAGATACACCCTTTATTTTAGCAAAACTAATGCACCTTTCTATGTCTTTGCATTATAATTTATAAAATCATTTAAAGAGTTCGAATGTTCATTTAAAATTCCATCGAGCAGCTGCGTCAGTGTCAAACATTTGTACATATTATTTCGGTAGACTAGATACAGAAAAATGCGATTTATAAATCCCGTACATAACATTAGAAAATGTTACATTTTTAAAAGTTACAGAAAATAATTGTACAAAACGTTTAAAAAACATGTATATGAAAAATACAGTTAATATAAACAAAACTACGTAAAAAAATTGATTTAATAAATATATTTTAAGTGGTGGGTGAAAGTATCTGCTATTCCCAAAATTGATATTAGACTTAAATTCATCGCTACACGTATCTTCAAAAGCTGGAGACTGTGGTAAAAATAGTTGATCCTGAAAGGTTTAAACGTGTCTTTATAAATCTAATAGTATTTAGTTTCGATATAAGTAAACAACAGGGAATTTAAATAAATTTGTAAATAAAAATGATGTAATTATTTGGTATTTATTATAAAACTTAAATATTTAAATTTCTGATGGTTAGTGAGCTTAGAACTACTGTATTGCATTACATTATACTTATATTTAATTTTATTTCTGATTGTTCTCGAATCAACCGTCTAATGAATAAAAGCTATTTATAAATACATGCGTTGATTACATAATGCATACTAATTAAACAAAATAAATAGCAATAAAAGGTTGAAAGAGCTCTAAAAGTAAATAGACTTCACCACATTAAGGCAACTAATAATAGTTTTTCCAATTGCATTTATTTTTTTCAAGTTTTCAATATTTAAAGAATATTACAGCAAGTATGTAAAATTAAACAATTTAATGTATCACACACGAGAAAATGCGTTTTATTTAATTACAAAGAAATAATGATAATAGTTGTTTCAAGCATTATTTTATCCAGATAAGATTTCAGCAATAACTCTTGATTACTTTTTGAGTCGAGCGTGATATTGAATTGTGTATCTTATAATTGCAGCTAATAATTCTTTTCCTTTTTAACCCAGGTTATTCTTAAATGAAGAAATGCCGTTAATTATAAAACTTCCATGCCATGGTTTTATGATCAGAATTCGTTTTCACGGCACTTCTTTATGTTCAGCTTCTGATTAATGGACTATGGGTTCAACGCTTCACGTAATGTAAAGCAAAGCTATGATAAAGTCATTTTTGAAAAACAAAAGTTTTGTTCCCAATTACCATGTTACTATTAATAATGTTTCCAATAATGCAAATTGAAATGCGAGCTCAAATATGGTTTAAATGATGTGTAAAGATAAAGTTACATAAATGATAACCCAGCATCAAGAAAGTAAGCGGTAACAGAATAAAAATCATTATGCATTTTTATCTACAAATATGTTGTTAA
Organism: Cheiracanthium punctorium; assembly: GCA_038373885.1. Classification (NCBI taxonomy): domain Eukaryota; kingdom Metazoa; phylum Arthropoda; class Arachnida; order Araneae; family Cheiracanthiidae; genus Cheiracanthium; species Cheiracanthium punctorium. The sequence goes on from JAWZYV010005452.1 coordinate 333,582, forward strand.
ATTTCTTTATAATGTTTTCTGTAGAGAAAAAAGAAAAGTTTAAATACTGATAATATAATTTGTTTTAGCTGGAATGAATTTACGTTGAAATTAGAATACACCGCCAGTGTAACGTATATGCAGAAAAACATGTATTGCTTGCTTTATAGGATTGATAATCCGACTTTGATAGCAGTAAATGACTCTCAGAAATCCAGAAAAGTATTTGAAAAGTAAATTTGAATTCATGAAAAAAGGGGGAAAGAATTGACAAAATATAATCACAAGCGTTTAGGAATATGCAATAGCTTCCTGAAATGTAAAGATAAAAAATAACGTTTGGAGAAAATCATGATCGTTTATAATACAATTGCAAACGATTCAATAACCTGGAACATATCGCTCAACAAATAGTCAAGAATTAAAGCGGTGCATTTTAAAAATTAAACGATATCTTTTAAGCACAGCATAACGAAAATTAAGTACTCGTAAGCAGAACAAAAAAGTGCTAAGTGACGATAAAATCATGTGAACTTCTTAAGCCAATTTGGCAATAACACAAGTAACATTTCTCAACGGCCGCCAAAGAGCTCTGAGTGGATATGACGCCTTAAACAGCTAAGAAGAAAGCAATAGAAATAATTTTTAAATGCAGACTTACCAGCTGAGGAAAGGTGTAGAGATTACTACGATATCTTACTGAAAGACGTGAGAAAACTTTTGAGAAGAACTACACTGGCCTCCAAAAGTCCCGCGGTGGCCTAGTCATTAAACTCCGCTCTCGTAAGAACACGGAAAGTGAAGCAGCACCCGGCTTGGACAGTGCTTGGGAGGGTGAACTCCTCTCGCGACTGGGCTGCTGTGGGACCGTTTACGCTAATGAGAGCTGGTGTACGTAAAATCCATCGTGGCTCCAGTGTCCTCCCTGTTTAACGCTACCTCTGGGGGTACCAATTTCAGATGGTTGGCCCTCATCTGGAATTGGTTCAAAGGGGACCCCGAGCTAAGTCGGACTTCCTCCCACGGGGGCTCATTAAAAGGGAAGCCGCCCCTTCCGCTCATTGCCTTCCCATACGGGGTGGATCTGGAACCGCTCTACGGTTGCCAGAGGGCATTAGAAACAACAATAACAACACACTGGCCTCCAAAAGTTAAGGAACAACATGTTTTTCGAAGCTCACAAAAAAATGACACTAACAATCAAATTTATAATTTATATAAATGATAAAAATGAACTTTACGCAAATTTGTGCAAAAACGATAGCTACCACATTTTATATAGAAAAGAACAGGCATGTATGAGTGAAAGAAAAATATGCAAATATCAGGCTTTCGTAATTACGAGTGCAACATTTCTTGATTTATAACTTTTGTTAGCAAATTCGTTGACAAAAGGCAGTAAGGTCCAGCAATGCCTGAGAGAAGCCGTTTCCCCGATTCGTTAAGGTGGCGGGAAGTCGGATGGGCGGAAATGGGGTTATCACAGGCTGATGCTGCCAAGTGTCTTAATGTGTCTCGCAGTGTGGTCCACCGTCTCTGGAATCCATATCAAAACGAAGCTTCTGTGTCCAGAATACATGTTCCAAGCCAACCACGAGCTACAACAGCCGCAGAAGACAGTTTTATTTATCTTTCGGCCCGGAGGAGAAGAAGCATGTCTGTGCTGCAATTGTTGCAGACCTCTCTGTAGCATTAGGGAGAAGAATATTGGCTACTACGGTGCGAAGGCGTCTTCACAATGCAGGCCTTTATGCAAGGCGACCAGTTGTGCGTGTCCTCCTCAACGGACGACAGAGAAGGACCCGCTTAACTTGGGCAAGAGAACACGCTTACTGGACCAAACAGTGATAGGCTTCTGTACAGAAGATAGGCTTCTGTCAGACTCTTTACAGAAGAGTCCAGATACACAATAGAGAGCGATTCAGGACTGCTGATTTGGAGGGAACAAAGCACCAGATACCAACAATCCAACTCTGTTGAAAGACACAGTTACCGAGATGGTGGAATAATGGTGATGGGTGGTTTGGGAAGGGAACTCACTCGGTGGTCACACTGACCTGCATGTGTTCCAGGGAAGAACTCTGACTGGTGTGAGATATCGGGATGCGATCCTTGATCCATATGTCCGCGCATATGCCGGTGCAATTAGCAATGATTTCATTCTGATGGATGATAATGCACGACATCACCGATCTGTAGTTGTTCAGGCATATCTTGAGGGTCTAGGTTTAGAGAGAATGGAATGGCCAACTCAATTTCCAGACCTGAATCTGATAGAGCATCTTTGGGATTATCTTGGTACACAGGTGGCTGGTTTAAGTCCACCTCCAAGGTCTTTGGGAGAGCTGGTACAAAGCTTACTCCGTGTCCAGTCTTCTCTTTCCATTTCGGTCAGCTGTCAATGAAGTTTACAGCATGGAAAGTCGATGCTGCCAATGCATTCAAGCAAGGGGTTGGCATATTCCTTATTAAAACTCATTTTTGTTATCTTTTTATGACATTTTACCACATAAAACTGTGATATATTATTTTTTTCAAGAATGGACTTTTCCAGCGAGATTGCTTTATTTTGTTGTAAATCATTTTTACGTTTTTCTTAAGTAAACTTCTATGTTGCAGTCAAAACATAACTGTTTTGTGCACATGTCATCCAAATTTGGTGTTTCTACATTCATTCATTTGCAAATTAGGCGCAATAAACCGGTTTTTCCATAACTTTTGGAGGCCAGTGTATTTTGAGAGCAGATCGATCCAAAGAGACGCCATATGAAGAGTGAGTTATTGCATTAACAGCGAAATCTTAAGTGATATTTTAAAACTGAATAAAAAAGCTTGAACAGGGGAAAAATTGGGAATAAAAAAATGAAAACAGTATTAAATATAGAACAGTAGATTAAAATGTCATTTTATTGAAAATATGAAATGATAAGCAATTAATAAGAAAAACTGATTCATAAAAAATATTTCTTATGCCAACTTTTTATAATGTTCAGATGTTGCTCCAAGAACCTCATAAAAGTTTTGAATCGCACTGGGGAATTCATTGATATTCGTTTTTCCTGAGCATAAAAAATTAATCTGTCCATAAGTTTTTCTTATTCAAACCTAAATAATAAAATAAAGCTTTAAATAAATCTAAATGAAAACTACTCAACGTTTTAACTAACTCTGGTTACTTTGGCTTTTGAAAAATGGTTTGCAATAGAAATAAAAATTTAAGATTTTGGTTATTTGAACGTATACTTCAATATTCTAAGTCTAAAAGAACTCTAGGTAAATTAATATAATTTTAACCTCAACAAATAGACTGTCCCCCCCCCCCCAGGCATTCTATCATTACTAATAATCAAATGCAGATGTTAAAAAATACGCTAAGAAAATTGGAAATCGTTGAGGGATACTCACAACTTGTTCAAATCCGATAAAATTTCATATCGATAAAAGAATTTACCAGTGCTATTACTATTTTAGTGCTTAAACACTGTATAATGCTAGCAATTAAATGTGGTTAAGTACAGGATAACAAAAACATTTTCAAAACAGCTTTAAGATGAGAACATAGAAAACTTTCTACGTACGCGCTGTGTAAGCAATATACTACCGCATGGTAAAGAGCAGACAAACAGAATACCTGGTCGAAATATGTCTTAGAAAGAACTGGAAGGCGAAAACTTCATTAAATTAAAAGTAAAGAATTCTAATGGAGGACGGTTATTTCAAACGAACCTTTTGCCCTTATGAAACGTCTGATGGTTACTTTCTTTGAAAAAAAAAAGTGTTTAACAAATGTTTACTACATGTAGTATGTGTGAATGGAACTCACAAAACAAAGCTCTAGAATGAAAATTATATAACGCACTAGATAAAATTCTTATAAACTATTCCACCGTCACATTTTTCTTAGAGTAAATAAGAATTATTAGTGTCACGCACTACTGGATCATTTATGCTACACCGCGCAGATTTTTGGATGAGATATTCCAGCGATTTTGTTTCTAACATTTTCTGGTGAAAGTTCGCACAGGCATTATTTTACTTTATTTTTTAGTCATAAAAAGTAGAAGAAAACAAAATGTTGGAAGTGCACTTAAAGTTTTTTTCTCATCATAGTGCATGTTCTCTCTCTCTCTCTCTCTCTTTTTTTTACACTGGACAAGTGTTGTTGGTAATAAATAGATGAAGCTTTTTTTTTTTCCTCCACGAACAAGTTTTATTTAGCTCGTCCGTCAATATTGTCATAAACAAAGAAACTAGGATCACCAGGAAATTTTTTTTTTTTTTTTGATGGGAAGATACATACTTATAATGGAAGGAACACACAAGAACATTTTATCAATGTACAAAGTAAAAATTCAATGTATTGTATAAATATATCTTACAAGATACTATTATAACACTCAAACCAAATAAAATATATTAGATGTTATGAACAGTAAAAATGTCTTAATATGTTTAGTTTAAAAAAATTCACGTAAAGAGTTCATTATCATGTAGTAGAAGTCAAAATTAAAAAACTTTTGCATATTTCGGGACTAGAACATATTGTATTATAAATCTGGTAGTAGATCATTTAGCAAGATTTAGCGGAGAAATAAAGTGCTACTTATCAAATAATTTTTATTTAGTTACAGAGATGATATTGAGACATTTAAAAAATAAATTTAATTATATTCAGCTTATAAAGCACATGAAAACGGTATAGGATTGATTGCAATTCCTTCGTGTGTAAAACTAAAAAAAAAATGATATAACTATACGACTTGGAGTATCGTGTTTAAAGTTAACAGCATCGAAGCTCTGTTAGTACATTTTTTAGAGTGTTTACCCCAATTATTCATTTATTTCAATCTTAGAACTATTCTGTAATAATATTTAAATTCCACATGCAATTAAATTAGTATTTCCGATTTGTAATACAACTACTGACACGAAAATAATATTCTGACATTAAAAACTGTTTCTAAAAACAAATAATTTACAAGTTTCTATCACGATTCTGGTTGTACTTCAATTATAGACTTCATTGTTGTACCAACGTATCGAATGATTACAAAAAAATTTTGGGCATACACTTTTTCAGTTTTATGCTTAGCGATAGGATTACATGTAAGAAATTGCGATATTAAATTGAGTATTTATTGATATGGCATAAAATATTTTTTAAAAATAGGGACAAATTAATTTTATTACTAAAAACTGGATCTTAGGCAAAGAAATTGTGACCTATGTACTACTTCTCCAATTTGGAAATAATCACTAAAATTCACCCAGTTTTTTTTTTTAATGGGTGGTGTAATTCGGCAGTCTACAATCGTTTTATGAGGTCAAAACAACCAAAATTGCCTGTTTTTACTAGAAAGATAAAATTGTGGCACATTTTAATATGAAGACGGTATTTTATATGCATAAAAACTACGTATAAATGCTACGTATGCATACGTATGCACGTATAAAAGCTACGTATGCACGTATAAAAGCTACGTATGCACGTATAAAAGCTACGTATGCATAAAAATTACGTATTATTCCAAAAAGAATGTTTTATAATACAACTTACTATGATTAGGTAAAAGGCAAGCGAACCCTAGTGGCACACTCTACAGGTCTGCGGATAACAAATACAAAAATAATATTTTTTGCCCCCTCTCCCCCTCCAAGCCACAAGTCAGTTTCATTTTGCTCATGATTAAACTGTCATGAACAAAGACGGTTATTTTTTGTGTTGCTATGGCGAAGCTACGCATGGGCTCTCTGCCTAGGATGGGGGATGCCTTGGTCGGTGGGCTTTCTAAGGGATTCTAATGCGTATTCACACAAAGACGAAAGAATCGAGAGAAAAAGAAAGAAAAATATTTATATAAAAGCTACTTATTAGAAATAACGCATCAAAAATATGAAGAGCTTCACAGATATCCAGATCTTATAAACTGAAACTACTTGCTTTTCAGTCTTCGTAAATATTAAATGGATAAACAAAAATTAAAACAAAATTGCAACATGAATGGAGAAAATGAAAAATATTTTTTCTCAAAGAAAAAATAAAGAAACTGGAAAATACTGTTCCTTGTTTTAACTTCAAAGGAAACTTTTATTTTTATAAGTTTTCACTTTCTAACGTGAACTTTTTCATTTAGTTTTCAGCTTCAGATTTTAACTAAGCACAACTATTTTAATACGTTTCAGGCGGAAGAGACCGTTTTAAGGAAATATTTGGTCTAAAATGTAAACCAGATGTAGCATAAGATGATAGAAAGCAATAAACAGTAAGAAAGGCTTCGCGTAACAAGAATTTTCTAAACTCTAATATCAGTGATAGAATTAAAAGAGCTAAGGCAAATCTTATACATAGAAAATCAATTTAATTCGGAGATAGAATGTCCCACATTCAGTGTAAATAATTACTGCATTTGTTCATTCCTGTGCGTTTACAGTCATTGAGATGTCTAATGTAGATTTTAAAATGTTCTGTTGTTTATATTTTGATCCCTTCGTATCCCACTTATTCTGAGAGACCAAGATAATTATTAAGTAAAATTAAAAAAAAATAAATTTGATTTTTGGATATTTAAATCAGAACGAATAGAAACCACAACTAGTCAAAAAGAAAGGTATCGTTTTACTTGTTGTAAGAATAATCCATTAATGCATATTGTAATTTTTGTATTTGGAGGTTATCTGCATATTGAAACAGCACCCAAATTTTAAAAGTTCTACTTTTTGTGGGGTAATATTTTTTTTTAAATTTCAGTTTTGATTTATTAAATCAAATTTAAAAGAATCATAAATAAGAACATATATAAATTTATGTTGATTAGAGTCAGTGTACTTCGAAACCCAAGAAAATAAATTTTGGTTTTATTTAGACCAGTAGTTTTGAAACCATCAGCTAATATAGTTGAAAGCGAACATATCTTAATAAGAGATCGTATGCTAGATTCTGGAATTCTATGTATTGTCATATTCCTTTTTACTAGTAGCAAAACTGAGTAATGGAACAGCTTTATTTGAAAACTTTCTCATTTTGTACCATAGAGTAGTGAAATTTTATATAGAAGGTAATCAAGGCTCAAGAAAATGATTGGAAAAAATGATGATTTGGATTGGAAATTTTAAAGTTAAGTTAAAAATAAATATGTAGACGGCACCCCCAAAGGTATAATCTTGCATCAGAAAAGAAAAGCCTTAAATAACGATTTATCGAGCTCATTTCTATATAAATTAGAGCTCAAAATACAGCTCAGGTTTTGACTTTTTTTCGGGGGGAGGGGTGTACCTTACACTGTAGTTAGAATACTTTATAGTACCTATTTCTTTATTTTTTTATTGAGTGCTCAATACTGCTGAATTGGACGGCCATTGCACAATCTTACCGCTAGTATTTTGTATGCTTACATGTGAAACTTAGAAAATCAAAGCCCATCGTTTTTACAATTTCCTGGCAGAAGCAAGATTATAGGTGGAAAATATACTACAAATGGTCCACGTCATACCCTAGATAATATTATCAATTTTTTTAAATTAAAAATATATCATGTTGACATTTAGGACATTGCATGAATAGACTGGTGCTTTCACCATGTTCTGGAATGAATCAACTACATAAACGGAAATGTAATATCAATGAATGAAAAATTACATGTTGTACCAGTTGCGAGGCTGTGTAGTCATATAAACAGTTTTGTTTTTGGTTCATGAATATCATACACACATACATATATATATATATCAACACCCCCCCCCCCTCCCCAATGATCTATCAAGAAATCTCTTTTTTAAAACAGGGCCACTTCTTTACTGCAAAAGGGGGTTAAAAGAATTAGCATCTACTTCCTTGTTGTTTCAATCAGACGTAATGTCAGTTTACAAAAGTTAGATGTACAGCTCGGGGACGAATCTACTCAACAAAGGGATGGTATGTTGAGATGGATATTTTTCCAAAATTCGACTTCAAGATGCTACATTCTGCATTGCTTTCCGATTTGAATTCCCTCATTCCTATTTTCCTAAAATCAAAGCGATCCTGGCGCATGCGCAAAAGCGCGAAAGGCTCCCATGAATGAAAACAGAGAAAACATTTCAACTTAATGCCTTAAATTATTTTTATTCTCCAAAATTGCGTTTCTCAATTTTAACTATTCTCAGTTGGGAGTTTTCGGGCAGTTGCATGATTAAGAGTTTGGATCTTTCAAGTTCAGTTCGACAAAGGAAATGCACTTATCAAATGGATTAAAAATGAGTCTTACCTCGAGTCTGTCAGTGCGAGGGACCTTCTGTGTGACAATAGGTGTGTGCACAATGGAGGTGAGCTGAGGAGGTGGTGGCGGTGCAGCTAGAGCATCGGCAGGCATCATTCCTGCAGGAATCATGGGACTTGGGCTTAGGTATGGACTGAACGACGAGGCTGTATGGCCCGCTAGGGCAGGCATGTAAGGAGTAGTTGACGCCTGGAAAAAATAAGAACCCTGTAAGAAATCATTGGATTATATTAATTTGATATACATAAATATTTTACTTTATGTATGAATATAGCTTCTGGTGACTTATATTTATGAAACACGTGAGCTGAGTTTACAGAAAAGCTGATTTTAAATTAAAATGTAGAAAAAGTCTTTTAAAAAATATTTCGTGAATGACTGCGTTAAGTAATATAGAGAACTAAATGAAGTAATATTTATAGACCACATTAGGTACATATAACAATAACATTTGCTTTTTTATGAAAATTTTGACATAAAAATCATTTGTGATTGTTTTAATATAGGAAAACAGTTTAAGAATGTGATTGCAATAATAACAAATTCTGATTTGATTCTTCTGATGTAGAGCAGCCTAATTCTTATTGAAATAGTTTAAGGCTGTTAAAATCTACAGGAATCATACAACTTTTGAACAGCTGTAACGCAAAACCATGGTGATAAACAACTGGGAAAAAAACAGCTTTTTCACAAACTGTACTATGCACTTTTATGAATAGTCAACCTATGTCTCATGCAACTTCCAGAAAAATATTTTGAGCGCAAAAACCGCCTTATAAAATGAATCGAGGTGTCATTAATTTTGATAACAAAATGGATACCGTCCATTGTCATGCACATTTTTTCACCCATTATTAAAAAACAGTGGATGTTTAATATTTTTTCTTCATGTTTCATTTAAAAATGGGTCAAGTTGTGATGTAAAATGCGCGTAGTGCATCTTTTGAAGAAAAATTCAATTTTTCCAGATCTCCGTCATTGATTTATTTTAATTACTGTTCAAAAGTTGTTTGACTCTTTAAAAAACATACCTAACAGTATTTATATACACTGCAAAAAAAGTATGTCAAATTTACAGAAAAAAACTGTCAGCCAGGACGCCAATTTATTTCTGTTTTTTTACAGAAGTCTTCCGTAAATTTTACAAATATCAGTTTATTTTGCAGAAATCGTCAGTACACGGAAAAAAAATACGGAAGACTTCTGTAAAATACACTGAAATAAACTGCCGTCCTGGCTGACAGTTTTTTTTCTGTCAGTTTAACAGACTTTTTTTTTGTAGTGTACTTATTTAACATAATTTATTGCAATATTTTGAAAGCCAAAGTATACAGTAATATTTAAACAGATTTATGAGACATAAAGAACTTTTTTCACAATTGCTTCAAAAAAGGACTTACGATTTGGTCATATTTTCTGTCAAAATCCTTTACAATTTACGTTTTTCTTACAACTACATAATGACGAGAAAATGGAAGAATTCTCTTAATTTGTGAAACTTTGTTTTGGGGGTTGCTTTTGGAACTTTCATCAAAATATTTTTAATTATTAAATGTCAATTTAATACGAAAATTAAGCAGGTTAATAATTAACGGTACACCTCAAATTTTTAATATTATTTAACTTTAAACACACTTAATCATGAAATATAGAATAAGTTACACAAAAGCTCCTCATTCTGATTTCCAATTCATTTCAAAACGACATAGAATAGAAAACAATTTGCTTTCACAGATATGAAGTTGTTTGTGAAAACACAAAACGTTAAATCGCGATTAATTTTGCAATTTCTAACTTCGTATTCTGACTGGCAACCATCAGGTACAATTATTAACCATCAGGCATGAAACATTTAATAGATTTTGATTTTTTATTAAATTAAATATATGTAAAATTATAATAGGCCACACCAACAAAATGTTCTATATAAGAGTTCCCCCCCCCCCATACAATGCTCAATATAATTATAAAAATAAAAATATCCATTAATAAAAACTATGTTATACAAGACAAGATAAAATGAGGTGAAAGGTGTAAATATTTTAATAAAATGTCCTGATTAATTTTAAATACACTTTTAATAAACATTAGTTTGATATAAATTGCAAATTATCATTATCTGTAAGCGAAAAATAAAACAAAAGACGAAATGTTTTGTTATTATAAATGAATTTTGCCCAGTAATAATAATAATAATAATAATAATAATAATAAATTAACAGAAAATGATGATTTTGAAAATTTTATTTCTTATGCTCTTTTAGATTGGAACCTTTACCTGTAAATCTGTTTCTTTGCATATACACAGTATTTGCAAGGAAAGAAATTTTGGTATGGTATTAAAACATTAAATAGAGAATTTAATCCTTATGTAAGTGAATTAGAAATTAATCTTACTATGCATTTTACAGTGTTTATTTTAAAAATCTACGCTTAGATTAAATACTTTCGATTTTTCAGATATTAAATCATGTGGTATTCGTAAAAGTTTCACTCAGACTTATATGACATAAAGTTGAGTAAACACTACGTAATTAATTGTGTTTCTTAAAAGACTAAATAGTTACAAAATATAATGTAAAGTATTCTATTTTATAATTAAAAAATTGCAGTAAAAATGGATAAATAATTTGTTAGATAATAAGTCTATTTTCATATAGTTAATTAAAAAATCATTAAATCTAGTTTTGGTTTATATTTTTACTGTATAATCAATCAACATGTATCGAAGTTTTCCTCTTTAAAATCTTTTTACAAAGGAGAGAAGATACGAAACACGGAAATGTAATGGAAAGGACATTTTTAATCCGTAGGATTTTGTTTTTATTAAGCTTCTTTCAGGATAAGTATAAATGTGGATAGCATTAAATATGAAGATTTAACAATGGTAATTGCAAAATATAGAATAATGTAAATTATAATTAAAAACAATTTAACACACACAAACATATATATATGTGTGTGTGTGTGTGTGTGTGTGTGTGTGTTCTTGCATGAATTAAAGCAATCCCCCCCCCTTACAAACACCCCCCCCTGAACTTGTGTATTAAATTTATTATCACTTGTTTATGGGATAGTATGACTTTACACACAGAGCTCGCTCACTTATAATTAAGCACACAAACTCATCCATCTAAAATAAACAATGTAATAGAAGGAAGGAAAATAATTAGTCGTGTGTTTCAAAAAGGAACAATAAAAGGTAGGGCGTGAAGGAAATTGGGAAAAAGGGAAATCATTATACGCGCTCACGCCTTTAGCAAATGCTTCTGCCCTACATTTTTCCCGAGGAAAACAGCTTTTCTTAGCTTATATTAGTTTCTCCCTTTTAATCAGCGGAATTCCTTTCTGCGCACAATGTGAAAGCTGGGCGGTGACCAGTTTTGGCCGTCTCTTTAATTTGTTTGACTCTTCTCTTTCGCTATTTTTTTTGCGCCCCATCTCCACCGCGCCGGTCAGGTACTAGCCGGACAGACTGACAGACGCTTCTTGTCAGCGTTCCATCGTAAAATTAGGATTCTCAGCCCATTAGAACAGGGCGATAAATCTTCCTCTGGATAGGCTTACAGCAGTAGCCATTGCTGACGACTTTATCTAAAGCCTTTGAAATTTTTTTTTCCTTTTTCTGTTTCGTCTAGCATCAGAATGAGAATGGTGTTAACTTACTTTTAACGAACGATGGACCCCGCAATAGTGTGCAGTTAGGGGGTAAAAAAAAAGTTAGATTTTTATGGCGTATCGAATTTTGATTACACGGGGTTGATAGCTTTCTCAGAGTGAAATTGCGAAATCTAACAGAATGAAGAAAAATCTAAGGATAGAGATACTAAATAGTTTGTTACAGTTTTACGAGAAGGTGCTCTTAAAAGAAAGCATTTGTATGGAAGCTGAATCGAGCAGTAATGGATTTTCCCGAGTTGGAATTCACAGAGGATTAACTCTGAAATAAATGCTGAAAATAATAGGTTTAATATTTCTTAAGTGCTACTCGAGAATTGAAAGTTTAAATCAAAAAATCTTCATAAAGCATTTGTTCTAAGAATGCTTCGATAAAAAGTACTTATTTAAAATTATGTGTCTCCGTTCAGACGTCACAGGAGTCCTAAGAAATTTGCCAGTGGCACTTTAAAGTACAGTAATTTGTTCCAAGTCTCAAATGTGTTCGGGCAATAAATGAAAATATAGTGGAATTCTTATTTTGCTGCTTCACGACGATTGGATTCAAAAACGTAAGGCTGATATTAGAAATTTCTTAGATTAACGAGAAAGAATGACACAATTTTTGAGTGTTTAAATTGGATTCACAAATAAATCATTAATGATAAAAAATATTCCTTAAAATGATTTTAAACGGAAGGAGATCGAAAGCATACATTTTATGGTATTTTTAAGAATTAAATTCATAAGCTATTAAAAAAACTTTCAAACTGATGTAAGACTAGAAATAGAAAGATAATTGAGATATTGTAAAGAGTAAATAAATATGGAGAAAGGCTTTAATATGAAATATCAATGTCACACCACGATTATTTATTTTTGATTCACATTCACAAATAATCTACACCTAGTTATATACTTTACCTTTATCGTAACGAAATCTCGCAAAACAAGAAACAAGAATTACAGGCAATCATATCTTGATGATTATTATACAGTTTATTTTGACAATAATAAATTATTTATGCAATATTTATTGCGAATATTTCAACAGTTTTAGCACATTAATGGTTTATTATGTTTTTTCGAATTCTTTTTCAAAAAATTTTGCATAATTTTAGGTATATAAATCCTGGTATTATTAATAAATAAAAGTTTTTGACGATTTTTGCATATGATAATATTATCAGCGTAGATAAAAAGTGTAGTTTAGTTTTAATTTTTATTTTACAGAGAGTTTGGCCGAAATATTTACTTTCGTTTTACCATATATATACATTAAAAAAGAATAAAAGGGTATTTTTTAAACATGAAGCATAACTAAGTTAAATATATTTTTCTAAAAAAAAGTTAACTGTTCAAACCACCGAAGTGACGTATCTCTAAATGTCGTATTATAAAATTTTACCTTTTTAATTTAAGTCAAAATTAGAATTCATTAGGCAAAGATATTAATAAGCATATAATATTCATCTTTGTAAAAAATGATAACAATAGCGTTAGATTTGATAAAATCATCAAATTTAGAAAAAAGAAAAGGAAATGGAGTCAAAATATGTTAAAATGTTTACACTTTCTCAAAATTCTCACTAAAGTTTGATTGATTGAAAATATTGAGTAAATTAATTACATTTGAAAATTTTTAATGGCAAAATTTTTTATTTTGCTATTACATGCCTTTTATTAATTAGTTTTTAGATTAGTTTTAAGTATAATTCGGAAATACTCTGCAGTACTTTAATTACGATGTTTACTAAGGTAAATAAATTTTTAAACACTCATTTTTCTTTGACTGATAATTTTGTATCCTGCGACAAAATAGTTGTTGACGAAACTAAAAATTATAAATTTGCTCATAACTCACTGTTTTGCAATAAAAGTGTAGGTAGTTTTTTAAATTATACTTTAAACTTATTAAAAAAGAAAAATATGTGCACCAAAGAATTAAAAGTACATGCATTTCTGTTCCCTTTCACTCTCCCGTATTAGACTAGCACATTTTAAAATCGGTCACGCATAAATAATAATGTACAATGATTTGCACTTCTCTTTAATTACATTTTGTATTTAGGTTTAAACAAAATGAAGTAACATGAATCAGAAACGTACTAAGAAATCTAGATTTGGAAGATATGTATAGAGTTCTATAGTATATAAAGATATAGAATACTTGGAAAATGTAAACATTACATTGCATAATATTTTTAAAGAAATATTTTAATAACTTCTCAAATACTTAATCAAATTTTGTACCGCAGTAGTAATTGTTAAATATTTAAAAATATTTTAAACAGAATGGAAAATTTTCACTCTGTAAATGACTCAGAAATAAAGACTTTGAGAGTTTCTTTAAAACATCTCCAACACCACAGTATAATGTAATTTAACTAAAATATATGTTGATTAAAATATACAGTTAAACAATAATAAGGTTCAAACAACTAATGTTTTTATAGATCAAGTATGTACGATGCTAAAATAAGGGATGATTCGAAACTTTTGATGTTGAAATTCCAAGAATATAACTTGTATGTCATTGTGAAAAGAAAACAAATGGAAAAGAGAAGATTTTTAAAACAAGAAATGTAGAAAAGAAATAAAAAAATAAAGAAATAAAAACTAGAAAGAAGTACATAACACGGTTAAAAAAAAAGAATATTTAAAATTCTATTCCTTATCTCAGAACTGCTTGGCCATTGCGTTTCAATACTTTCTTCACATGTTCACTATTTTGCGTTTTAACATTTTGTGTCATTTTTTTGTTTATTTTATTATGTTTCCTATTTTAACACTTCCTCCTGGTACATCTTTTTACTTTAGCCGACTCATTTCTCCTTTTCCTAGTTCTTTTATTTTAAAAATAATATTACATGTTCAGAGTCACGCGCTTAGTAGATTTTCACTACACATTTAACTTGTATTTGCATAGCAGTATTTGAATGTTTCTTTCCTTGAAAACTTAACCATTGTATTAAAAAAAAGTTGATGAGCGTTGGACTTAATCTATAAAACTTTAACATGTTAATTTTATACTGGAAATGCAGCTTTTCTGTTTTTATTTATAAGTTTTGATTTAAATTGGAAACAGATGCTGTATATTTAGACTACTTTTACCCAGGAATTTCAAAAATGCGTCTTTTTAAAAGAATGTGCGAAAAAAAAAACTTTTTATATTTTTTTTGTAGGCTTCACTAGTGAAAACTGTGTCTTCAAAAGCGTACTTTCCTTTTATTTATTTAAAAATATAAATAGAATAAATATTATCTATGCAAAGACTAAACTTTCATAGTGTTTTTGACAAGTGACAATATCAAGGAAAGTATTTCGGCACTGATAAGAGTTATATTCTACATGAGACATCATCACGATCTCGCACCCTGTATTTCTCGTTTCTCTACAATAAAACTCAATAAGCGGTAGAACGAGTTTTACAGTAAGAGCTCCACAATGCGATTATTCAATATCAATTGTTTATTACATATTTTTTGTTTGTGAATAGTAGGGATTTTTTTAAAAATTAAAATAAGTTATAAGAAAAAACATTTATAATAAAGTAAAACAATAAAATAATAAACTGTATATATAATATTCGTATTCTTGGTCCAATGAATGTAAACTATTAAAGCTAAATTTGTCAAGGATTCATATTTTGATTACTTCTGTTTGTTAATCCATGTCTATAAAATTTTAGCAGTCAAATCTCATAAAAAATTACTTCGTCTACGAACTTTTTCAGAACAGAAATTATAAATTTTCTCTGAGAAACATTTTCATCTTTTTTGGAAAGAAATTTCATAATCTAGTCATCTCCTTTCTCCAATGAAAATATTTGCACAAATATGCAGATTTGACGGAAAAATTTATTTTTAATTACACCCAATTCTGCTTCAGCTAGATATTTGAACAATAACTATACAATGAAATTCATGGAAGGAATAGAAGGTAAATTGAAGAATTCATTAATGGATATCATAAAGAAAATACATTTAGTTATTTTGAAATTATCAACACTGAAAAATGTGCATTAAAACGTTGATTAATTATAATTTTATTACTTTTCAATATAAATTATGTACGATAATTTAAAAGCATTATTTAACTAAACGAGTAAGCTAAATGTGCATCTGTGCAACAAATAAGGCTATTAAACAATAACTACAAACGCTTTAAAAATATTGATTCGTCGAGACTTCCCGTACAAAAAATAAGCCTAAAATAGCTTTATAATTACACATTCAATATTTATTTCTTTATGTACAAATGATTACTTATAATTCCCACTTTTTAAATAATTGTGCACATGAGCTAGGCTATACACATCTATATAGATAACACAATACAGATAGAATTCTATAACTGATATTTCTCGAGCTAACGACGAAAAACAGAACATTGGCTGTTTAAAAGTTGCTGCTACAGCAAGTTCATTTAAAATATTTTCCTTAAACCTGTCTTTTGAAATATTTATTAAGCAAATGCATAATTTCGAAAAGGTATTATGAACAGTTCTCTTTCATTACTGCGAAAATATATTACCCATTCGAAAAATAATTCCGAACAGCTCAAACTAAAAGGGCTTTTATATCGTACTAAATCTGCTTCAGCTTGATATTTGATTCAGTAATTCAGAATTTCGCCAAAGATCTAACCCTTTAGCACCATATCTCTTGCAACCCTTTGTCCATCCACACTTAGGAGTTGTGATGCAGTCCAGAAGTCTGGAATATGAACCGCCCGGCGCCTCGCAGTCGAAATGATATTAAACTTTGCCGTCTTGTCGGTTTGGCCTGGTCATCTGCAACCGAAAATGTACACTTAATGGGCTTCTCTTTGCTTTTTAGCTGGGTAAGGGACTACTTATTCTGTAAATTATTGTCTGCGAGAGCTGGTGATAAAACTCGCTGAGGGCAATAATTAGAGGACGGGTCATCGGAAAAGAGATTTACTAGAGCAACTGTCTTTTATCTTTTTCAGACAGAGCAATTCCACATTAAAGTTAAGTGAAAACAGAAAACACGGTGTTTTTAGCAATAAATAGTAATACTCAGAATGAGAGAACAAAGCCTTACCTTTTAAAAACTGGTCCATTATTATAAAACGTCTATTATTATTGTATTATAATATTTTCGTTTAAGTGAAAGTTTGAGTAAAAAAAAATAATTAAGAAATCTGATATGCATAACTTTTATTCATACGTATATATAGATAGACTGAAAAATTCCAAACTGTTTGACCAGTGCGATACTTTTAGTGTTATACTTACATTTACGAGTTTTCTAATGGCATGCAGTTAATTTTTATGTCATAGATTTTGCATGGATCGTGTATTTAAAAAATAGAAAAAATAACTTTTTGGGTGACAATGTATACAAAGAAGTAAAACGAGAAAAGTAAAGTCCGAACTTTAGAACATCATTGAGAAAAGCTGCATTTGTGCTGTGCAAATGTAATATTAACTGAAGTATCTGACTTTAAAAATTTAAGCAGTTATCGTCCATGAGCAAAGAGCAAATCTTAAATTCAGAAAAGAGGAATTATGTACAAAGAGAAGAAATATTTCTACGATTTAGGATTGTATGGAAAAATGAGTTAAGAACAATATTGTTTAGATTTTAAAAATGTTTCGGCAGTTAGACAACGATCTTTGCTTTTGTAACACTTTTTCTTAGTTTCAAAGACGAGAAGTTAGATTTTACGTCACTGCATTACCTTTTGTGATTAAAATTAAACCACTATGAATATATGGTAAGAGTTCTGTAGGATTTAATTAATTTCAAAAAAAGATCATTCTGATCGTATAGGTTTTAAAAGAAATGTTTAATTAGGGGCTGTAATGACAGTAAGAAATTATATAAGCAAATGAACAAGAACTAAAATAAAAACATGAAAACACACATACAAAAAGAAAAAAGTATAATTTAAATTTCTGCACAAACCCTCATTTAGAGATTTTAAGTACAAAATTGCTTAAAAAAAGTTCATTTTTGGATATTTAATATCTCGTTAAATAATATGTTTAGAAAAAGGATTTTTTTTTTTTTTTTTTTTTGGAAAAGGATTTTTCCAATGTTGGATCTTATTTTTCTCATTGTACTGTTTTGTATGCAGGATCACCATAAGAAGTTTTTTTTTCAATTTTTTTTTTTATGGTCCCTTATAAAATTCATAGCATAAAATATAACTGCATGCTTTTGGAATTTTTTTTTGCAAATTGGAAGTTAAAGTAAGTAATAAAAAATGTTCAGCACTGTTTAAATAGTTTGAAACATCCTGTGTATTTTACACATAGACACACACGCATATATATCCAAATGCCGACAAAGCCTTTATATAAATGAGATACAATATCTTCTTTGTCTTGTGCTTTTGTTCTTAATGTTTCATTGTATTTGTATAAATGTGTGAAGTCTTTTTTTGTGTTGCTACTTTTTATACTTTTGTAAATACTGTTTTTTTCGAATGTATTATTTTCTGTACTTCGTTTTAAAATTCTATTTCATTTCATCCATGAAATTGCCAGAGAACAAAGGAGTATTCAATTTTGCCTATGGGCTGCGTGGGTCTAAATGCGGCTCCTGATTGTGATTCATTTCTTTATTTTTCCAAATATTCCTAAGATTTATCGTGTAGTGTTAACTAATAGAATAAAGAAAGCTTAGTTTTAAAAATCCAGCTATCATTTTAAGTAAAATGAGCTGCCACAATCCGCGTTAGAAGAAACATAATCTGACATGCTAAGAATAATATTTTAGACATTTCATGCTGGATGTATGATTTTCGATGAGTAACTTCATGAAAATGATACAGGTCTAAAACATAATTGGCATAAAATGTGTCCATAATGCGTAACATTTATACATATAGTATTTAAATATACATTAAAGCAAAGCATCAAATTTTCTAGTGGCTAACAAATCTGGATGCAATGCGAACATCGCATTTTCGACCTGAAAAAAAAATTAAAATCTCGTTTCTGGTTGCGCAGTTGAAATGCAGCCTCTTGAATCTTGCGGTTTTTCTCTTCGAAACACTATGCAAAAAAATGCTAATATGTCGGAGTCAACTGGATATATAAACAAATGCAAGTGATAAATTTACATTCATTTAATTAATATTACGGTTAATGGTGCACGAAGTTAAAGTATGAAGGATTGTGTTATAGGATGATAAAGGAAAATTTGTGTTTTGGAAAAAGGCATTCTAAGGGAGGGAGAAAGGATTTCTATATTAGAGTAGAACAGAATCTCAGATAAGTTTCTTTATATAAAATGCTAACAAGGGATCTAACATTTTTACACGCTAAGTAAATATTTAACTAAAGAATAAATTGCAGTTCATTAAAAAATGTAAAGAAGAAAGACAATATATACACATTACATGATGTTTAGTCAAAATTCGTTTCTAAACTTACATTGTATGTTATTTAAAATTTACAGTCTTTCATTAAAATTTGAAAAATAATGATAGTTACAATCATTAAATTAGTATTCTTATCAATGGCTTTATTTGAAACTTTTGTGTACTTAACAAATAAATTATACTTAGTCATTTAGCAACTTCAAGTTGTGGCTTTATGATACTTCTTAGCGTTAAAATTAATTGTAACTGCTTTGTTCCGAGTGTAAATAAACAGTACAATACATATTTCATTTGGAGACGTATGAGAAAAACTGCTTTTAAGCTTTGACTTAGCTTTCCTGTCAAGATGCCAGGTTAGCTTTAACGCACTAGGTATTATTGAATTTATTGAATTTATTTGTCTGCGATGAATTTATTGTTATGAAAATATTAATGGAAGTTTTTTTTTTATTTCAACAAAAGTAGTGAATTTAGAAGTAACTGTATTTATTGCTTTAATTCATCTACTACTGTTTAACAAAGAATTTTATAACTTAAATTTCTTCAAAACTATTGCAAACTTATGCAATTGATAGTTAAACAGTCCAATAATGGTGCCGAAAAGTTCATATGTGGTTAAATATTACTCTTACCGAAGTGTCTATATATGCAATAAATGATATAAAAATATTTACTGTGTGATTTGTAACATTCCTGGTGTATCTGCTGATGGAAAATGATATGCAAAATTTGAAATCAACGTAAAAAGAAATAAGATAAATAATTATTTAAAACTATGTGACAAATGTATCGACGTACAAAAAGACTCAAGAAATTTGATACATTTGTTGCATATCTCGAGTTTCTCCATTTCTGGGTAGGATACAAGTGATATTCCGACATCATATTGATAAAACGAAACTTAGTATTTAGTGGCGTATCGGAACGTCATGTGCGTCTTTAGACCAACAGATACATGATGTTGTACCTGAGATGTGCTCAAAAGGTAAAATCCATACAATTGCATTAAAAAAAATCTATGGACAGTATAATTTTCCTTGCCTTTTGCGGTCAGTTTTTATACATTTGGTTGTTGAGCAGTTTTTCTGCATGGTAAGTATGCTATGTCCTAGTCAGTTAAATTGCATCTTGGTTTTAGGTACATTTGAGGAAAATACAAGAAAATTATTATTTTAATCGCATCATAATTTTTTGATGTTTCAATATTTTCGTACAGGTGATTAAGAATTTTTTTTAAAACGTTAAATCATGAATGTTTTGAACTTAACTGGTATTTAAGTATTATTCTAAGAATTCCTTAAAATATTGACTTACATTTGTGCATCATGCCATAAAACGTTTCTTTACTAGGTTGAAAGGGTAAGATACAAGATTAGAGTATCGACCCATAATTATATATACCATTAAGACGCGTCAATGAAAATTAATAACAGAAAGGAAGTAGTTACTAGTAGTTAATGCGACGAAAGAAAACATTTGTAACAATTTTTGAATATGGTTATTTTCACTTCCTTTTACTAATTCATTTCACTACGATGTATTGTGCTTTTTTATTATTAACAAATATATTCAAACAATAACTTCTGAGGACTATATCTTAAATAATATTAAAACAGAGGTCTGCAATATTCATTTTTGTGCTGATTTTTTTAATGATCTTTTATATGTATTTTAGTCTCTAGCCATAAAATATCATATATATTGTATATATACATATATAACAGCTGCTATATGTTTTGTTAATTGATTTAACTATATGTATGGGAAAAGGTATACTTAAATAGATATGCACTACCCAACGGGAAATCTTCACACTTCCCGTTGGCTATTTACGGGTTTCTACATTAGAGATGAGTTCGGGTTTATTATTTTAGGCATGTGCTAGCCAGTTTACAAACACTCCTGTTTTATGTGCGACCGAATTATTTGGTCGAGCAGAAGTTTAAATTACAGCGAATAATTCAGCAATCTGTTGTTGTTGCTTATGCCCCCTGGCAACCGTATGCTGTGCCAGATCCCTCCTAATGGGCGGCAATGGACAGAGGGGGCGTCTTCCATTTTTAGTGGGCCCAGTGGAAGGAAGTCCGACTCTAGCCCGGGGTCACCTAATTTTGAACCAATTCCAGAGGAGGACCAACCCCCTGAAATCGGCACCTCCAGAGGTATCGTCAGCTATCTGTAAAAACAATATCAAACTTTGAAATCAATACTAATATGACTGTCTATAGTACTTCATCCTAAGAAGCGTGGTTCAACAGATTTCAATATCTCACTCACTTTTATGATTCATATCTCGTAGGTGCAAATCATTAAGCTTTTTAAGCCCACCGAACGGATAAGTATTGCGTTAAACCGAATCCCAATAATCTAAATGGCTGAAAGCCCGTCTCATCTCTAGAGTAGATAGGTCTTCTACTGTTTGTGCCAAGCGTGGCAAGAAGGCATGCGAGAAGGTATGAAAGGGAAGGAGGAAAAAAGTGTGGTTCGTACATTCATGATACTCACGACTGGGGCCAGTTGTGCGGTCGGCGGCTGCAACAAGGGCTGCAGGGGCAACTGCTGCATGATGGCATTCTTCAAGGCCAAGTGGTTTCTGCCGTTGATCAACAGCTGGTCCTTCAGGTGCTGAGGCGGATGGAAGTATTTGCAGGGCGGCTTCTCACGATTGCAACGACCCTGTCAAGAACAAGCACTTCTGTATTAGTCGGATGCCACAAGTTTACGGTATCAAACAACAAGATTTAAAAAAAAAAAATAAATAAATAAATTCAAAAATAGTATACCCACTTTAAAATGTATTTGAGTGAAAAACAATTTTTCATTAAGAGACCAAGTCCAATATTGGTTTTATAAATAATTCACTGTCCTACAACAGACAAGACCATTCGAAATTAGCTAAGGCCCCGAAAAATTTGAGGCTATTCCCCCCCCCCCCCTATTCGAAATTAGCAATTCTGTTAGGACTACTTTTATTTTATTTTCTGAAACTAATTATTTGTGAAGTTAAAATAAAAGAATTATCTGAACTCAAATGACCTTTCAATGATTATGTGCTGCTTTGTTTATCTCATTAAAAAAATCATGTCAGCAACACTGCAAAGGAATTATTATCAGATACAAATACTTTTTTTTGATGTATTCATTACTAATTGAAGTACTGCTTTATTCACATTATAGGCTTCAGTCAATGAGCATGATGGACCATAAATAAAATAGATGTATCACCGAATACGGCTAAACTTCAGAAACAAATTAGAATTACATGCTACAAGAGCTCCAAAAACACAAAAATTTAAAGGCTCTGTATTCATTTCATCTGTTTCAGATGAAAAATGAGATTTATGTAATTTTCACTTGATAGTTTTGAAGTTGCATTAGATGTCACAGGTAAATTTTCTGTAACACAAAGTGTGCATTGCAAGAAAAATAAGTTTACGGTATTTAATGCTTCACATTGCTGGGAACATCTTTTCTCGTAATATTTCTCATTAATGCAAATGAATTTTTATAGAAAGAAGATTTCAGAAAATTCTGAAATTGGTTGTGAGTGTATTATACCATTAGATGTGCTAAAGCTTAAAAAAACTTTTAAGGTTAGTTATTCAGGCTTCTAGCTTTTTATTAAATTAGCAACCAAGTAATTTATTTCAATAGATATTTCTCTTTCATGAAAGGACATCCCAAAACGTAAAATACTTAAAGCCTACCGAGATCTAAAAGTAAATTAAAACAGTAAAAAATAATTTTGCTCCGTTTAAAAAAACAATGTATAGAAAATATTCTCTTATGTAATTTAAAATCTCTGAGACATCGAAAATAAAGGATAAAAGCTTTAAGAATTATTTTTCACAAACTCGTTACTTTTTTGTTTTTAGCTGACTAGCTATCTCGATTAATAAAACACATTGAAATCGTCTTTGTTTCTTTCATTTATAAAAAACAATAAAACGTAAGCAGTTGTTTCATTTTACAATTGATTTTTTTTCCACAACATTAATTTAACGCAAGGCAATTGTAATCTCGGCTTCAGTTTGCCATAATTTATTGAATTTTACCATGTGTACCACGATTTTTCGTCTTGCTTTTAGAATTTATTTCGATTAATGATTAAACGTAATAATGTCACTTTTATTTGCTACTTATACCCCCGGTAAAAAATGGTGCTGCGATTAGAAGATTTTTATGCCGATAGCACATAAATAATATAGTTTAGCGGAAACTCATCTTAAACGGAAATGTATTCTAATACCCTGAATACGTGGTTCATGCAATTGTAATTTTATTCAAAGCAAACTTAACTTTAGCGAAAAATTTATTCGATTTCGTTGAAGATAGGTTTTACTGAATTAAAAGAAATAAATCGTTAGTTGTACTACTTAAATTCACAAGTAAAAGCTGAGCAAACAAGCTCAGCTTTTACTTGTGAATGGAGTCCGTTTTGCGTAGATAAAACGATATTAAGAGTTTGCAACAGAAAAGACTGCCCCAAAACGCAGAATTTACTTAAAATAAAAAGGAAAAGTGGAAAACATTTGAATACTCTACAAGCACACGAAACTGAATAAAATTTCATTTTCAGAAATTAATATTATGTCATATATATTTCTATACATAAACTTTAACTTTTATAATTTATTTTTTAATTCTACTTAATAATTTTAAATTTTTAATATTTATTTAATACAAGAATTTAAATAATCAAAAATATATCAATGCAAATAATAGTAATAAAATAAAAACTAGTTTTTATTTACAAGTTTCCAGATTTTCAATATGATATTCTTAAATAATCCATAGTTGACAAGTAAAAGTTCAATACTAATCTAATTTATTCCATAATTGCATTTAGATAACTTAAATGAGCGATCCTCAGAAGAGTAAAGACACTTAAAAGTACACACTTTTTAAAATCTTTCTTTAAAAAAGAAAAAGACTGAATATTTTATAGTACATTTTTATTATGTTACGGTCATTTTCAATATTTTCAAATTCAATTTACTGCTAAAGAAAATTGATTATCATAAAAACATGTTTTTATAAAATACTCTGCCGTGCACCCGTCATCCGTCTGGGAAAGATAATAAAGATAATTTTGTTTAAAAAAATCAAAAAGCATGAAACAAATTGTATGACATACTCAAAAGAAAACGTTTCTGAGTGCTAATTCGCAAAAATACCGGGAGCATGATGGTGATGACTTTTTGCTGGCACGTGCGGGATTTAGTAGATTTAGTATTGACTGCCCTTTGTCAACTTAAAAGATGAACTTCCTTTCCTAATTATGGATGTCGGTAAAACACACTGGTGTGAATGATCCCTTTTCTTTGAACTGAAATAATTAGCCTAAATATAACTGCAAAAGGAGTGTCAAGTATTAAATGATATAGGTGAAAGTTGTATCTGGTTAAAGAATTATGAATGTAGCTTGTT
Organism: Cheiracanthium punctorium; assembly: GCA_038373885.1. Taxonomy (NCBI): domain Eukaryota; kingdom Metazoa; phylum Arthropoda; class Arachnida; order Araneae; family Cheiracanthiidae; genus Cheiracanthium; species Cheiracanthium punctorium. The sequence continues at coordinate 358,262 of JAWZYV010005452.1, forward strand.
CATTACGTGATTCATTACTTCCCAAAGCTTTAATGAAATAAAAATAAGCCCCTAATTACATTTATTTCAAATTCACATGCTTTAAGCTATAAAAAAACTCCAGTAAATGACACTTGGCGATGCTTGATGAAAATATTTTCTTATTCTGTGAGTACCTGCAGACGGTTTAGGACTCTGGAGGTATTCAGCAATAAAATTGCGAGCTGATTTTGAAAAATTGTGAAAATTGGAAAAACATGGAAAAGTTGTGAGCTGGAAGAAATTTGAAAATTTCTTCAAGCCAAGAGAAATTTACATGACAATTTTCAAGTTTGTGAATTTTACAGTTATGGAGATTTCGTGATGAATTACTAGTATTTCTTTTACATATTCATATTATAGAAACGTTTTATTCGTAGTTATACGTTTATACTGTAGTAGTAGTATGTGTTAGTAGCGTAATTATACGTTTATGTTATTAGACGTTCTATAACGATTAACAATTCAAATAAAATCTCTTTTAAAAATTAATAAATGAAAGTTTTAATAGCTTAAGATTTTCTTTAAATAAATGAATTATTTTCATTTATAACCTTATAAGAATAACTTCAGGAATTTAATTAGTGTAGTATTTTGTTTAGACATAACATGAATTACAAATTTAAATGAATTCTGACAAAATAACATCTGTATTTAAGGGGAGTTGTAACCTTTAGAACTTCAAAAAATCGAAAAAAATATTATTACATTTTTAAAAACTTTAATCTTTCTAAATCATATGCTTCAAACCACATGAAAATATTCTTATTAGAACGCTAGTAATTGCAAAAGAAAATGTGGATGCAATGGAGTTTAAACAGGGGATTTAAAACTTTAAACGCGTTTTCCTCGAAACTGCATTTGTGCAACTTGCGCGTATGATTGTAAAAAAATGCAGGTATTATCTTGAAACTTGTTGGGTAAATACGTGGTATTAATGTCTATAATCTACACCTGTTTTTTCATGTTTTTGTACTTATTTATTATTTAAAAAATCCTTTTCATGTTATGGAAAGTAGAGATTTTTCATTTTCTTTTTTTATTGAACCCTGAGGGGGAAATATTGTTAATTAAAAAAATTATTTAAGTGTAGGTTATTACCTACTGTGCTGTGTTTATAAAAATGTAAATATTTTAACTGTACATTAATATTTAGTTCTGTAAGTTTGCGCGCTGTACTCAGTATCAAATCTTCATATTGAAAGAAACTATAAATGTTTATAATATCACAAATAATCATCAAATGTCATAATTTATCAGTACTAAAAGAATCCCATATAAAATTTGTATGCAGACTGATCAATAAATATGTACCAAAGCTATGAAAATAGGTCAAAATACAGCCCTTTTCAGTTACTCAAAGGTTGCCAACTCCCCTTAAAAATTAAGTAAACCATTGTTTCATCTTACGCTCTCTATATAAAGGTATTAAATTAGATAAATAAACGGTGTAGACCTTTAAAAAGGGCCCTGTTGAAAGAATACTGTCGAATTTTCAGTATCCCTTAACTTAAAATATTCCATTACAGAGAAAGGCTTTATAATATCTTAAGAAATTTTAAGTCATAAAAGTAATTATGCATTTACTTTATTATTAACTACTAAAATATTAAATGACATAAATTAAATGCATTTTTATTTTAAGTTAGTTTTAATGAAATTTGAGACGAATTAAAAAAATTACAGAGAGAGAGAGAGAGAGAGAGAGAGAGGCATTATACTGCATTTTTTAAGAGTACATATCATTTTTCAGAGTTCTTTTTCATGGGAAGGGAGTTTCATGCACAGCTTTTAACAGTGATTAAAAAAAAAAAGCATAGCGAAACGTTTCTCTAAGAAAACCATTTAGATAACAATGAATATAGTTTTGTGCATTTGCACTGGGTATTAGCTGATAATGAATAATAGTTGCCTCTTAATTGTGCAATTTTAAAGTACAGATTTTAAATGAAAGTTTCATATAAATAATTCTAAGCAGTCAAAATTTTGTCAATGATACTGAGGAAAAAAAAAACAGCTAAATAAATATTCTTTAAATTTATGTGTAAGAAAAATAATATCGTGTACCAAAAGATTTATATAAGTGGGGAAAAAAGTAAAGAAAATTTTAGAAAATCAAGGATTTTGAGCTGATTTAATGAAAATAACAAGATTATTGTTTTTTTAATCTTTACGCTAACACAGCACATCAATGATATGCAAACTAATAAAAAAGTATAGGGAAGTAATTTCAGCTTCATGCTTTTTATATCTCATGGGCGATGATACTGTACAAAATCACATTTGCATAACCGAGTGTTAAAAAAAAAGCGCAGACACAAGTTAATATTTCTTAAGTTATAAAAAGTTACAAAATGAACGAAAAAAAACACATCCCTGGCTCCAAAAATCTGCAAAGAGCATCCTGTCAGACATCTCATTACAAAGAATCCAGTTTTTTTTTCTTTCAGGGGCTACTGCTTCACTCAATATACAAGTAAATGATCATTTTTATGAGAAATCTGGCCACTGAAGCGTAGCTACGTAATTACCATTTCATGCAAACTTACTTCATCAAATGTCAAGAAAAATGAAACTCAAACTCTGTGGAAAAACATACGGATTAATTTCTTTTTTTCCATCGTGCAATAAATATCAATAAAATATACAAATCTTTCAAACGCAGACGAAGTTTTTCCCATGAATATAATAAAATTATAACAGCAGAGCGACACCAATATAAATAGAAAAATATTGCTATAAAGAAATGTTTTTGATGAAGAAACATGTATTTTTTTATGCACACAATGGGTTTATTTGCATAAGAATAGAAATATGTTACCCACCGTAGAAACATCATAGCCTACGGGATAAAACGACTTTTTTTCTTTGAGATAGTGCGAATAATGCATTCAAAACCTAAAAGGCTATCTGTTAGAAAATACATTAAAATATTTTAAAGTTACTTGCGTAGTTGTTTTTATAAAAGTAAAGGGATGTTTATAAAAGTAAAATGTTTCTATAGCAGTATACAATATGGTGAAAAAAAATAAATCTTTAAAAATTAATTATATTAATTTATTTTTGACAATCTTAAGCTATAAAATGGATATTTAAGTTCATATATTAGGTGTAAAATTTTGCTTTCGTCGTTTTCATATAGATGGCTTCAGCGGTAAGTAATGGTCGAAATAAATAGCTCACAGACGTCATGCAATAAATTTGTCCACATAACCCATTAAAAACATTAGTGGATTTTTGCCTGCACCATAAAGTTGTTCTCGATTAAAAATGTCAGTTCACGATCAAATGTCTCCTCATTAAAGGAAAGTTTTAATTTTCTGCTTCAACATGAAGAAATCTGCGGCTTGAGACTCATCAAATGCTCTCGGATACTTATGATCAGGAACGTATCTTGAATGCTTCAAGAACGGGGATTTTCACGTCGAACACCAGCAGAGCAATGGAAGAGAGGTTTTCGAAGAGGCAGAATTGGAGGTAAGACTCGTGTCAACACGAAAAAATCTGCCACTTAAGGCTCATCAAATGCTCTCGGTTTTCGAAGAGACAGAATTGGAGGTAAGACTCGTGTCAACATGAAGAAATCTGCCACTTGACGCTCATGAAATGGTCTCGGATACTTATGATGAGGCCAGTATTAGCGGAAGAACGTATCTTTCAATGCTTCAAGAAAGGTGATTTTCACGTCGAAGACCAGCAGAGCAATGGGAGAGAGAAGGTTTTCGAAGAGGCAGAATTGAAGTCAAGAAGAATTGGGAGTAACTCAACAAGAAATTTCAACTTTGAATCATTAAATGAATTACTAGTTTTTATAATAAAACCTTAATTTCAGTGGGTTGAGAGAGAAAATGGCGGAAGCAAATATAACACATCATTTAATGACAGGAATTCTTAATTGCGTTTGTTGCTGGTAAATCTGATATGATTTACTTGGAAGGCATAACAGTTCTCAGCGTGTAAAGAGAATAAAAAAAGACATGGCGTTGTCGCAGATTATTAAGGTGCAGAGTGTCTGATTTGTCCAGAGTTCTAGACATTTTCACATGTGATGTCACGTACTGTGACAACACATATTTATCACAGTATTAATTCTTCTACTATGATGTAGTGCACTGAAGACGAGACCTCACCGAGAAATGGCACAACAAAGCTAAAAAAAATAAGACTTCTTACATCAATGGGGGCGAAATTAATATTAATTAGACTGATGAAATTGAGAACTACATTTGACTAGAAATGGATTTGGAAAAAGAGAGTTTTTAACCGTAAATTTATTAAATGACAACAAATCCGCATGCTAGCTTTCATGCTATGAAGGCTTGATGATCTTTAAGAATTGACCAATACTATGTGTGGAAGGTCTGAGTGAAACAGCAAATCAGGGTTTTGTAAAAAGATGGACTATAAGGACTTAGCGCTCCCACTTATTAATAAGTTCAACTTTCTTCTCTCCGAACTTTCGACTTGTAGTTCGGACTTGTAGTTAGGCCGAATCTCTAAATTTATGATCGTCACTTCCCAATAAAAGATGTTAACTTACCCGTATTTTGTGTCTGTATCAAATTTACAATAATATTTCAATCATAAATCACTACATAATGAGTCAAAGTTTATAAAATTTATAACATTGAATTATAGAACATCGAATAATAAAAAATAACACAGTTAACCAGTGAGTTTAACTCTAAAAATACGGTTTACTCAGTTATTAGTTAATCATGTTTTTGAAAAACAGATTAAAACATTATAAAATAGCATACAATTTAATTGCCTCAAAAATATCAATCGAATGTTTGGATCTTCCGAACGCAGACGTAGTTTTTCCCATGAAAACAGTAAAATTAATACAGAAAAGAAACAGCATTAAGAATGGGAAAATATTGTTATAGAGAACGTTTCTCAAAAAGAAATATGCATATTTTTTTATTCATACAATCGGTTTATTTGCAGTGGAATAGAAATATGTCGTCCCGATGAAGAGACATCATAGCCTACGGGATATAACAACTCAACTGTTTTTTTTTTTTTTTTGTTTTGTTTGTTTATTCTGAAGATAACGTGGATAACGCACTTACGATGAAAAACATTATCTATTGGAAAATTTCTGAAGATAATAATAAAAGGTTGCTTAAGTGTTTCAAAGATGGGATGTTTAAAAAATCTAAAATGTTTTAGAAGCATTATGAAATAGGATAACAAAAATATATTTATAAGTCATTAAGTATTTTTAATTCAAATAGTTTACATTCTACTTACAAAAGACCCTAATTTAAAAAAAGAATAAATGTCATTTTTGAATATGAAAAATGCGTTTAAACACGTTCCAAATTTAGGTAACATCAATCATGGATTTTAAGTAATGTTAATAAAAAATAATTAAAAAATAATTTTATTTAAACTGATTACTTACATTTTCTTATACATCCGAAAGAAAGATATAACTTAGATTTTGTGAAGAAAATTAGAAAGTTTTAATGAAATGGATTATTTTTTTCTTCAATTGAAATAGAACGCGATTTGAAATGAAAAGGAAGAGTTTCAATAAAGAACATGCTATACCGAACTTCAATGGCATTATACACCTAATATAGTAAAATGCTAAAGTGGTAAACTGGTAAAAGGCTTAGAGATTAACCCATTTGTGCCTGGATATTTTTGCGACTTTCTTCGATTTTTACTGATAACTGAAATAATAGATAAATTTCTGATGTCAACTTCTTGAACAAGGGATTATTTCTTTTAAAATCATTATGCATAAAAATCGAAATATCAACATCTTACTTGGTCATGTTAAAATATTTTGTAGAGTTGAGAATTAATACTCATGAATAAAGGCTAGGAAAAATAAATAACGTTTTCGACTAATAGTGAAAATGCCGTTCCAAAAAAGGGACACTAGGCATAAATGGGTTAAATGAAAGCACAATGTGTTTAAGTGATTTAAAGATGTAAACGTGAATCCTAATTTAATTACAGTAGTTACTTACAAATTTTTCGTATTTTATATCTGTTGATTTACCTATTCGTAAAATACTACGTAAATGTGATTTCATTTATTTACCAAGCTTTATTACATTTATAAAGCTTCACTTTAGCAGTGCTGATAGAATTATTTAATGAAAAATGAGCCAGTGTGTTTAAGGAAGGGGTGGCCAACCTTTTGCATATTATGCGCCAATTTTTTTCACTGACGACTTCAGATGCGCCATACACCTCGAGCACTTTTTTCACGTCCTTATGTTCACGGGGGAAATTTGAAAAAATATGAATACCTTTAGACTTTAGTAGAAGGAGGAAAATTAATAACGTGTGAACTTGAGATTGCTTTTTTGAGAAAGAGGATTACACAATTAATTTTTCGGATAATAGATAGGGGATCAGAAATGGTTCGAATTTTGATAACATATTTTGGAGAGTACAAATGCTTCCTTTTGACGTAATATAATAAAATATAAGAAATAATATATTTCCGGGCACAAATTATTTAAAAAGTCTTAGTCAATTCCATTGACTGCCATGTAAAAATCTGTTTTACAAAATCTATCTCAAAGCAGTAAGTAGGCACAAGAATGCAATGCACCAAGCTTGGCGCATGCGCCACGACTTGGCTATACCTGGTTTAGGATAATTTTAGAGCAAACCTACGTCTCACGTAAAAAAGAAAAGCAAAACAAATACATATACGCAATAGAGCTATTTTAATCTCCCTCCTCCGCAAATATCTATAATTTAAAGCATATACAATCACTATCTTAGGATTTAAAGCTCCCCTGTTTGCTTTATGGGATGTCAATTGGGGCTTTATTCGATATATCCTAAGCTTAAGAGATATTTCAGATTAAAAAAAAATTGGCTTTTCATGCTATGTATTTCATGGCATTTATTTAAGGTATTCGCCTGACGTGTCTTAGAAGCATGCAATATTTGTTACTTCATGCATTTTTAAAAAAAATCTAGTATATTTTTCCCCCGAGTTTATTCAGCTATGCGTCACCATGAGTCTTTCTTTCTAAACGCTGTTATGGTATCACGTATATTGTCTAGCGTTTCCCAGGTATGCCGTCTTACTGGCCCCTTTGCTTCACATAAACTCTTTTTTGCTTTTCATTTGGTATGGTTTTCTCAAGAGTTTAATTAAGTACACGTCATTGTGTGCTCTACATTTCAAAGGCTGTTAAAGTACTGTCTATTATTCTACAATTATGTCTTTGTAATTATAACTAAAACCTATAACCAGAGTAACTTTTTATAAAGTTTGGGAGATAAGATGCTAAAATATTTTTATCAGTCAAGCTGGCCACTGGGGAACTTCACTAGGAAAACGAAATACTGTGAAATAAAAAAATGACGCCGTTTCCATGTATTAAAGAAAACTGTAAACGGTAATTAATTTTTAGGCTACATATTACAGCCCAGAAGAAAGTAAATAATCAGAATTTCTTAGCTTTAGTATGAATTTGCGCTCAATTGACCGTTTTGGAGCTATCGTGCTAACGATCAAACGTACACACACACAAACACACACGCACTCATACACATCCACATATAAACATCGCTGGAAAAGTAACATAAATGAATTCAAAAGACCTCAAAACGTGAAAATACATTAAAATCTCAAAGTCGAATTTTTTATGATTGCAGTACTTCCCTTACATGGTACACGTTCGAAAAGTTAAAATGCTTAGTGGCGCATTTAGGTATAAACAAAATTATGCGTCTTGTTAGAATCGAAAAGAAAATACTGTTTAGTTATTAGAAAATTAAAAAAGTTAGTTTCACTAATTACTATAATTACTTCGTTTGTTACACGAACAAAAATGCTCGAATTAAATAATTTAAGAAGGATTTTTAAAAGCTAAGGACATATACTAATTTAAAGCAATTATTTTAGTGTGTGAAGAGAGATAATTGTTCAAACACACACACTTGAAAATGAAGCATTTAAATTTATCGAACAAGTGTGTACTACTTGAGTTCAGCAAAATTAGTTAAAATGAAAAAAAAAAAACAACAACCCAACAATTAAAGAATAATGCTTGAAAGTCCCCAAGATAGAAAAATTATTACATGCAGGTGACTATCATTACAGGCCTATTATTACAGGCAGAGACAGAATCTGAATCTCTGACAATTCTTTTCATGTACATGTCAACTTAGGTAAATGTAAGGTTTTCAGTCAATCTGCATTCTTTAATTAATATACATTTTTCTAATTCTTGGAGTTATATACAGGGTGTTTCAAAATTAAAGGCACGAACTTTTAGGAGGGGGTATATACCAAGACGGTTCAAAGTCACATGGCAAAGTGGGGTCGGAAACACGGTCTTCATGTACCTGTTAATGATCACTTTGGAAGTGTTGAAGTGTGCCTCTAATTTCTTAACCAAGTTTTATAAACAATGCGCTCTCCTCCAACAATTTCGTCAATGTAATGTGGATTTTATGGGTTTTATACGGGTTTTGATGTGTTCTGCGGGCAGGATCAAAAGTCGTTGCGGGTCACATCCGACCAGCGGGCCGGAGGTTGCTCCTAATGTTATAAAGTGATTATTAACAGGTATATGAGGACGATGTTCGGACCCCACATCGCTATCTGATTCTGAATCATCTTGGTGTATCCTGCCCCTCCTTAAATTTTGTATCTTTAATTATGAAACACCCTGTATATGTATGAACGTTAGTTATATACCTACAATTTAAGGATAAAATCCGGTATTTTACTTGAGTTTTAAATAAACTTTCAAAAAGGCAAAGAAGTACATGCTAAAAGTAATTAGTAACTAATTTAAAATTTTACTAAACATTACGACTGCGCAATAAAGTTAAGCTGTTCCCTTCAGCGGTTAGAACGAGTCACATTTCAAAAAATACATTTCTCTAGAATAAAGTTACATTAATTTAATTCGATCGTGTTTCGTGTACATTTAACAAAACACAATTGGAATATGCAAAACAGTATTCATATTTAAGTTTCCAACAAATGGGCAATTGGGATTTTTCTTCTATGCACAAAGTGGTATGTTTAAGCATAACCTAAAGGAGAGAAAAGAGCAAGCGAAAGGGAATGCGCTCGTCATTTAATGCGGTACAGTGGCGCGGCGCGCCACTGGAACATTGGGGATGAACAAACACGCTATAAAGACTCAATCAACCAAGCAATCACGTTTGATAATTTTCCAGCTACAAATCAGCGATCAGAGCGTTCCCCCCATTACGAGCATAATTTTACAAATAGATGATGTAAATGCAATTTCCTTAAAACAGCAGTCTCGGGCGGAAACGAGGCTATTCTTTTGATGCAAGGGGTTTAACAATTGGATTTGTTATTAATATGTTTTCTTTCCCATTGCCGAGAGTAAATGTGTTTCTTTGTGAAAAGCCCACGTGGAAACAATTCGTAATGGCATAACATAACAATAACTTCGCTCCGAGCGTTCTCTACCGCCGATTTAAAACAATTTCCTGTAAGCCGGGATTAGAATCCATCGCCGGTGGGCCTTCTCACTTATCAAAAAGCTCCAACTTGGCTCTTTCCCTTCGAAATTAAGAGAAATTTAAGAGGACACTTGTCTAGCGCAGATACGCGAGAGATTATTGAAACCTCACCCCCGCTTTCGGTTGGGGAGGGGGGGCGGAGGAAGACGAGAGAGAGAGAGAGAGCTACTCGCTTTTGTACAGCCGAGAAATGCAATATCTACGTTTCCTCTAGATTCCCCTCCCTTCTATAGGGGATGAAGAAGAAGAAAAAGGGGTAGGAGAAGCTGGGAGAGATTTCTAGCGGAAATCTCCATCACTTGCACTCCTTCGGGGCTACGTCGAGCGTTGCTACGGCGACGGCAGAAGGAAAAGAGCCTACGCCACAAAACCCGGGGTCCCGAATTAAGTTACGCTCCAGGGGGGAGAGTGAAAGTGCCAATAGTTAAAATAAATCCTCACCCCTTTTGCCCAACAGTTAGTGCTTAGCATTTCTTTCGAGGTGGGGGTGGGGGGATATCCAATAACTGCATCCCGCTATTTAACCCTTTCGTGTCATCTGTTTGATCACGTGAATAATCAGTATTTTTCTATGAACTGAAACGGAGCTCTGGCTCCATCGATTGCTTAATTAAACCTTATTTATATTTTATTTATCACGTTAAAAAATAATAAAATAATTGATTCAGTTCTGCGTGGGGGGGGGGGTTCTCTTCAAATGAGTCACTCACAGAAGAACGATTATTAGTTGAATGATAATTAAAAAAAATACCGGAAGTGGGAAATAGCAAATCACAATTTCCTCTTCCAGCTATTAAACAAACTCACGAATTCTCTAAATAAATTAACTAAAATCTTCCAGTCATTAGCCACAATGTGATTAATTAGTAAAATTTAAATATTAATAGGGAATTATGTTTTCATAGGTTGCATAATAAATTCCCGTTTATCATTCTTTTTTCAATTAAAAATCTTTAGTTATTATTAGTTTTAAACAGTGGGGAAAGTTTAGTCAGAATATATCACTGAAAATATTATTATCAGTTACATAAGATGGTTAAAACCAGAAAAATTTGGCTTTTAATACTTTTTTATCTTTTAGTTTTAAAATAAACTACATATTCTTACTATGAAAAAAATCTGCAGATTCCCTACATGTGGTTATGTTTTTTAAGAATCGAAAGTACATTCAGTTACACACATTGCACAATAGCACACCACGTACATTTTTCTTTATTTTAAATTAAGATCTTATTAAATCCAAAACACGACAATAAAAATTTACTTTTATTTTAAAGGATTTATTAAATTGAAATCAAATCTTAATAAATTTATCTAGGTAGATTTCTAAGTGTATAATGAGTACTTTTTGGCATTGGAATTATGTTATTTTCTTAGAAGTTCCATAATAAAAGCGATTTATATTTATTTACTTGATGTAAAAAATATTAATATGCATTAATGCAGTTTTATATCGCGGAGAAAACCATTGCAGGAATAAATACTAGCCAAAGAGAAGTTATCACTTGAATTAATAGAGATAAAATGTAATTTTCTTTCCGCTACAAGCAATTTATAAAATTGAAATTTAATAAATAAGACAAACAGGTTACCCAATATCATCTCCCGTCACATAAATAATTTATACATTTTGATTTTAAAATTAAGTACTAGTTTCATAGAATGCATAATGAAGCTCTACGTATTAATATATTTATTTTGTGTTTGGTATTTCAATGCGCATTGCATATATTTTCGGTAGTAAAAAAAGTTCTAATTACAACGGCTGTATAATAAAAGTCTTATTTTTTCTGGTTATTATTATTATTATTTTTCACAAATAGATATCATCCACACTCAGTTCTTCAGTCGCATCATATTCAGTCTCAGTAAGTACGTATGTACTATTAATAAAAGGCAATTGAAGAAACAGAGAAAATATGCTAACAAATTGTTGGTTTAAATGTTAGGAAATAATTACTAGTAAAAACAACTTATTTAAACTGCTTTTTTAAGACACCGTTTGAGTTTTCTGTTTTGAAACGTACGTTAGTGTTAAATTTAATCTAATAAGTTAAAACTTTCTAAGTTTTTATCAACGTCTGAAACTTTGTGTGTGTATTTAAATCTGCAGTGTTGTTTTGCGCACCAAAGAAATTAGATGTTAGATTAGTTGATTTGAAATTAATTAACTGGAGTCAGATGTGGGGTAAGTACGACCATTTTTTGCAAATTTCAGCTTTTAACTCTTTTGAATTTTTAACTCTTAACTGTAGGAAAAATATTATTTTGATTAATTAGGGGGGAACTTTGACCTTTTAAGAACACTTAGTAAAAATTTTGTTTCTGTAGCATTATTTGCTTAAAATTTAAGGGGATAGTCCTAATCCCCCCACCCCAAATCATGAAGTTGAAAAAAAATTGGGGTAATTACGACTACCATTGCTGTAATTATGGCCACTCGTTTTCTTTTGATAATTAAGCCTACAGCATTCTTGGAGGAACTGAGACTGTTCGTTTACTACTCGAACTCGACTACTCTATTCTCGTTTATGTTAGTGATTAAAGTTAGCTTGTTGTGGAAATAATTGACACAAATTGAGTAATATTGTTATAATTTTTTCTTTTCAATCAAAATGGTATCTTGCTCTGCTAAGATATATTGAAAATAATTTTTTAATGAAAGGAAGATATTGACTGTAAGAATTGTTAGAAAAATGGAAATAAACTGTATCAAGTAAGGTTTTCTTGACGTTTTAAGGAAAAAAAAATAAAAAAATGAAAATATATTGAGAATAAATGTTACTGTTCATCATATGTGGTCAGTTTTTATGATTATTTGATTATGAAAAGGTAACAATTTGTTTTAAAGAAATGTCCACGGTCTAAATGAATTTTTTGTATTTATTTGTGTCTCATTTATTTTTATCGCAAATTCTTATCTTGTATAATTTTAATGTCTTGGATTGTACTTTTAGCTCTGTTCGCAGGCCATGACAGTAAGTTTTAAGCATTTAAAATTTAAAAAAATAATCAAGAGCAAAATTTCCATTTTATAATTTATTTTTAAGCAAAATATAACAAATAAATAAAATATTTTAAATTATTTTTGTTTTCCAAGTGATATAAGACAAGCATGCACGTTTACAGGTCACAAAAATTTTTTCTACTGCTTTTATACATGGTAGTAATTACCTCACTTTTTCAAATCTATGTGGTAATTATGACCACAGATTTAAAAATATTTAACTATGTTAGAAAAAATAAAACCATGTTGGAAGCTCTTAAATACATTACAAAAATACTTTTTAATATGAATTAGCTTGCCTAAAAAATGTTCCTTTTGCCGCAAAAGGAACATTTTAACAAACTTTTGAACACCGAGCCGTTTAATTTCTTTATTTAAAATTTTACCCGGTGTAAGTTTTTCATTTACTATTGCCTTAAAAATACTTAATATTAAGGAAGAAAGATACCTATCATGAAAAATACATTAAAAGCTTTAAGCCATATATTTTTGCGTTTGTCATTTATAGTTTTTCAAAAATTCAGCTGGTTGTAACTACTCCCCTGGTCGTAATCACTCCGCCTGACACCATACCTTATTTCTTAACGAAAGTATGTGAAAACGTTATCTTTGCGAAAAATAAGTCTTTGGACTTAGCCTCATCATGGCACAGTGGTTATATCACTGGAGATGGTTGACGGCCTAAGTGTGAAGGTCCCGGGTTAGGGTCCATCGCGCGGCTGTCGATCTAACGATCTGGAGTTTTGGTAGGTTTTCTCCAGATGTAAAGTGAATACGCGTAAGAACACTTTAAAAATTCCTCCTACCAAGGCACCCCCCATCCTTGGCAGATCGCCCTAGCGTAGCGTTGCCATAATCACACAAACAATATAAAATTTTTGAATTTATCTTACATTCAATTTATTGATCACACATATAAGCAAGTACAAAAAACAAAAGCCTTTTATTTTTTTTTTATATTTGTAGATTCTTTTTACTGGTATCAAATAAAAAACAAGAAAAAAAGAGAGGAACTTTTTAATTACACTTGTTGTTTTTTCAAGAGGAATTTTTAGAGAATTATAAGCATTATTTCAGCTTGTGTCTAAAAACACTTCAAAAATGTAAAATAAGAATTAAAATAAACAATTATGAGTGTTATAAATAAAGAAAATTTTTTAAATGGAGTATTTTAGCGCTTTTACCTTCAGGCAACTTTAAAGTGTACAGGCTTTTTTCTTTAAATAAATAACAAAAAATAATCATATTTCCTATGAAATAAATCTGGTGCGTTACATATAAACATGTTTTATATTTCGTAAGAGTAAAAAACAAAATAGACTAAGTATTTTTTTGCCAGATTTTGTTACAAAGATTCAAACTATCATGAGATTTAAAATAAATAGCATGATTGATTCTTTTGTTTTGTCTCAGTTTTTTATTTACAAACAAATCACAATAAAACTGTTCTTTTAAATTGTTAAATAAGATATTTAAATATTTAACATTATTTATATCATCTAAATTTCATAGGCACAAAATAAGCGCAAGAACCAGACACATAACATCATAAAAAATATCATCTGAACTTATTTTCTTTTAATGATTTAAACAAATAGAAATAACAAATATGCTAAGCTGAATAAATGCTCGACTGAAACAGCACCAAACAAAACTTTAGCTGAATAAGCAACGAATTTAGTTATTAAAACAATAAAATAAATAATAATTTATGTTCAGTCATAAAAGGGTTGCTGTAATCAAGGTTTCGAACTGGAACTGTACCGAAAACCGGTAAAATCGTTATTTTGATTGGAACGAAAACCAAAACTGAATCGAAAAAGAAATATCGGTTTATTTCGGTTCGATATATCTTCACTCATTTTGTTACTGTAACCCACTTATCAATATTTTCTAATTTAACGTCAACTATATAATTATCATCATTACATCTACACAGTCTGTTTCCGTTTCTCAGAGCTTTCCTCCCAGTTGCGCATGCGTCAGGTCTGATTCGATTTCACCACAATAGGGGCAAGAGAAAGTTTAGCGACGCTCTTTTATGTTTAAAATTCTGTTTACACTTGAACTAGCATTAAGTAGAATAGCTTCTGAAATTAAGAATTGAAATAAAACAAAACGGAAAAGACCAAAGAAAGACAGGGGGGCCAAAATAGAGCTTCAAACTACCCATCTTAACCTATCACCCCTTTTCCAAGTAGAATCGTCTTGTTTGCAGTCGCTCTGCTTTAGCAAAACGGACAGTACATTGCTTTTCGATTTCCTATTTTGATGTTCACTCACTAATGTATCGTACATGCTGGTTAATTGCACCAATTCACATAGTGTACCAATTTAAAAAAAAGAATAAAATCTTCAAAATTTTGATAGAAATACATTTTTGTTTATGATGGAATTATATTTTTAGTAAAAATAAGAATATACATAAAATAAAAATTATTTATTCTGAACTGAACCGAAAACTGAAAACCGTTACTTTTGGCGGGACGAAAACCGGAACTGAACCGATATATATATATATTTTTTTGTTGAACCTGAACGAAAAATTTAGGTTCAAATCCTTGGTTGTAGTATTTCTGATACAGGAAATGCATACTTGGTAGATTCATCCGTAATTACATTTAAAGGATTTGACATCAAATTTCATTAAATTAAATTTCGACAATACGTTAAGACAAGTGTTTTGTCTACGTAGCTAACTTTTAACCACATTAATACAACTGGCTTTATAAATCTTTTTCTTTTTAAACTAAAGCATTTGATTAAATGTGGCTGGAGGATAATTTCTCTTCGAAAGTTGCGTTTTTCAAATTCATTAATTTTAATCAAATACATCGTTTCTCTTTCACATACAGAGCTAACTTTTCAGATGGTGCAAAATAAAGTCTATAATTCTATGACCATTATGAAATTTTAAATGCTTTTATTAATATTATCGTATACGGGCTCTATATAATTATTACAGGGCCGCTGACAGGATTTTCGGGCCCCATGGGATGTATTCATGAAGCCCCCCCCCCCTCCTTCCAAACTAAAAATCTTTCCTATTAAATTCACAAGGTTATTCTGAGTAGACATTTATATAATATTTTCCATTTCCATTAAATTGAATGTTTTAGAAACCAAATTTGACCGACTGGATGCTTATGACTTAAGACGATGGGAAGAACATTGTAAGGGTGTATTTGAGCTGTAGACCGCAAGATCCTATATCAGTCGTTTTAAACTTTGTGGTCTTGTGACCTCATTCCCAAGCTTAAAAATTTCGAACGACCATGAGCATGCATAAAAATAAGTTACATTGTTTGATATTAAAAATGAATAAACCACAAAGCATTTTTCATAAAATTCGCGTCTAAAATAAATTTTCGCGACCCCCAAATTTTAGGCTTTGCGTCCACATTTAGGGCAACTATTTTGCCACTCGCCATTTGCGCTCAGTGGTTTCTTCCACCATAGTCATGGTGTAAATGGTAATTTCTTCTCTTTTTTCTGCATTCATAACCTGAAGTGCGAAAAACTCGCGAAATGTGCTAAGGAATGATTCATTCGTCAAACAAATTTTGTCGATTAAAAAAAAACATTTTCAATAATATTTCATTTTATTTATTTTTTTGAGGAATAGTTTTTAGATTTTCTTTTTTCATATTCTGTTTCAAGAGATATTTTAGCTTATAGTCATAAAAAGTGAATCATACTTCTTTACCCCTAGTCTCTAAAGCTTTTTTCTTCGCATTCTGTTATTAGAAAAAATTAACGGTCCTACTTAGAAAAAAAAATGACAAATTATAATTTGTTTTTTGTTCTATGAAATACCGTAATTTAATAATCGTAAAAGTACTTTAATTATATCGTTTATGAGAAGTTAATTTACGAATCAAAGAGACATATTTATATAAGACATTTCCCCCATCTCTATAGACATGCATCTAACTAACGGGCTTCTTAGTATCCGATTATAATATGTTTAAATGTATTAATTTAGTGATAGTTTTTCTCCCTTGTGTACGAAAGTCGGTGCTCTTTCCAAGAAGCACCAGTAGATGGCAGTATAATACTACAAATCAGCTGAGTGGGTTACTTCTGAACCTTTCATCATGAAAGTTTGTATCAAGTTCCACAATTCAAGATAAATATTGATTTTCAAAGGGAAATAAAATAAGTTAGAAAACGAAATTTAAATATAGATGGCATTTCAAACAGAGCATCTTAGATTAAAAGAAATCTATGAGCTAGGTAGGTATATTGTGTTAAATAAAATCGAAACTTTACAAATATGTGCTTTAAAAATTAATAAAAATTTCAACTTCCTTATATTTGCTCTTATGTGGGACTTCGATAATACAGTAATTCACATGTTTTTAGGCGTCTTTATTTTTGTGTAAGCTTTATTTATTTATTTTTAGATTATTTGTGATCAAAATAAATAGAATGGCTTTTTGATTTTGTCAAATGCTATTTTGTATATACACAATAGCAAAGATCTAATTAGGTAATATGCTAATTTGAAGATTAGGTAATATGCTATTTTGAAGCTAAAGATCTAATTAGGTAAAGAGTATCAAAAGTTGGATTCGAACTCCTTAAAGCTGGTGTACTATAATTTAAGGCTCATTTGTAAGCTTTAGTTATAGAGATTTTACTCATGGGTGTCTATATCTATGAATAGGGAGGGGCCATGCCCCCCCCCCGAGCTCTCATATTAATGTTCTGATTTAAATATTGATATGACGTAGAGGTGGTTCAACACTAAAATATAGCATTTTTCAGGGGCAGGATACTTGATTTCACTTTGACACCCCCCCCCCCCTTAAAAAATCATACGGGCGCCCATAATTTTACTAGAATCAGATTAAAGGACTTAATTCAAAATTTAAGCTATTCGTAAGCATCTACACATTTAAAAACAATCTGAAAATTCAGGTTACTTCTTGCCTTGTTTATCAGAGAAAGTCTGTTATCTCATGAACTAGAGATTTTTCGTTAAAAGAAGGACATTAAAAAAAAAAGTTTCAGAAATATTCTGTAAAAATTGTACATACATATTTTTTTAATTTTATACACTGTTTTGAACAATTGATTTTCTATAGGCATGCCAAACAACTCAGAAAGCATCTAGCGAGTAAAAGTAGTAGTCTTTGACTAAACTCCACAGGCTGAGCATTCGATTCCAAGGATGATTTAAAAAAAAAATTCTAACTGCTCTATTTTACAAGTTTGGAAAATTATTGTTCAGATTCTTAAAAACGGAAAAAATGACAAACAAAACTGATATTTTTTGGCATTTTTTAGTTTTCTCCGTTAACTTAGAGATTTGTTTTAAACACTATAATTTATCGTTTCCATATCATAAGATCAGTAGCTTTATTGAGATAATTATTTGTTTGGGAGGAGAGGACAGCTCACGTCACAGAATGTGTCGTTTAGAGCTACGTAATACCTCCCAATAGTTTTTCCGCCACAATTTGGTTCCTCATGGAAAAGTTAATGTACTAATATTTTAAAAATTACTGGGAATAAAAAAAAAGATCACGTTAGTGTATGGCCATAAAATATTCTTGTACCCATCAGCCTCTCTTCCAAAAATATAAAAAAAAATACCAAGTTAACCTGAAACACCAAGTTAACATAGCATTTTGCTGTAGAAAGAAATATTTCCAAAATTATTTATAGTAAGTAAATAAACCCACATACTTGGAGTTAAATTATTAACTTGAGAGCAAACTTACAAAAAGTTAGTTTCATGGGCAGTCATTACTTAAGCAAAACCATTACGTTGCATTTAGAAACACGTTCCTCAGTATTGTTTTAGCAAACTTCTCAAGACTAGCCACAGATTGCATGATTTATCTAAAACACATTGCGAAACATATTACCACAAAACCTTGGACTGACATGATCATGCACAACGTCTGGAGTCAAAGAATGAAACAGTATATCAGTACGTGCCGCCAATTAACTTAATTATTTCAGAATAACCTGAACATACTAAAAGGAGATAAATGTCATAGGCAATAGAAGGTGAAATAATGAACAAAATAAAGCCGGACTGAATCTCGAACCGAGCTACTTTAGCTTATTCGTGACATTCAGCTTACTAGAACTCTTTGGCTAAGGATTATGAGCGTAAAAGTGTTGCAGTTCAAAATAAAATAAAAATGCAGATGCGTATGAAATTTTGATTAGATTTGTCTAGTACAGTAATGGACATTCACTTTCATACTATATTCAATTAAAGGAATAAAGAATTCCATATGCAGAAGTCCCAGAAATCTTTTAATTTGATAAAAGTGCACCTGAATGTGATTATGCTGTCGAAACAATGTTATTACCTGTTGATCTTGAAAGAAGATAAATAATTACCGTGAATATTCGTAAATCACTCTTTAAGAAAGAATACTGATTACGCGATGCTACACGCAGTTATAAAAATATTATTAAAAAAATGCATCAGTAGTCAATTCAGGGATATTATTTTCTATGAAGTTTAAAGATGATAAAAGCTCATAGAAAATTTCTTATTAATCGCACTTCACGTTTGAAATGTTTTTGATAAACTAAACGTCCTACAATTCTTACAGTTTTAACAATTTTGCCGATATTGATCAAGTTTTATTTTATTAAAATTTATCAAATTTACTAAAAGTGTCCTTTTTATATAAATATTCAATAACATTTTTCCTCTAAAAAGCTTTTAAATGACACTTTTGGGTTTTGAAGCCCTGGTGAAATTTTACCATTTCAGATCTCCCTTTTGCATCCCAAGTTTATATTTAGATCCTTGTTAAATATGCAGGGCATTTCCTTGAAGAAACAACAAATTCAGAGGGATGACAGAAAACATCATGCGAGATGAAAGTTGCTACAGAAGACACATGGCATCACCAACAACCTTTAGTGGGGAATATTTAAAAAATACATGAGACGAAAACCACAAAAACATAACAAGAAATACAGAACATTCATTCGACAGCTTACCAGTGTGACTGCAACACAGTCTGTGATGGCTGCATGACGAAAGTTGAATAATTACAAAAGAGGCAGAAAAAAGTGCAAACTCTATTATAAGGACATTAGTCAGTGACGCAATGCATGAGTATTCTTGTGCGATTTTCATCTACTAAATGTGGTCTTCGATACCATGTTCTATGGCAATTTTTGTTCCTCTTGCCGCTAAGTATCGCTTCCTTGAATTTCTGGTCACTTCAAAGAAACAAATAACCTATGTATCTGAAGCACCAAGAAAAAAGACTGAGTTGAATTTTATGTCTTAACTACAGAAAAATACTCGATATCTCTCAAAACTGTTCGTGATGAATATTTTTAAATATTTTATCCTGAAACACAGCTACGAAACTTCGATTCAAAGAAGAAAAAAAACTACACTAGACTCGCGTTTTAACATATTAACTCTCTTTATCACGGTCCTTCTTTATTTTTCGTAGAGTAGCCTCAATCAAGCATATACCTATTCCTACGGGTGCATAATTGGATAAACTCCATTCGATAATAAGATCTTACAATTTTCTTTCGCCTGACCGATCGACACGTTCTTTTCCCGAGGCAAGATACAGCCCCTTCAGAAATGAAGAGAACTATCGGATTCCTCTACAACAAATGCCCAAATATAGGTATCCATATATTTATGTGTAGTCACAAACCTTTTACATAAGTTCTCGCACTTGTAACTTAGAATCTCGAAAATGTTTGCCCATCACGGTATGTCTTCAGAATTTCAAGAAGCGCAGAAAGACGCTTTTAGAATTCCAGCAAATACATGAGTCCACGAATTTTTTTTTTTCACCTTTTTTTTTGTTATTGATTCCTATCACAGGGGAATTGTATAACACGATGTTCTTTTAGCTATGATTTGAACCCGGGCACGTTCCATTGGTAGATCTGAAAAAAGCAGGCTCTTCAGTCGGCTCCTAAGTAAATATCCCATTACTCGACACGGAATCGAGGGGTAGCAACACTCTCACATGGGCTCTTACTTCTCTAAGAGTACACTAACAGGCGGACGAAATTTATAAATACATAAAGAGGAGATGAATGGATAGTGCAGACTGTGACTGCATTTATATATTTCTTGTTCTTTTAAACTACTATTCTACCGAGAAGTATCGTGAGTGCATTCTTGAATAATCGCCGTTTGAACTCCAACAGAGTGGTTAAATTTAACTTCGATTGATAAGTAAAAAAAAAAAATAATAATAAAATTCACCCCATGCGAGTAGCGACAAAGTAGAATTCAATCTAACTTTTCGTTGAAAGTTTTTAACCTTAAGTAGAAATGATTCATGTTTTAAATATTGTTATGCCAAAATTTGACCACCAGGCTATTTACTCTTTCTTTTCAAAATTATTTTTTTAAAACTTAGACTTGACGCTTTAAAAAAAATCATAATATATACGGGATTGTAAATGAAGTAGTGACAACGTAACGTAAAATGTAGCACAACATAGAGCTTGCGCAAGCAGGTTATGGTAACATTGAGGTAGCGCTGTAGTCGATGGGTCAAATTCATGAAACGGTCGATCCTGTTAAAAAGGGTAGCTTTTGAAATTTCTAAAACTTTTTTTTTTTATATTTGTTTTCTCATTTCCCACTTATTTTAACTGTAGTTTTAAATCTCAGAAATTACCATTTAAGAAGTTTACATTTATATGCATTTTCAGTTATCTAAAAGTTCTAATTTAATTTTTCATTGTTATAAGTATTATTATTAGAGTAATGTACTTACTATTTATAAAGTCTATCAATCTTTTTGTTTGGATTTTGAATGTGAAATTTCACAATCAACATTACAAACATATCAGAACACTCTAGGGTAACAAAAGCACTGCTCCGAAGTTGAAACTCGGAAAATTAAAAAATTAGCTTAATTTTTATCCCCTGAAGAAGTTAGTGATGTACATATTTTAATAGAAACTCGTTTTAAGCAAGGTTTCCCCCTCCCCCCAATTTTAAGTATGTTAAAAATTACTAACAAATAACTGTAATAAGTCACAAAAATTTTCTGTCTCAATAATTATAAACATATTAAAAAATCATATTTAGAAAGAAAAAAAAAACATATTTTCTCAAATTACTATTTACTCGTCTCTTACAATACTAAAACAAGTAGCTTAAGACATAATGCTCTTTCATGCATTTATTTTATTTCTTTATCTTTCTTCTTATATTAATACTTCCATACAAATCCTCTTATAAAAAGACTAAATGTTTACATGTATCAAACTTCATTAAGAGTTAAAACAGCATCTTTTTTGATTAGAAAATCAATGAATTTAATCAACATCTAGCAAAATTATGTGTCCACAATCAGATATCAACAAACTCAAATCAATATTTACATTCTTTAAAACCTAATTTAGAATGAAAATTCGCTGATTTTTTTAACATCAGTTTTTTAATAACGTTATGAACTATTTTTGACTTTCTTTTTTGAATTAATTGTGATGACAAAAATTTCAAAAATGAACAAACACGCATCATGAAAAGAAGAAAGAGATTTCTATTTCTGCAAAGTAATTTATTTTTGTAACAATTCTTTAAGTAACTTTTTCAAGCTTATGGTAGAATATTTAACAAATTTAAATTTTTGTATTACAGTGTAAATGCGTAGTACCACATCTTTAAAATATAGTGTAATAGGCGATGAGAGAGAAAAATTGAGGTACAATTTTTAAAAACTAGCAATTGTTTTTGAATTCGAAAATTTTTTATAGCATTAAATTTCACCATGGCAAGCTGTGTTATTAGCTGTCTGGAAAATTTAGACAGCGCTCGAAAACGAGTCAAAAAATAAAATAAATGCAACACAAACAAGTTTGTCGCAGTATTTATCTATGAAAAAATATCTCTAAACTCTACTGACAAGTTTGAAAGTTGAGAAAATTTATTTTTTATAATATAAGTACGTTTATATTAATAAAACTGTGTATAAATTACACTAAAATACGGAGTGAATGGACTTTTTAAATTAGAAACTCTCAAACATTCAAAAATGCAACTCTCTGAAAAATTTATTGTTTATAAAATCATCTTTATATCCTTTATTTATTAATGTTTACATTCACTATTCTCAGAACTATGTTTATATTCTGTTTTTGTTGACAGTTTCTAAAATATGACCAAGTGCACTAGCATTGTCCTGTGTCCTAGGCATTAAAATCTCATTTTATCTCGTCAGGCTGTTTTCTATACCAAAATTATTAGAGAGAACATGGAACTATAATTTACAGTGGAAACAAGTGTAATTATACAGGATGTCCCATAACAATTGGTACAAAATTTAAGGGTAGATAGGGTGCATAATAAGGAATAAGAATAACACAGCAATGTTGGGTCAAAAACGCCGTTTTTATTTACCTGTTAATGATCACATTGGGGAAAATGTTGAAGCATTCGTTTTATTTCTTAACCAAGTTTCATAAACAAGGGGCTTGTCTCCATGCTTGTCTCCAAATTTCATGCATGAAATGAAATAGAACTTTTAAACTATCAGTTTTAGTCACATGACAGATGCATTGCTTTTAGACTAACAATGGTCGGAAAGTTCACTATCACTTTCAGCACTTGCTATAAAATGATTATTAATAGTACGTGAAGGCGACGTTTCCTGCCCCACATTGCTGTGTGATTCTTATTCCTTATTATGTGCCCTACCTCCTCTTAAATTTTGTAACAATAGTTATGGGACACCCTGTATACAGATGCTAATATGTATTTCAAATATTTTACTGAAAACTAAAATTGTGAATGAGTTAGAATTTTAGTGTAAGTGTGTGATTATTCATTTATGTTACTTTAGAGACAAACATTTTTATTCAGGGCGATTCACTGACATACATTTTTGGGGGGAATAAAAAAAAAACCCAATTTTCCGACCATGGTTCATGAGAAGTTAATTGCTTTTTTTTTCTTTTCAGAAAGCACTTGTTTCAAATAGATTTACTATAAATTCTTCTTCATTTATGAATTGAAACAAAACTGAAAGCAAAACCGAAGTTTATGAAATCCATTTATCACATTAAAGGAAGAATTCTTCCAAAACGATTATTAACAAACATATAAAGACAAAATTTCCGGAAAATTCACCAATTCCAAAGAGTGAGAAAAAAAGTGACATACATCAGTAACAGTACTCTTTCGATCTTTTATAAATCTATTTATAATTTATTTTCATCAAATGTAATGTTTTGAATGTGTTATATCCTAGAGTTCACAGGATGAAGAAAAATTATCAGATTTATAATGAAGATATCGAGGCAAATATCTCTGAAGAAAATTGAACTAGCAGTAACCCACATACGCTCCATCTGTCATATAGTAAACCTATTAGCAATTCCAAAGAAAACCAAGCTAAAATACTTATTCAATAAATTATTCTTTAAATTTGGTTAGAATTATTAATGCAAATACTTGACAAATCACGTACAAATAAAGAGATGTAAGGAGTTGAATTTATTATTACGCAAATTAAGTTATACACGTGTGTCTCACCTGACTATCGCAACTTCATTCATTCATTGTTACGTGTTTATTACGTATTTCTGGACCACTTCATTAGTTTGCGAAATAACGATCAGTGTTAA
This sequence comes from Cheiracanthium punctorium, assembly GCA_038373885.1. Taxonomy (NCBI): domain Eukaryota; kingdom Metazoa; phylum Arthropoda; class Arachnida; order Araneae; family Cheiracanthiidae; genus Cheiracanthium; species Cheiracanthium punctorium. The sequence goes on from JAWZYV010005452.1 coordinate 382,383, forward strand.
CAAAATTACAAGTTCGTATCTGACTTAATCAATATGGAAAATACTTATTACTCTGATGTGTGTCGCTATCTACAGATGTTCATCTACACGTAATCAACTGCACGGCCGGAGCACTGAGTGCATATTAATGACATTCGTCACTTAATATTCCACAAAACTTTTATCGACCTTTACTTGGGTTAATACTGAAACATTTCTGCGGGAATTATTGGAAGAATATTAAATATTTTAACACTTTCTGGAATCTTTCGCACATTTTGTTAATCACAAAGCTGTTCGCAGTGTGATACGCAATTAAAAGAATAAGGTTTTTTTCTACAGGCGTAGTAGCACAAGAAAAAAAAATAGCATAGAAAATAAAAGATATAAAATGCAATGGTACTTTGTGGTAGTTTGAATGATACGAAACAACATTAACTGAGTAGCATCACATTAATAGTGAAAACAAATTTTGAAAAATGAAATATGAAAGGAGTTATAGTAGAAAAATTTATTATAACAAAGAATTTTTTTTTCATACAGCTGGTTTTTAAAGTTGATTGCATTAATTATAAAATGCGAATATAGTACTACATTTATATATTCATGCATCTATCTATATTACATATTCTAAATAATTTTTTAGAAAAGTACACAAACTTAATAATTTAAAAAGACGTACAAATGATACACAGAATAATGAAAACACCTGACAACATAATTCAGATTTCAAGTGTTTCCGTTATTTTATCTACCATACATACTTTATAATTGGTTAATTACACCCAATGTACAATTGAAAACAACAGTACATTGGCAATTTACAATTGAAAACATTTTTTAATTTAAGTAAGAAGTTTCGATATTTGTTATAAAGATAACTATTTACTGTGAATACTTCAAGTAAATTAATTTATCAGATTCATTACTACATTTGAAATAATGTAAGCCAATTTCACACAATGGCAAAACTTACAGCAAAAATTAACAAAGACATACTGTATTTTACTACTAACATATTTCAGTGCATTCATACATGCCTTGCTTCCAAATTTTAGCGTGCTTAATATTTTCAATAATAAAACTAAAATTTTGGGTTCTTCATCCACAATAAATTCTTCACGAGAAAGGAAAAGCGCCACAAATTACTCTTCTTTTACACTGTTGCATCGGTATGAAGAATCTCTTTCACAAACAAGTGGAATTGAATGTTTAAAACGATCTTTTATTACATACATGCAAAAGAATAAGCCTCGGCCGCAAGAATATCCAAGTACAACCGTAGATAAAGACTTTATTACCGAAAAAGAAGTGCGGTTAAATTTCAGAAAAGTTTTCCAGCAGTTTCCTCAGCACATCCACAGCCATCTAATTGCTTAAAGAAGCTGCATCATCCAGAGGCTGCACAGGCGTCGGAGATTAATGACAAAATGTGAGATAGCACACATTTTTGAAAATCTTTTAATAAGCTTCCCGTTCTTCAATAATGGAGTAATTAGGATTCAAATTATGTCATTAATCAAGGGCGATCTCTGCGTACCGGCGGACTGGGCCCTTTTCCTAAAGAATGGTGTTATTTCTTTCGCCAACATTTTCACCCTTAAAGTAAAGGAAGTGGTATTTTTTGGAGGGATGTTGGTACAACTAAGTATTAATGAGATGTTAATATGAGGATGTTCAATCATGCATACCACGAACTTTTTAAAATGCTGTTAGAATAAAATAGGTTTAATAATGGAACGTTAGCTTTTTAGAAATGATGAGTTTAGTGCATTAATATTCTAATCTACAATGCCACGGCTGCCTCATGGCTGTATGAAAATAATAGTGACGAAAATGCAGAGTTTTTTTGGAATCGCGGATTTTCAGGCAAATTATATAAAAATTTCAGATTCGACAGTAATGGTGGATAAGAACAGTACAATCCATAGAGACGGTGAATGAGAAATGACATGAACTTTCAAATGTTGTTAATTTTTAAAGTACGTAATTAAACTAATCTTGTTACTTATAAAACTTAACTATTTGCTGTGATGCTTTGCACTACTTTTGTAATATTTTTGAAGAGATTTATGATTTATGTTATAATTAGGGAGATTATAAAATAATATAAGCAAAAGACGCAGTAAGTATTTTTCTTCACGATACTCCTGTTATGATACATACTCCTATTAATAAATTTAAATGAAAACAGAGAAACAAGCACAGAATTTAATGAAATACTGAGCACTGATTTTAATTTCAAAACTTTGTTAATTTTTCATAGCAATAAAAATATTCTAATTAATTACATTTTTTATTTAAAAAGGTACATTATTTTACATACTTCCGAATTGTTTTTCACATTTTAAATTGCATATCGGTGTCTTACTACTTAGTTTATACATGCTTAATCTCTGAGAACCTAAGATATAAGATTTCTTTAAGTGAAGTATAGTTTTACTGTAATACAGATACTTTTCCTAATAAAGGAAACACACACATATCAAAAACTATATTTTTCCGAATTAAAGCTTGAAAATAGTTTTAAAACTTATTTTCTCTAATTGCAGTTAACTTTAATGAAAAACAATTTTTAAGAACATTTTAAACTATCTAAAAATATTACACAATGAAGACATTTTTACATTTTTACTTTTCCCAGTTAATAGAAATCATATTCCAATGTTTCTCAGAATTTCAGCTATAGATAGTAATCAACATCGATTTTATTCCCAATTTACACTTTATAAATGGGTTATTCAGAAATAACTTAAAATGCAATTTTAACTAATAGATAATAAGGTCAAAAAATTTCACAGGGAAAAAAAAACACAGTAAGCAATGGACGACGTATTTTACTTAATTATTGTCTTTACAATTAATTCGTACAAAAATGAAATTGAATTCACTGTTCAGAAATAAATTTTTATTCCCCCACACATTATTTATATTACATCTTTAAACCTTTGAATAAATAGCCTTCATCTCAAGAGACTTATTTTTTATTCCCTTATGGTTAAGAAAGCCTGATAACTTAAACATTAAAATAAATGACAACGTGACAGGGTTGAAATTGTTACATATGTTCAAAAGACGCTAAGTTATTAGTCTCAGTCATAAATAAAAATTGTTTTGTTTAATGCTTGTTTATAAAAAATACTACTGATCAGTTCACCTTTTTTTTCCTCTCTTTGAATGATCTTCCATTTTCACCCAATTTATCTAAAAATGCGTTTATTTTTTGACAAATGGTCCAGTCCGGAACGTTATCTGACGTAAGGGCGATATGGCGAACGATTAATCATCTCAGCCTTTTAAGCACAGTAAATGTCACATTAAAACGTCTTCAAAAAATATTCCCCAACAAATTGTAGAACAAGAGACAGCAGACAACAGTAAGAAAATAATTTATCGATAATGCATTATTCAAACATCTCGACAATATCCAGACTGAGTTTTTAATATTTTCTCTTATTAAGTTTCCCTCCAATTTGACGTTGTCAAGCACCGTACGGACCAACAATCCATAACCTCAGTCTTAATCTACTACGGACTATGTTCTGGCATTTCATCGGTCTTTGTCATATTACGAAGCTTGAGGCAGCAGTAGCAGGATCGTGATGTCTAACTTTATACATCCATCTTCTATGCTCCATAAATATAATCGCTATGCTTACGAAAATATTTGGCCGCTTCCGATGGGTAGATATATTCAGAAGCGTGCTTTTCCTTAGAATATCGAAATAGTTCGTACATTCAAACACTTTGAGAAGTCAACGGAAAGACTATTTTTTTTTTCAGGAAAAAACTGCGCCGAAAGCACAGACCTGATTCCTCTGGGAAAGGCAACTCTATACATTTCAAACAGACATTTCCTACTTGCCACATGCACATATAAATTATATTTGCGAAAAAACCATTCCTCTTTCTATGTCTTATTTTATATATATATATATATATATATATATATTACTATGTCGAACCACGATCAATCTTACGCCAGTCAGGAAGAAACACTCCTTATTTAAAATAGAAGGCGAAAAAAGTATGCTTTAATAATATTTTTATCTGAATTGTTCTTAAAAGTTTCGGAGTTAAATTACGAAAACTTAAAAATTTAGGTAAAACTTACCGTTATATTATAAAAAAGATATGCTCCTTCGATTATTCAATGTATATTAAATAAAATTCTATAAAAATAATCCGTAGCACTCTAATTTGATTGATCTTTTTTATGTACTTTAAGGATTTATCTTGAAAGTTGAAAGATCGAAAACTACAGACTACTGTTTTCTTTAGAAAACGTGCTAAAAAAATAAATGGTATTTTTGTGTGTATACAAGCAGCTTCCACAAAAGTTCAAACGCAAAAAATTAGCAATTATTTTTTTAATTAGAAAAAGGCAAATTTATTAAATAAATGAATGCCTCATGATCCAAATAAATGATGCCGAATGATCCTTTATAACAGTTGAAGTTGAAACCACGCGTGTAATGTTATTCAGAAGTTTAAAATGAAGGATTCAGTACTTTAAAAAGTACTTTTGCAATATTTATAAGGTTTGAAAGCACCACAGATTATTTCTATTATTTTGCTTAGTTTTCTACTATAATTTTACTGTTAAGTTAAATATTAATTTATGTTTTAAAATAAATAACACTTCGTAAGATAACACACGTAAAAGGAAGGCACTTATGAAACTATTCATGTGCTTCAATAGAAAAAAATTTGATCATCCTCAGTAGCAGTAGAAGTCCATAAACAGACTGGGGACTCAGTCCCGGTGTATAGTTTGATAAATACCTTTTATGTGTGTTATTTTACAAAGTTTTATTTATTTTATCTTTTAAACAGTTAATTTTCAGTATTTTTTCGTTAATTTATATTTTGTTCATTTTGCATATTTATTTATGAAGGGCTTTAGTTTCAAAATTTAAATACACAGAAAAACATTGAAATTGTAATACCCAAGATGTTCATTTTCCGGTTCCATTTTTATATCGGAAACAAACAAACAAACCAATATTCCTTAAAAAAAATCGGAACTGGAAAATATTCTATGCATAATTATATGTATGAAACATTATATATATTTTTACATATGCAGGCTGTCCAAAAAAATATTGACCTAAGCTTTTATTACTTAAATATTGATCATAAACGCACACAGTAAATTACAAAGTTACGTGAAAAAGGTTGATAATTTCATGGTATCGATTAAAATTTTCAGGAGATTAAATCTAAATAAAAACAAAGGTAAAGTTTTTATACGGTGTCTGTACAAAAACTTTTTAGTTAGTAAAATATGCCCCATGTATTAATGAATTAAGGTACAAAACATCAGCATTTCATCATATAAAGTCGCAGAGATATGTTTAAGCAAAGTTGGTGAAGGCTACATAGCAGAAGTACTATTATGCATTTATGCAATCATTGTTTTCTTTGGTAATTTGTGTAAGACACTTAAAACACTATTGTCCGACGTGATTTTTCCACTTCGAAAGCCATTGAAAAAAGGTTTAAGTCAGAATATATTTATTTTCATATCTCCGAGTATTTTTAGGGTAAAATGGTCAAGTTTTATACATTTTCTCATTAACGTATGGGGTACATTTTACTAATTGCGGTTTTTTTGTTTTTTGGTACTAATTTCCTTACTGGCATATTTATTTAACTTTATACCTACGTAAAGCGACTTCTTTTGTCAGGTAACCTGCAGAAACCTAACTATTTTTGTTTTTATTTAATTGAAATGTGAGTACGGTAGTACTTGATAATGGAGTACTCCATTTCAATTTTCCACTCCATATGCATTTCTTTGCATGAGTTTATCCCGCTAGGCTTAAGCCCACGTGATTGCACATGACATGTTTTTCCCACTTTTTTGGGTTTGATAGCCCTGTTTTAAATTATTTATAGCATTAGGATTTTCATTTATAATTTCATGGTTACGTATTATATCTGTTATTAAGTGCTTTCAATTAATATTTCACTTGGGATGCATTGAGCACAATATCCTTTAAATCCTTTTAGTACTACTGTGATGGTTAAAATGATAAAGTACTTTTATTGAATTTAAATTTAGACTCGCCTTTTAGGGTCTTTTTAAGCATGAAGTTATAAAAATACCAATATACGTTCATTTTTTTCTCTGTAAATACAACGAGCTTTTTGATTGCATACATATATTGCAACATTAAAACGTGAATCCCCTTCTAATTTAGAAAACTCTTTCTGCGGACAGTACTAAATGTCATTACCACATTTAAATTCTACAAGATAATTTATTACTTTAAGAATTATTGAATTTATGACACATTAAAACCTAGTCACGTTCAAGAGTAAGATATTATTAAAGATGCAGGGCGATTTTATGTTTTAGGAAAAGTATACATTTTACTTCTAAAAACCTAAATGGATTACAAAAAGAAACACTGGCGTCAGAAAATTCAATTTTAAGAAAAGAATTCCGCAGAGCCTTTTCATGAAATTAAATACGTAGCGGAGGCGTCTCGTGAGATTAGCTAAAATTACCGCAGTATTTACGTTACAGTAGAGATAACCAACCTTTTGTGTAAAAAGGGATAGAACTTTTGTTAAGAATATATGCCTTATTTTTTTTCCCTAGATAAGATATTAACACTATATAAACAAGAAATAATTATTCTTCGAATATTTTATGTTAGAAATTTAACTTAAAATACGATTATCTTAAACTAATTTCTTAAATGAATATAAAAGTATTTCAGATGCTCGTTGAAGATTTATTTAAAACTATTCAAACGCGTCGCAATTCTACAATGATATTTAAGATGCTCATTTGTTTCGTCTTCAATTGCGTATTTTAAAGTATCCACGAAATGTAAATTCATCAAAGGAAATTCCTCATGTGGCAAATATGTTTATAGCCCATCATATGCACTGTCATTTTTTGGTAAAAAATCTTTTCTTTCTAAATAAAATAATTGTTGCTTTTATCCATACAGATATTTGTTTTCTCAGAAGATTTCTCTTTGTAATGTGTTCAGCTATGCCAAATCATTTTCTAACAAGTGAATTTTTACATTGATTATGCAAACATAAATATGCTTTTGTAAAACTTTTCTGAAGCTTGTTTAAATAACGAAGTTCTTTTAAAGTATTCATATGTACAAGTATGCATACATACTGATACTGATAACAGTACGATATAATTTCTTTTTTAATTCTCAATTTAATTTAGTAAATGCTTTAAACTTCAAAATTAATCCTATGTGGACAGCAATATTATTGTGAGTAATTTACAATATAGGGTTAATTACTAGAATAAAAATGATATTTAAATATTTTCATTTAATTGAAGCATATATTCACAAAGCTTTCTTCAAAAATACTATGTTTTGCACTATAGTTTACATTATAATGAATGTGCTACTTATAATTTGAATTCACAGAGCATTACAATTGATACATTTTCAGTAAAATCTGACTGAGGCTTGTCGCAACATTTGAACCGTTATTATATAACTTTTGAAAAACTCTTTATAGCAACAAATCAAAAATAATACAGTATGTTTCGTCATAAACTCTATTACCTAATAAGAATAAAAATATATGTGTTAGAAAATTTCAAGAAACATCTTTAAACCTAGATTATTTTGCCTGATAGCCGTGCATCAAAAAATTTCGAAATACAACTTTGGTGAATATATTTCAATTTTTGAACTTATATACATTTGGAATTCACATTAAACTATTCAGTTTTGGAAGTATTACCGTCTAAAACATGCAATGGGCAAAGATGGCAAGTCAATATGTGTATTATGTATATCTATTTATCTCAGTGGCGGCCCGTGGTCAAAACTGTTAGTGCAGCCGGAAGCATATAAGCCCCCCCCCTTTCCTCCGGACAGGATTGGAAAATCTTTTGTTTCTGAATTCGAAAGATGGCGGATTAAGCCCTCACGGACGGAAAAAAAAAGAAATTACATAAAAAATGTAAGAGTTCCTATTTCACTTCCATAAAATGGACATAAATTTCAACCAGCCGCTTTTATCCTCAAAATTGCATTAATCCGTGTCTGATTCGAAGTTTCCTTAGAATTTTCTTTTGTAACGATAACTTGAGAAGAAAAGAAAAAAAAAAGAAAACTTACTTATTTTTTATAAGTCAAATCAATCCTCCTTTCTTTTAAACATGCGAATCCGTCAGTGATGTCCCCATAAAAAGGCGTTGTTTTAATTCAGATATCAATAATTTTAAAAGCTCTTTAAAATTTCCCATGTTTAAAGAATTTTCTCGCTCGCCATGTCCTCTAAATGCCAGTTCTTGCTTACTTAAAAACAATACTACTTTGATGGGTAATTGTCCATTCATAAGCGTCTATTCAGGCTTACCTTCTTGATAAATTCAGAAATATAAAGTCGAGAGTTTTCCAAACATATATTCTCCTTACCCGCTCCCTCAATTCTCGTCCGAGCCAATCAGTTAGTCGAGTTCTCAAGTTCAGCCGCCGTTAAAAAATCTTTCATCGGCTGTATCAGCTGCATACTCCATATGCCGGAGAGGCTGCTTACGTAGTCGTTGTCATGGCAACGGTGCTGCCAATTTTCTTTTCAGCGCTCTGGGCTGAACCAAAGATTTTCCCAATTGAATTGCGGGAAGATTAAAGTGCTTTTTTTCTGAATGAGCGATCCGGCCACAATACGTTTTTTTGTGTTTGGTTGTTTTCGGAGATTTTTTAATTTACCGTAGGAATTCCACAATTCTAATCTGAATTTAGGAAAATTAGTAGAATAAATTATTTTAAAGTATGTGCTGATAAGTGTACTTGCTGTATCCCACGAGCCGCCACTGATTTATCTATATAAATATGTGTACTGAATATCCTAATATTATTTCAAACTTCTGGAAAAAATAAATAATACTTAAAATACTCGAAATAAGAATGTGCGGTCGCAAACGTAGTATTCATGTGTTAATTAATAAACACTAGAAAATTTTAATAAAATCTTTGGCATTCCCCAGAAAGCTGATGAAAATTCAGTCATACAAGGAATCATTTAACAAAGAATTCTTGTCCGTTGTTTTATATTTTTTTCAATTTATTTTTAAATGAGACAAAGTTAGAGAGTCAAAAATACGCCTTTTGCACATATATTAAAAGAAAAATATCAATCGGCATATTATAACTGGGAGAATTTACTTTTTTTAAACTTCAAATAGTAATAATAATAAAAGTGATAAAAACGGCCTTGATCCTCGACCCTTGCATGTACGTTATCAGAACTTCTTTCCTCTAAACTGCATTTGCATAGCAAATTGGGTGTGGCTTCGAGTGCTTCCATGACAGTTCGTGGAAATACCTCCTCTAAATCAAATATCATACTTTATATCTTCCTCTACCTGTGCTAGAGATTATAACTATATTGCGAGATGGTACGTTCACGTATTTTCCTGGCAGTAAAGTACTTCTCAAGGACAGGTTGTCTGCGAGGAGATCTCAAAATGCTTAATAGTTAACTAAAGAGAAACTCGCGGGAAAAACGCGTCCTCGGTTGTAGTTAAATATGTACTGACTGAGAAAGCCGCAATGGTATTTTTAATTGTACGGTTATGTAATTTCATAACTAGCTCACAGCGATAACTATCTAAGGAGCCGTAAAAGTACCAACACATAAATAATACGAACTGGCTCAAGGCCAGAGGAAATTTGAAAGGGTAGAATAATAGCCGATGCATTGCATTTGCATTACTCAATATATATTTTATTTACCACAAAATTTACACATAACAGTGAATAGGAAGATCATGTAATTCGAGAAAGGTTCGAGTCACTCGGTCACTAACCTTACGGTGCAAAAAGGAAAAGGATTCGATGAATTATTGATGTACTGATATTTAAGAAATGTTGAAGCACATCTAACTGGTCGTTTCCTCTGGTAAAATGCCAGTTTGATGGTACTCTACAGTATATATTTAGTTTTGGTGTTGCTTTGTTAAGACCGATTATCTACACAAGGTATATAGGTCTAGACAGGAGGTCTTTCCAATGGGAATTGTCTCATACTCGAGCTAGGTATGAAGAACATCATATTATTGTTTTTTTTCCCCATCTTATGGAACGCACGGAAACAGCTTAAGCATTGCTAAAGGCTTAGACTCATCTAGACAGATATGACTCCCCTTTAAAATAGTTATAGAATACACGCAAACAAAGAAAAGTAAATAGAATGAATGTTAAATATGAATCTTTCACTTTTAATGTTAGCAGGTTGAAAATCATTACATTTTTAATAGACAAGAATGTAGCACAAATAACACATTAAAGCTGTTTAACTGCATGAAATATGAAATTAGATACACATTTAAAAAATTTCACATTTCCGCTGCGGAACAAGATTACCATAGTTTGACAAAAATACAGTAGATTTTTTTTTTTTTTTTTTTTTTTTGAAATTTTGTACCATACATTTTGAAACAGCCAGCTCAGGCAGCCAGTTTATTTTTAGTCATGAATCTTCCTCTATTGCGACTTTTCCTAAAATATATATGTGGAAGTCTTCTTACTTGATGTCTTTTTTTTTTTTTTTTTTTTTTTTAGTTGTGAAGTTTTACCACTTAACACAAAAAAATAACCTATTTTCCCAAAACTGCATTTCAGAAATCTTAAAATGAATATAAATTTTCAACAGTTAGTGGGTTGAGAGTATTATTTGAAAAGTATTCAAGAAAGAGAAATGATGTTACTCGTGAAGAATTAAGTTCACATAAAAGTTGGGAGAATTGCAGGTAAAACAATATTTTCAATGATAGGTGTAACTGTAATTCAGGGTTATAGCAAATTGATGGAAGTAAGTATGTTTTCAAATTTCCCAGTGTTGCATTTCCAAATTCCTTTTTAATCTATAATGTAGATTATATAGTATTAAAAATATTTTATAGTAAATGTACACATCTATATGTGTTTACTAGTAAAAATGTTTTTTAAAAAATGGAAGCTATTATTTGAGTTCATGAATACTTATGCACCAATCTTTAGAGCAACCTCTGTTAATGGATAAAAAATATACAGTTTTGTTTTAATTACATTTGATATGAAGAAAAAATGTTCGAAAATTTTTCATTCAAATGTAGGTTGTAGCAGACATTCTTGTTAATTATACTCTAAAAATGTATCATTATTACTTTTAAGACCAATAAAGTAGAAGAAATACATAAAGATCCACGAATTGTATTCAATTAACGCTCCAAGACCACTTTATTTAATCGAAACAATGATTAGCATTTCATAAAAAACGGCACAAAAAATTTGATATGTAAAGGAAACAAACTTTCCATATAAGAGTAAATGAATTCATTAAATTTATACGGGTAAGGAAAAAAAAGACGATTTGCGTTTTAGTTTTCATCGATCAATTTACTGCAGATGAGACACAAGGAAATATTAACTTTTTTGTTTAAAGAGTAATTCGTTTACTTTTTTGAGGGTATGAATTTATTCATTTAATGATCAAAAAGAGATATTATAAGTCGGATATGTTCCCCAAACGAAAAAAAAATTGATACTTGTTCATCTTTAAACAAAGATTTGAAAAATGCTATTCAAAAGTTTTCCTTCGATTTTTTTTCAGAAATGGGCGTGTTTGAATGCCATAAATATTATGAAAAAATACCACTTAACAAGTTTATTAAGCGCAAGATTTATGCCACATACAACCTTTCTTTCATAGAGGAAATTAATATTCTAAACACGTTTAAGTTAAAAAATAATTTTTGAAATATTTAAAGTTAAAAAAAAATCAAGAAAAGTGAATTTCTAGTAGCGATGACAAAAAGTATGATGAATAATAAAATAATAAATTTAAATCTGATACAAATTTGACTTAATTGCTGGATTTTTTTTGTTCGTTTTCTTTCGGATATTTAATAAATGTGATAAATGAACAGACAAGGGAGTTCGTAAACAAGAATGACTTAAACAAGCATTACTTTGTAAAGTAAATTGGTTTTTTCCCCTTGTATTCCGTGGAAAACTCTCAAAGCTATTTATTTATTTAACGCATAAATATAAATATGAGTGCATTTATTAAAAAAAGCAAAATTACCGTTCTTTTATATTCTTTTCGCATAGTTTTCCATAAGAAGAAAAAGTCGAATATAGAATTTTAAAGAATTCATTGACATTAAACTCCTAATTTTCAATACTGCATACAAGTTTACGAGTTTGGTGATAAATGTATAATAATATTTCATTTTTTTTACATTTTATGATCAGACCTACTTATTATTAATTTTCAAAATTTATAAATGTCTTAACTCGGACAAAAATGATGTTTACGTAACATACTTATGTATATCTATAAGAAGCTCTAATAACATATACTTAGTACTGGAAGATTATAATCGTGACAATACTGACTACTTCAGCTTATAAAATTACTTGTAAAAATGTTCTATAATCGTATAAGTTTTTTCAAGGACTATCAGAAAATTCGTAATAGTTTCATTTTGGAATACTACTAGAATAAAAATATAAATATCAACCATGCCATAAATAAAAAATTAATACTTTTACCAGAGCGTGTGGCTAATGATATCATTAATATCATGCCTAAAAGAGAAATAACTAAAAGCACCGCTAACAAATTCTCATAAAATGCAAACATTATTAAGCGCATACATAAAGGAGCTAATGAAATAGTTTTGGTACAGTTTTATTTCTTTATTAAGGCAAAAAATGTGCCCCAAGCAAAGATAAAGAAACCAGTAAATAAATAAATAAATTGAAAAAATGGATCCTTATCGATTATTTTTGACTGGACATAAAACAAAAGAAAAACAGCTTATTAAAAAGATCACGAATATTTCAGACTTAAGTAACGAATTACAATGCTTTCGCCATAATAATTTGAATAATACTGTTGCAGCAATAAAAAAATAACTATTTGAGTTGGCTAACAAAAGAAATCTTGAAATTATCTATTTACCGTTTCTGGAAATTTCTAAATTTTTTATTAAACTAAAACGATAAAAAATTTAAAAACTTATGTTAGAAATTTTTAAATGTTAAATGTACGTTAAATGGCATAGAAATAAAAATATATACACGAGTTTCTCTTCACTTAACACTGGCTACAATGTAAATATTTTTTAAATGCATACTAAAATCCTTCAGACAGGCCATGAACTTAGGTTGCAGTAAGAGAAACGGTCAGGAACTCTGTTTGCCTCGCCCACTAAGAATCTCGAATCATGATATTCTTTACTTTTTGCACAAAGATCTTCTATTCTTTGACTTGATGCATAAATAAGTAGTTAATGAGAGACAGAGAGTACAACGTTTTTCCTCATCAAGTGAGGAGACAGAAACAAAGTCAAAAAGAGTTAAAAAAAACGATGGTTACAGTTTTAACAGTGAATTGATTCAGAGAACGTTTTTCATGTTTCCTTCTCCCCTTCTCACTATTTTACCGAGCGAGTGGTGTGTGAGGGTGGGGTGATGGTATGCAAATTTGTTTAGCTGAGGAACTAACATTTTAAGACACTATAAACTTGGAGATTTTAATCATTTAACCTGATTATTTAATCTGGTTACACATAAATATTTATAAACCAGTCTCGCATTAACAGGCATCTTTCTTTACATACGGAAAATTCTCTTTTACATGCAGCTTACACTTATTAAAGGATTAAAAAGTTTTAAGTTTATGCAGGTTTTCCTTTCTCAAACTTTAACACGCATTTGTATACTATAATTTTTAAGTGACTACGCACAAACATTTTTCACGGAATATGACAGTTCTGAACTTTGAAGGATAATTATCGAATACTCGGAGGACCGGGATATTTATCTAATGTTATCAAGTAAAGGCAGTTGCAACTTGTTCACCGAGCTTGGGGAATGACGGGTTCTTAAAGTACGTGACTCTAGTGAGAGCCCATACTGGTTAGAATATTCGAGCCGAGTTGTAATGACAAAAGTAAAAAGCTCCAGTTTTTTTAAAATTTCGTAGAAGAATCTTCATGGCATAATTCTCAAATAGTAATTTCCAAGGAAACATCCAGTCGGGCACAACAGCTAAAGAAGAAACTATGCATTACATTCATCAAAAACATTCCACAAACAATGAATTCAGTGGCGTACCGAGCAGAATCTGTCATTGCTACATACCGAAACCCGCAAAACAAACAGCGGATGTAACCAACTTTTGCTAACTGCTTCTCAACTTGTTGAAAAACACAATGCATACCACGGCACTAACAAATTAAAACACACCGGGTCTCAAGTACTGTGTTCACTCCTCAACTGTCAATGCACAATTATTTCTCAGGTCCTATCTGCTGTTCTTTTTATAGCTTTACTTATTAATAGCACTACAGTTTCTAAAAATATCCGATACGTTTCTCGTAGTTTGATTGCAAATTAATTCTGCTATGCCAAAAACCTAACCATGCAGAGGGTCATACAAAAAATCACAAACGAATCATTCCAAATTTCTAAAAAGGGTATTGAATGTTCTGTTAAAGTTTAAGGCTATAATCTACAAGAAAGATGTAAGCTTGGTAGCTGAAACACTCAAGTAGAGGGCTTTTCAGCAAGATGTTGTTTATAGTTACATCACACTGAATAAAATCATCAAAACTCCGGGAAAACTTAATCTACAGTCTTCATTGGGCTTACATTTAGGTTCTCTTTACCACAAAGATCTCTTAGTTCAAGCCTGCAAATTTTGCCAGTTTTTTCGTTGCACTGTACCCGTTATTGATTTGTTTGATGCCAGTCCTTATTAACTGATACTCGACAAAATTAAGCAATTCTAAAGAGTTTTTGAAGATAAGGAATGTTTAACAAACGAAATAGTTAACCATTTTTAAATTTTTTTAATAAAGCTAATGTGAAGCTCTTTTTTTGATTTATCATAACAATAATATCAATGCAATGCACTTCCAATTAATTGGAAACAATTTGGGGCTTGCGCATGGGACAGAACTGCTTCATTGATTTTCGTATTTCGTACGAATTCATTGATTTTCGTATTTCTGTATGTGAAAGATGTACCTATTTCTGCATCCTTTTGTGATTTGTTATCAATTCATCAATTGGGGTTACTGAATTACTGTCGTAAATAATTGATTGACCTTTGCACGCATCTGTATATGAGGCTTTTTTAAAAGAACGACTGATTTAAGGCATCATTTGTGCTCTTGCAGAAATTTTAGTTTTACTTTTACCTATTTAATTTATTTTTACCTATAAAAGCTTTTGTATAAATGAAAGTAGATCGTAAAAAATGCTTGATATGGACTAATTACGTGTACTATAACAATTTCTTCCAAAAGGTGTTCTGCAAGCCAAAATCGCACAATTCAAGACTCTTTTCGCACTATATTCAATTTTACTTTTTAAAATTACCTTTTAACAACAAAATTTAAACATTTTTAAATAATTCAAACTGTATTCTGTGAAGTTCAAAACAAACCATTATTTGTATTTTTAGTTTCAAACCAATAATTTATTTCTCTACGCTGTCAGTGTTAATTCCGCAAAGGTATCTTTTAATGTGTTTCTGACACATGCCGGTGAAATATTAATATTGAATTTATGCTAATTTTAAATCCTAGGTCATAAATTTGCTTCACTTTGATAGAGTTATAGGGCTTTAGAATTTCCAGTGCAATATCACAAATCATTTTTTTGGGACATATTTTTATGCTTCATCAGTACCTTCTCTCCCAGGCACTGCCTTATAGATGTAAAACCCTATTTTCAATATCCTTTCAGAATCCGTAATGCATAATATTGCGTACCAGTGAGTGAATAAGCCATATATATTTGATGCGTTGGATCAAACAAATAAACAACAAGACCACCTTTATATCCCATTTTATCTGGATCAGCCAACAATCCCTGCGCATTTCAGCAATGGACAGGACAGACAACTAGCATTAATAAACATCTTTTATTCTCTTGATACTAAAAGGGTTGCATCCAGCATAAAAGCATCGCAACATGTGTACCAAAGAAAGTCAGCCTCTGGAGGAGAGAAAAAAAAAAGTTGGGGGTGAAAAGGATTATTGGCTGGATAGAGAGGTCTGGAATTATTAGTTATTTAGTTGGGTTTTCCTTTCTAGGGAAGAAAGTAGAAGAAAGAGAGAGAGGGAAGAAGAGCGTGGGGCGAGCTGTAAAGAGATGCTCTGTGCCACAAAGCTCTGAAGGGACCTCATTTGGAATCACTGTTTCGGAATCAGCTGGGAAAGACGCACCACCAACTATACCAGCGTGAGATGGTATTGAGAAGGGAATGGTTTTGTGTGTGGGTTCAGAACCGTAAATAAATCCATTCCAAACACACGGAAGAAGAATGACTACTAATTTGAGCAAATAGCAATTTATCTTGGGTCTCCCTCGGCGATTTCACTTCCTATAACATGTTTGTTCCAGAGCTTATGCATGAGTTTGGAAACCCCAAACGCTGTTTGCAAAGAAACAGGCGGGCCTTCCCGAGACAAATGAATAATACATATACTTTGTGTTTCATCATACCTATTTAGCTCTTGCTTTAGGTGGGATATTTTTATTAGCTATCATATCATGGAGAATTATGGAAGTTAGTTTTAGATATTGAAGCTCCCAGTTTTCCTGTATTTGCTTTGAACAATAGGGGAAAATCCTGTGCAAAGAAATAGTAACAAATGCAAATGCGAATACAACTAACAATGCTTACCCCACCTCAGGGCCTGATTAACACTTTTTAATACTATAGGCCAGCTATCATTTCGAGGCCCCCCTCCAGCCTGTTCCTATCCCATTCCAAAAGTATAAATAATAAATATTTTAGTTTTGAGCCCCCAAAACATTTTTTACTATAGGGAGGCCCGGGCCTTTTGGGCCGATTTGGTAATCAGGCTCTGCCCCACCTTGTAAGGAATTTTGTTTTTTACCCCTGTTCATACTGACTTTAAATTCTAAAGGTTCAATGGGAAAGATTTTACCGAATATAAATGTTATATTCAGGTCACACTACAATAGTTTTAGTGTTTTAACGTCCCTTTAAAAAATTTTAATGGATTAATGATGGCGAAAATAGCCTTCAGTGTATATTGTCATGCGTCGCCCAAGAGGTGTAGTGCCTAGAGAACCATTCTATCACACCTTGGGTCTGGGCTCGATAAACGGCTTGGGCTTAAACGTTTACTTATATGTTCCTTTACACGGGGCAACGCTGGTGCCCTAATAATAAAATGGCCAGTAATTCGGGCCTTAATAGTGGCAAAATGCTTGATGAGCGAAGGTGCCCGCCCGTTGGAAAAAAAAGTACTGTAATGCAATTTGCATAATTGTAAATATTAAACACCATGGAATGATATCTTCAATAATTTTTTAACTTTTATTCAATAAAACTCATTAAAGCGATTCACTGTGTATATATAATGAACACAATCACTGCGTTTCATGAATGAAGTAAAATTAAATACTGAAATCCTTGTTTCGTTTAGTTTTACTTAAAAACAGGGTAGCTGTGTAAGTTTAGTGCTAATATTTATTCACAGAGCAAACAAATTTAAAGGCATTTTTTTAAAACTGCAGACTAAGCAAGTTTCTTTTTTTTTAAATGCACAAATACTTAATATAAAAACATTTCTTACCTATTATACAAGCAAAATACATACAATCAAAAAGTATACAATTGCGAAACAGCAAATCTTACCTATAAAGAAAAGATAAATTAAATTAAAGAAGCGTCCTTAAATTTAAAATCACATTAAAAATAACTACATGAAACATAGAAAAAATATTGTTACCGATATTTAAGTCAAGTGAAAAAAATCACATGAAGAAAATATGGTACACATTAAATAAAAGGTATTTACAGCAATTCATTGCAAACATCTAGTAAAGAAGCGTGCATAACAGCAACAACAACAACAACAAAAAAAAAATGTATTTAAAACTGAAAAAATATCGAAAGATTTTTCTGTAACTAGGATCCATTTAAATAGATAATTATTTATATAATATCCAACATAATTTTTCAAAACTAAATAATTTGATTTGTATACATATAAGCTCAAATTTTGTCAATAATGTGACCAAATTACACATAACTATTTTTTCGCAATTAACATTTTTAAAACGAAAAGAATAATTTCATTCACGAGGTTGTGATTTTTTTTCTTTCAATATTGATTTGTTACACTGTTTAAAAATATTTTTATAATTGTTTTTTAAAACTCTGCTGGACTAGGGATTATGTATTCCTCTTTCCAAGTGGGTTGGATAGTTGAGTTAAAGAAGTATTTTCTGAATCCTGTTAAATATTTTCCGAATCAGAAAACGCATGTAAATTACAAGATAGCACATATAATAATACTTCTGGAGATTGAGATAATTCGTTGCCCTATTTGATATACAGGGCGTACCATGATGATTGGGACAAATATTAAGGGGTGTTAGGGCACATAATAAGAATTTAGTATCACATAGCAATAAATGGTCAAAAATATCGCTTTCATTTACCTGTTAATAAACACTTTAGGAAACGTGTTAAAGTGTTCGTCTAATTTCTTAACCGAGTTTCATTAACATAGGAATTGTGTACGAGAATTTCACCAAAGACGTGAAATAGAATTTTTAAACTATCAATTTTAGTGAAGTGCTTTCTGGGAAAGAATAATTAGTTTTCGACGAACTATGGTCAGAAGGTTACTATTATTTTAACACTTCTTCCAAACATCTACATGAAGGTGACGTTTCCAACCCCAAATTCCTATATGATTCTGAATACTTATTATGAGCCCTACCGCCCTTTGAAAGTTTGTCCCAATCATTATGGGACACCTCGTAGCATATATGTTGTGACTCGCTACAGAAAATCAACGTGATTTTGTATATCAAATAAAAATAATATTTCCCCCCTTATAAATATGGTTTTCTTATGTATTATATTTGTTTTACGTAGATTACAAAATACGAGAAAACATACATTCGTTAAACTATATACTATTAGCACATTGTATTCACACTTGTAAAGATTTTCTTCCTTGCTCATTGTTCTCAGAAATTCATATGTCTACAACAATAATTACGTAATAAAATGTGTATTATCTCATCATCACATCTGAACTAATTTACAGGTTATCTCTTCAGATTTTCAGAAACTTACAGAAAATGTATATCAACGCATTTTCACCGCCTATAAATTTTGACCAGAAACGCGATATTAAATTGTTACAAGTATCTTTGAAAATATGTAAATAATGGGTGTGGACACCGACACTTCATTATTGCTCGCTTGACTGATGACTGATCTTAACGTTTACTCTTGTCTATTATAGGGGTGTTTAAACATTAAAAGAAAATCCTTTAATGTCACAGCTTTTATAAGCTCTTTTCCGATAAGTATAGCTTTAATTTTACAATGTACGAGTAAAATTTGTGTGAGTTAATTTACACTGCTTTTCAAAATTCTTAATTTTGAAACGCAGTGTGAATTAAATAATACGAAATACGCATCGGCATGTTAAGTGATTATTAATGATGCGGAACTTAAAAGTTTTAAGTAACGATTGCTCACCTTCCAATTGATTATCTTATGTATTTAAAAAATTCATTTTGCCAGACTTTTTTGCATACAGAGTCAAAAGTTAAAGCCTAAGGGTCTATTAATATACTGCCTTTTTTGAAATTTATTTGATAACAAGTAACTTTATGTCATTACAAAACTTTTCTTTTGGATATATAAAGTCAATAGGTTAAGTGTCATACTGATGAGAAAGTTTGAAACACCCAGCATAGATCGGATATTATGAGGGGAAAAAGAAGCGTTTTTGAAGAACTTAAAATAATCAAAGCTTTTGAATGCTTATTATTATTATTATTATTATTATTATTATTATTATGCGAATTTTCATTATTTTTGAATGCTATGAATTTTCAATTTATAAGAAATATACAAATTACTAGGTCTTCCAATAGAGTAATTTTTCTATATCCCCACTTATTACTTTATTTTGAACAAATGAAATTCAGATACTTTTTAAAACTTGATAAGAACTTTTAAGAGATCGCTTATAGTTTTTCTCAGGATGACTGACGCAAGTTTGAAAATAGGTTCTGACGTAAAACGACAACGTAACGTAAGATATACATAAAAAGTGATGCTTAAGATTGAAAAAAAATTATACTTATAAACCATGGAAGAAAGCATTTGGTAGTAGAGCCAGGGTTGCTATGTCAAGTTGAAGTAATAAATCGTCACAAATTTAGAAAAAAAAAAGTTTTTTTTTTTAAACACCTGAAGATAAATGTGAGCAGAAACTTACAAAATTATGTAGAATATGTTATGAAATTCATTAAAAGATCATTCGAAAATGTTTCCGGTATTGAATTTTAATACGAGCCTTCGAGTTAAAAATTGGTAGATCTTCGAAAGTCTATTGAGATGTTCGTTTTTTGAAAAGTGGATGCATTTTTTGGGAAAATACAGGAAGAAAATTGATTTCTTTTAGAATTCTTTTTGCCTTGCGTGTACCTTTTCTACTAAACTGTTCTCTTATCACATGAAGCTTTAAATAATGCGATTATAATTCTGATCTCTTTCGTACGCAATCGATTAGCTTTAAAAAATTACTAAAGATAACTTTAAAGTTTTTACAGTTTTGCTAGAAAAATTCTGCATTTTTTAAAAAGAAAATAAGTGCAAAGCAGTTTTCTAATTCAAATTTTTCGAGTTTACAGGTAGTGTAAAAATGCAAAAAGGTTAAAAATAATAATGACTATTTTTTTCTTCTTATAGTTCATTAGAATACCCTACAGATACATATTATAATATTTTCATGATTAATTTTGCGTTTGTGGCAACCCATTAATATGTTATAGCTTTTATGTAAGAGTCAGAAATTTTAAATTACTAAAAGATCAACAACATGACTTGTTCCTACCCAGAATTAGCCGCAATGAGAAATTAATGCGGAGAACTACAGAAACGAAACGGTTACCAAAATGCACGCAATTTTATAGAGTAAACAATCCAAAGATATTTATTACTCCCCTATAAGCGATTTATATCTTGTTCTTGCGTGAATTCATCATATTAGTCAAGAAAGGAATTCCCGATCCAGAAGGGAAGCCAAAGTTGTTAAATTAATTTATAGTTTTAAATGATTTTCGAATTTACCCATTCATATAAGTCTTATGAACAATATAGATATTTTTTCCTTCCGACTGACTGGGTGATTTTCCTTTAGTCGCTAAGTGTAGCGAATTATCAGGTATAATTTTGCCAGTGATTGCAAACGCGGAGGATCAGAGAATTTCAGAAATTTATTTCTTTTCTATGCAAGTGAATAAGAAAGACACACCGCTCCAAACACACTGATTATGATACTCTTTCCAACTGAAAAGTCTTAAAATGCCCCATGCCTGGTCGTGCCATTGGCATAATATGTTACAGATTGAGGGTGTGGGGGTGGAAACTAGCCTTGGAATGTCTTTAGCCCTCCTACCCCTTACGTAGAAAAAATATATTTTCTATAATAAGACTATGAGATGGAGACCTACAAAATGGCCTTCTTTATAAACTTTTAAAATAATACCCATCTATCAGCAGTTTGCTCTTGGTAAGAAGCTAAAAACAAAGCTTAATCGTAGGCCAGATTAAAGCTTTAAAATATGTTCCTATTTCAAAACGTATCGTCATTTTGTATGAGGGCCATTATTTGAATAGACCGACAGAAAAACTTAAAGCAGAAATAATTTCAATACTCCTGAAAACCGATGAATAATGCTAAAATGTACTAAAGAATACTAGAGATAGCCATCTCTGTAAAACACATTGTTTTCCTTAGTACGTGTTTAGATTCTACAATTTATTAAATAAGTAATGATAATCATTCTTTTTTCTAATAAAATCTATTTGCATAACTGTTTTTCTCTTGTCTTTGTAAATATCACTGAAGAACTGACATTAAAAAAAGAGAAAATCTCAAGGTTTCTTTACATTGAAAGTAAAGTAAAATGTTGTAGGAAACAAAGATCAAAATAAATGCATGCGGTATCAGCTCAGATTCGGATACTGTAAATTGCTTTGCTGAAAAGAAATGGCTATTACACAAGTTACGAAATAGTATCTGGAAGCACGTTCACACATCGTCGCATTAAGCTATCTGGTTAATGACCTGTAATATCAGCTGTTGAGTGCATTACGATTTTAAATCTTACGCAGCTGCAGTAGAAACAAAAAAAAGAAAAAAAGCGAGGAGCTTCGAGCAGAATCTTAAATACATAGTATGAAATAAAAATTGATAACAAAAATAAAGAATACGCGCACTTTATCATTGGGGGGAAAAAGACAGGCTAGGCTAGTACTCATCATATCTATTATCATGTCAACTTTTATTGCTTCAAGCAACGAATGTATTCAGCGCAAATTTCAAATTCTTAGAACCCCATGCTACGCATCAATCTCAAAGATTATTGTGAATAATATAATCTGAGCTTTTTCTCAAAGGATCGCCTTCCAACTAAACATTTGTAAGTCACGATAAAAAGACATTATGAAGGGTTTGAAATTTAGCTAATTAGAGGTTAACGTGCGAGTGACAGTGCAGTTTTTTCAATCTCATCTGTCAAGAGTGATTGATTTTAGGATATTATATACATAAAAATTAATGAATGTGCGGCTGAAAAACAAGTGTCCCAGGTGGACAATTTATGTATGCGTAGAAAATCGCAGATCTGTTTCTTCACGTTTGAATGAAAATGGCTAAAACCCTTCTTTAAAAAAAAAAAAAAAATCAGTTGGGTAAAGTAGGATGTTACAAAGATTTTTTGTCAACTTTCCATTCGCTTTCGTCACAACAGCAAAGGAACGAAGCATGACTGAGGAATATGATAAATTAAGATACATTAAAAAAAGTGTGAAACACGTCATGAAGGTTTAAAAAAAAAGGTTGGCTTAAGTGACATCTGTCAGTCGTAAGGGAAATATGTTACAGTGAAAGACTTTGTAGGAGGCTCTTGTTTGCATTTACTTTACTCCCCCTTTTTGCATTAAAATTGTTTTTTTAATATATTTAATAAATGTAGGAAACTTCTCCTTAGGAAAAAATATGGATTTAGAGTATCGGTTATTGATGAGAAGTTGTGCTTATTAACACTGGGTACTGAGTACAAAGATATCGGCTTCTATATTTTCAGTATCCAATTTTTATAAAATCACACCCGTTGACAATGACTGAATGCCATTACATATGTTTACAAATAAGAAACATATACAAAACTTTCTCGTTATTTAAAAAAATCTCCTAGATTTTACTTGTTTATAAAATTACACTGCAAACCCACTCCAAATTACAATGAAAATGAAAAGGAAAAAAATAAAAGGCAAGAGGTAATGACGCAGTGGAAGACACATTAAATCACACCTGAGTTGCTTAGCATATTTAATGACCAAGGTCAATGATACACGTAAGGGTGTGCCATGTGCGAATTGGCCTTCAAGTAATTCTTTAAAGCTGAATTGATGAAAATAAATACTTCTGGTGAATGGAAGAAAAAAAAATGAAAGAGAGGACTCAACTTTCTTGCACACACACTGAAGAAGCTTGTAACACTCCAAGGCCAAAAGACTAATAAATTTGGAACATAATGCTTACAGAGACTGATTCTTTCGTTGTTCTGTTACTGTGAGTTAGAGATGAAAAATTAATTCGGAGATATTTGAGTTGCAGTGGTAAAACACAAAATGATTTTTTAGCATAACTGATTGATATAAGCAAATAAAAGTGAAACCAATAGGACAAGATTAAACTTTTTTACTGATGGAAGCATATGTTACTGTCTTCATAATTGCTGATGTTAAAGCATTCTTTACACCAATTGATTTATTTAAAGAAATGCCGAGTTTAGCATTTATGTGACTACTTTATCTACTCTGCTAGCGAAAGTAGGAACAAAAATTCGCTCTAAATTATTATGTGATGCAGGCGAAAAACATACTTCTAATAATAGCATCTGAAAACTTACTCGAGGTAATACGATCTAAGTAAATGCGAAGCCGTACATGAAAGTTACAGTCTGGCAACACCGTACAGGTACTACCCGTGGCGATTCAAGTACGTTACAACGAAGAAGAAAGTATTTAATTTGACAGGCAGTTGGTAATACATTACACACAGATGGTGATTATCTTTAAGGTAAGCCACCTATGAGATAAAAAATTGATAAGGTATTTGATTTTAAAACTGATTTGAATAACATAGGCATACAAATTCTGAGGAAAAACCATGTTTGATTTTTTTTTTTCATGCGCAGGGAAAAAGTTGCGCTAGTGTCCTCAAATTTTCTAAGCTAATGCATCTTAAAATTCTGCTTCCATTAAGATTTCTGAAACAGTTCTTTCTATGGCAATAGGGTAAGTGCACCAATAATTGACACTTTAAGTGCAATATCAGGATAGTTTTAGAAATAGCTAATTAATAAAACTATCCTGAAACAAACTCTTCGCTTTCAAAACTTTAGTGAACTTTAAAAATTCATTTAGGGTATATTTTATTACAGAATATTGGAAATTTCTGTTTTTTCTATGTTTTATATGTTGTTGTGGTAGTGACACCCGTAATTGACACCAATGAAACAATTTTGGCTCCAGTGATTGACACTTCATGTCCAGTAATTGACACCTAAGAAATGCGTAAGAAATCATTCTTATTTATTTTTTAATGAAATGATGCAAAAACGACTTAAGCACATGAAAGGACATTTGATGACGTGATAGGTGGTCACTCAATTTAAACTATAGGCGTTGATTTAAAAAAAAAATGATCAGATTTTGAGATTTTCCAAAAATTGAAAAACTCCGTAAGTATTAGCTTGAGCATCACATAATAACGAGTAAAGCAAGTGAAATGAAATTTGGTGATATGATAAGTGGTCACTCAACTTAAACTATAGGCAAGGAATATGTTAAAAAGTTTCATTAGATTTTGACATTTTTTGAAATCTTTAAAATGCATAAATTGTTGCTCTCTCAACACGTAAGAATGACTAAAGCGAATAAAATGAAATTAGCAGACATAATAGACGAACATGCAACTTAACCCTTTAAGCGGTCAATTTTTTTACCGAAATGCTTCCAAAAAGGGCATATTATTGGCAGTAGAACAAAATTTTCATGATGAAATATTCCCGCTCTCTCGATGGGAAGAAAAACCCGGATGAAAAGCATTTCAGTCACATGGACAAGCCACGCCATCTATTGAAAAATATTAATACTAAATAGTCTCTTCACAATAATGAAATATACGGGCAAATCAGAAAAGGAAAGGAGAAAATATCGATGCCCGTACGCTATACGGGCAAACCAGTTGAGGCCAATTTTGGGTAGCACGTACACTGTACGGGCAAACCGCTTAAGGGGTTAAACTATCTTTTTGAAAATTTATTTGAATAAAAAAATGAAAATTTGTATTAGATTCTGAGATTTTGCGAACATTTTTTCAAAATGCGTAAATATTTGTTTGCCATCACATACAAACTGCTGAAGGGAATATAATAAAATTTAACATCATCATGAATGATCACTTCAACAATAGGCGTCAAAGTACCTCATTTTTTTTTTTCTTTATAGATTTTGAGATTTTGTGAAAGTTGAGAAAATGTTTGTTCCATTCCTGAAAAATATAATGGAATAGAATGAAATCTGAAATTATGATATGTAGCAAGTTTATTGAAGCTACAGATACCAAAATTGTTTTAAATATTTCATAGATTTTGAGATTTTTTGAAATTAGTATAAATGTTTATTCTCGCATCCCCCCAAAACGGCTTTAGAGAATATAATGAAATTCAGTAACATGATCAGAAAATTGATCAGTTACATCAGTATGCTTTCAGAATAGCTATTTGTTGCATTTCCTAGAAATTGTACTCAATTATCGTGAATTTGACTAAAACACATATAACTGTGAATTATTGGTGAAATCCATTTTTTTTAACCCAGTAATTGATGCCTTATATTAAATTTATAAATAAAATTATTTATTAAAAAATTCTACAGACTTATTTTATGTACTATTATATGATAAAATTCAGTTTCAATTGATTTTTAAAAGAAATATGATTCAAAGAAAAACAGGTTGAAAATGAACTAATCTTAGTTTCAGTATTAAGCGAGTTACTGAGAATCAGACTTTCTTTAGCACTAAAATCTCAATTTCTGATACCTAAACAACCCCATTAGGCTAAAACTAAAACAATCACATAAAATTGAAGACAAATGTCTAAATTGGTATAATATAGTACCATTTGATAAAAGTTCTGAAATAAAAGCTTATCATAATAAATTATGTGGTAAAGTGTCAATTACTGGTGCACCCACCTTATAAGAGTAACGTGACCGAATATTTGGGGCCTGGGGGTAGGGAGTAAATTAAAGAGCAGAATAGGGAAGTTTCTATAAAGGTTTTAAAAATATGAAGGTCTACAAGCTCTCCTGACGCTGCATCTACGATGACAAGAAACAGAAAAAAAAATAATCTACACTATATTTTAAGAAGAGAAAATATGTTTTTTAGAATTCACTCAAAGATGCTTAAAGATGTTTCATATACAAACCCTTATAAGGGATATAGTAGTGCACATCGGTATAATTATATTTTAAGGAAAACTTATTTGAGTCACAGGTTTAAATGGAAAAAATTATTTGACGAATAGTTAAAATAACACGGGTTTTCTACCAATAGTTAATTTGAATTCTATCTTGAACGTACGGCAAACCATGTGACGGAGAGGAATTGGAATTCTAAATATTGGTATTCTAAATATTGTTAATAATGGGAGGTTTTGTTAATTATTCTAAGTGAAAGACGGCAAAATTTTAAAAATAATAACATATTAACGAAGAAAAAGAGTTTGCTAATAAACCTTTAAGAATAAGTGTTTCATTTCCCAGTGAATTAAAAAAAATTACTCGTATGAAATTTTTAAAATGTTTCATGTTTCTCCTAATTATGGAATTATGGACTTTGAAATACATAATGTTTTGGACAGAAGTTTTCTTTTAGTGAAGTCATCTCTGAAATACTAATGAGAACTAAGTCACATTACGACGATATTGAATGAATTCTAAAAAGCTAAAACATTGGGGTTTTGAAGGCTTCATCTCATACATTTTAATAAAGTTCTACATGACATACATTAAAATATTTTGTAGGTTGTGCCTATTCTTGATTATTTGTTATCAAGTGCGCTGTATACGGACAAACATTAGCTCACGCTTGGAATAAATTAAGAGTATATCACGGGTTATTTTCTGGTGAATCTCTGCTTAATTTTGTACTCGAATCATGAATGCCATGTGCGTGCGTGTCTCACTACCTTTAGAATATCTACTTATTACGAGCAAACAAGCCGTTTCAGTTTGGCTTTTTAGTTTTTCTAGCCATGAAATTCCGCCTGAAATTTTAAGCACACGTGGAGAGAGGGATATCAGCTTAAAAAATCATGAGTAATGGCTGTAAATAAAAATAATTAAATACTATATATTCATAGCAACTATTTCGCTTTTTGCTGCTAAATTTTCTATTTTGTTCTGAAGCATTTAAAATTTCTTAAGGAGAGAAAGGAGAATAAAATATTGGGCTATTTTGTTTCTTTTCGAAAAAATCACATGTTATTATTTTTGTACAATATATGTTGCACAAAACATATACAAGCATACGTAAGCTTTATTGTCTCATGTATTGATGGTATGTAACACGCCTTTAAATATTTATCGGTGTACATCTGTATCTCTGTCAGACTTATTTGAATACAAATTCCATAAGTCTATATTTGTATATGAAGTCGTAATAGTCATAGTATTTAAGAAATGTCAACATTCTTATTCGCTTTTATGTCAGGGTTGTTTATATCATTTAAAAATATTTTTTGCAGATTTTTGTACAATTAATTTTTCTCCGTCTTTTCAATAGAAGATTTAAAAAAAACCCTCGAAATGTAGTTTATCTAAATCTATATTTCCACGATAATAGTGTCACCCAGTTTTTAAAGTCACATTTCATACACGTGTGTTTATTTAACTGCTATTTCTGGAAACATATTTAAAGTAATGTTTCTGAGTTGTGTTAACCTAACAATCAAACGTTGGTAAGGTCGCCATAAATTAATTTTACTAATAGCGTGTTGTAGCAATATGCATCGAAGCGTGTGTTTCAACGAGCTATAGAGATTTATGTCTGAAGCTTTTACGAGCTTTGAATATGCTTTCTACCTTTACATTTTAAGCGCATACAGCGTTCTTAAAACCGAATTAAACGAAGAAAAAAGAAAATTGTTCATTTTGATTCAAGATTGAAGGACCATAAATCATAAGCAGATCCATGGAGAAACGGGGGGTTAAATATTGTAAAATGAGTAATTTATAGAAATAACAAGATTCTTACTTAAAAACTTAGATTTCGTTTCACAAATAATGCTTATATTTCTTTTTTGACTCCGCATCAGATTCATTATTCTCATAAATGCAAACAGCGTGTTCTCGAGGAATTTTCAATTTAGTTACTTTATCGCAAAAATGCGCAGTTATTTAAAGATGGAAAATTTCATTTAATTTTTATCTTAACGGTAACTTCCACCAACGATGTCAAACGTACATTTTGCGTGAGTGAATGCCAATCAAATCTTGGCTGAAGACCTTGTTCATTTAATCATACTGCATTTTTTAAATTCATTAAATTAGATCTATGCAAGAGAGTATTTTGTTATTTTAACAGATTAACCAGAGATCTTGATTTTAAAGCTAACAGATCCAGAAACAATTTCTGTTTTGCACGTGTTTTAGCAAATAAGGTTCGAAAATTTTGTATCTGTCCTGAAAGCACAAAAGCTGGCACTATGCAACCAGTTAGATTGAATCAAATTTGCAAGTTTAACCCACAAATGAGGATCGCATGTTTAGACAAACACATTTTAAGCTTGTTTTAAGTTTCACTCTGTGAACTCAGTATAACCATTTTGAGTCTAATGCAGAATGCAAGCTAATTCCTTGACTTGGACACCAAGGAATTTTCAAACTTGCTTTTATGTTCAATTTATTCCTGCTTATTTTCAAATTTGTTTCAACAATTCTGAGATTAAAGTTGGATAATTTAAAACTCAAATCTGATTAGAAAGGGAGCTGAATGGCCAAGTTTACAAGTTTGTCAATATCCATTGAAAGTCAATTAATTTGAGCAAGGTAGTTTGGGTGAGTATCAAATGTATAAACTTTCTAACATAGTTCTGTTTGTGTTGATTTCTAAGCCAATTATTTACAAACGGGACTTATTACCCTGGGGGGTTATGATATGTAAGCTTATTTAGCAACTAAAAGGTCGGATTATTTTGAAGAAAACAGTCATAAAAGAGCCTATTTCTTTAATTCAAGGTAATTGTATAAAAATAAGAGCATGCACAATATATGTATTCATTTTAAGGTTTTTGACATTTTTTAGCAAGTATAAATAAGTAAATAAATAAATAAAATTCTAGGAAGAACCAACATTTAGGGATATTTTGTGACTGAATGTGTGTTTTCCAGTAAGCAGGGAAACATTAAAAATATGTGTTTCAAGCATTAAACGAGAATTTTATTAAACTTACTTCATAGCATAAATAAATAGTTGTAAAATTTCCTTTGAACATAAGTAAAAAAGTGAGTTAAGATTGCAAAATGCATATCACAAATACAAATATATTTGAGTAGTGGTACCATGTATTTACAAATAAACTATCTCCAATTCAGTTAAAGATAGTCTGGCACTGTCATCTGTTCTGTAAAAGGAGATACAAAAAAATTCCTTGCATAAGAATTAAAATGCTCTAATCTTTCTGTGGCACATAAATTTTGAACACTCTCGCCCGAAAACTTCACGGGTACGAGAAATAGAGAGCGAAAACACAGCCCGTGATTTTTACCGGAGCTAGAAGTAAGGGGTTAATAAAAAAATGGTTTGTGTTTGCACTAGATTTGAAGGAAAAAGTATTCTTGATGAATATCCCGATTTTTTTTTTTTTCAGCAGAACTTATTTCCTCACTGTATTTCACTTACAAAGCAAAACTACCAGTCTGAAAAATGGACGAAAGTCGTTTTATCACTAGTTTTTCTTTTGAATACTATCTGTACAATTTTTATAATGAAATACTTATTAAAAACCGTTTTCACCGTTGAAAATAAACAAAACTTAACTGAGGAAAAAGAACAGAAATTTGCTTTGTAGAAGCTCTTTTCTAATTTTTTCTTTAGATCTTTAGTGAAGAAAGGAAAAGAGTATGTTATCCAGAATTTATCTACAATAATGATTTAGTTTTTTTTTCTTGTTCTCCTTGCACTTTTTGCTTAAATTTAAGTCGGTATAATTGTTTAAACTTCAGGCATGTCAAGGTAAAACAGGTTTTATAATAAAGTGATTTGCTCATCTTAGCATGAAGAACAAAGTAAATAAAAACTATCCTAGAAAAGTATTGCTTTCAAAAAATAAAGGTATCTATCAAATCTAGCAATTATCAATTAAAACATAAAAAATTGAAAACAATTAAAAAATAGTTAAACCATAATTATTTTTTCTTTGTTTCTTGACAACACCCTTTCATTAATTCGTTTCTTTCAAACACCCTTTCATTAAATCGTTCTACACATTTCAGTGATCAAATATTGAGCAATACGGACATTATGACTATACATTTTTTTTCAAAATATTTCCTTAGACAGCACTTTTATTAAGATACGGCTTTTAGGTGAAGTATTTATTGAACAGAAAAATCCGTAATTGGAAAATAATTACAATGAATTATTTTTATCTATATACTCGAATAACTAACAAAACTTTGTAATTAGCAGGTTTCATTAAATATAATTGTAGGCAAACAAAAATTATAAATTGTCCGAAAGTTCTGAATTCCTGTTATGATTAAATGATTTTAAAACGTGTTAAAATAACGCTTGATATTAATTTCCTGATGAACAACTTTAACCTTGTTCCTCCCGAGTCTTTCTGCTCTTTTAGGACTTTTAATTACTTGCTAGAAAAAACTCAATGACATTAAAATGTCTTTAATGGCACAAATTGTTCAATGTTTCACCAATTTTATAAGGAAATTTGCGTCTTTTAAAATTTATGTAGGAAGTGCACGAATATTTCTTGCTAGGTGCAGATAGAAAAAAAAAAAGATTTTCAATGAAGTTATTATTTTTTTTTTGTCTTCTTTTATTAACCATCATTCTTTTTGGATAGAATTTATTTCCATACAGCGAACCTTCCTTTCAGAAGTTTGTAGAAGCTGCACGTTGTATGTATGGATTTGAAATGCAAAAGTAAGAACATGGAAATGAAGAGTAACAAGCTTTTAGTATGAAAATTATATTGTTGTTTTTCTATATAGTGCAGAAACTGCATTTCATGCATAAATTAAGAAAAAGCCAAAAAATTCATCGCACGAAAACCGCCACTAACAGCAACTACAAACTAACATTGTAAAAAAAAAAAGGATAAATTCGTAACTTTTGGCATCTTCACAGTTATAATCTAAAATATAAATAAAACATAAAAATTTACAGTACTAATGCTTATCTCTTTAGAGAAGCTCATAAACCTATACACTCTCTTATAGAGACGCGCTTAGGCTCTAAAGATATCGATTTTCAAACACTCCTGTGTACTACGAATTCTCAGGCGTACTAGATCTAAAATAAATTACAAATAGAAAGCAGTAACTTAACCGTTTGTTACATAACCATTATTACTCTAATGTTACACAACAATCATTCCTCTTCAGCTTTACACAATCCTCACTACTCCCACTAATGGTTCAATCAATTGATTTCCGTTTTCTTTGTTACTTTCAGTAAAACTGAAAAGTTAAAGTACTTTGCCAATATGAGCAGTGATAGAAAATCTTTCTCATCAAATTTGTTGAACAACTTGGGAAGAAATCACTTCGGAAGAAATTAATTTTGAAGCTATACTTTAATAGTTTGCGATCAATATTAGACTTAGCTTGAAGCTGTTTATTAGAAATTTTATTTAATTTTAAATATACTATCGATTTTTCATGGAACTATTGTAGATGTAAAAATAAGCATTGAGAAATCGTATTTTAATTGTTTATCTTAAAAGAAAAAACTATTTTTTTTTTTGGCTATTTTGGAAACAAAAAATAAATAACATTGAATGTTATTTTTCCTGTATGGTAAGACTAGTTCTCACAAAAAATGAGGTTCTTGAACTTGTATTTTGTCAATATTATTAAAGTATATTTAGTATGCGATCTTACGATGCAAATTTTCGGCATAGAAAATAAAAGTATACTGCCTCTCAAAAACACGTGAAATGGAAACACCAGATCACCAAAATTTGCTGCTCATTGATGCAATTTTCAAATTTAATACATGATGAAGAATTGAAATCAGGGCATATGCCATCTGCTTATTTTGATGTAAACGAAGGTATATAAAACTTAGACACTTAGTGTGTATAATCTCTTTAATTTTGCATGACTTTTGTTGCTACAGCTAAATCTCAATTCCATCAATCAAAGTAGACGTCCGTATGAATTTTAATTGTGTAATAATGAAAATAATTTAAAAATATAATGCTAGTAAACAGTGATAACAGTAGCAAACAGTTATTTTACCGAAAATTATCACTTTATAGTATAATAGCCGACCAATGACCAAATGGGTAAGGCACTAAACACTGGTAGATGGTTGAAGTGTGAAGGTTCAAGGCTATGGCTTATCGCGCGGCTCCCTATCTAACGGTCTGGAGCTTTGGGAAGTTTTCTCCAGATGTAATCTGAATACGCGTTAGAACAACTTAAAAGTCCTATACCTCAGGCATTCCCCATTAGAGCAGATAGCCTTCGTGTAGCTTTGCCTCAAGAAAATAACATTATGCTGTAATAAAAATATGCTGTATTAACACATGTTTCAAGTACAAAATTTTGAAAACACATGCACTGACAAAGAATACTAATTTTTAAATTGGTTGTCTGAATTATCGCTTACTTAAGTTATGATTTTCCTTAAAGTGTATTGTATTAAAAACGCACATTAGAGATGTGGTAATATTAAAGAAATAGAACAGTTTATTAACATTTAAGAAAAAAAATACAATCAAATAACAAGCTGTAAATCGACGAGGTTACATATAGCAACAAGTGCTGCAATTCTAATGTAACCTTCTTTAGAAATTTAATAATAATCTGTTACATCAGGAAGTAATATTAATATGTTTTCTTCTACAGCTGAAATTATCAATTTCTATCAGGGCAATATTTAAGAAAGGGTAATTAGCACTTTTTCTTTAGCCTGGCTTCCTCCCCCCCCCCCCCATACACACCCTCCTAAATACTTATTTTTCATCCATTTTTGCTGACATAATAAAAAATAAAACAGCTTTTAAAGACGATAAGTCAACTGAAAATTCGAAAAATCGAAATTTTTTGTCTCGATATTTTATAACTAGTATCTGGCTCAATAATCTTAAATCAATAAAAAACACAATCCTAATTGCTTTGTTAATGAATTAATCAATTCATTTGAGTTTCCATAGCAATATTATCTGTAATGTAAAATAAAAATGCTGGGAATGATGCAGACAATATCGAAAAATTGATTTGCAGATCCGTGTTTACACGTTTTTAAATATACTTATAAAAGAATCCCCTACCTGTCAGGGGAATTATTAGCCTACATTCTGTTAGTCCGAAAATGAATAACGGAAATCGAATTTTCAAACAATTTCTAAAATTTAAGGATCAATATAAGTCAAATTTTAAGTTAAAATAAGTCTTCTTGGTTTGTTAAATAAACAAAGCGCCGCAATTTCAGTGACTTCGAAATTTTCATCGATTTGAAATTTTTCGATAGAAAGTGTAAATAAGAATTGAATCAAACCTCACTTTCTAAGTAAGTTAAAAAGCTTTAAGGAATAAAAGATTATTTTTTGAACAATTATAGGTTTTTGTGTATAAAATTTAGTATACTCTCCCATGTGTTAAGGGGAAGGGAAAAAATGAGAGTTGTTATCATCAGGAATTAGTTTCATTCTGTTTTAAAAGAAAGATGTTTTTGAAGAAATGTTATTGTAATTAGAGAAAACACACAAAATCGAAAAAATAAAGTTTTTATGCTGAAAGATATTTACAAAACTTTTTCAATTCTAAATGATAAAGTTTCTTAGGTGTCATTGCATGAAAAATAATATTTTAGCCTAGAAATAACCAAATTAAATAATAAGAATATTAAGAATCTAGCCAAACAATGGATTCCTATTCTCAGTTTAAAGGAGTTGAAAAACTAGTAACACTTATGTAGTAATTTATTTTCAAAACCTCTAAGTGGTTGTGACTTGGTTTCCATTAACCAAATTTCAGTTTCGACAGCAGTAGTCCATTTTTAAATTTAATAAAATTATTTATGAGATGCACTTGAATTGCCATGCATAAAGATTTAGAATTTGTTTTCCTAATTCATGACTAATAGATTTACAAACTTTATGATGCTTTATAATTGATCATTTAACAAATTACAACACTTACAATGTTTAAAATGTATGAAACTATTGAACAGCACTTGAAAGTTTTGTCACTTCTGTAGATACCGAGACAATAAAAACGTGTAAATTAGAACTTTCTAATTCTTCCTTAAGATACTTTGAGATATTCCGTCAATATTTTTTAATGCTTAGGTATGTCATAGTGTCACAAAAATAATTTTTAAACATACTTAGAAATTTGACTTTGAGTTTTTAAGCAAGTTTTATCGCTTAGTTCAGTTTATAAATTTATTCTCTTCTATAAAAAATGTTTATTTCCATGTTATATCTTATACTATTTATAACAACATCGTAATAATTCAGGAGATATTTTTCACTCGCGGAAACCCTCTTAAAAACAGCTTAATATCATTTTGCGATCAACTAAGTAAAACTAAGTAAAATTATGAAATTAGCGAGAGATTTTGATTAGTTTTTTATTACCCTGAAAAAGATAAGAAAAATATTAAAATTCACGCCCTTCTTAACGAACATCCAACAAAATCAAAGAAATAAAATATTCTCAAAGGTCTCTGATACTTTTTTTCTCCTAGATTATGTTCTTGAATATGTCCGACAGTAAAAAGCTGGGGTGCCATATTTAATCGATAAAGTATATTTTATCGATTCAACCTGTTTCAGCAAGGTAAATTAAAAAAGTATATGATAACGGTTCGAAAGATGTATTGACATTTATATGGCTGAAGTGTGCTTTATCTTTCTTACAAAAATTAATTTTGAATAATTCCAGATATCTCAGGTGTATTTTTAAATGTAATAGAAAACGTTTCACAAAACGCTATGTGATCTTTGGAATATTATTTTAAGCCACCTAAAATAATATTTCAGAGTGTGTAAAGATAATTTCATACAATTTAATAAAATAAAGAATACAAGTAAAAGTCTTGTGTTATAAAGGAAGAAATTTATAGACAGAAAAAGGGATATCTTGAAAAAGAAAAATATGATCTTAAAACATGCAAATCAGGTGCTTTTAAAATGAGTTGTTTTTAAATATCGAAATTTTTACCTTCCAAATGAAATGAGAAAAATTCGTTATTTTTATAATTTAATAAAAGCTGTACAATTTTTTTAAGAAATCAAAATGTTGACAGTAGTAGAGGATTTTTACAATGAGTTAAATAATTCTTTAAATGTAGAAAATAATAAAGAAGCAGTTTAACATGCTAAACTAATACAATTCTTATTAAAATGGCAATAAAAGTAAACTTTTTCTTGAATATTTTATTTAACGCAAGATTTAATCATACTTGGAAATGCCGCTGAATCGCCTTTGCATAAGTGATGTTCAAATTAACTTTCTTACCAAAATGTAAACATTTGTGTAAGAAAGTCTCTTGAGGACATTAAAACTTTGTAAATTTGTTCATTACTTTTACAATAGATGCTAAATTATTCAATCAAGAAAACAGCCCCTAAGCATACGACTGAAAGACATTTTCAAAAAGATTTTAGATATCAGTTCTGACTGAAAAAATTTTGTTCATTTCCTGTAAAAATTTCAAAGCTTTTGCGACAGATTGGAAGAAACAGATGTTGAGAACTACACTTCATAAGGCTTTAAAGTCATACATTTTAAAACATTTTTAAAGACGAACTTATAACCTATATTTTCATGAATTTCGAACATTATGTATTGCAGTGAAAAATCGAGTGTAGTGAACGTATCTAGTGTAGTGAACAAAAATCTTTTATTTCGATCGATTGACCGTACTGACTATAAACTCAGACTAAAGAATAACTGAAGCATGATTTATAAGCATACAACGTAACATCCAATATTTATCTAAAACATACCTAGATTTTACATCCTCTAAAACATACCTTCTATGCAGTGTCATATTACCAGCAGGGCAAACGGGGCAACTGCCCAGGGCCCACAGATTTTAGGGCCCAAAAATCTTACTTGTTACACTTTTATAATTTTACAATAAAGTTACAAAGGATTAAAAAAAATTCAAAAGTTAAATTATTTTTTAATTATAAAGTATGAACAATGAAAAATAATTCAAATTTACATTTGTGTGTATAAATTAAACTTAGTTTTAATTCTTCGAAATGCTCTATAGTCGATATAGCATACCAATATGTAAGAAAATAACTAACCACAGTTTGTAAAGAGTATTTTTAATGTTAAGAAATAGCAAAATTTTGAATTACTGTTATTTTAAGAAATATTTACAAAAATGACTGTTTACAAAAAGTGGTTGTATTCCGTACATCTTAACAATTGTAATATAGCATTTCGATGTAACGTTTATTTCAGAATACTTAAAACAAAATTTGTGTTTGGAAGGATAAGAAGATATTTCAAACTTTCAGTATAAAACCAATCATAATCTGCCTTTTTTTTTTTTTTTTTTAGCGGGAGGTTATTACAAGGGGCCCAATTTTTTTCTTCTGCCCAGGGCCCACAGTTGTCTTGCTCGGGCTCTGCTTATTTGAAAACGAAAATGAAATTCCAGTTTTCTTTTTATTTTGCACCATATCAACTAAACATTTAGAAACAAAAACGAATGCATCACTTGAAACGTTACCCAGCAAAGGAAACGCATAACTGATTTTCAAAAAGAAAGCTAAGTTTTATCATTTATTTGAAAAAATCATTAGCTTTGTAACAATATCCAACGCGTTTCGGAAAGCAACACACGAACAATTTCTATGTGACTTTGCTACCCTGACTGTTTGGGGATATCCGTCATCACCGCCTAGTTCAGTAAATTCAGTTCCATTTCCATCTGCTTTCTTTGCGGTCTGGTGAATTCCTATTTTCTATTTGGTCTAATTACTGCAGTTCAACAGCTGGAAAAAGATAATTTATGACAGATCTACATATACAAAAAATATAGCGTTAACGTCCTTGAGTTACAGAATTCTAGCCGGAAAGTAAAAACTGAAGTAATCATCGACAAAATTTTCCCTTTCTAAAGCTATTTCACAACTATTCACTGAAAATATTCTTTATTTGTTTTTTTCTAAATAATTATATAAATTCCAAAGTTTAGAGGAAATAAATTGTTCACTTTCTTATAACCCTAATGTTAAAGGCGTTTTAAGAATTAGATTACACACACACACATATAAAATTTTTCAAGTTATTTTTTTTCCTCTCTTATTTTACACACTATGATACAAAGTTTCTACAATAGAAATATTTATAAATGACTATTTTTTTAAAAGATATATTACAGGAGACTTATTCATGAAAGAAAACCCGCAAAATTTATGGCATAAATATTTATAGCGTTGCCAGTTAAAAGTAAGTTCATAAATTACGGATTCATAAATAATTCTAGTAATACTTAAAAGTGAATTAATAAATAATTATTTGCGACGTCATACAACTAATTTTTCAAATTACATACAAAATATATGAAACAGTTAGTTAAAATTATTTACCGGACATGTAACCAGAAACAATTATGGGAACTGTCAAAATTTTCAGAAAGAAGGTTGACTACAACCGTTTTAAATCATTGAAATCTGGAGAAATCGCAGTCTCCCTCCCTGTTTTCCTACACGCTTTGTCTCTATTATTAGAATGAATGTTGCATCTCTATTCATGTGGCGTTTCTATTGCAGGGTTTCTACAGATTTCACAGCTTTTGCTTCCCTGACATCTATCATGCTCTTCCCCGACTTTTTATCTAGCGTGCTTTCCTGAATTTTGCGTTTCTATTTTTAATATTACACCCTTTAATTAATAACTTTTTAAATATTTTGCCCCCTTTTTACAAATAATAATATTAATGATAATAATAATAAAATCAATATACACAAAACTATTATTTGACATCACTGGATTCTAACAAAAACCATGTTTGATAATTTAGGATAAAAATAAGAATATTTCAACAGAACAAGATATGTTAATAAAGGACACATTTTAAAATTATTTATAATGTTAAATAAGAAAATGAAAATAAAACAATTTCTACAATTAGGTTCAAACAGGAAGTATTTTCTTGATTTTGCCTCAAAATTCAAATATTCCTGCATTTCCCTGACCTTTTTTCAATTTCCTCAAATTTCCCTGACTTTTTCCCCAAATCCCTGACCAAAACTCATTTCCCTGATATACCCTGACTTTCTAGGTCTGTAGAAACCCTGTATTGATATTAATTTCATTACAGTACACAGAATTACAATGGAAAACGAAAATTTACTTAATTTTATAATAATTTAGGTAATTATTGTTGTAACTTAGAATACAACAAATTACGGATCCTGCACATCTTTTGTTAGAAATTAAACCTTGAATAGTGTAATTAATTAAAAATATTTATCAATAAAGTATGACCCTTTTTAAAAAAAAATTTCGATAGTGTCGTAAGAGGGCTGTTGGTTACCCTCTTGTGGTTGGCTAAAACATTGCAAATAGTCGATAAACTAGTTGATAGTTGATGAATGGGTATGGCAAGTAGGTAACTGCCAACTATTTTGGCGATAATCGATTGGCAGAGAATAGAGATCTAAGTACTGACAATTCGTTGTTTTAAAACTTCAGTATGTGGTTAAGCAGTCAGCTGTTGGCTTCAAAGAGGGATCTCCAACAGATTTGAACCTTGCTCAAATACATTTCCCCATAGGCTGTGAACTCACATTTATCCAGAGAATACACGCCCCTTCCCTGGTCGGCGGGATATGCGAGGGTATTATTCACGCCAGAGTGCTTAGTGAATGAAGCAGTGGCGCATATAAGGGTAAGGGGTGACAGCCCAGTCCCCCCCGAAAATGTAAAACATTTATTATAATCAGCCCCCTCTCTCCGTCCACCCCGAAATGAAAACCTATATACACTAATGGAATGCAAACTATGTCTGAGAATAGATGCAAATAGATAAGTTATGCTTAGAAGTGTATCTGAAACAGGCGATGTATGATTTGATTTCCATTTGTAAATTTAAATCCGTTCAGAACACTCTTTTCTTTCTTTTTTAACTAGTTGAGAAAGTAAAAACGATCATTACGCCTTCATTATTATAAATCGAAATGACGACCATAAATACACAGACGAAGAATCATTAAAAAGAGAAAAAAATAAGCGTAGTAGTATATCAGACAAGGCACCGGTTGGAAAAGGAGTAACGGGAAATGTCCGCCAACGCTCACCCGTACCCTACTAAACTGCGCGCCAAACTTTGCGCATGCGCCACGCAGCTCTAAGCTGAGCAACGGCCAAGCGGCGTCTGAGTTGCCATAGCAACGCTTAAACATCCGGGACAGTGGCCCAGACACAGCGGCAGACGGTTTCGCCCCCTCCCCAGTAAAGTTTGAGTTCCCCCTCGTCAACTTTACGACAACGCATAGGCTTGCTTGGCCGCATTCTTGCTTGTTACAACCACTTGTTTCAGAAGATGTTTTCATTTTCTTTTTTATTATTCACGAAAGTTTGCAAGGTTTTATACACATTGTGTCTGCAAAGCGTATGGCTTTGGGTAGAAGTAAACAGAAGTGCCCCGCGAGGCGCGTTTGCGTGCAGCAGTCGGCCAGACTTCAAAAGTAGTCAAATTTGGGTTGAGAGGTAATTGTCATTTTCGAGAAGGAGGGAAAAAATCTAAAAAGAACTGTTTTAAGTTTCTCGATTTGTCGCGAGCTTTGTTAGTTTATTTTGGTGACAAAAGTATAAATCTGAACTGATTAAAAGAAAACATGAAATAGAACAGAGAATCATTATAATTGTAACGTTTTCATTCATTATAATTGTAACACTATAATGTTTTTATCATTATAATTGTAACGAAATGCAGCGTTCAAGATTTGTGAAAATTATAAACTTTTGCAAATTTCCTACCCTATTAACTCATTTTCTGTTCGATTGTTAGAAGGCAAATTTATTTGGGTTTTCGCTATCGATCGCATAAAGTACACGAAAGTGGTGATTGCCCACAAGAGGGAGCCGATCCTCAGGGTTTACGGCAGCTTATCCTTCGTGTAGAGACTCTAAAATTCAGAGGATCACCAGAAAGCGGGTCATTCCCGAATTCACACCCGTCTCCCACATACCAATCTACTAAGCGAGAGGACATACGGCCCCACAGGTATAACGTGCACGTTTGCCGCATGTACACGGCGATCTTTGATAAGCCGGGATAAAAAACATGAGTGATTCCTAAGATTAGTTTTTTTGCTTGCCAGGAAAGGACAGCTCACGTCACTGCATAGGCGCACCCACGGGGGGGCTATGGGGGCTCAAGCCTCCCCCCCTAAAGGTGGACTGTTAGAAGTGAAAAACTTTAAAAAATGAAAATTTTCACTAATGAATTATTACTATTATTATTTATTGTCTTCAAATTATTTCTAAAGCATTTTTTACCTAAAAATATGTTAGTTTTTAAATAAATACTTACACAGAGTTTATGAAACACTGTCAAAGTCGGTTACAATATCACTGAAAAGATCGGATAATTATTTATGACTCTATAATGAGTTTTTGCTTGTGGGCTTGTGTTGTATGGGCAAATTAAGTGGTACAGAATATTTTGACGTTATAAGAGGGTTGTAACTATTATCGATCTCACTATAACCGAGTTCAGAAGTATTTTTCAGCTCAGCCCCCCCCCCTAAACTAAAATCCTGGGTGCGCCACTGCGTCACTGAATGAGCCATTTAGAGCTAAATACGTCCTTCCGGGAATTTTCCGACCTGAATTTAGAAGATGTCGGATTTCTGAATATTGGCACACCTCGGAAATTGCTAACGACTGCCGAGAGGCCTTTCGGGACCACGGATTTAACGTGCACGTACGCCGCATGCGCACCCTGGCCTTTAGTGATACGTCGGAATCGAACTCGCAATCTTCCTATTATAAGGCCTTAATCACATCGCTACGTAAGTGTAGTTAAATTTTCTCATCATTGTCTCTTAAAATTTATTTGATTTCTATAAAATGCGTCTGGGTGACTAAGTGATATATGCGTGTTTCCCGCTGTGTGATGTAGATCACATATTTAATCTTTTACTTTCTCTTTCTTAAATTTAATCTCTTCAAAATCAGGTATTCTAACTTATTTTTCTGTTCCCATTTTTCAGTACTTCTTTTCAAAGTTCGTTTCGCTTTCCTCCGCATGCAATAGTGTTTTATTATGTTTGAATCGCAGTCAATTTGTAGCCTTTCTGGGCTAAAATTGGATTATATTACGTCAGTTTTCAATCGTTTTTCATTCCCCTCTCGGCGCTTTTTTTGGCATATTTATTTTGATGCCATGCACCAACTTTCAAAATTATTCGTTCATAGTTTTGTTACTTTAATTTTATTGGTTTAAATTTTATGTCTTCTCTGTGATTGGCGTTGTTTATCTCGACCATGTTTCTGTTCTCGCCAATGTGATGTTCGGTTTTGGCATAATTTTTAAGTTATTCTGACGGTTTTCGATTGTCAAGTAATCACGCACTTTTAACAAGATGGGCCACCACCGGGCTATGCAAAATTTAGAAGTTTTTCTTAAATTGTTATAGTTGAAATGGACCCGAAATCTTAGTGATTTAATGCTCTGCAACTTAGTGTTCCGAAACTGGATACCTTTTTTTTTTCTTGTTAATAATTTTAAAGTAGCCCATGTAAATTCCACAGTACACCCACGTCCTCTGTTTTTGTTTTTTTAATTATTATTCATATTATTTAGAAAAAGTTATGTTCTTACGAATTAATGTTAAAGACTTGTATTACTGGATCCATCTGCAAAAAGTTGGATAAAAATTCGTAAATGCAGAATGACTGTTCACAAGTTATACTGTACATTCACAAGAAATATACTTTTTTTTTCTTTTTGTGAACATGTATTTCGGATTTGTGTGCTTGGCCCGAAACCCACTTATAAACCCACGTCAGAAGGACAACACAATTGGGGGGGGGTGCCCTCCGTGAGGGTCTTTCTAAGGGGTCCACAAAAAAGATACGCCAGTAATAAAAATTCTTAATCCATTTATGCCTAGCGTCCCTTTTTTGGGACGGCATTTTCGCTATCAGTCGAAAACGTTATTTATTTTTCCTAGCCTTTATTCGCGAGTATTGAACCTCAATTCCACAAAATATTTTAATATGGCCAAGTAGGATGTTGACATTTCAATTTTTATACATAATGATTTTAAATGAAATCATCCCTTGTTCAAAAAGTTGACATCAGAAATTTATCAATTACTGCTGGTGTTAGCAAAAATCGAAGAAAGTCGCAAAAATATCCAGGCACGAATGGGTTAAACATTCAACGTATTACAAAATACAACATTGTTGCTACTTGAATTTCGCGCACTTGAACGAGAACACCTATTTACAAGCTCTCGTGAAAAGGGGAAAGAACTCCTGAATATTGCCGTCCTCTTGGATATTTGTAACTAATCTGAGAGATCTTCTCGCTAACAGATTTAACAGCGGCTTTGCATGTGACGTAAATAAAACTCAGGTCTTCTGAGTAGAAGTGTTAGAAATCCGTACTCATTTAGCAAAAATTTGACTTAATACTGGTGCATTTAAACAGATAAGGATTTTTAATCTCTTAAATTGCATGGAAAAATATTCTGTAATTGCAATCCTAAGTATGGTGTCACGAGGATTTTCTTTTCTTCTAATAACTGATCGCTCTAAAATTTAGATTTCTATAAATATCTTTTGAGAAACTGTTTTTAA
The DNA here is from genome assembly GCA_038373885.1 of Cheiracanthium punctorium. Taxonomy (NCBI): domain Eukaryota; kingdom Metazoa; phylum Arthropoda; class Arachnida; order Araneae; family Cheiracanthiidae; genus Cheiracanthium; species Cheiracanthium punctorium. The sequence goes on from JAWZYV010005452.1 coordinate 425,550, forward strand.
AAATAATTATTCAATTATTGTAAAGGTCAGAATTTTCAGTTACAATTTTTTGTGGCTGATTATAAAAATAGAGTGTGCAAATATGTGCAAGCGACTCAGATGAAAGGTTTTATATATATTCAGAATTTAAATCATAACTATATGCTTTTATTATTTTCAATATGATCTTTATAAAAGTAAGAATTATTTCATTTTTATGTAAAACGCTATATAAAATTACATATAATATAATATAATATTTCATGTAGAAAAAGGAATTATAGTTTTTTTTAAATGCAGTTTTGCAGAAAAAAATTCCTTAAAATGTTGCGAAAACACGCCATTATACGTAGCGATTAGAGGGTTACAAAACTGTAACCAAACATAACTCTTTGAAAGTTAAGGAAAAAAAAAAAATCTGTGATCACCGAAACAAAAGCCAGCCAAAAGGAATAGTTAACCTTGAAACGACAGTTAACTTTTCGTAACTAATCACTTATCATAAGATTTAATAATTTAAAAAACACTAAAGAAAAATTCATGGTATGAATATAGAATATAAATTCTATAATTATCTATAACTTGTATGCACGAGCGCTAGCAAGAAAGGACCAGAAGAGGCATTTGGGCACTTGGCGTAGCCGACATCATTTAAGAACATCAGACTATTTTTATGCTATATGATTTATAGCCAAAGATAAACATAAAATATAGGAGTGATAATTTTATGTGATATTTTCTTTTAAATAATGAATAAACCAAAGAAGCACTCGGCATCAGTTAACGTGTAATTATAATAAAAATGTTTAACTTTTATAAATAATAGTACTGTGATTAAATACACGGTGTTCCAAAAACACAGGCTTTTACTCCTTAAATATTGAACATAGACATATATATATATATATAATAAATTACAAAGTTACGTAAAGAAAAGCTGAAGAATTTTATGGTATAATTGAATTTTTTTTCTCTCCTAAAATCAATCTATGGTATTTGGATTGATTTCAGGAGATTCAATCCAAATAAATTCAAAAGGTTAAATTTTTATGGGGTTCCCATATAAACTTTTTTCCAATTGCTAAAGTGTGCCCCGCACATTAATAAGGTGATTTGCAAAATTTCAGCCTTTCATCCTAAAAAGGCTCAGAGATAGGGAAATAAATATATGTCGGTTCAAACTTCTTTTCAATGGCTCTCGAAGAGAAAAAAATCACATAGGAAGATCACATTTTAGGGGCTGTACAAAAATTACGAAAGAAAGCAGTGATTGCATAAACATACAATACTGTGCTATTATTGGTATTGTATAGCTCCTAACCAAATTTGTTTTAATATATCTCGGAGGTATATCAAAACATTCTTTACCTTTTTTAAAACATTTTTCAAATTGGAAGTGCATATCTAAACAGAACGGTTCGGGGATTAGCTATTGGGTCACATTAAGGCTGGACACCCTGTATATTAATTAGATGATGTACGAATTTTGAGCTCTTCATAATAAAAAGTAATATAAAACAAATACAAGACGGTCCCTTACTAGCTTCTTGAAAATGGCCGAGAAAATGGATGAAATGTGTGTATCATTTTGAAAGTTCCATAACTCGGCCAGTTTTTATCGTAATAAAATGAAACTTTTTGTGTTTACTTTGTTTTTGTGTACTGCATCTTTTCCTAAATATAAGTGATAGGACCTGGGCACCGTATAAAAATTTAATTTTTGTAATTTTTTTCTAAATGGGTTTTTTGGTTCGAAAAGCACGTAAAAACATTATTTACCTTTTTAAAACATTTTTCAAATTGGAAGTGCATATATCTAAACTGAACGGTTCGGGAATAAGCTATTGGGTCACATTAAGGCTGGGCACCCTGTATAGTACACATTTTACTAACTGGGAAATTTTTTTGGACTGGGGTCGTATAAACATTTAAAGTTAGTATCTATTTAGATGGAAAATTTTAATCTATGAAATTTCGCAATTCTCTTCCATTACTCTGTAATGTATTGTGTATGCCTGTGATCAATATTTGAGGAATAACAGCCTATGAGAATGGCAACAGATAATTCTTTAAAGATAAATAACGGACACCCTGTATGTTTGAAATATGCATCTACGAGTGAAATTTATGAAAATACTTTTATCTAAACATTTTTTGAAGAAAAAATAGCTTTTCAGTACGAATAAACAAAAATTCTGGCGACGTTATTTACATTAAAAAATGTAGAGCAATTTAATTATCTAATAAAAGTTCGAAATATTGTTGGATTGCAGGATCAATGTTTATTAATTCAAAGAAAACCCACAACGTATATTTCTTTATTCTTTCAAAAAAGAATCTAAAGAATTTCTAAAAGAATCTAAGACCCTTTAATTTGCACAGCTTCTACCACAGCTCGCAAACACACTAGTAGTGGTTTTTTTCAGTCCTCATTATTCTTGAGACTGTTTGATGGCAGCTGAAGAAGGCTGAAATTTTTTTCAGATGCAATGATTGTACTGTTAGATAAGTACCTTGTTATGTATGTTATTATACCACGTCTTATTTAAGTCAACACTAGTAGTTATTTATTCAACAGCAAACCAATAGCGAAAACAACAATAGCCTGTAATCACGTTTGAACCTTGTCCCTCATACTACATGGCCCAACTCCTGGGTCATACCGTGTGGTTTTCTCTGGAATTTCGCGTAAGTACGGGTTAGGACTTCTTAGAAAGTCCCCCACGGACGGCAGTCCCACCCCTTGCCTAGATTCCTAGCGTAGATAATTGGCTGTAACCCATTTCCATGTCCTGAGTCATACTGACAACATAGCATTTTCTTCAATATAATGAACTCTAATTCTCGAAAATGCTGGAAGATTCCAAGCATCCATTTCAAATATGCGTAAACCATTTTAATGATCATGCAGCATCTGTCTACACAGAGGTGTAGCTTTGGTTTTCAGCTCCCGGAAACAACTGAAGATTTTGCGCCCTCCCCTTTTCGCCAAAATGCAATGCAGAAGGTTCTATATATAATTTGGCGCCCCTAGCGTGTTGCGCCCGGGGTCAGATGCTCCTCCTTGTCCTTCCTTAGCTACGCCACTATGTCCACCTTTATTACTCACTGTTTTGATATCCTAATGGCCGGATAACTTAAGTAGGAAGGAGTGGAATTTTATTTTTCGATCTCAGTTCTTCTTCCCAAACCTTCTAAAGCAAGAAGCTTTTAAAATGATGTGCTATTTTTGTCCCTAAATTAAATTTTTGTAAAGTTCTAAACATTTTAATTTTTACTTGTGATTCGTGATTTGCAATGTTATCTTTTATCTCTGTTAAAGCTGGTAAATTTTGATTGATGTAGCTTAAAATTATATGAAGTGTTCATGCATCTGAATACATAAACACTTTGTAATGTGACGTGATTTTGAAAAATTATTAGTAATTTAAGATGATTTTATTTAATCGTTTTGTCGCAAGCTGTACTTATAGTGATTGCTCTGCTGTAGGAGACTGTTTAAAAACAGTAGCGTTTTTAACAAGTTTCTTTCGATCATATCTTAAATTCTTATTAGGTAGTTTTTTTGCCTCTTTAACAGTACAATATGGATAAATTTGCGGATTGAGGTGAAATCATGAGCTTTCTTTCTTTAAGGACGCTGTCTTTTCAAGTATTTGGTTTCAGTTTCTGTAGCTTTTTTTTTTTTTTTTGCCGATTTTAACTTTTTTTTTTAAATTTCCAGATTTTAAAGCCTTTCCTCTAAGGATCTTTCAAAAATCATATAAAAAGGGGTAAACACTTTTATAAAATCAATACTTAACCAGACAATTTTACCTTTTCAATACTCTCTCTTTTTTAAAATTTTTGATTTCAAACTCTTTTATCATTTTTATTAAATTTCTCTTTACTCTTTACTAATACTTGATCAGAATAAGGGTTAAGCTCGCCCCTAACAGTTTATAATAATAACGTTCTGTTTGGAATACCTTTTTCATTACTATGGCAGGCGAAGATATGATTATCATTGACTCACCCTAGGTAGAAGGGGAAGAGAACAATATCCACCTCCAGATAGCCGGAGATTTCGTTGACAGAATGCTGCAACTACTTCACGTTCAGGGGAAGCAGTCAGAGAACGCCATGTTGACACAGGGTCTGGGAGAGTTGTACTAGATGAAGTGAGACAATAAGGCCAAGAGGAAGTGGACAAGAGTATCAATATAAAGCTCAATATCAGATGTGCAGAGGTCGATCCCCTCTTCCGTCATCAACACCGTGATCGCACCGCAATGCTTGTTTCGAATGGCATCCGAGATCACCTGCGAGCTATAAAATGTTTCCTCTGGGAATAGTACGTGCAACAATAAAGAAAGTTATAAGACTTCGGAGAAGGCCCGCACAAGCGAGGGAAGGAACGCAGTAAGAAGAAGCGGCTCCAACAACAAGAAACTAAAAGAGTCAGCAGGGACAGTTCCTTTTGCCAAGTATACCAATTGTCCCCGGGAAAGTACACGATCGATCAGGTAAAACGACGAATTGATACTGAACAACTATACCACAACAACAAAACGCCGGACACTGTATGGCGGCCATGTTACCGACAACTATAAACTGAATGTTCTGAAACACGAAAAGATTGAAAGAATCCCGCAAGGTATCTTTCATTCACGAGAGATAAAGGAGAGCAGCGACAGTTCTCAAACCAACCGAAAAAAATCGTCGAAAGAGTTTACACGGAGGAAGTAGTAGCCATCATCCTCGACACTGGAAAACAGTCAACCTCACCTTTACATTGGCGTACTTGTATCCAAGCAAGCACATGGAGGGTCAACTGAACACCATCCATGAGTTATTTGATAAAACATACTATTTTTGGAAAGCTAGGAATTTACCATCCTATTCTAGGAAATTTCAACTCGAAGAGCGCAGTGTGGCAAAACTCGCAAGTAACGGAAAACGCCAGAGGAACAACAGTAATATGAATAACATTAGCAGAAACATGACCGTCTTGAACAGAATAGAATCGGAGAGCTCCTTCCACTAATCTGATGGACAGAATCGGATAAGTTTCTCACTGGTAAGGACGGAGGGTTAAGTAGAAACTGAAGAATGAGAGATAGACCAAATGGAGACAGAAACAGATCACCGATAGATCACAGCGCCACTGTTGATGGAGTCGCCCAGAGGAAAGCTTTTAAAGATCAGACTGGATAAGCTCTACATATCTAGAGTTCTTGAGATGCAAGAGAAGCTAGCAGACCTCACCGAGGACTGGGTAATCAGCAGTGGATCGACCATATGCCACAGCTTCCACAAGAATCCTGCAAGACCATCGACGACAACAAGAGACCATAAAGAAAGAAAAAGATGCGTCTTCTGGTGGAGTCTGGAAATAACGATACAGTGAAAGAGGGTAGTAGCGAAGTGGACAAGATTCCAAAGTGTCATTCACAACAGGCCATTGAGCGCAGCCAACGAGATCAAGGAGGCTGTCCAACAAGCCAAGTGAAACTATTGGAGGCAGTACGTGGAGTCAATTGATCGGCCGCATTATGAGTGGGAAAAAGGGAAGACGTTAGAACCCTTTATCTTATATCTACTGTGAAAGAAAAATGGTACACTGACTGAAGGCTGCTGCATCAAGGCTCTTGGAACATCACCTCCAACAAGACAAAGAAACGGAAGATGAAAGCATACACAAAATCATTAGGGCAATCGTATACCTACTCTGACGGAAAACGACTCCATATCACCGAAGCTGGTGCCATTAGCTGGATGCCATCATCAACACCCTTAACAAGAGCAAGGCCTTCCGTCAGGATGTATTTCTTCTGAGACTCATACCTATGGAATGCAAATGAAAAAAAATGTTCTTGGCAATCTCCAACAAGTGTAAAGGAGAGAAGAGTCTCGTTCTCGACATCATAGGAAAAAGCAAGCCTGGTTCTCTTAAAGTCAGCAAAGACAGCAGAGACCAATCTAGATATCAAGTCATCTGCTTGCTGATGCATGGAGCAGGATCCTCAATAAGCTCAGTACACTCACATTTCAACACCATGCATACACGGTGGAAGGTTTCTCCTGTAAGACAGCCCCTGTGGGTTCATTTCGTCAAGGAGTGGAAGACCGCTTTTTCAAGATCTTTCATGCAGTGAAGACGAATCAATTCATCAAAATTGACACCTGTTTTTTTATGCGAAGAACGCCTTCAACAATGTCTGGGGGCCGACACTTCTCTAAAGCATCAGAAGGTCGGTGTATTTGATGAACCTATACGAAATGATAACAGCTTTCTCTCAGAAGTAGTGCTGAAGACAGAAATAGCACTACCATTCTTATAGCAAAGTATGCCCTCAAGGCTCAAACTTGGGATCTCTCTTCTGGAACGTCGTGGCCAACTTACCTTTGAAGATGGAGGACTCAGGAGACGTAAAGATACAGGCATATGCAGACAACTTCTTCCTCATTACCTGTGGCACATACCAATGTGGTCTAAACGCAACCAAGAATATGGAGCAAATCGATAGTTGAAAGAGTAAAATATAGAAGTTGAGTACTGGGAAGACGACGGCCTTCTTCAATGCCATCCATAAGTGCGAAGTGAAGAGGCTGACGTCACCCATGGTCAAGTTTAGAGGAAAAAATGTCAAATTCAAAGCTAAGATGAAGTATTTTGAAATTATTCTAAATAACAAGATAAGCAGTGTCGATCCCCTGGCACATCTGCGGAGAACTCTGGTACATAGGTTCGTTGTCGGAGTCCAAACCCTGAGCAGAAGAAAGAACGCCCTAAAAGGATAGGTTCTTCGTACGACCAGCACTGCAATCCTCAACTTTATAGCCGGCTTTCTCCGGTTAGGCCTGTAGGTGAAGAAGGAAGCTTTAATATAGAGAATTTGATGATATATTGAGTTTATGAATTTCGGAGATGTCAGCTGTGACCCGACGGACGCCGAGTACCCTCTCCAAAGATGGAGACATCATTCTACCAAAAGAAGGCAATTCGAATGGACTCTCAAAGGTCCAGCTGGAGAAGGCATTGAATCTTCACAAACTTCAAGGAATGACTTGAGTGGGCTACGCAACCTAGAAAGACGGGTCAAGGCTGTCCAATAACGGGAGTGTTTCTAAAATGAAACAGAAGTCCAGGCAATAAAGTCAGTGCTAGTCTATCTCCTTTGCTGAAGATACTGTGGACCTCTACTCTGAGAATCAAATATCGCTGCGGGCCCTCTGAAAGTACGTGAACAACAAAGAAGTAGAAGGGATCCATCAGAAGAGAGAAAAAAGAACCATACGGTTCAACTAGCTGAAGGTCTACACATGGGAGTCTCGGGTAGCGAAGAGGACAGGCTTACCAAGGGTATTAAGATGAGAGATGAAACAGACATACACGTTAAGACTTCGATTTGCAGCGTAACATCAGATGTCAAAAGCAGCAAAGAAGCAGCAGAAATAAAGCTGGACGCTTCGGACACCCGGAGATTCATATACGAGATATTTTCGAGGATCAATGAGATACGGTGCTAGCAGAGTTTGCTGAACAGCTTGATGACAGTCAACGCCCTCTTCCAGGTATACTACAGACTCTGTAACCTATGAAGAACAAGGATTTAGAGCTACTATTGTGCAGCAGAGCCGGCCGACGGAAAGCATATTTTTGTGTTTTGCCCGGGATAGGATCGGTTATAAATTTAAATCCGTAAATAAACACACAGTTTAAGGAGACCTTACTAGTAAACTAAATACTAAAAATCGTTTGCGCATTATAACATACTTACGCACACCGCGTGCGTGTGCACAAATTTGATATTTTTTATAAAAATGCTAATTATTAGATTGTTAGGCAATCATTTTAAATTCTCTATTATTTGACATCTTTATCACTGCGCTACATGCAACGATTTTTACTACAACTTTAAGCTATGAGATATGCAACAAATTTAATCCTTCGCAACTTTACCTTAAATTAAATCATACTTATGAAACAAACTAAGGTTTAAACGGTTAAACAAATGAATCTCTCCCGGTTGTTCAAATTAAACAGAAAGATTATAACTTATTTATTTGTAAAAACAAAATATCTGAGACATGAAATTTTAAACATATGTCAAGTTTCCCACAGTTTCAAGAAAACAATGACGGTATGCCTTTATTTAGAAAATAAACATTATTTTGGGCGATAAACTAACAAGCAAGCTGACTTTATACCTTCAGAGCTTAAAATAAACATTTTCATCATATTTATTTATAAAACAAATCCTACTGAATTTCAAACCAGTAAACAAACTATTTTCATGCCTCACACAGGCTGAAATAAAAGAAATTTCTTAATACACTATTATTTCTAAATTGATCTGATCACGTTAAAATCATTTAAACAAACTTATTTCAAGCTCTCTCTTTGTAATTTAATTTTGTAATTCATTGTATATGCTTGTAATCAATATTTACGAAATAAAAGCATACGACAGTGGTTTTAGGACACCCTGTATAAACACATCCTAAAAATATTTTAAATATATTTTACGTATTTTGAACAAAATGCGCATTTCATAAAGTAATGAATAAGAAAATTTACAAATATGAACAGTGTTGTTCAGGACGAGAATCTGATAAAACTAGCTTCCTTAATTTGTGCATAAATGATATGTACTTATGAATTAATTGGAAAAAACTCGCTAAAGAATTCAGTTTTTGTAGATGCACAGGATTTTTTCCATATCAACAAAATAAGTTTTCTTATTTAAACATAATTCATAACTAGACTGTAAAGTAGGATACCGTCTGTCTTGCCAAAAAACCAAATTTATTTGGCTATCAGGACATCGTGCCAGTATCTCCCCCCCCCCATAATAATAAAAAAAGGACTAGAAACATTTGTTGTTTAAAAGGTACCCATTTTTAGAAATTACTCATGAGTGATTGCGAGGTTTTGCGATGCTAATATCTGTTTATGAATATTTGCGTCCTATAAACATGGGATCTGGAGATATTCGACAATAAATCTTGATTACAATGAATTACGTAGGGAAAAAAAGAGTCTGACATCTATACGAGGCCAGACGCTCCCCTCTAATATATGATTTCATTTCCTTCAGATTTTTCTGCCACACCCACGCTCCGTACGGAGTGCTCCGCTTTTCTTGACAGATATACGAGACACGTTGCCATTATGAAATAGAATACACCAGCAATTGTATCATAAAATTGGTTAAGAGAGGATTTCAGTTACATAATAAAATGGAATACGGGGAAAAGTTTTCCAAGAAGATATGAAAACCGTCTTTGGGAATACTTTTCTGAGGGGATAAATATGAGGATTGCTCACAACACCACCTCACTTGTTGAATTCATGGAAATGGTTTTGGCAAATTATATTAGCGTAATATTTTCATTCATTACGAATATTGGTTTTTTATGCTTAGTTTCATGCAATTGTATTTATCCGAACTCTTCTTCAATGATCAACACTTATTTTAAAGAAGGGATGTACGATATTATTTGCTTTTCGTCTGTTTTAACATTGAAGTATAGAGTTATTACTGGTGGAGGAAGGTAACATTGAAGAGCACGTATAAGTGTAGAGATTAGTAAATTGCAAATCAGTTGTTTTACAAGCATAAATGATGCGGGCATGTACTTATCAACTCTCGCACAGTCTTAATATAAATTGAAAATACCCTGTTGAGTTTTAAACTAGCCAATAAACTGATTTCATTAATGTAATTTTAAAATTTCATGATGCTAACTAACATATTTTTGTATAAGACTATGCAAATAGTTTACTATACTTCATTCTATTACTTAGATGAAAGGTGTTATTACAGATTTATATATAAATTAGTCAACCCTTGTGTACAGAACTAAATTCGATCCTCCACATTCTATATTTAATGCAACACATTTCCTACATGGTTAAAAATGCATGTCCTTTTGACACAGCTTTTCCACATAATTCAAAGATACGAAAGGAAAAAAATCATAATTATGCTTCTTACATCTACAGCTTGTACTTCAGTTACATCTACTGTTTCCCGTTTTTCACGATCAAACGAAAGACCAACAAAAATATTTATGAAGAGCTTCGGTAATGCTGAATGATTCTATCAGGCAACAAATTGGACAGTTTCAACTTAATCCGATGTCGTTAATTTCGTATTACAAATAAACTATACAAAAATTTCGATTGCTGTACAGGAATTTATATAATGCCACTAACAGGTGACAACGGTAACTAAGCAATTTCTTCCTCAAAAAATAAAACTGGATGTAGTTGGAAACTTTATATTAACAAAACTTATATAAGTACTTTCATTAAGTTTTTAGGATGCACTGGCATATTCTTATACTCCAAGAAATTTGGGCCGTATCAAGAAAAAAATTTCGGGGAGGGTCCAAAAATTTCGGAGGGGGACCGGACCCCTTCCTCCATCCCCCTGGGTCCAGCCTTGCAAGAAATTATAGTTTTAGACTAAAAATTATTGTTCTTTTTCAAGTATGAGTCTATCTATCTCATGGGAGAAATCAAATCTGACGATTAGTTTCAGAGAACACACTTTTAGAGTGAAATTTTCAGAATTTTATGCCTACAGCTACTTTTTAAGCATTTTCAGAAATTAATTAGCCATTTGGGAAAGAATATTGTGCAACATTTTTAGTTGAGATTTTAATGAGGCAGACATTAATAGTTGAGAAAGGTTATTACTCTTTACATGCTTCTAAATCAAAAGGAATTGGCAAGACATTGTTAAATAAAATTGAGAAGATAAGATTATATAGAAATTTTATATAGATTTACTTTTTGAAATTAAAATTTTGATGGCGGCCTTTTCGTAGGCCTAGTGATGGTGTCAAAGCTTTAGTTGTTAGGCTTTCTTAATGTAGGAGTTGTTGGTCTCACTCAACATTTTCTGATCGCCTGTATAATACAATACATTTTTTTTCATTAATTAAATTTAGAATTATCTTGTACTACCTTTATTTTAGCAATTGTATTTTCATTAAAACAGTAGATTTTCAACAAAATGAATTCTTACTTATGGAGGGAATTTAAAATTTATAGTAAATAAAACACTCGATATTATGCAAAGTTATCGAAAAAAAATATATATATCGATTCTAACCATCCAAAATACAGAAATACGGGCATTGTATTCAAACACAGAAACTAATAATAAATTAAATGAAATTAATAAAATTTATAGTTTGGAATAGTAGTTTGGTTAGCTTATTTTAAATTTATAGTTTGGAAAGTGATGCGTGCTATTAGAAATTTTGTTCCAGCAAATAAGAAAGCATTCCTCTTGAAAAAAATAATAATGCAGTGAAAGTGACATGAATTATTAAATTTCGTTTTGCAACTGCGGGTTAATTTCAGATAAGCTTTTTAAGAAGAGTAACATTTGATTTTAGACTTTCGTAGGTGCAAATAGGGGTTCGAAGATAATTTTTGTTATAAAATTATACAGATTGAAAGCAGAATTTATTTCGAAACCGTCTACGCACTTTCGTAATAATTACACATGCATACATTCACACACACGGGCTCGACTTAAAGAAAAACTAGCTAACTAAATAAATAAAAACCCTAAGAAAATGCGGTAGCATGTCGCATGGGGTCTGAAGACTCCTTTTCTACCATTTCGTGCAGCCATCCGTTATTTTTATCGCTTTGCGCCGAAGCATTGGATAATAGGGCTCTTACAGGAAAGCTATGGAAGTCACGTCTGGTAGTAAAAAGTACCCTCAATCTCCAAGATGCCTCGGAATTCATTTGGAATTTTCTTTCCAAAACATGGCCGCGCTCTAACAAGTGAAAACGATTTCGAATGCAAAAGGTGTTGCTATTTGAAGAACGCTGGTCGACTAGCAGAGTCCAGTCTGAACAGAAAGGAAGAATAATTGGATGGGGCCGAGGGAAAACAATGTGCTTTCCAAATGAATTTCATTTTAGAAAACGTGAGATGTATTCACTGCTTTGTTCCCGTGAACTTGAACTCGGAGGCTTAACGCACTTTAGACAAATTAGTTTTTTTTTTCCTTTATTCCTTTTAAGTTTCGAAGGGGGGTTGTGGAATTGAAATTAAATTTATGAGCGACATTCCGGAACAGACAAAATTAATTACGGTTATTGGAAGATCTTCCATCATTTTAGATAAGAGACAGAAGTTATTAATCATTGACGTGAAGGAAAATATGTCATAAATATAATCACTATGACATACCCGAAGCGTATGAAATCCGGAATATTTTAAAAATACTATTTATGAAATTCAGTTTAAAGTTTATTATATAAAATGTGCGATGTTCTCCTGTGGTGAAATTTTCATTTTTTAAGGACTGGTTATTTTACTTGGCTGAAATACTTGCACTACATCTAAACAGGATATCCCCCATTTAAGGGATGAAATATTTCATTAGTATATTATTTATACCCTTTTGCAAGGCAGCATTGCTATGTGAAATTTAAATGTTATTTTACCACTAAGAAATAAATAGCGTCGCATGAATACAGAAATCGCTCATCCTTAACATGATTATAGAAAAGGAAAGATTTTTGTTTTCATTTTAAGCCATTACTAACGGTTTTAATGAGTAAACAGATAGGTTTATAAATATCTGAAAGCTGTCAAAATTTTTGGATTTCAACTTATGTGCGTAATAGTAACGCAACCCAAAAGTATGCCCCGAAATGTAAGTCACTGTAACTGCACTTCATAGCTACAAATAAAAAAAAATTAATAATACGTACATCTCAATCAAACATACACTATTTCGAATACTGAAAAAAGAGCAAGTAATCGACTTTCCCATCCAAGGTTTCTTGCTTTAAACAGATTAGAATATCATTTGCCATTTTAATTTTAATATTTTGTATGAACTGGAAGCTGTGCCATTCTTATATTACAGCTCTAAAGTCACTGAAATATACTTTACTTGCTCAAAAGACAAAAAGAGAAAATATCATGGTAAGCAAAAAGACTTACCAATTAAATGAATGCTAGAAAGTGAAAATTTATGACCCCCGTTGGAATCTTTGGAGCGTCTTCGAAAAAGGTGCAAAATATATAAAGCAGTTGTTACGGAATTTCTGTATTATTGTTTATTACATTTTAAGCTGCGAATTCCATTTCTTTCTCTGCAGCCATTTGTATCTATCAAGATGACACAGAAAGTTGTTAAAAGCTAATCGCGCCTTCTGAAGGTAACTCTGTTTTGCATCAACCATCAACGGAAATTAAACAGAAAAAGAGTCAGTGCAATTCTTGTGAGCCTATCACGAACTCTAAAATTTACTAAAGAAATTCTCGGGTTTATTTCATTTCGCTGGTGGTATGATTCGTAGCATAGTGTGTAAATTTCAGATTTAATTACTGTACTATCCAATAAACAAAGCGGCGAGCTGATATATTTTATCGAATTTGCTCAGCACAATACGAGTTTCCCGAATATCATATGAATAAATCGCGAAAGTAACAAACGTAATTGAGTTAAAGTAAAATTTTATTCTTTTCTTTTGTGTTTTCTAATTAGGTTGCTTTAATTGGAAAAATATTCAGGTTATAAACTTTCGGTTAATTGTACAAAAGTTTTTAAGAATAAGTCTTTTGCTGAAATTAAAGGAAAAAAAAACAAAAAACGGCATCATCATTAAGTGTTTATACTTCGAAATTGGAACGAGCAATTCAAGTGAAGCAGCAGAAATCTGAATTTATGATTTTCGAGTGCATAAATAAATTATATAGTTTATTTTTTTTTCAACTCAGCATCGGAGATACCTAATTAAGTACATTTTCCATAATTAGAAGATTTCATCAATTCATATTTTACGAAAACATTTTGTGGTAGGGCTTATAATTAGAGGAATAATACAAAAATATGTATGGGGCTTAAATTAACTGATTTTTTTAACATGCCATTTTATAATTAACGAGGTAATTAATGTAAAAGCTGTGTTGTCATATTTATTCTGTGCTATCTATAACAAACGATGGAACTTATATTTTAATAAAGCGCATGCGTTGTTTCTTTTAATGCATAATGCCGTTTCAGTATCTGTTTACATTCATACATGTATACATTTAAGGGAGTTTTCAGTAAGTAAAAAGAAGCTACGGCTTCAGTTTAAATTATTTTTGACATGACAAAATTTTATTTCAAGAAACACCTAGGCCATTGAAGACTACATTTCCAGTTTCTTAGTTACAATACTTTTTTGTTCAAACATTAAATAAATGGTTCTTCCATGTAATGCGTGGTCACGTCAAAGCATTTTCTTTTTAAACAATGTAAATAATGAAACAGCAATATGTACATAGATAAAAAATGAGATAACGATATAAATGATTGGTGATAAGCCAATTTTAGGCACAAAAAACACAAAAACAGTAATTAGAATAGTGGTTGCAAAGTTCCTAGTCGGTATCTAAGAGTAAGACCCCTTTGGTTCTTTTACAGTTTACTTCTCGGAAATCGTAATCTGGAAGCTCAGCCGATAGCTCGTTCGGAACATTACCGAGGTTGGTGAAGAAATTTTCACCAGTCTGTTGGACAATTTTTCTGAAGGAAGGTATGCCGAGATCGCGCCGAATAACAGTATTAGTCAGGTACCCGTGTCCATGCCGTATTCGGCGGACAATTGCGTTGTGCTTTCGTGATAATATATCTAGATTAGTTTTGGTGGTATATCCCCAGATTTGGCAGGCGTAAGTTGCCGCAGGAAGCACTATGCATTTATATAATTTAACTTTATTTTGACGGCTGAGTTTATTTTGGAAAGCAACTTCTATAGTTTTTTTATTGCTCCAACCATTTTGTTTCGGGCATAAAGCACCTGTGCTTCCCATGTCAGACGCAAGTCAATCATGACACCCAAGTATTCGCAGGTTCTGGTCCAATTAATTCCATTGTTATGAATGTAGAGGTTTCTAAACTGTTTTCTACTATTGGTGAAGTGACTCGCATTACATTTAGAGGGGTTAATTTTAATTTTCCATTTTTGAAACTAGGTTTCTATGATATCTATGTGGAGCTGTAATTGTGGGTGGATCTTGAAAGTATGGCGGTATCGTCGGCGGAATTATTGTCTGTCTTGCTTGGAAAATATATCACAGATAAAGCAAATTTTGTTCTGGTAGCCTTAATATCGTTCATTAATAGAAATCTGCACCAAAAGGGTGCAATTTTCGTTAATTTGGCAATCGCTAGTTTTATATATCTCCCCTCCATACATTTAGACTGCATGTTAGGTCGAAATTCGAAAAATATTTGGATTTAAAAGCTAATATTTGCACACATATTGGACTTTTACTAGGCATACTATATGAATTTTTAATGGCTAGCATTTTAATAAAATTACTGCCATCTTAAAGTTTGTTCAATTATTGTCATTGTTCAGCTCCAGTTGTGTACAATGTTTTATTAGTTTATTTACTGAAAAAAAATCAGCAATGTTTTTTTTTTTTTTTAATGGGCCGGCACTTGCCGATTATGCATTGTCCACGACAACTCCCCAAAGGTATTCAGGTAATTATGGGGGCACCCATTGGGCGGCCAGCGTCACCCCTCTATGAACGGACGGATACGTTAATATCCATGCTCAAGCCGGTATTCGAATCCGGACCCAAGGCGTGATCAACGGATCTTAAGCCCCTACAACAACTGGTCGGCTCAGCAATGGGTATGATTCCATAAAAAATAAAAAATCAAGATTACTTATTAGGACGGTTATTAGAAATTCATAACTTGTTAGCATAGTCGATTTATAGGTCATTATTCGTTTTTTAACACACACAGAAAAAATAAATCAAATGAATCATATGCCTTTAAAGTACTTAAAATAAAAAGCGACATTAGAGAGAGATAAAAAAGTTTCCGCACAAATGATTTTCAGATTTTCATGTACCCTCCTTACATATGAAAACAAATGTGATTTATGAAACTTCCAAGCATAATTTTTAAATTATGCTTGGAAGTTTCATAGAATTTTAATTGTGATGAAATTTGATGAAGAGGAACTCTAGTACCAGAAGAGTGCATAGTGTAGAAATTTCCTGACTGTCTCACAAATGTTATTGGTTTAATGTTTGCAAAAGACAGCTCAATGCAGCTTGTCAGTATATATATATATATATATATACTTTTTTTACCTTTTCAATCTTAACACGTAAATTCGTTTGTTTCTGAAACTTTCAAAAGTAGAATGATATAGAAATAACAGCATTTTTGATATGAAACCCTCTGGTAAAATGCTTTCACAACAGCTACAAAATGTATAATCTAATAACCCAAACGACGGTTTATGCTCTAACATTTTTGGTCTCAGACTAAGAGCTCTATGCCAAATATATTAGTCTTTTTTTTCCTGTTTTGTTAACAAAAATGAAACCTTTTGCTCGTACATATTTATATAGTGACAGTTTTATCTGCGGCATAATTTAACCCAGGGAGGTCCAAGAATAGCTTCCCTGTAGTTTTAACTTAGATCATTTCCCTCTTCCACTACTCAATCATATATTTTTTCGTCCCTGTTTCCTTTTAGTCGCTTCCACCCACATCATATTCCTCCGAAACGGGAATTTACGTTACCAAATATATCATGAATTTTTTTCGACAACTTTTTTTTCTTTTCTTTTTAGTTTTACGACACGATAAAGGGGTTGTGAAATTATTTTTGGATGTGTCTCTTTCGTACCATTCAACGGGAAAAATGCTTAAGACATTATTTTTTAAAATTTTGTACGATAAGTTCAGGCAGGGGGAAGATATGTAGAAAAAAAAAAAAGGAGAATTCTTTGTAAATAAATTGATATGCAAGTCAATTATTTTTTTTTTGCTGGTTTATACTCAGAATTTTTTTTTCTAGATTCAAGGCTGTCTGTTTCTCGCAAATAAGGGTTGAATTAATTAGAATTATTCGCTCTTTTAAAACATTGCGTTGGATTTTGCTACATATTGGGCATATATTTTATTTTACACTTTTCAGAAGTAACAACAATAACTTAATTTATCTCGAGTAACTAGAATTTCCTCATAATTCACTCAATGAAATAAATACAATATTTACACGACAAATACCTTTACCCCCATAAAAATCCCCAAGAACTGCGATGCATAGTTACTATATTAATAATTATTACCGTGTAATCAACGACATATATTTTCTAGCATTTGACATATTTTAAGCTCTTTAATTAAAACACTAGTATCTTAAAAACACTTTTATGATGTTTCGAACCTCTTTTTATTTTTTTACAGGAAAATTAAGCTAAATTCTAAAACGAGCGTAATAACTAACTTAAGATAAGAGCAGGAAACTATAATTTGAAATTAAAAGCTTTATTATTTGCACAAAATAGCGAAAAAGTCTAAACACGCGGCCACTACGGTGCACTTTTCATGAATAAGTTGCATTACAAATCTCGATCTACGTAAGGTTACCGTACTGGTCATCGATACAAAGTTTCAAGCAATTGTTGTTAATTGACGAACTAGAGCACTATGTTTCATTCTTTCTTCGGAATTCTATGTAGGGTTATCCTATGCTTCTGAAATCAGTATTTATAATGAGTTAATGTTTAGCGCGTACTGTATTTATAAAAAAAGATTTAATATATTTTTGAAATGTTCGAATTTTTTTTTTTCTAATGGCGGACACTCGCTGTTTATAGGCATTGGATACTACTACGACCGAAATTACTGGTCACTTTATTATGGAGGCACTTAACAGGTGGACTAGCGTAGCCTTCTATGATGGAACGGACTAAGTGACACCCAGTACCCTGTCGGGAATGGAACCCGGACCTGTGATGTGGTAGAATGTAACCATTACACAACCCTGGTGGCGATATGGAGAATTAAATTTTATAAAAGCTTAATTTTTCTGTTAATCCATGGTAGCTCAATGCATTTTACGTAAAGTTGTTTTTATTGTATTATATTTAATTGAGTATTAAGGCAAAGCTACTCGACGGCTATCCGCCTAAGGAGGACTGCCTTGGTAGGAGGACTTTTTAAGGGGCTTTAACGCGTATTCACGTCACATCTTTAGAAAACCGTTCAAAACTTCAGACCGTTTGATCGATAGCCATAATGAACCGAACCCTTGGCCTTCACACTTCAGTCATCTACCATATTCAATGTCTTATGTACTCGACCATGGTGGGGCTAAAGTTGTTTAAGCAAATTACTTTTTATTTGTATTAATGAAAACGATACTCAGTATATTTTTCTCCATTGAAAATAAATAATTAATTTGTATTATAGATTTAATACTGTAACCACCATTGTAGCGCTACTTAAGTTGTGAAGCAAATCGCACATTAAATTACTGGCTCTTTAAAAGTATCCGGATTTTTTTTAATGATCTAGCTATTTTGCAATTTGTCCCTTTTGAAGATCAACATTTCAAGATCCCTAGCACAATCAGTGACGTGTATTCTCGGAAAATCCGAACCGTTTTGATAGATTTAGTCTTGTAGATGATACCTATTATATACTTTAATATTAATCCATGGTTTTATGCTAACGGCTTAAAAAAAAATTGACAGGTTAATTAAAAAAAGCGTACAACTAGAAGAAAATAAGACGTGAAATTTTCAACATTTGGCTTGATGTAAACAAACTCAAAAGTAATTAAACCTTTAAATTTGGAAGACAGAAGTTTTTGTAAAAGGATTTCAACATGTACTTGATTCATTTTCCGAGAACATTTTTCTTTTCTAAAATTATTTTCACACAATTTTCGTCTGTACAGATAGTCTTAAAAAGAACCGAGGGTCTGAACTCTACAAACGGTCGAAATATCTTGCAAGAACTTGTCCTAAGTCACCAAACTTGTAAACTCACTGTTAAAATGTTTCACTGCCGCAGACTGCAGTTATCTGATTCCACGTATTACCTTGCGGCGTTCCGTTGCAGCAATAAGCATAAAGCTCCCACGTTTTGGCCTAAGTTATTAATGATAAGAGCCATTATCACTCCACGTGCTGGAGTCCTGTGAGAATGAAAATATTTATATCTCTCACTTTTTTTGTTGCCAAAACGCGTTGACTTAATTGTCATTTTAGAAACTTTTCGCGTCTGATATTTTATAAATAAAAACGACCTCTTTCAGCGATGGAAAAATGTGAAAGATAAAAACCTTTTCTTTTATTTAGAGACGTTAGAAGTATTAAATTTTAAAGAAATAAAAATTTCGTTCTGAATAAGCAACTAAATAAGCAACTATTTGCGTTGTGAAGTATGTGAAGAAACCGGCCTTTAATTGCTTTAACTGCATTTTCGTGTTCTTGTTGACTGTAAATTGAAATGCGGCGAAATCTCCTGATATGAATGGCGATATTTGTCACAGTACTAGAAATACGCAGCTAGTCTGACTTAAAAATTTCTTGAAGTAAATAATTTCGAGAAGGAAATTAAGACAAATGCGTTTAAGTCATTAAATGAAATTAAATGTATTACAAATAAATATGCTAGTTATAATCTTTTCCTCAAAAAAGTAGCTGCAGGAAAATTTAAAAATCCTTGAACAATCAATGTGTTATTAGGATTTATTAGTTATAACCTGCCTTATGCTGATTAATTTACATTAATTATTTATTTCCAGGAACTGGAAAAATAAAGTTGAAACCCTATTATATAAACCAGATGATGAAAGCAAACGACAGCCATAACAAAATAAGTAATGTTTTTCGCTGTGCAGATATTTGCTTTTATCTGAAAGTAAAATAAATAACTTAAATTCAACTACACATAAAATATGCTTAATAAATGGGAAAATACCCTTGACTTTAACCAGCTCAATTGAAAATCCTTTATTTATCAATATAAAAGATGATACAAACCAGATGATTCAATTTTTTTCCATATATCCGAACGTATATCCGTAATTGCATAAGTATTTTAACAATACGCTGATTCTCTCAATTTCATTTTTGCTTAATGAACTCTTAGATTAATAATGATGAGGTTTTTCCCCCATACATTTCTGTAAAGTGATGATTAATAATTCTGATTTATTTTCAAGCACCATAGATCTTTGTAGGAAGATTTTTTCATCTTATGGAAATGATCGACAAAGGAAGAAAGAGCAATATTAAAATCTGCAGTACATGTAAATGGCCCCCCCCAAAAAAAGAAGATTACCACTGATGCAAAAGTTTTCACATTCAGATTTCTTAAAATTTCGTGCACAGTTTTAAGAATGAAAATAAAACAAATTTTACAATTTGTGAAAGCTGGTACAAACAATTAAGTGCTAGCTGGTACAAACTATTAATTTATGTAAATAGTTATTTTAATAGAATGAGCTGTTTATTTTTTATTATTTTTATAAATCATGCAGCTTTTGAGTAGCACAAAGAGACATTTGTTGATATTTCTGTCATTTTCACACCTATAAAATTTAAAATTTAATTGGCGTTGCTTGATTAGATGATGGAGGTATTGATAGCGTAGTTTCGGGAAGAAACGTCAGGAGTTCAGTATGTATTTATTTTCAGTATGTATTATCATTTATGTATTTATTTAGCAAGAAATTCCACAATATTCTTTTCTTAAAATATTTTAATATTCTATAAGACAAACAATTACACACTGAATGGCATTTTCTTACAGCAAAATTCCATGTACAATGCTAGGATTTTATTCAAGTGTTATAGCATATAAATGCTCTAAAACTTTACAATTGTTTCGTTAAAATATGTTCTGAAAAATATACGAAACGCACGCAAGGAAAATATAGGATAAGTACTATTTACCCGCCAATGAATAACAATCTGCGTTAACACCCATTGAAAATTCTAAAAGAATTAGAAGTTCTTGGGAATACTTGTTTATGCAAAGAAGGATTATAAATGAATTTGAAAATACTGATTACTTGAAGGTTCTTTAGCTTTTATTTTCGCGTATGAATAATTTATTACGGGATGTGTGCAACGGAAAAACTTCCAATAATGATTTCATCACTAAAATAATCTAAAAGAGATTACTTGCGTTATGAAAACACATGATATTTTTGCTTCTAGTTATATCCGACCTTTTTTAATATTTAAATTTTCAAATATCCGCATTTATGATAATAAATTTGAAGTATTAAAGATCGAATTGTTCCAAAGCCATTTAAAAAATGAAGAATTTTTTTAATCTTTCATCTTTTTTGAATTCATACCATGAGTAATATTTTGGTGTAAAATATGCTTTTAATTAATTCTACTTCTTTCTGAAATTGTGAGACTTTACACTAATTATATTTTAGTTTTTCTCTTAATTACCTTTTTTGTATTTTGTTCAAATGAAGTATCATAAGTAAAAGAAATATAGAAAAGTAATTAAAAATGTAAGCCATTGCAGGTTCTGCAGAAAATTGATGAAAATATAAGTAAAGGGTATATATCATACAAAAATCGAAATCATTTGCAATTGATACGCAGACAACTTTACATAAAATAAAAATATGATACATGTTCGGAAAGTAAAAATCAAACAACTTAGCACACAACCGCATAGCAGACAATATTAAATGCAATAAAATATTGCTGCCTTTTACTATAGGGAAGAATTTTTGATTACAAAGACAAAAGATTCTATAATATTTATTTCTTAACATTCTTGAAATTTGTACTTTGAGGGTATTCTTGAAACAAAGTTGCTAATAATAACTAATAAAATTATTATTATACTTATTGATAAATGTTTATAATCTATATAACACACGTACGACATTAAATTAAATAATTTTATAGCGAATTTAACTATTTACTATTTTATTAAAAGTCTGAAAAACCTGTATTTAAATGGATTTGTGTTTCTGAAGTTACTTTTAGTTAAAATAAAAAAATAAAATGAAATCTAAAATTCTTTAGTACTTTTAATAATTGAGTTTATAGTATGCTTTTAACATAAAGAATTTGAACAATAGCTTTCGAAATTCATTAAAATTCTGAAAGCAAACTAATGAAGCAATATAAATTATTAAATGAATAGATGTATCTGAAGAGTATAGAAAACTATTTATTTATTTTTAAATTAGTGTAACCCTTAAGCTGATAAAAAGCCGTTTATTAAGAATTTTTTATAAAGCTACCCAAAATTACACATGGGCATTAAAATTGCTTTCAAAAGAAACATTAATGAATGTATGAAATAAATTTGAAGCTGTAAAATAATTAATAAATGTTTTCTTTTTGTTCCAGTCAGTATCGGATAACAATCAGTAAAAATTCAAGGCTTCTTCCCGAGTCAAATTTTTCGAGAAATGCACACTTCTTCAAAATTCCCTGCTGAAGCAGCGAAAACCAGACATGCTATAATTATGTTGCGCTAAGAAAGTTGAAAGTTTCGTTCAATAAACTCTTACTACGGATCATTAAAGTAATTTTATTATCTAATAAAAATAGTTCAGAAGTCAAAGCGGCTGACTTGAAGTAAAAAAGTGTACTGCATTATGGAATATATTTTATTAATAAATGTTATTTAAAAAAAAAAGAAGCAATAACAACTCTTGAGAAATTGAATGATCTTAAAATTAGAGAAGACACTGTCGAATGTCACTAGATGGCGCGCTTTATCTGAATTACTCCGAGCAAAAGAGTTATGGAAATTTTAGAAGAAAAGACATTTATAAAAAATTGAATACAAGTACATCTGCTGAATCAATTATTCATTTTTTAAACAGACTTTAATTACTATGGGTTACTGATGTCCTGAAAATTTTAAATTAAATCGAAAACTTAAGTTCAAACAAATGTAGGAAACATGCTAGCTAAATTTTGTTATATTAATAAGTGCCTCCAATAATGTTTACAAATTGTAAATGGTATTTGAATTAAATTATATATATATATATATATAATATAATATAAAAGTATGGGATAAGACTTTTTTTTGGCGCAAAAATAATAAAACTATCTGTGCAATCGAACATACTGGTGTAAAAGTATGTGATTTTTTAAACAAAAACATAATTCGAGAAAACTTGAACCTTTTGTTGTTATATTAAAAAAATGCATTGTGTTCCTAGAAGTAGATGCATTAAATGATAATGACGGCTGTAAGACATTTTCTGAAATGCGTATTTTTTTCTTAATTTGAAGAATATTTTTCCAGTAAGAAGTTAAAAAATAGACGTTAATTACATTTCAGTCTTAAATGAAATTGGTCATCGTGTTTTGCTTTCAAGTGATCGAGATCAAAGAATAGTTTTACTTAAGTAATTTTTGGTTTCACTGCACTGCAATATCGAGTAGAAGGCTAAAACATATTTAAAATAAACTATTAATGAGTGAATAACTACAAAAAGCGCTACATAAATAGGTTTAATAAAGAAAAACTATTACGTTAAATTTTAAAATGTTTGTGTCAAGAAAAATGTGTTATAGATTGGAACCGAGCAAAATTAACTAGCATTTAGGGAATTAGATCTTGGTTCTGACATGGTATATATACATTATTTTATTACACGTAACTAAAATTTATTTAAAAATCCATTTGAGTTATTTTAATAAATCGCACTTGAACTTTACTTGAGCTATGTTTTATCTTTTAAATAGCATCTTCATTTCATTAAGTTAAAATATATTCCATTTAATTTTAATTGTGAACGTAAATTCCATCATTTGCATACCTTGAGATAAACTTTTAAATAATAGTATTACTTAAAAAAATCTTCTAATATCAAATGAAAGAATTAGAGAAATCTCTTTCCTTTCTCACAGACAGAAAAATCTAAAAATTATTTTGTGATTTTAAAGTTAAGAGAACGGATGAACAATTAAAAACAATAAGAAAACGTAAACTATAAAGATATTGCTTTCATTTCATGTTTCTTTTTTTCTAAATTAGACGAGACAATGCAATCAGAAACTAAAGAATAACTTAATATCGGTAAGATTATTTCTTTTGCTTAGCACAAAAAAGAAGTTCAAAATTCACAAGAGAAAAATCTACATTTACGATTAAATTAATTAATTGCAACCTCGAACGTAATAACCTGCCGAAGAAAAAAAATCCCAAAAGAAACGACTTGAGAATTTTCCAGCAGCTATTTTATTTAGACTTCCAAAAATTAAATTATCTCCACAAAAATGGAGAAAATGGAACAGTTAGCATTATTCAAACAAAAGCGCTTGGAGTTTTAAATATTATAAATTGTTTGCTTTGACACCACTTTAATTTATTAACTTATGTATTTTGTAGTTAAAAAAATGCCTTGGGAGAGCATTCTCAAAGAGCCCGTGTTCCGCAAATGAAAACGAGAAAAATTATTACACTTAGTTTTTATTGCAAATAAGAAAGATTTATGGATTAAATATTGTGTGTTTATTCAAAATTAGTTTGTGTTCTCCTCATTCAAAGTGAGAGTAATGGCTTATTGTAGCCGTTAATATCCCATTCTGTTATTTGATTTTTGATAAAAGTGCATACTTTCACAAGCGTTGCTTAATTCTATAAATTTATCATATTTACTGGCGTATATGCAGCTGTGTTTGTTTTTAATGCAATTTATCTTAATGATGTTATTGCTTGAGCTATCAGAATGATATAGATACCCTCGGCAGTAGTACCACATGTGGGCGTTTTTTTCTTTTCTAAAATTCGAGCATTTTATTTGAATTTCGCATTTCAAAAGAACTTACTTTTTGAAGAGAATGCTTTATGTTTTATTCATTTGTATATGCATATATTTTTAATGCCCGTAAATTATATTGTGTTCAGTTAAATATTCTTCATATTTCACAATTCAGTTATAAGGAACATTAAAATATAATAGTTATTTTACATGAGAACAGGAAAAGATAATTAAATGCATCTTGAAAAAAAAAGCCCCGTTTTAAGAAAAATCTTGACTTACTTTTGCTGATTCCTTCAGATATTGGATAAAGTAAATATGCGTATTGTTCATAATTTTTCCATGATAATGTCCTCAAAAACAACAACAACAACAATAGCAACAGCAGCAGCAACAAAGAACACAGAACAACAACAACAAAAAAACACGTGGAAGCGCTATTTCAAAATCAACAGACTTCTTAAATTTACAGGGCTACATAAAGTTTTAACTACTTATACAATCTTTGATCAACTTTGGTCACACAACAACTTTCTTTGGTCACAGAACAACTGGTTAAAAAGGTTTTGTTTAATTTCCTTTTACTACACCCCACGGTCGTTCTGTGCTCCGTGGGAGCGTGCGACTTTATATCTGAGCTCTGTGGGAGCTCAGATAGAAAGTCGCATTGTCCTTTTTAGAAATAATAAAATTCAAAAGTAGCGACATTTAGTTATGTATTTTTCGCCATAGAACTTTGATCATACAGCTGAAATGAATGCTTTGTTTCTATAAATTTCGATGGTATGCTCAGAAAAATTAGTTTTTCTAGTCATTTTATATATTTAAATTTCAGTTTTGTCTATGAAAAGTCTAGAAAGGAAAACACCTGAATTTAAGTAAAGTGAAAATGTAAAATGCATTATGATACAAATTAGATACGTTTCTCGATCAAGGTGGCATTTTGCGTTTAAGGAAAGATTTTATCAATTTTTAACCATTGGGCATAACATGTTGATACACAATGATTTTGCTACTAAACTCTGTCCCATTTATTTCGGGAAAATATTTAAAACTTTGACTGAATCTAAAATTTTTATAAATTAGTATACGACGTACTGATAAACGGCTTTTGTAAATTCTTTAGAAGCGTAAAGTGTCTCATTTTTTGTTTTTAC
This sequence comes from Cheiracanthium punctorium, assembly GCA_038373885.1. NCBI lineage: Eukaryota > Metazoa > Arthropoda > Arachnida > Araneae > Cheiracanthiidae > Cheiracanthium > Cheiracanthium punctorium. The sequence goes on from JAWZYV010005452.1 coordinate 451,239, forward strand.
GAATTAAATGTTATAGAAACCTCTACAAAAAAAGTTTTGAACTACTCATTAAAACTGAAATAAACTCCTAAAACACGAAAAAAAAGTTAATTAATTGCCAAGAATAAGTCTACATTCCAGGATTATAGTAAATATCTGTTTCTCATAAAAGAGTATTATCTTCTTGATGGAATTGAAATAAATAAACACAGAGTATAAGTTTTTTTAATAGTTAATTTGAGAACTGGAGTTGCTATTTAAAAGCATGAATAGCTACACAATTCAGAATGTATGGTTAAAGATATTCTATATAAAATAATACAAAAGGGAATATCGTCATGAATCAACTTTATGTTTACAAATTATTGAATAAAACATCTTACTGAAACTATATAGAGTCGCATTAAACTTTTTTATTTCATATACTCCAGTTATAAATGTTAATTATAAATGTTTCCAATAATGCTTTAATTTGAATTAAGTTTTCTAAAAATAGAAGCGCTACCGAATATTTTATGCATTAAATAGATCTTCACTAAAAACCACTCATTACCATAAAGCATACTGAAACAAAAGTACGAAACAGCATTGAAATGCATTTTTGAGTACCTGCAATTATTCATGATTGAATTATTTTTTAATATAAAAAGGGATAACGTAATCCTGTCTGGCTCACTTAAGGGGCTCTGAGTTTATTATAAAATCCTTATAACACATCATAATATTTAAAAAGTACAGCTATGATAAATTACATATACTTTTTGTAATTAATGGATATGCATTTAATCGCTTCTGTCTCGCACAATGCGGAAGCTAGTGGCAAGAGCACATTTCTAAATCTTTAAGGCATTAATTAGAATTTAAACTAAAGAATCCTTCGCCGTCCGATTTTATGTAAATTAACAATTTTCTTCGTATTCAAAATTTCTTACGTCACTTTGTACCAACTCTGTAGTTAATTTATTTATAAATAATTTGAAAAGAGTTTTGAAGAGGACTCTTTAAATAAAAATTTATTTTCTGGATCTGGTGAACAATCGAATATCTAAATTTTGATCTTATACAATACAGCTAACTACTACATTTTATATTTTATTTCGCCTAAAAGACAACAACAGATTTTTGAAAATATTTTACACTATGAATAAAGCACTCCAATTAAGTTATTGTCAGTGAAAAATTTAAGAGATATAACCTTACAGTTATTAAGAAAACGCTTTGTTAGTCTTCATTCTAAGACAGTTCGGTTTATTTTAGGAGTGTTAGATAGTCTTCTAACTGCACACAGAAAACACCAACTGTAAAAACTTGATAAAAGTGTGATTTAATAGGTCTTTAATTGTAGTTTTTAGATATCCATAAAAATAAACTAAGGTTCTATTCCGTTTTATCATCGTCAGTGATGACTATGCTAGTTTCAATCAGTTTATATAAAAATACTAGTGAAAATTATTTAGACAATAAAATAGTCATGTAAATATTACATCCTCTGGTCGTTTGGCTAATCATATTAGACAGAAAAATATCTTGCTACTAGAATCTTACATTGTACTTAGATATTTAAATTTGATACGCATAATGTTAATCATTTAGATAAACATGTGAGGTTAATGACCCATTATTAATGAAAACACGGCTGATATAATGCTATACGCATGAATTGGTTTTGTAGATAATTAATTTTCTCAAGTTCATATCAGACTATTAGACGGGTAATCTTTACTAAATTTTCAGTAGACAGACGCACTTATAAGCTGTTTTTTCCCCAAATTTCTTAAAAGAAACATGTTACTAAACAAATGTACTTTTATAGTATTTGAATTTTACCGCTAAATTGCAAAGCAATATGATTTAACGTGGTTATCTCTAATTTCACAGGAATGAGAATAGCGATAGAAAAAAGAATATTTACAACAAAACGAAGTTATCCGGAAATTACCTATAATTTAATTTTAAAAAATGATTTCAAAGATACGTTTGCTTTATTCTTATCTAACTGCACATTTAACTTGTATTTTGAATAATATGAAAATACTTGTCTCTAAAACTTTTAATTTAAAAGTATGTACCGGTATACATTAACTTAATAAAAATTATGTAAAAATCCTTCCATATAGTCTAACTCAATTTAATCAGTATTTTATTTCTGCAGCCATTCTGTTTTGAAATTACTCAGGCTTAAAATTCAATAAAGCTTTTCCAGTCTAAGGACGTTGAATAAAATTTGTAAGTTGTTTCTTATGCTTAAACACTTTTTCTCCCTGTTATACTGTGTATATTTTTTATGAGCTAAAAAAAAATGATTAAAAGTATAATATTATTATAGTCTGGTGCAATGTACTCTGCCTTAAAAGTTTTTCTGGAATTGCAAAGCGTAAAAGAGGACCCAACACGAAATCCATCACAACATTTTGAATCTTAAAATGAAGTTTTTTATTTTTTCGTTCAATGATTAGTTACATGAAGTATAATTCGAAAGAGCTCTGCTGCTACACTTTGGAAAATGTAACACCTTGTTAAAATCCCTGAAATCAAAGCGCGCTGTCAAAAACTAAATCCAACTGAAGAAAATGAGTGTTTTAGTGGAACGATCTGTCACGGCAATAGTCTTAAAGGATGTAGGCATTAGGAAAACTTGACAGACTAAGTGAAGATAAAAGACACTGAGAAGCGTAGTTATTTGCAATATTTTTATATTAGTGACACTTGAAAAACTTTCCTTTTAAGAGATTTTTTTGTTTTTTTTCACCACTCCATGATGTTCCTGGTAGCCTTTTGTGCACTGCTGTAACACAGTACAAATGCAGTTATTAAGGACAAGAAAACTATTAAGTAAATTCACAATTTATCATCAATACTTTAACCCTTTCATGCGAAAATGAAGTGAATTTTTTTTAAAAAATAAGTTTCTTTTCTACGGAAAGTATGATTAATTTACCAAGATGTGTGCAAGGGCGAAATATTTTTCTTTAAGAAATTATGAACCCATTACAAAGGCACGCAACTGTGTCACCGTTTTTATAATGGATCTGAATATTTTAATTAAAGTATTAACATATTACTAAGGAAACGTTAAGTGAAGTGAAATTCAAACAAAGGCAACTGAATTTAAGAAATTTAAAGAGCCGCTTGCTTAAATGCGTATAAAGAAAGATGTTAAACGTAAGACAGCCTGAAGTATATGGTTCTTAAGCACGCTTTGGCAAGGGATTTACAAAATATTTCCAGGAGAGTTACTAGTTTTTTTAGCCTTTTGTAAATATTCATGAAACGGGAAGGATTGGAAAAAAATTTAAAATACTGATACGTCCAGGTTGTTTGTTTTCCTAGGCTTCAACTTAATTCCGGAAATAGTCTTTATTTAGATATTCCAACCCACTTGTCAGTTGTTCTTTATCAGTTTGTGTTATCGTTACTCAAATCCCGCATTAAGATAAAATACTTTACACATTATTTTTAGAAATAAAGTGGCATGACAACTAAGTGTGGGGTTGTGAGCATCTTCTTTCTCCCACATTTTGTGCATTTTCCAAACAGCATCGAAGTCCATGTATGTTTTACTCAAACTTATGGAGATCAAATTGAGAGCTCACATGGAAATACTGTTCGAGTAAAAAGCAAGAAATCAGATGCTTTAGAAATTACGTACATACTAAAAAATTGCTTTTTTCAGACTATGACCGTTTTATTGCATTGTTTATGCATTTATTTATACATATACCGCAGAATGAAATAATATGAATCATGAAAAGTAGAAAATTTTAAATTTTTAAGGTTCTAATAAGAGTAAAAGAGTACTTTGATATTTTGCCATCACGGAGGATAAGAAAAATTTGAACTACATAGCTGGTTATCAAGATAGAAAAATTGCATACTAACGATTTCAAAAGAGTAAAAAGATATCGCAGTAGTTTAATCTAATATGATGTTAAAAGTATGAATTTATGAGAAAATTCATTATTTAAAGTTAAATAATTCATCTCAATCTTCGAATAATTATTTTAATTCTATGCCACAATTTCTCTGCGGTGCTTAAGGATAAAAAAGGAAAGGACCGTGATCGATAGAGATATGTTAGAGATTAGATTCTTAAATGTCTCTATCATTGTATAGTATGATATATATTAGGGACGCGTTCATAAAAGTCATATCATTAATAAATGATATAAAACCACGGAACGTTCATTTATATTCAAAATGTCATTTTGAGGTCAAAAGAAAACTGCATGAAACCAGATATTTTTCGACATGCAATACAATTCACACATAAATAAATGTATTTTAAATTTAAGATTATGAGAATCGTTTCAATTAATACATTTTATTTTGCATTTAAAAATATTTTATTATTATTCTGAGACTTGTTACTACTGCTCGTTTCTCTGAAACCCGGACTTTTATGATAAAAAACTACTTAGAGTACCTTAATGAGAGCTATCTCGATTTTATAAATGTAATTTATCACATTTGAATTACAGTTCAAAGTATTTTAAAAATATTCTTATAATATTTGTTTGGGGGAGCAGTAAACAAAATACTGATAAAAGTTTTTTAACAAAAATACTTTATAATAAATATACCTTAAAATCACGGAAGATTAGTAAAACTGATAAAAAATTACCGTGAAAACTAATCAATTTAGCATTCTAAGGAGCATGCTTTTTTTGAAACCAAGAATACAAGAATATTGTTAAACCATTACTATACTTTTTGAATGTATATAACTTGAAATTTTTACTTTGAATGTACGCAGGAAAATCGTCTCATCTGAACAAATTATTCTATATTTCCGAGGCACTTTGTTCCTCGATCGTAAGGTAAATAAATAAATAAAATGCTTATTGAAGTAAATATAATGAATGTAAATAAACTTTGCATAAATATTTACTTTTCGAATTTTAGATACACACTGATGCAGGCCCAGACTCGCGCCTTTGGGGGCCCGCGACTGGAGATTGGAAATGGGGATTTTAGAGGGAACAGAATATTATAAAATATAATATTTGAAATTTAGGCTTAAGTACCAAAAAACCGCATTTAACTATTTTAAAGCGGTTGATGCCCCTGACTCTTTGGGGGCCCACTCTCTATGGGGTCGTCCCCTATGCCACTGTGTAAAGGCGTAATATTACTGGGAAATAAATGATCAAATTACTCTGATATATATCAAATTACTCTAATAATGAAGCAATTCATTTTGGGGAAGCCGCTTCTCCCCCCCCCCCTGCACCGGGGGCCCTTGGGCCGAGCATTCGACCTGGCCAGTCAGGGCCTGCACTGATGAATCAATTCAAGCTCCAATGAAAACTAGAAATTTTGAATGCTGGTTTAACAGCAGACTACGGGTTTCTGAAATTCATTAGTTTGAGTTATCTGGGATTTTGGATTTTTTTCTTTCATTTCTAGCAAGGCGTGTGAAATGATCTTTATTTCATGACACCGACCTTCTCAGGAGAAAAATACGTTTTTAAAGAAATCATGGAAAACAAAATTCTATTTCAGTTTTTGATGCGTGCAGATATTTTACAGCCTTAATGTTGCTTTAAATATTTAACATGAAATATGCGGGCTTACAAAATTTGGCTTCAACGAAAACTCAATTAAGACTTGGCTGAGCTTGTTCAAAATATACCAGACATATTCACAACGCTTCAAGCATAGTTTTCGTAAGAAATAGAATACAAATTACACATTTAAGCAAATTCTAAAAATGTTCAAATTACAAGGACAGTCCATTAAACTACCAGCACTATTGTCTGGTAGAAAGGATGTAATCTACTGGAATAAATATTTTAAACAATGCTGCTCATCATTCAGTCATACTTAGAAACGGTCGGAAACGGCGCTGGAATATTATTTTGAAAAGAATACAAACTGGCGACAATTATTGTTGCAGACATTTTTCCAAGAATGACATCATTCTTTCAGCACGCTTCGATGGCCGTTTTAAGTCTATAACCCGATATCACCCTTTTCTGACAGCTCCATGGAAACGCAAGAAGTCGAAACAAGCCGATTGCCGTTTCTATTGACAGTCCCCAAATACCTTTGCTTACGAAATCGATGTATGAATGCAGGAAAGCACGTTTTCAGATAACTTCCTTTTTAAATGAAATATGCGAAGAGAAAACATATTCAAACATATGTATGAAACAAAGTAGCCAATGTTATATCTTTATAAATGTAAGTATATAAAAATCCCCTCACACACAATTCAAATCTTTTTAAACTCATATATTAAAATAATTACGAAAATAATATTAATTAAAAAAAAACATCCTTAGCTAGTTGACTTTTTCGCTAGAAACGTTTTCGTGCTAAAATCTCTATTATTTTCCATAAAAAATTTGTTAAAAACCCTTCGGGGAAATTTTGAAATATTTTACGAATGAATGATATCTTATAATAAATGTTATTATAGTTACAAAATGTGTTTCCATTAACTTATTTTAAATTTTTTTTATTTTTTTATGTCTCTCAAAATTTGAGACACAGAAAAAAAACTTAATAGCACAAAGAATAAATCGACATATCAAATAGAATTAACTAATATAAATACAGGGTGTTCAAAAAACACTGACCTACGTTTTTATTCCTTAAATATTGATCATATACAATAAATTACAAATTTATGCAAAAAATATACAAAATTTTAATTTTTATGCGGCCCCCGTCAAAAAAAGTCGCAATTAGTAAAATGTGACCCACGCATTAATTAGGTTATGTACAAAATTTCATCCTTTCATCATAAAAAGAGATATGAAAATGAATAAATGTTGGCTTAAAACACGTTTCATTGGCTATCTAAGAGAAAAAATCACATCAGGAGCTCGTGTTTCAGGGTCTGTACACAAATTACGAAAAAACCATTGATCGCTTAAAGATGGTGTCATATCCTAGCGGGATGTTGCAGAACTAGTCATTGTAATACTCCTGAACTTTGTGCGGTACTCCCTCCTTTTGCATTTCCTTTAACATACGCACGTAATCCAGACGTTAAAGTGTGTTGTGTTGTGGGATTACGGCCAATTATCTGCACGTGGAATCTAGACCGGTGGGTGGGCTGCCCTCCGTGGGGGGTCTTTCAAAGGGGTCCTAACCCGTATTACGCCAAATTTCGAAGGAAAATACGGAAAACTCCTAACGGTTAGGTAGGCGAACGCGACCTGGTTTTGAACAAAGGCACCTACCGTCTCCCCGTTCAGAGCGCTATGCGCTCGGCCACTGGTGGGGCCCAGACGTTAAAATCTCCTTTTGTAAATACTGTGTATAATTTGCTAATGTAAATAAAAATACTCCAGAATGGATCTCGATTGATTAAATGCTTACCTACCACTCGGACACGTCATATACATGCATTTGAATGCAAGGAACAGCTGAGATAAAGACCTAAAAGAGCCACAGATTAAATTATTATGCTTTGAAGTTCCTAAATTGCCATATGTATAGTTGTCTACATGTACAAAGTTTATTTATGTTCAGATTTTATTATAGAAGACTGAAACTCGTTGAAGAAAATTTCCAACTTAAGTTTTTAGTCAGAACGCTGTAATATTACGGAAATTCACTGTCAAGTGTACGCCAATCAGTGCCAGCTTAAGCAGAACTATTAGTTTAAAGATTAACTAATGTCTTTGCTGCTTAGTAAGTAAGTGAATATAAAAATAATATTGCACAATATTTAGAAGAGACATTAGGGAAAAATTCCTGAATTCTTTTTAGTAGCATGTTTCATACGAAATTAAATTTAACCACTACGTGCACTTATCGAATTCTGCTTCCTCATTTAATTTCATATGTTTTTGTCACCACTTGTGCTAATTTCTCGGTGAAGGGCGATTAATCTTGTTTCTTAGCTCGCAGTTTTAAGGACGCCAGCATACATGCATCTATCCACTTAAGCATATCTGCGAGTGCAAAATAATCCTAAAAGTTCAACTTGGAAATAGCATCTGCGACGCAAGAAAAGTTCCCCTTGAAAAAATTCTTAAAATTTCGCTTACCCAAGCTCCTTTTGGGGGGTGTAAAAATCCCAAAGATTGGATTTTCCCAATTTCGGGATCAATGTCAGGAGCGGACGACGTAAATAAGACAAATCCCTTCTGCGGCCGTTAAAGGTCTTTCAGAAGCAGCTACAAAAACGGGGGCTCGGAAATCTAATACTTCGGACACTAATTAGTATTGATGAAGAAGCGACCCGGAGAGGCAGCAATTTTTGAGTTCCCCAACTTTTCAAAATGTCACGTTTCTACTTAATTTGGTCGATGTGCATGACAAGGGAAAGCAGTATTCAGTTAAGGAATTAAAATTAATCCTCGTTAATGCGTGGTCATTTTTTGTGAGTTAATATGCTGACAGTAGACGAGAATTATTATGGTTAATACCAGGGTCAGATTTATTACGCCATCCTTTCTCAGAATGCTTGTCGAACGTGTTTTAAAAAGAGTGTAGCTTTTTTTCCCAAATAAATCAAAATTAAATCATTGTAAAATTCTTTTTCCATCGTCGGTAATTGTATTCAGTTAAAATAACTGACTTTTTAGTGAACAGCTTATAATTTGCTATTTATTTTCAGTACACATCAGTTATGTCTCGAATTATTCTACAGTTATGTTTCTCACTTTTTTTAAAGGAAAATGCTTTCAATGTATTAAAAAATGAAAATTAGTTGAAGGCAAAAGTAAATAAATACCTTAAATAATAATGTAATAATAAATAAATCTTTAGTATATATATATATATATATACACACACAGACACCCCAGATCAATCTTGACCTTAATTCCTTCTAAATCAGATCATTTGCATGAAAAAATCACCCATGATGTCATCATAAATAAATCATGAATTCCTGTTAACTAGAGCTTAATTTAATGATAATTACTAATTTTTGTAGAAATAATACTATGAAGTAAAAGTCAATAGATATAAGCTTGATTAACAGCTTCATTTTTTTTTCTGAAAAATAATTTCCGAATTTGCTAAGAGTTATTCATTTTCTATAAAGACAATTAGAAATTGAACCTGCTCGAATGATTTTCTTACGAAACTGCCCCGATTAGAACAGATAGGAATGTTTCCCTACTTTATCTATTTTTATTCTTACTTGATAATTCTTCAGTTGAAAAAAATCCCAGAAAAGTCGTATAACTGATATAATTGCATTAAAACCTAAAGATGCAATAGACAGTGATCCTGCAATAAGTTTTCTTGTCTTTTTTTTTTATTAACTGTGTGTTTAGTAGTGCATGGATTTACTTTTTCTATTTTAGTACTCTGTTCAGATAATTTGGGGAATGTTTTAAAACAGGTCAATTTTTAGTGGAAGATATCTTTAACTAAAAGTGTTATAGGAAAACATAACGAATTGTTCAAAGTAGGGAATCTGTGCTGTTTGGTGAACCCCATTTAGACTGTTTGACACTGCTGAAGAAATAAATTGGCCAGCGATATTAGTGGCGGTTCTATTGGAAAGCAAAATTTGCTCAATGATATAATTTATTGCAAATTGAGTACGGGCAGCAAAGAATAAAAACTCTAGACTTTAAGTAAAACCATTGATTGGAATTCATTTACTTTATAGAATACTTTTATTTTTAAAAAGACCTTTTCTTTTGAAATAAGTTATTCAGGACACGCAGCTTTTGTGTTATAACTTGACTGTGGTACATCGAATGCGGTAATAGCGTCATAATCTTGAACAATGCTTCCACCCCATGCACTTGTTTAAACGATTTTTGTACAGTTAATATGTACGCATTTATATGTATAAAAATCAGACTACTGAAAATATAGGTAGCTATGAAACAAAATATTTAAATAATGTAAATATGTCAATGAATTTTTAATTACTTTATTAAGTCCACTATTTTACGTTTTCTTTTGAATTATTTTTGCTATCGTTTATAATAATTTGAAATTAAACTAGGGTAACGATCTTTATAGTAGTTTATCTTACAACAGTTACCATGCCTAGCCCCAGAAAGAAAATTCTAATCGATCTCTTATAAAAATATATCTAAATTGTTTAAAACTAAGAAAAGAACCCGAAACAAAAACTGCATTGATTAACCAGACAAATAAACACGAATGAAATTAAATTACTAATTAATGCAGCTAAAAGACAAAAGACAAGGCAAACTGAATAAATTCCAATCAGTCGAAAGATTTAAAGGAAAATAACTTGTAGAATTCAATGTTATACAAACAGATAAAATAAATATTTTCGATGGATTTAAATAGAAAACAAAATCAGATAAAGCACACACAGAAAATGAGAACGTTAAATTTGTCTATCTTTCCACTACTTTTTGTAATTATCGTTGAAAAAAATCCGGCGCATTAATAATCAATGAATTCCGAAATTAATTTATAAAATAATTCAATCGAAGTAAACAGATTTTATTCAATGGAAAGAAATGAATAATGAGACACTGTCTGCTTTCTTATGTTTTTATTTGTCAAACACTTTATCAAATATATTTAACAAATTACGAAATTCTTTACGTATATTCGCAAGAGTTAACCAACTTTTGCTTCAAAACATCACTCAATATCCTAAGTAATTAAAAGACAGATTTATTTTAATGAGTTTAAATTCATAAAGAGTAATGAGGAATAATAATCCGACATCTAGTGATTTTTTTGTAATTTATTTTTGCTAATTAAATGCCTTTGATTAATGTTTATTAACGGTTTATTTTAGCATAAATATGCTTGATTCTTACTTTTAAAATTAGATTTTATGAAGTAGATAGTATTCTATCAATAAAATTAAACGTATTCTATCATAAAATTAAAATGAATATAGAAACTTGTATTATTTGTCAAAAAAACATATAAATAAAATAAATAAATAAATAAAATAAATAAATAAATAAATACTAAAATAAAATAAAAATCTGCATGCTCTGTAATGTTTTCGATAAATAAATCATAACTGTTGAGATATCACGCAGATTTATGAGAAGAATCACTACATTTGTTCAAATCAATGCATTAATTTTGCTTAAAAATACACCGAGAAAAATAATTACCTAGATTAGAGCACAATGTGTGGGTAAAAGTAACGCCAACACGTTGTGATGTAAAGACTGTGTCAATTTGGTGTACAAGGTTCTTTGTAATAGGCTTATCAACGTCATTACGTCATCCAAAGCTACAGCACTTGTGCTGAATGTGTTTTACAGAAATATGTGAGGTAAAATTACAGGTATTTCTTACAGTATAATTTTTATTTCTTTATTTTTTTAGTATAAAAATAATGACAAAACTTTTGTAGCAATTTACCATGCAAAATTATGAAGCAAATATTATACAAAGGCATGCTATTCATTAAATTCTGTATAATTTCATTTTAAAATTTGCAATCTATTTAGAAATGAAAAAAGACTTAGTGTTTATATAAAAGGAGATACGTTCATAAAAAGATCTGATGTGAACAACACATGAATTCCTCGCACGCCTATTAAATATTAAACATACACAACGCACTTCATTTGAAACTAAACCTGAGAGAGTTTTTCCGTTTGTTCCTCTATAAGATTTATAGATGTTACGCGCAGTATTATGCATTAGTTTGTATGTATTCACTAAAATGGTTTCATTTTGTTTTCTTTGAAACAGATTAAATGGAGTGCAGTTCATTACATCCGATGTGCAGTGTAAATAATGACATGAAAAAATCTAGTTTTTGTGAGTTTTACACCTTAATATTTTCTTTTTGATGCAAAAATAAGAAGCATGCTTTTTTAAAAAATACTTACAGGTCATAAGCACGAAAATTTATAATTATTACGAAAAAGAAGTACGCTAAATGAATTCGACGAAAGGAGGGAACTGCTTGAAATTTTTTAAATATATAGTTCAAAAGTTTCTTTTCGATACAGCTCAGCAATTAAAATATCCAATTTTATGTTTTTAATAAATTAACTTTAAGTAAAGATCCTGCAGACACTTTTGAAGATGACAGAGAAAGAACATTGCAACTGAAATCAAAAAGACTTTTTCAACAGGCACGCCAGGACACCAAGCCATTACCCTTTCTGGGAATACTTTAGTGTGGGAGTTCTACTAAATCTGTAGACAAAATTGCAGTGCTGGACTTGGGATACGGTTTTGCCAGGTGTCCCATCATTACCAAGTTATACTGGTGAAGCACAGGTATTCGCAGTGTATAACACACTAAGAGTTTAGAAACTTGATTGATTCTGTTTGTAGTATGACGTTCAGTACTACTGCAAGTAATACAGGAAGAAAAAGCTGGGTTATTGTTCACTGCTTGATCAGAAAATGAATAAAAAAAGTGTTATCGTTGCCATGCAGATATCACATTCATGAACCTATCAGTTCAAGAGTATTCGAAACATTATTTCGGAAAAGTAGAGGTCCTCAAATACAACTGAGATTTTCATCGGTATTAAGTTTTATCAGTGAAGAATCGTATGACAGCAAATTAGTCGTATATAGCTCACTGTATAACTGAATCCAATTAAGGATGAAATTTGGACTTATTTGAAAAAACCAGTTGCATATATATCAACCCGAATTGACTACGAAGCATTACTGAATTTAGAAATTCCTTTCCAAGGTGACTCATCTAGTGCTTTTTGTATTAATATACCGGGTGTCTACCATCTTGCAAGATGGATGGCAAAACTCATTTATTGCCTGAAGATCTACCTGTTTCCCGCACAGTTTCACTTTACAACTCATGTACTTTTAACAACTTCGGCAGTTTAATCTGTTCGTTGGGTCCATATATTTGAAGGTGTGGTTTACTTGGAGATTCTGCTCCACGACAAGATCTGGAACTGCTGCAAAAATTAGTTTAAAAATTGGATTACAAATGAAGCTGCAGCTAATGCAGCGTTGAAAAGTTTCCTGCGTCCATTTTGGTATTCGAGCGAACACTTAATAGGCTTATCATTCTTTGATAATAATGTGTCAGTGGAGAACAAAATGTTTCTAGTCAGTGCTATTTTATGCGATGAAACGAGACTGCTAAGAGAATGAATCTTATCATTTGCATCTCTAGCATTTCTTTAAACTGAATATCGGATTTCGTTACCGTGACATAAGACACATTTTTATTGTATTTGATATATCGTAGGACTTTCTTCGAGAGCAACCATCCAATAGGACATCCATTTCTACAGAAACAATTTCCATAGACAGGTAGAACTGACACACAATTCCAACCGAGTGTAGTGGAAAAGCTCTGGTATGAATTTTCCGAACAGAAATAAGCTGAAAGTGTAACTGAGACAGGCTCAACAAACATTGAGTTGATGGTTACAAAAAGTTTTGTAATGCACTCACTCCCTTTTAACAGTACTTTTTGTTTCGGAAATGGTACATTTATGGTTATTAATAACCAGTTTTCACGTTTTCGTCATGAAAACAAATTGCCTTTAAATTAGCTAAATATAATAAATTTCAAATGCTTTGACTATATGGTAAATATAATTTTCCTGTCCAAATATTTTTGATAAATAATCACTATGCCAAAAGGAACAGTTTTGAGGGATAAAACTATAAAATTTTTAAACTTCGTTTTTTCTTGTCACAGTACTACCTACAGAACTTAAATGTATTGATGGTTTTGGATGACCCAGTAAATAAACTACCCAGTAGAGGGGAAATCAAAAAGAGAGGTGCAGACTAAGATGTTAATTTACTTTAAATTTAGATTTTAGGTGTATTTGATGCTATTAAAATACATGGAAATTTAAAAATATGAAATTAGTATTCGATTATCTATATACTGCTTTTCACCTTTGTCTTCTCTAATAGTTAAAGATAGCACGAGAATTTTATCTTGAATATATATATATATATATATATTTTACTTCAGAACACAGCCGAAAACGCAATAAGCCAATTCATATCGTCCGTTACCTTCATGAAAAATACGCAGTTTTTGATCAGCCCAGTTTCTGAATAGCAATTTCACTTCGTTCTTCATTAAGAGGAAGCTAATAATGAAGATAACTTTCCATTATATTCTTTATACACCATTATTTATTTGCATGCTTTGTGCCCAGGTAACTAAATACTTTGATTGCATAGCGTATTATTTAAAAATGGAAACGTGTCTGTCTCTTTATGAATAGAACCATTATACCAACTCAGTGTGACTAGCAGAATGACTCCATAAAGCCTCATGCTGGTTAACAAGCTTAACGTTACGGAGATTTTGCCAAACAACTGCTCTTTCATAATCAGACAAGGACCTTGACATTTCGGAAAAAGAATATACATTTGAAATAAATATAAAGCTGTGACCTTTTATAAAAGCATTATGTTGGTGCTGGTAACAGATTATTACTTTCACTGAATTGAATGCAGTAGTAAATAATATATTGCACGTGTTTTAAAGAAAGGTTATAAAACAGGTAGCACAGTTTGCATTGCTAAGTTACGCAGAGCTCAAACATTTTAATTGGTAACAGGTTCATGAAAATATGAAATCTGATAGGAAAATATATATGTAGTATATAAAACAAAAAAATGGAAAAGAAAGGAAATAATATAATGACGTATTTTACAGCTAGTTAAAAGTTTAGGTTTTTATGAAGCAATATATATACGGGGTAATTCGCTACCAGACTAACAAACTACAATTTCTTAACCAAGTTTCATAAACAATGGGCTTTCCTCAGACAATTCTATAAACGTAATGAAAGATGTTTGTGTGATTATGGCAACGCTACGCTAGGGCGTTCTGCCGTGGATGGATGGTACCTTGGTAGGAGGACTTTCTAAGGGGTTCTAACGTGTATTCATGTTACATCGGGAGAAAAACCTACGAAAACTCCAGACCGTTAGATCGGCAGCCGCACGATGGTACCCGAACCCGGGACCTTCACACTTCAGTGACATAACCACTGTGCCATGGTGAAGCAAAATGTAATGAAAGAAGCAATTCTGAAATAACAATTTTTATCAAGTGCTGAAAGAGGGATTGGTTTTTGGACAACCGCGGTCGGAAAGTTTACTATCACTTGAACACTTCTTCTAAAGTGATTATTCGCAGGTACATTAAGACGATGTTTCCGACCCCGCATTGCTATGTGATTCTGAACCGTCTCTTATATGCATGCGTATAACTATATCTGTCTATCTATCTATCTATATATATATATAAAGAGAAATTTAAGCTTTAATAGTCACGTTTAGGGACTAACTGTATTAAGAAATTAGGGACGAACGTTTCAACATTTCTTCCAAAGAGATTACTAACGAGTGCATGGAGACGACGTTTCCTACCCCATACTGCTACATAATTCTGAATCCTCTTGGCTCCCTCTACCATCCCTTACAACCTCCCAAGAGTTTTGAATCACCCTGTATGTGCGAGCATTACGAGTCGGCTTATAATGGTAAAGAAAGTTACTTTGTACATCCCCCCCCCAAAAAAAGAAATGAGTGGAATGCAATACTACAGTGGGAAAGTTGATGTATTCTCTAAAAAAATACACTGGGAAAACTGGGCTTGTTTTAACCATTTTCTTTGTCTGAAAAATAGTTACTTTATAGACTTTCATTACGGCTCAAGTACCCCTATCAAAGGCATACGTTTTGCAGTATTTTTATTACAGAATTTTTTTTAAGAAGTCTCTTTCTTTATAGTCTTCGCCCACCATGAGTGAACACCATTTGCATACTTGAACATCGGTACTTGATCTCCAGGTACACAGTCATCTATCAAAGGTTATGGGCACCCCCCCCCCCCCTACAAAAAAAAAAACCCCAAACAACTTTACTCGCACATTTCAAATGTAACAGCACTTCATTTTAAAGTTTGAAACAGTAATATGCTCAGGATAATGCACTCTTGCACGTTTTATTCCATAAATACTATAGCCATACCATAACCTGCAACATAATTAAATTAATAAAATTTTAGAGACTGCCATTAAAACGAGCCAAGATCTCATTTATCGCGTTATTTAGTTTTAAAAGTTATAAGATTTTTTTTTTTGTTGTTGTTCACGGGGGGGGGGGAGAAAAAGATACTATTTCCTTAAATAAATACCGAATTTAACGCAAAAGAAAAGAAAAGTGGCAGAGAATTTTCGTTAACGGAAGCTAAAGTACGAAAAATTTTAAAAATAAATATCTACTTTTTTTACACGTTCAAAACATTATGAAAAATTTTCTCTCCTCCGAATTTTACTTTTAACGCTTTTGGATTAAAAAAAAAATGTAACTTCTCAGTAGTTACAGGTGTTAAAATCTTTCCTGGCTTATTTTTCATGCGTTCCGTATTTTGTCACACATTTTTCACTAAAAGTAAAAAAAAAGCTACAAAATTTATAACACTTCCATATGTCAAAATACTGGAAGAAAATTCTAAGGCATTAGAATACAGAACTAGCTCGCGTAATGTCGTATGCGAAGATTTCAATCTTCAAAAAAAAAATCTTTTCGCGGGTGTATGTTAAAGCTTTATTTATACAAAAGAATGTTTTTGTGGGAAATTTTATAACGGAAAAACATGAAACAGAAAAACTTGCGTGCAGAATATTAAAAGTGTGCCTCCTTTCTTTCTAGTGAGATAGTGCATGCATTTGGCCTGTATTCCTTTTATGTTTAATTTTTTCCCAATACAAGCAATGAAGTACAGAACTTAAGTTATTAAATAGCATTTAAAAATTAAACATTTTAATTTTATTACCTGTATTGTTGTAGCAAGTTTTTGTTGCTTAATATTGTTAAAATAGTCAGCTAAACTATGGATGAAATAGGCTTATAAACAGAGAAAATGCCATTAGAAAACCATTTAGGTACTTTAAATACGGTATAAAGTGTAAATATATTGTGTAAAACACATGGGAAGGTGGCCCAAAATGATCCTAGCGGGCAAAACGATCCGCATATGTTTACTTAGATACAGGTAGCGATATCTATTGGGTTTGCACATGGACTAGTTGTGCCAAGTGAAGAAGAAGCAATGGCAGTATTCAAGCGGTCACAGTATTACGCGTCTAAATAGAATTCTTCGAAAAATTGGGTTTCATAACATCTGTTATAAGGTAATCACTAATTTTCCTAATTATTCAGATATACAGACTTTCATGTACAGTAGTATGACTTGGTTTACTAAATGGAGTATTTTTTAGATGGGAATTACACTTGCTAAATTTGTTATGTTTCTCGGCATCATCAAGTTTTATGACCTAAGATGGGCAGCCATATTGCCGGGTAAAATAATCCATCGACTGAAGAAACTGCACTACCTTGTCCTAGCCAACATGGCAGCCCTTCAACCATTCTCGAAATGCGTGACTCCCCATTACATTATTTAATTTATCCCTGATTTTATTGTAGGTCATAATGTTTGAATTATAATTTTGAAATATTCCATTTTCCTGTGTGTTACACTTTTTTATTTTAAAATTTTCATGAAATAAACTATGCATACTATATGATTGTAAAACTTGTTTTATTTCGCCGATAAGAAACAGTTTACAATTATTTTCAAATGATGGATATTTTTGCACTTTGGTTGAGGATAAAAGGATTCTTTGAGCACTTTCTCAAAATTCTATATTTTTCATTACACTTTTGCTTTTAAAATATTATTAAAATTTGTTTATGGTGCAAACTATAGTGTAAAGTATCATAGCAAAGGGCCAACGTTTTATTTAAACATCTATGTTATTTTATACAATTTTCCCCTTTAAGAAGATCATTTTAGGCTAGCTTTCCCTACTATCAATCTAAATAAGTCAGTTAAGACTTTTTATTTCATTATCAGTTAAGATTGTGCAGGGCCCTACCCAGAAAAAAAAATCGGAGGGGGGGGGCAACGGTGAAGAAGGCTGAATTTTTCACAAAAAGACTTCATTATCATTGATTTGTTAGCAAGATTTTAAATTTCGGGGTGTGGGGGTGGACCGGACTCCCTGGTTTACCCCCTAGGTATGGCCTTGAGATTGTATCTTTCGTTCAATATTATCCCATTATTGGATGTTGAATGCTTCAGAGTTCAAAGTTAAAATGTTATTATTATTTTTTTTTTTAGTAAGTACATTCAGATACGTTTTAGTATAGTGCACGATACTAAAACGTATCTGAATGTACTAGTTTTAATTTAGTAGTACTTTTTAGTATCGTGCAAAAGTAGAACAAATTCCTGTGTAATACGTGAACAAATTCCTAGGGATGGACGCGAGACGACTTTTTGCGAGACGAGACAGAGATTTACAGCTTTTTTGCGGGACGAGACAAGCATTTTTAACATTATGATATAGGGATTTTTGCGAGACGAGACAAAGCTTTTCGGCTCTTTTGCGAGACGCGAGACGCTAATTTTTCGTCTCGCGTCCATCCCTACAAATTCCTATGTGAGAAAAAAGTGCCCAAACTATTATTATAATAATTAGCACGATAAAATCAGTTTTATTATAAACTCGGATGGACCGTGTGTTACTTAAGTGTTCCTTCTCTATTCTGAGCTTATTTCTGAGCTTCTTTGATAATTGTATCACTTTTATTTCTAGAGTGACAAATTTTGAAAGTGTGTATTAGTTTAAGGAACCCAAAAAACCGTAAATAATCGTTTCTGATGGCATATATTTGATAAACGAAGTAATTCAATCTAATTATTTTTAAGATTGTATAATGTGAAAGTAACAGACCTGCTAATTAAAACGAAAGGTACTACAAATGAATTAATCTATTATATTGATAGAACGCAAGATAAAATAAACGTTTTTTCATTAAAAGTAATTTTAAAGCAAACATAATGAAAAGAATTATATATTTGATAAAGATAGGAAACAATGATAGAAAAAGTGCTTTGTTAACACATAAAAATGTACTATGAATTATTTATTCGTATTCATCCATGCATGAAGAGAGCCGCATGCAAATAATTATAAGTTAAGCAACGAAGTAAAAGTTAGGTATACGCCAGAGTTATTCATTCACCCGAAACCAATTATCTGTGAACCAGTCAAATACACCAATGAAAATATCAAAACTAACGCAGGCAATGAAAAATGAGCAAAACTCACAATGGAAATAAAAAATTCTAACTACTGGGAAATAAAGTAAAGTTTTACCAGTGATTTCAAATCCAAAACCTAATTGAGTTCGTAGCAAATCCTGAACTAACACAGTTTAGAAGATAATCATAAAAATTTGAAAGTATAAACTACAGTCTTCACGTTTCCACATTTAAGGAAAATTTATAACAATTTAAGTTATATGAATGTCTTGCAGAAATCATTATTCTGCAAGACAATCATTATTTTCTTTAAAGTTGGAAGCAGTAAATAAACCATACATTTCGTATAAATTATTCATTTGAAAATGTTAATTTATGTCAACAGACAACTAATTAGAAACTGCAAAAGCATTTAAAAAATGCGGTAAATTTCTGTCTATACATATATATAAATCTAGTTTCTTTATCCTTTTACGACCTTTTACAAATCATGGCTACATAAAACAAACAAACAAAATTAACTACTTAATCAACTAAAACACTGCAAAAATTTATGATCCTCATATTTAACTGAATACTAATTAATTTTCTCAAGACTTTCTTTGTAAGAAAGAAAAAAAAATCTGTCAGTAATAATACCCCAATAATTTATTCAGAATCACCCAAGTAAATGGAAATTAAAACATTTCTAATAATGTATTGACGAATTAATCTTTGAAGCGTTTCCAAAAAGTTTTTTTTCAATTATAAATCAATTTTATCATGTACGTGTCAAAGTAATTGTTTTCTTAAAACACGGGAAAATATATAAGCTCCATTGGAACTTTGTAAGAATGCGTTTCACACATTTCGTAAAAAATTATGTTTAGAGGTTATATTTATTTTCTGAAGGTCTTCAACAGCTTCGGAACTAAATCTAATCAATCATATTCAGTCAACTTTCTTTTTACTGTCTGTACCTTCATGTATTTCGACAAGACTAGAGATGCTTGATCGATAATGCTGCTGTCTCTGAATTTATAGCCTGTTACAATTGCAATACAAGCACTCACAGGAAGAAAAATAATTTTGCACGCATTTTTAAATCTATTCTGTAAATGGCTTTGAAACTTTAAAAAAATTAATAATAATTTATGAAACAAAATGCACATTTTATTGCACAACAGTAATTACTAGTTTTGTGTTTAGTTTCTTCCTTTCTTTTTCATTAAATGTTACAATAAGTTATCTATCCATAAAGATCATGTGTCTGTTATGTTTCCGAAAGACATTCAAGTAGTTGTCGTATGTTCAGTTCGAGTCTGTAACTGCCTACCAGTGACCGAGTATATAAAACGCTGAACATGGTAGAAGGCTAAAGATCCAGCGTTTCGTGCGGCTGTCGATCTAACGGTCTGGAGTTTTGCGTGGCTTCCTTCAGATGTAACGTGAATATGCGTTATAACTCCTTGAAAAGTCCTCTGCTCCTTAGGCTGATAGATCTCGTGTAGCTTTGTCTCAACTGAAATGAAATTTGAGTCCGTAATTTGCGAGCATATCTGTAACGAGCATAAGACAATGTATTAAGGAGACCATGAACAGCTTGAAAAGTATAATATAGGCTCGAAAAAATTCAGAGTATTTATCGATAAGCTGTACAAACAGTGTCGCAAGCACTTTTACAAATGATAAATCTGCAAAAGATATAAAAGTAAGAGAAAAACAGTAGTTTTATAAATGGAGGGCGTATTAGAACCAATTTTGCGATGCAGTTAATGTGCGTAAGAATTTTTTCAGAGAGTTGCTTCAGGAAAGTTTATTGTCTTTAAGAGCATATAGTGAAGTATTGCAGTTTGCTTAATAGAGCCAGCGTGAAAGATAGTCCGCTTGCCTTTCAAATGTAGGGTCACTTAATCTCAATGTTCGTCCACGAAAGTGAGTATGCTATACGTGTTCTGTCTGTAACTGTCGCAGATACAAGTACTATACATGGCCAACATGGTCAACGTGAACTACACGAATACTGAGGTAATAATGTGATTCAGTATTGAAATCGGAGAGCCTACACACGACTGTTGGAAGTACACTGTAAGAAATACCTGTAATTTTACTACATAAATTGCTATAAAAATAATACAGTACAAGTGCTGCAGCGTTGGAATACAGCACAGTGTGTTGTAAATCCACTCACGAAATGACGTAATGATGTTGATAAGCCAAAACCTTGAGCAAAAAAATTGACACTGTCTTCACACAATGTGTTGGCATTACGTTTACCCACGTTTACCCAGACGAAAAATTGAAATTTTTGGAAAGAACAAATCATACATAACTGTCTTAAAGCTTATGTGAGAACCTACGTTTTCTATATGTCTGTATTTCATGATTTGAAGAAGTTATTTAATTTTACACGCATTATAGATTTATTTTAAAGGTGTATTAAAGATTTATTTTAAACTAGCATTATAGATTTATTTTAAAGTAACACGCACTATAGATTTATTTTAAAAGTTGAGACTTGCCTTAAATAAATTAATATGTTTTTAACGGGATTAAATATTCAAAATTTCTTCATTAAGTTTTGAAAGTTAACTTATCCAGTAATAAAAATTTTAAATCTTACTAAAGAGCATAAGTAAAAGAATCAATTAATCCATAAAACGAGCTGTAACAAGTTTTAATAACTGTAGAATAAATGAACTGTGAATCTCTCTTATATAAGTACAGAAAATAAATAGTTTTTAAGAGCAGATTTTGACTAAAAATTATAGAATCTTGGCTGAAACGAATTTTAAGCTTGAACCATGTTTAGTTTTAAATTTCATCATAAAGTAAAACATAAAAGAGTAAAATATCGGAAAAGTATACGGAAAATAAAACAGTGTACATGTAGCGCATTTAGAATTTTAATTGGTAAAAGAAAAATTTTAAGGGTATTTTTTACTTTAATATTAATACATTGAACAATGAAATTGATTACCTGTACTTTAGGATTAAATTCTTAAGATATGTTTCAAAATGTTATTTAAGTATTTTAATTTAAGCAAATTAGTGTAGAGCTATGAGTAAGCAGAAGCCAGTTTAAAATCAACCTTAAACTTTTTACGTTTTAGTTATTAAAAAAATTACTAAGATTGAATAAGTATTAGTAATTGTTTTTAAAATCAAGTCATTTTTATACCTACTGATATGTGCGAAAGACACGATATTTGAGCAAAACAAAAAACTAAAGTTTATTAAGAATATCGGAAATTGGAGTACAGTATTGCCGATTGCCACAGGAGGTATACAAGGGATTCTTTTTTTACACGTCAGATACATTACCCACCGGTAGATACACCGAATAAAAGAAAAACGTGTTAAAAAAAGTATGCTTAAATAAAGAGTAAGGGTGGAGATTTTGTAGTATAAGCCTTCCCATATACCACTCTGGCAAATGCTTAATAGTAAATATATACACTGCAAAAAAAAAGTCTGTTAAACTGACAGAAAAAAACTGTCAGCCAGGACGCCAGTTTATTTTCCGTGTATTTTACACAAGTCTCCCGTATTTTTTTCCGCATACGGAAAATTTCTGTAAAATAAACTGAGAATCTATTACATTTACGGAAGATTTCTGTAAAAAAAAAAAAAAAAAAAAACGTAAATAAACTAGCGTCCTGGCTGACAGTTTTTTTCTGTAAATTTGACAGACTTTGTACAAAGGTGTAACACCTCCCCCCCTCCCTCCAAAATTTGATTATCATGCATTGGCAAAATAAAGATCGAGAAATTGTTTTTCGTCATTATTTTTACACTGTGTTATTTTGAAGCCATGTAAAAAATTCAGTGTATGTTTTTTGCAGTTTCTGCTTGAACGGACGATAAGATGTGGATTAAAATTTGTAAACAAAATTTTGAGCAAAAAATACAAAAAGCAACAGAACAAGCTAATAAAAAGGCTTATAAAATATCAAAGTCAATCATATAATTTCCTATTTCGTTTAATCACATAGTAAAGTAAAAACAATTTTCGAAGGAAAAAATTTCATAAATTTGAAGCGTTAATATTTGAGACTTAATCCATAAATGAAAATGTTACCCAAAGGATCCTCGCAAAGCAGTATAAAAGCACATAAGCGCCGTTTAATCTTATAGAAAGATATTTATGTATTTCTTAAAAATTAATGGTTCGGGGGGGTTCTTTTTATTTCTTAAATGTTTTCAGCAGCTTCAGGACTAAATCTAATCAATCATATTCAGTCAACGTTCTTTTTGAAAACCCCGTCTTCATGCGCAGAGACAAGAAGAGGACGAGAAAGGGGGGTGGGATACCTGATCGATAATACTATGTTTTGAATTTATAGCTTGTAGCAATTACAGGATCCACAGCACTTGAGAAAGAAAAAAGAAGAATCACTATTTATCGTGTATTTTCCAATCCGACATGATTTAAAACGGAATATTAATCAGCATGTACATGGACGAGGTTTTAGGATATAAACGGGCACCACTTTTACAATACAGTATATTAATTTTTTTTTTAAATCACCGAAGTCGAGATTGAGGTAAGCATTCACTCATATATGCGCAAAAATATTTTTCGAATTTTGAAGGTGGTATTCTAAATTGTTAATGCACTTAGAAGGATTTTTATGACAGTAGAATATTCTTCAATGAATATCTGTGTACAGATCTCGAATTTTCATATGTTTGTACCATTCTGTTTCACTTGTACTTTGTTTACCCTTCAATGACCAACACTCTATTTTCGTTTCAAAAAATGAGATATAAACGATGTAAATACCTGATTATAAGCAGATGCTCACTTATTTGTTAAAGGTTACAGACTTTTGAATAATTTTTCTAAACATGCTGCATTTTCAGCATAGTCTACTCTACCAGATCTTAATTTTAGTACTGAGTAAAAGCAACAATTATAAAAATAATATTAGCGTTTTTGTATTCAAGTTTTTGAAAATAAGACTGCAATTGAGGAATATTTAAAACTTTAGAAATTGATGAGATTCTTGCTATAATATGAAGCGCAGAAAGTCCAAGGATCATGTCCTATAAAATAATGTGTCATATTAAAATCTGAATGTCAAACTTCATAACAAAATAATATAGTTGCATGTGCAACATTTGTATAATACAGGCGACATTAGTAAAGTATGCCAGTAAATATATATTTATAGAATGTATCAGAGAGAGAGAGAGAGAGAGAGAGAGAGTTTAATAGAATTAATGACTGTTTTTCAAGATAGTGTGTTCAAATGTAACTGATGGTGTATTACAGACTCAGAAAACTCAAGTGATAATGAATACACTGTGAAAATCAGCTAACGGCTGAATTCTATTTAAATACTATAAAACAGTATGATTAATTATCTGGCATTTAATGACTGAAATGAACATTTTGAATAGAATAACGAATAATTAATGTGTGCAATTTAAATCAAGTCAGACAAGATAATTTGAATAATTGCATGAAAGACTTCTCGTTCAGCAGTAGCGTCTAAAAATCTAACGAGGTGCAGTAAATAAAAAGTTTAATGGCGAGATCGAAATGCACATAATTTTAAAGAGATGAGTGCATTAAGGGCTTTCAAATTATACCTACGTTCAAGTTTACGGAAATAGTAGATAGACCATTAAAACCGTTTTAACATCTAATGACTGTTACTTTTTATATATATTAAGAAGTATAAGAATGAGGCATTAACGTATGTAGTGATACAGACACTTGATTGCCCAAGCATTATAAAATTAAATGAGCGCTTAGGTATAATTTATGCAAGATCGTGAATGTGCATAGTTAATGAAACTAATAAGGATAAACCACATAAATAGGCATTTTTGAATAATGGGAAACATTTCGTAATGTTATCAGTGAGAAAAAACTTAGCCATTGTAGTTTTTTTGAGGAGCTAAACGAGACAAAATTAAATTACACATTAGGTATGGAAGTGTTCAGAAGTCTTACAACCATATTAATGGGCAGTAAACTTTGAATCATAGGCTTTGTGTAAAGAACATTGTATATATATATATATATATATATATATATATATATATATACATTCAGCATCTCATACGTAGTTGGAAATTTTGCATATTTTCAAACTGGACTGATTTAAAGTAGATGAATATCCTGATAAATTATACCATAAAAAGTACACTATGAAAGCAAAACATACTGTACGTCAGGAACATACGAAGAATGAGAAGAGGAAGAATTTCTCAGAAATTACCTCACTATGAGATGTTTAAGCATGAACTTAGACCAGTTTCATGCGGCCTCATTGAACTAATGGCAAGGAAAACAAGTGATTTGCAGAAAACACAATTTTAACGTTTATTGCCATAACTATATAACTAATTAATTAGTTAAACAACTTAATAACAGTTGAATTATTGATGAGAAGATGTACTTGAAAAGTGGTACATATCATGTTAAAAACTAAAAAAAAAAAAAGTTATTTAAAGCTTAAATTATTTATCTTGTTGTTGATGATGTTGTACTTTTGAGCACATTTTAGAAATAACTTTAATAAGCGTGGTTCCTTATTATAGGTTTGATGGATAGCGACAACTTTATTGTAAAATCACCAAAAGCGTGATTTAACCATTGAACATAATATTTTACTTCTTCTCTTTGCTTCAACTTTCTTTATATATATATATATATTGGAAAAGTATAATATTCGGGAGAAAAGGACTCAGGTACTCAGGTGTCGACTCTTGCTACATGCTCAGAACTAAGAATGGTGGTTTAGTGGTTTCTATAAGTGGTTTCTAAAAAACGTACTTCTTTTACCTGTCAGGGATTCCTACAACTCTGTTTTGTTGCTTTCTCCTCGAAATGTTTTGAAAAAAAGTGGATTCGTTAAAAAAAGTAATAAAAAAAACGATATTCTTCCTTGATACAAACATGATTAAGATTTTCCATTTTATTTTTCACTAGGATGAAACATGGGCTACAAAGGAATGAATAACAGCATCTCTAACAGAAGAAGAGAAATGTTGCGACTTCCCATCCAAAAGAAGAAAAAAATGTTTGATAACTCTATCTTAGTTTGGATTTAGAATGTTCATTTTTTTAATCCCTTTTTACCATTTTTCAAAAAACCCAGTGCATTATAACAATCATCTTGATATAGGCTATTGCAAAAATTCTGCACCATAAAAAGGCATAATCCAATGTTAATTATCAAGCTTATAAATAATATTTTTTAAAAGGTTGGAATTTTCATTTTATAACAATTTATAAACGTACAGACAAAAAAAGGTAATATTTCAAGTTTAAAAATTTAATGACGAATTAAAAATTCAAAAATGTACCCTTTTACTTCAGATTCCTGAGCCAAAAATCTTAATACTTAAAGATCCTAAGCTTGAGACTATATAGCTTTCTTTAATAGAACTATACCACTAACTAATCTGAAAACACACGATAAAGCCCCTTCCATGCAACAAAAGCCCAGATAAAACATTTTATTCAGCTATTCAAAAGAAAGCTATTCATCAGGAATCCTGAAAACAAAAGTTGTCGACGATAAGAAACTAATGAAATATTCTAAGGCGGATTCTAACTATCTACGGGGGAAAGTGTTACCCAGAGATAACGGTTGCCGCAAACAAAACAGTGAATTTGCTGGAAATAAGAAAAGTCTTCCCATCATTATCCACCTTCCCCCCTTGAAATTGCGGGTAATTGATTCCGTTCAGGGAGACATATCAGTGAGCAACTCCAACCAAAATCTCATCAGTATGCGAGGCAAGACGCTAACGAGACTGACGCGGGCAGCGTAACGTTGCGCATCAGTTGCACCGCACACATTGAGAAGGTAATCTTCAAGTCTAAAGCAATCTTAAACAGGTTTTGTTCTTTTTTCTTTCCTTTCCTACTCCCCTTTTTCGACAAAATACGAATGCTAGACTCTCCAAATTACAACTACTACTATCCACCTGTCGGCCATTTTTGATCGCGACCTGGCGTCAAGGTCGGATATTTGTTTTTTGTCCGTCCGAAACAACTTTGTGAAAAAAAAAGAATGAAAAAGAAAAAAAAACTATACACGTGGGTAATTTAAATTTTTCAAACGCACAATCTCCAAGGCCAGACAGGGTGGTGTGGGATCAAAAGAATCGTAAACTAATCATGGGGGGTCGGACACTTAAAAAAATTAGATTCCCCAAAATAACGAGCAAGGTAAAATCGTTATCTCAAAACCTTAAAAAAAATAACGGGCTTCATGAAGGACAGCCGCTTCAAATTTTGTTTTATAACTGTTATTACGCTGGTTTATCTGTTCAAAGAGGGTAGGAAAGGGAATGTTTTCTGGGTATTAACAAAAAAAAAAACAACAACAGAATTTTCGTATATCTCTAATTGGCAATACTTCTCCATCCCTATTTAATCTAAAATATATATTCGTTTTGCCTCAGTAAAAGTCTATTACTGTTTTGAGTAGTAATTTTTTTTTTCGTAGCGTTCAAAACATAAACCAATTAAGTTAAGATTCTGAAAAAAGAAAAAAAAGAGAAAAGAAAAGAAAAAAGATTCTTCAATGAAAAAAGGATTCTTCAATGAAAAAAAGATTCTTCAAAAAGGTTCTTCATGGCAAATTTTTTTAATTTGCCATGAAGAACGAATAAGTTCTCGAATATTTATAGACATTTTCCAGTGTTGGGTTTGAATACTCCTATCGCACAAAAATGCTATTTTGTATAAACGAGTAAGCTGATTAAAATTTAAAAAAATGCAAATTAATTACGAGAAAACGGGGCTAAATCAAAATTTGTCAAACTAAAGTCTACAAAATCAGGACATAATGAGACAGCTTAATATACTTTGAAATAAAATGAAAAAGTGCATATAAAAAATAACAAAGCAATATTGTCCGTATATTGACCTTTTCATTTTTACTTACATGTGTGAGCACGGTTGACGTTTGTTTTTAAGCTTTAAAAAAAAAGAAAGGAACAACGGAACGATAATAAGTATGTCAGAAAAGAAGTCACTAAAAACGTAAGTGAAAACGCAAAATACGCTAAAATTCTTGACTATATGCACCCAGAGTTCTGTGTTATGGTATTTGACAGTTTATTAAAGATATCCTCCAAGCAGAAAATATGTTAATTTTAAAGAAAAGTGGGATGGGAAAGGAAATCTATGCAAGTTACGTCACATGATGGATCACTGCAGAAAGATGTAAAAGATGCGATTTACTACTAGGCAACTGACATTTTTCAAAAACTCAGTGCATTATAACAATATCTGCATAAGCTGAAAATTTTCGCATCTATTTTCTCCAGCATCACTTAGAAAATCGTGGAATTCTTTAAGGTAAACTTTTTGAATAACTACATTTCTTAGAAAATTATTAATTTCAATAGCTTATGAGGTAGATAGTGTATGAGGAAGGCCACTGTAAATAGCTTTCATGTACATAAATAAAAGTAGTAAGAATTGAAATAATATTCTGAAATAATTTTTCAAATTTTGTTATTTAGATATGCTGTAACCAGTGGCATTGATGTATAGTAAAATAGAAACAAATGAAGTTTTATTAGTAAAATACTTAAAAGCGTCCATAGATAATTAGTTTGCTATCCTTCTGACTAACGTAGTTTATTAGTTTAGATATTAAAAAATTCTACTGTTTTTGTAGAATATTTAAAAGAAATCTATTTTACAAATTTTTGATTAAAAAAATCTGGAAGTTGACTATTATTTTTAAGAGCAATTTTGCGTTCATTTAGCTAATGCTCGAAAATTAAGAATTCTTTTAAAACATAATATAAACTATTCAAACAAGTAAAAAATATTTTAAAAAATTATATATTGTAAATAAGGGCGAGCGCAATTGACATAATTACAAGTTATGTTTAAAAATGATTAAAGCGTAACAAAAAAAACCGGCTGAAAATCTGCATGAAACGCTGTATACCGCTTTTGAAAAACAGTAACAATACACCTAAGGGGAAAAAAAAACTTTTTTCGTAATGCTTTTTTCAGTTACACGGAAAGGGCCGGGTTATAATTTACCAAGTGACGTAAAAAATAAAAACGAAATTAGCATGCATAGTAGGAAAACCCTAACCAAAATGCATATTAGCAACAGCAAACTATAAAACCTGATGCGATCCCTGTTATTACGATAGATAAAGAGCTAGCGGAAAACAGACACATAAAAGCATGTGGCTGTGGCGATATCTGGCATTTCATGCAGTGCATTTTCTTGTAAAGCGTTTTCTACTCTCTTCTGGACTCACAGACTTTTTGACAGTGGGCGGAATTACTTTGTATGGAAAGCATTTTTGTCGCACCCAGACAGGAAGTAAATAGCACATTGCAGCGGCATCTCCTTTCGCCTCAAACTAGTATCCCGGGATGGCATTTCACCACAAATATGAAATAGTAACAATTCATAATATGCAGTGTGTTGTTATTAACTAGTAAAACTGGTATGATTGTATAGCTGCCAGTCAAATTCCAGAAAAAAATAACCAACATGTGGTTATCTTTTTCCACATTAGAGTTACTGATAAAAATGTATTCTTGTTTGAAGATTGCGTGATTATATGTAATTTAACGAACATATTTGATGATGTGTTTTCATTTAATATTCACAATCTTGGAAAAGGGCAAGTTGTTTCCACTCCATATTAAATACATTCAATGGTGTTACACAAAAGGGGGGGGGGATTTTGGGATTTACTACCCTCTTGAGCTCATGTTTAATTTGTTCATTTTCATTTTCCTGAAGAGTCAATAGTGACGATTCTCCTTCTGAGCGCAGCTACCCAACTTATTGGGCAAAAAATGACCAATTACAGGTTTGTTTTTTTTTACATTTACAACAGCGTGCAAAAGTGCTTGGCAAATATGTGAATTATGATTGAATAACAAAACATGCATGAAGAATGAACAAATTTATTGATGACGTATTTGAAGACAATATTTTGATACATTAGAGAGAAGAGTGATATATTAACACCAGATACGTATAACAATGACTGTTTGTGGATTTTACTCCCCTCAGTATGAACTTTTATAGTGTAAATAACAGTTTTACATAGATTTGGCATTCGATAAATCAACTTTTCTAACGTTTCGCGGATTAAATTTATTCAAGCATCCTCCAGACATTCCCAGATCATTATTATATTTGCTGGGACCGCTCTACACACATTTCTGTCCAATTCATCAGACAGTTTTTGTATAGGACTAAGATTGGGTGACTATGGAGGCTACATCATAATCTCGAAAAAATTCTGGTGTTCTTTTATTTTTAAATAACTGGCACAAATTTTCGAAGTAAGCTTAGGGTCATTTTCTTGTTGAAAGACGAACAATTTTTCAGTACAACGAATACCAGAAAGCACCTCAAGATATACTAAAATATTATGATACACTTTTTCATCTGTTGTGGACTTGAACCAATTTACGAACTTTTCCACCTCCAAAACCGCCCCAAATCCTCACAAAACCTATACAATATTTCACTGAATAACGCAAACAATTACCATTTACCTGTTCGCCAAGCAATCGTCGAACATACTGACGGCTTCTGGTTCCAAATAATTCAAATTTTGATTAGCAAGTCAAAAACATGTATCTTCATTGATACGGTGCCCACGATTTATGACCTCTTGACCAGGGTTTTTATCTATTTGTATACCGTAACAGAGTTTTTTGAAAAGCCATTCGGCCACTTAAACCAACACTAAGTAGTCGTCTCATGACAACTGAAGTATCAAAATGAATTGTTCATTCTTTATGCATTCATAATTCACAAACTGACCAATGACTTTTGAATGCTAGTGTTTATTTATTTATTTTTTAAAGGATGATTCCCCTTAGCTAATGGAACAATTTTGAGTTTTCTTACGAGTTTTTTGAATTGTAAAAATATTTTTCATGTTTAAATGATATAAAAACGAGCACCAATGAAATAAAATACAAATATTAGCAAACTATCTCAGATTTACTGACAAATTTATTTCATAATTGTAGTGAACTGTGTACTTCATCATGATAGTAACCTTGTTTTATAGTATTATGTAATATAAAACATTCAAAAACAGCTATTTATGGGAACTTTCACAGACTGATTTTTCAAGCATAAAATTAAATTAACTATATTTTCTACCCTTTTAATTGTCAGGACCTTATGTTTTATTAGGAACTAACAAATACAATAGAATGTTTGTGTATTAAATTAAGATAACTAATTCTTACCAGTATAGATATTTCCAAAGTAACTGAATGTAATATGAATTCAGAGTTATTCTAGAGAAACCGGAATACTTCTTTGTAGAAACGTATTCCATTTTGAGATGCAAATAATGAAATCTTACCTAAAAGGAAAGAAAAAAATAGATATAAAATATTATACAGATAAATTGAACATTGTTTAATATAATCATTCTTGTTGGAATACAGTTTTAAATAGTAGTAGATTTTTTATTCAGTGATCCATAATGGGACGAAGCAGCGACATCCCATCTAAAAGTGGATCATATTTTGGTTATAATTTAAAAGTGTTTTGCTTTTTCTTTTCTTTCCTCAGAAATAGCTTTATTTAGACACGTATTCTTCCAATTATTTTTGATGCCCCTACCCCTGATTTCAAAACTTTCCAATCTGTGCCTTTTTGCTTGCAATTCATCGGATTAAATTTATTGAAACTCTGTAATTGGCGCTTGTTTTTTCTGCCAAGTGAATGTTTTCGCCAAAGAGAAGTTCAACTGGCATTTGAATTGTTTTGTCACTCTACCTTTATTCGGCCGTATCATAAATTTTTTTCACATTGGCCACTACCAGACCGCGATATTTAACGCGGTTTTAATTAGTCTTTTTAAATAAAATAGAGATTTAAAACATCTTTTGTCTATGACATATTTTTTGCAATTGAAGTGAGTAACGAACCTGCAGCTATCTTGTTACCTGACCGCAACCACTAATACATATCAAATTCAAATATAGTTTAATTAAAAAAAAAAAGTTCTTCTGCACGAGGTCAACACTGCATCGGCGTAAAATAAATAATTCTCTCCATAAATGCATCCGCATCTTGCACAATATTTATTAATATTTGTAGAAATTTTAAGAAACATAATTTCCCCATTTAAAGAATTACTTTCCATTCATGTTCAAAACAATTAGCATTGAAAAATTGTTCTAAAAGTTTTTTTAATGATTATGATATTTTAAAATATTACAGTGCCGAAAAACTGTAACATAAACATCCCTACGGTAGATTAAAAAGAAGGTTAACAAATGGCTAAAAAGAGGGTCTGCGATTTCCCAGATTCAATAAAATAAATAACATGATCTTTTTTAGGACAAAAAAAATGACGTTTTATTCTTCTTGAGTTATCTATATTGAAACTAAGAAATGGCTTTCGAGTGGCTTTTCGGGCTAAAAATGGCTCGAAAATAACTTTCGAGTTCAGAAACCTCATTAAACTTCAAATAAATAGATTAAAATAAGTGGAATCGAACTCAGAACTCGTGTTTTAAGAGGGAAATCATAATGCGTGGTTGGTTTAATGAAAAAAGATTTGAATTTCTAAACGAGCAATTGTATCGGTCCCTTACTTTCCTTATAATTGAGTTCGACTTTATTAGAATATAATTTATGAAGCGAGAAAACTTCACAGATGTAAACTACAATACTCTTATCTATTTATATATGGATATATTTGGTCGCAGCTAAGCAAAAATAACGCATCTTTCGCTCTAAGAAAGTGAATACTGAACTTTCACAACTCCATAAAATCAATATTAAACTTCTGCGGTCAGTTTTTAATTATCTTGTAGAATGAGTTTGAAAAACACAGAAAGATCTTTCGATAGATGTTTGATGAAAAGAATTCGTAATTCACAGCTACAATATTAATGTACAGCTCTTGAAGTTCCAAGATCGGAAACCTGAGATACGTGACAAATTCTACAGGCCGTGTCCCAATGTATGAAAAGTTGCAGTCAAAAGAACATTGGTCCGTTGGAGATATTGAGGACTTGCGTTTCTAATATCTCGCAGGGGGAGATTGATTATTTACGAACATAAAAGTTTTACACATTTTTGCAGGCGATGTAATGAATGCTCAAACCACAGACGAGAATTTTTTTTTAATTTCAAGGGACTATGTTAAGTTACGTAATAAATATTAAATTGTATTTTACATATAATTTAATAGGTACATAATCAACTGCTTTTAGCTAGGGCACGGAAAACCTAGTTTACAAACACAATCTAGGTAATCAATAAGCATATAATTTAATATATTAGTGGTAAGGGGACTTGGGAGTCTGCAAATAGTTTAATTCATTAAAATAAAAATCTCGAAATGTTTACGGTATTATAAGCATATTAATATGTTTCAGCTTTTGTTGATGAAGTTAAATTGATAGAAGAAAATTTTCTTCATTGTTCATCTTAAACTCATAATTTATTTTTTTTTCCACAAAAAGAAACTTTATGAAGAAGAGACTATTGCGCTTTGATGGTAAGTAAATTTCTTTCACTTATCTGCAGATTTACATGATTACGTACAACAATAAATACTTAACATAGTACAACTTCAGAAATAAAAGACATATTTTAACAGCTTCGATAAAGCCAATATTACACATATATAAATAGATTTTTTGATAGTTTGGCCGATTCAGCTTTTAATTATTTCGTAGAATGAGTTTGAAAAGCGCAGAGATTTTTTGATAGATGTTCCAGGAAGGGGAATTCATGATTTCCTTTCACAGTATTAATGTACAGTTCTTGAAGTTCCAAACCCGGGAGACCTCAGTTACGTGACAAATTTTGCTGGCAGTGGCCCAATGCATCAAAAGTTGCTATCAATAGAACATTGATCCGTGGAATATTTTGAAGACTAGTATTTCTAATATCTCGTGGGGGAAGAGAGAACCTTTATGGACATAAAAGTTTCACACATTTAGTTTCTTAGACATGTTCGCCCTCTACGTAATGGCCGTTCAAATTGCCGGTGGACATATTTATTTTCATTTCAGAGGATTATATTTATACACGTTATAAATAATAAGTAACGATTTACGTTTGCTCTGCACAATAAACTGCGTTTATATTTTGCATTTTGTATTTGAGATAGTTGCTTTAAGAATACGTTTTGATGTGAGAATTTTAAATATCTTAGATTAATGATGAACGAATTCAGAATATAGTATATATTTTAATCCAATAAAGCAAAAGTCAGAGAATATTTACATTTAGATGCACGTAAGCAGTTTACAGAGAATGAAATAGCAGTTAGTAATTGGTTTCATCAATATATGTAAATCTGTAAAATATTATCATAAGCATTATCAAGTACATGCTAATTGATTTCATCAGTATAGGCAAATCTTCTATAAAATCTATACTAATGTTGTTAAACACAGTTCTTGCTATTAAGTTTTATTTATTACTAACGCTTTATTTTCATAAGATATCTTTAGTACTTAAAAATATATACTTTTCTCAATATGTCAGACAATCAAGATCAGATGTGCAAGTGATTATCATTATTCAAATTTTTAATATTTTAAAATATTAAAAATATCAGTAAATATCATACATTCATTTATAAATAAAGTAAAAAATAAGGTAAATATAATTTAAAAGGTATAAACGTTGCAAGTGTCACACATGTAAATTAAACGTATAAGAATTTATCGAAGGGAATCAAGTTTTATCTGCTATGATACTTTGTATTCTTTTGATTACGAAAAAGTTCCAGCGTAAAGCACATGAATAAACTGATAAAATATACATTCACTTAACAATAATTTCATTTAAGTGCTTAATACATTCTTTGAATGCAGTTTTTGGAATAAACATAAACTACTTTAACAGATGAAACTAACACATACACTTATACATAATATGTAATAATTATAACTTTTTTCATTCTTTGAAAAAACAAAAATGCAGGGTGTCCTAAAAAGTTGTAACGAGTTTTAATTATCTTTATCTATTATCTAATAAGACTCCGTGAAGGAAAAATTACTCTCGTTCATTTACAAAAAGCTACACTTTTTAAATTTGTATACGGCCAGAGTACAAAAATTCCCAATTAGTAAAATGTGCCCCATACAGTAATGAGGTAATGTACGAAATTTGAAACTTCTGTCCTGAAAAACTGTTAGAGGTAGGAAAATAAATATATGCTGAATTAAACCACTTTTAAATGGCTTTCGAAGGAAAAACAGATCGAAGGGAACATCGGATGATCGTATCGTCGTAAATTACAGAAATGTCGTACAGAAATTAAGAAATAAAATATTTTTCCACTTTATCAATAAACGTTACGTACAAATTCATGAATAGCCCCCCATCATCTTTGTTCAAAGATATCTCTGAGACGATCAAAGATGAAAAGCTGAAATTTTGTACATTACCTCATTAGTGTACAGGGACACATTTTTACCAATTAGAAATTTCTTTTACACGGGGTCGTAAAAAAAAAATTAAAAGTGTAACTTTTTGAAAATTAACGAGAGGAATTTTTTCTTAAAGGAGTCTTATTTCGCACCTTATTTTGAACACTTTTTTTCAATTTATATTGCCCACTTATCTCCAATAGATAAAGATTTAAAGCCCGTTACCACCTTTTGGGCACACCCTGAATATATATTCCTTTTAGAGTCTTCACGTTGACTACAGAATAATAAATAATTAATTTATAAAACAGAAATAACACAAAATAAAATAAACATGTTCAGGTTAGAAGTTCAGAAAATTAGTAATTTTATTGAGCATAAAGCAGTTTACTTGAAAATGTTCGAAAAATCAATACATTAATTATTAATAATAATAATAAATTTTTATGGGAGAAGATGGCCCAAAATGATTCCAGCGGGCAAAACGATCCATATGTGTTTTCTTAGATAAAGGTAGCGCTATCTACCGGGTAACCCATAAACTAGATGTGCCAAGTGAAGAAGAAGCAATGGTAGTATTCAAACGGTCACACT
Source organism: Cheiracanthium punctorium (assembly GCA_038373885.1). NCBI lineage: Eukaryota > Metazoa > Arthropoda > Arachnida > Araneae > Cheiracanthiidae > Cheiracanthium > Cheiracanthium punctorium. Next base: position 487,139 of record JAWZYV010005452.1, read on the forward strand.
ATTCGCGTCCAGATGTAATTCTTCGAAAATTTGGGTTTTATAATATCTGTATTAAGGTAAGCACTAACTTCCCTATTTATTTAGATATACAGTCTTTCATGTACAGAAATATGGCTTGCTTTACTGAATGGAGTATTTTTAGATGGGGATTACAGTTGCTAAGTTTGTTATGTTTCTAGGCACCATTCAGTAATATGACCTAAAGTGGGCAGCCATATTGCCGGATAAAATGATCCATCAACTGAAGAAACTCCACTACCGGGTCCTACCCAACATGGCAGCCCTTCAGCCATTCTCAAAACACGCGTGACTCCCCATTACATTATTTACTTTATTTATGTGTTTATTGTAGTCCATAATTTTTGAATTAAAATTTTGAAATATTCCATTTTACTGTTCGTAACACTTTTATATTTTAAATTTTTCATAAAATAAACTATGCATACTATATGATTGTAAAACTTATTTTATTTCATTATGTATACTCATAATTTCTTTTACATCTTTTATTTTGGCTATAAAAAGCAATTTACAATTATTTTCAAATTAAGGATCATTTTGCTCTTTGGTAGAGGGTAAAATAATCCTTCGGGCACTTATTCAAAATTCTGTTTTTTTCATTAATCAATGTGCTTTAAATATATTATTAAACTATATTTGTGATGCAAACTATAGTGTAAAATATGATAGCAAAGAGCCAAAGTTTTCTTTAAACCTTTATGTTATTTTATGTAAGTTTATCCCCTTAAGGGGATCATTTTAGGCTACCTTCCCCGAATAAATTTCTGCTACGTTCCTTGTGTTAAAAAGATTTACGAGTTAATAAACCCTCTAATGTTATTAAAATAACATTAGATGCAAACATATGAGTACACAGAGCATTGCGCTGTTATCACGCACGATTTAATATACATATAATCTCAGAAAAATGCTAATTCAAATCATTAACATACAACTAAAATATGGAAGAACCGAGAATTGGCATACACATTACTGTTAATACTTAAATTAATTGCATTTTCTCGAACACGTTTTAGCGATACACATCTTTTTAAATATGTTTGTAATTTTAATTATTCTGCTCGAAAAATCTTTATGCAGAAAATGATAGATTTTCTCAGCACAAAATCTCGCGATTCTTATCCGCAATATTAATGCGAAGTTCCCGAGTTCTATCCCTTGAGACTTGAGTTACGTGACAAAACTCTCTGGCGCCTGCCCAATAAATGATTACTTGCTATCAATGAAACATTGACTCGTGTAAGATATGTAGTGCACGGCATTTATAACATGTGCATTGGAGAAGAGAATTAATTCTTAGCATCTACATAAGCTTCCGTCCGTCAAAGTTAATTGAAACCCTGTCAAAGCAGGTAGGCTACACTGAAAAGTTGCTTTAAGAAGGCGATTAAAGTATTTGAAAACTTTCAAAGGGGTAAATTTATATATGTACGTGTGTGCATGCATATGACACATGTTTATATAGTTACTATGCTTGTGTTTACGTAAGGGATGGTGGCCTAAAATGATCTCCTTAAGGGGAAAACTTGTGTAAAATAACATAAATGTTTAAATAAAACTTTGGCCTTTTGTTAGTATGCTTTACACTATATTTTGCATTATAAACGTATTTTAATTATATTTTAAACCCACATTGAGTAATGAGAAATATAAATTTGGAAGAAGTGCTCAAAGAGTCATTTTACCCTCATCTAAAGATAAAATGATCTTTCATTTGAAAATAATTTTAAATTGTTTTTTATTGGCAAAAAAAGATATAAATGTAATTATGACTATACATAAAAATGTAAAACAAGTTTTAGAATAAAATAGCGCACATAATTTATTTTATGAATATTTTAAAATAAAAAAGTGTCACAAACAAATAAAAAAGGGTCTTTTTCTCGAAGTTCGTGATTCCGATTTCTTTGGCGACTGTTGGATATCACGTGGACTGTAAGAGAAAGTCATGAATTCATGAATTTTGAGAGCGGTTGAAGGCCTGCCATGATGGCTAGGACTTGGTACTGGATTTTCTTCTGACGATGGATCATTTTACCTGGCAAAATGTCTGATAAGTTTAGGTCAGATTACTGGATGACGCCGAGAAACATAACAAACGTAGCAAGTGTAATTCCCATCCCAAAACACACTCCATTCAGTGAACCACGTCATATATTTGTATATGAAAGACTGTACATTTAAATAAATAGGAAAGTTAGCTTTTGCCTTATAAAAAATGTTACAAAACCTAATTTTTCGAAAAGTTTTATTTAGACGTGTAATACTATAATCGCTTGAATACTTCCATTGTTTCTTCTTCACTTGGCACAAATAGTTCGTGTACCCGTTAGATGGCGATACCTGTATGGAAGAAAACGTATGTGGATCGTTTTGCCCGCTAGGATCATTTTAGGCTACCTTCCCCTACATTTTGAAGTATGAACATTTAGTATGTATGTGCGCCTATACCCATTGGAAAATACACACATATGTACAACGTAAAAAAAATGGCATGAAAATACGAAAAATGTGCTGGCAAATTACACACTATCGATTTTTTCGCATATTCACGGAATTTTAATTCAGTAATTCTAAAATTTTGGAAGAAAATTTTCTGTTCCAGAGAGGAGGTGGCCTTTGATGTACGGAAATTTTCCTGCATTGAAATATATAAATGGAGAATTTCGGTAAAAATTTACAGGGATTTTCCAGTAAATGACAGGTTATTCTTCAGAGTGTATTTATACGGCGGTTCTTCGACACTCATGTACAATAATTGGGTACAGTTAGAAAAATTTTAATCCCTTGTAAAAGGGATGTGATGTTCATGAGAAAAATTTCATAAATTTCCTTTCAGTTACGTCAATAGCAGTAAATGAGACACGCGACCTTAATTATACATATAAAATGTTGAATTTCGAGTGAAAGTGATGGTGTGAGATAACAGTCAACCATTTCAGAAGTTCGGTTGGGTGCAGTATTTGGGAGTAATTGAAAAATTTTTTTTAGGGGGTGGGTGGGTGTAAATTTAACTTTTTCTTACAGCAAAAGAGACGTTTTGCCAATAACAAAAATTAAGGGGTCAAATCATTAGCAGATTTCTAAGCTAGGGATTACAAGAGTCCAACATATGAAATCTATTCAATTTACCAAAGAAAACTTTAAAAATAGTAAATTAATAGAAAAAGGGGAAAGATTTTAAAAACAATTCAATTCACTACTTTATTCCATGTTAATTGGTTAAAACTCAATTTGACGTTGAAAAACCATATATTATAGTTTGTAATAACAGAAATGTTAGTAAAAACAAAAAAGCGGCTTAGAGTAGTCCTGATTGACGGTAGATTGACGGACTGATTTCAGAGATAAGAAATATGTTTTCTTTGTCAGAGAGGAAATGTTAGTACCACTTTTTGTAAGCTGAAGAAAATCTACTGAATATGCTTTTTAAAAGGCCTAATAATGCTTATTCTGTAAGTTAGCTTGAACTTTCTTTCATAAAAGACACAATTGTTTGTTTCTTTCACCACGGTCTACAAAATTCTTTTAAACTGATGCGTTTTCAATAAAGATTTCTCTTTCTTGATTCTTTAATTCCCTTCTCTTAATTTTTTTTCTTCTAGTTATTGCTAGAAGAAAAAAATTCTTTCTAGTTTCGAAGCAAATAGTCATGTTTGTTACATATTAAAATAGCAGCTTAATTAAAACATGCCATCTAAAATAAAATGTTATTTATTTTCGTGATTATATTCTTTATAACATTACTATTTACACAATGCAGATTAGACTAGAGTCATTTATAATATTTTGCACATATTTGCTAATATTTGTACAAGGAAAAACTCGATGATGATATTTTTTTTCAACAACCGGGAACTTGCGGATTAGGCATTGTCCACTACAACTGCACGAAGGTATTGTGGCCGTTTTATTATGGGGGCACATAGAGGGTGGCCAGCGTTACTCCCTATGAAGGGACGGACAAGTTAACATCTACGCCCATGGCTCTTTAGCCACATCACCAGGGTGGCGCACTCCAGGTATGAAAAAGACATCACAGAACTTTTGTAAACACTTGCCTAAATACAATTTTAGAATAACAGTTAACACGTTAGTAGAATTTCATTGTATATGCGTCAGGGCATAGTGTTAAAATGTTCCCCATTCCGGGGGCAATTGTAACAGCTACATTCTTTATTAATGACGCTGAAAAGCCGCAGGATATTTTTAGTCAACAGAGAGATGACCAGACATAGCAAAGAACAGGGCACCCACTACAGGAGATAAAACTAGCCAAATTGCAGTAAACCCAGATTATTAAAAATTAGTTCAGCAGAATTTTAACTTATGTGAGTCCATATTTAGTGAAGAAAGAAATAAAGTACTGTACGTGTATAGGAAAAACGTTAGGCATAGATGCATATAATTTAGTGTAAATGATTTGCATGAGAAACAGATGTTTCGTAACAGCTAGGAAAGCGAAAAAAATTCAACAGACTTATCATTGTCATTGAGCAAAGGGTGAAAGAATAATTTAAGTATACAATTCAGATAGCTCAGCAGTTAACTGAAACTGAATATGTGGGAAAAGGCGTAAAGCAATTTTTTTTAAATATGAAGTAAATTAAAATGAGAAGAGAAATTAAAGTTAAAATGCTTGATTTAAAATATATTAAATTTAAGAAATATGAAACAAATGATAATTAATATAAAATATGTGTGTACATCACAAGTGCAAATATATCTGGCATAATATTTCTAATTGTATTCTTTAAAATCATCATACTACAGAAAAATGATATCAATGAGCTACACAATAGAGAGGCAATGCTTTGAGGAAAAAAAAATAATAACTAAATTTTTTTTTCAAGTCCGGAGCTTCCCCCCATCTCCAAATAACCCCACATTATCTATCATTTCAGAGGCGCATACATTTCAACTGATTTCGTTGCAGTTTCTTTCCTTGAATTATCAGAGGAAGCTATGTCATGCGGCCATCACTTGACAGTGATAAGAACTACTTCATGCATAACTATGAAATGCTACAATTGACCCGTGATACTGTTGACTCTAGTCTCCCCTACACCTACGATCAATACAATGCAGTATAAATTTCGGTTCTAGTATGTTTCAATCAAAATTGCCAGATGCAGATGTTTACAGCTTGCATCATAAACATGAGCCAGAGTTGATCTCTTACAAGCAGTCTAAGACAAAATATATAAGCCGTAATCATAGCCATTAAAGCGGTTACTGCATAAAGAAAATTCATTTCATAAAAATCAGAATAGGTTAGATTCGTTTCGATGTAATGCTTTTTGTTCCAGTTACAAGATATATGGAAAGTAATTTGCAAATCATTTTAAAGATTGCGTAGAATTTATAATACTCGAGTCATAAATAATAACTTGAAAATTTGAATATTTTCCTTATAATTCACACACAAACGTCAAGGCTACACAAATATTTCCATTTGGCTGGGAAGACTAACATTTCTGGAATCCTTTTTATTTTTACTCCGATTGATGCATTTATTGTTCAATACTTTCATAAAACCACAAAAAACAACAGAAATTGGAGATGGGGCAGGCTGTTCGTCCTGTCCAAATCCTCCACGAACAGAATAAACACTGTTAAGAAAAATAAATAGAACGTTGAATTTTTCTCGCAATATTTCATGTTTTAAAAAAACAAATACATTTTTTTCTTTGAAATACTTAAAAGGAAATATACGTTAAATCTGATAAAAGACAAGGACATATATGACTGCAAAAGATTCAGTTCAGAGGTAATGCACACACGAGAACATGAATATTTTAAATAAACTACATAAACAGAATGGTGGCAGATATAGCTCGAGGTTTCGCAAGGGATACAGAAGCTTTCTCAGACTGTGACGTTTCCTCTTATTCAGAGATACATCTCGTTTTTAAAAAGTCACCCATGACAACGCTTCACTGAGAAAAATCATTTTTCCGAGTTGAAGTGCCGGTGGGAAAAGTAAAACAGAATAAGTGGTCTTTTCGAAGAGTTCTGCGTTGGTAGCCACTTTAAATTTAATACATTTAGTTTCGTGAACCTCCATTTTGAAGATGCATCGTTGGACAAAACATACGAGTGTTTGTTAGGATAACTATTGTTATTTAAAAGTAGAAGATTTTTGCTTGTTATAGGAAAATTATGATTTTTGTGAAACATTGAGTAAAATATCTGAGCTTAGGAAACTGAACCAATGGTATAACTTATGGAACGTGAAAACGTACTAAGAAAAAGTTCAGGGTTTGCTGAGAAAGGGCAGTTTTTTAAGACAACTGCCCGGAATCACTTACATTTTCTCGTACTAAATTTCTATATTAAGCTTTGTAACATGTAATAACAGTACGGATTACTTAAAAGTCATATTTATACCATATTAACTATGTGATTGTTTATAGAGATAGTTAAACTCCATAAATACATTCAAAAACTGATCTATGATTTTCGCATGATCTAAAATAATACTGTTGTAAACATATTATATCTTTAGACTGTTATACCCTCTCAAAAAAACATTCGAGTGTTAGCGAAATCTCATACGTTGGGTTTGCGAATATTTAATTAGTTTTTGAAAAACACACAACTCGACAGAAATATGAAAAATTGTAATTATGCATAATCGTATTCGTATTTTATGATAAATAATTTTTAATATACGAAACCACCAGAGGAAATTTCACTTTTATTCAATTTTTTGAGAGCGTGTAATTGTCCCAAATTTTATGAAGAAAGCAAAGCTATATCAATTGGAAAAAGGGAAATAATTTCAGTACCAGAGAGCTTGTTAGTTTAATTGAACTGTATGAGAATTTCGTTATCTCTCAAAGTCTATAACAGACACGAAATGTATAGTCCAATTGACTTAGATCAAAATAAAGTGTAATATAAACTCCTGACTAATAAGAAAAAAGGCAACAGTGAAAGCTAACTTACCTGCATACTTTGAAACTTCGGTGAAAGTTGAATACACACGATATACCACACCCAAAAGCTCTCATTTAAAAATGTGTTAAAATACGTACCTATTTATAGAAATTTATAAAATTTTGCGGTACTGCACTGAAGTATCAATGTTAGTAAAAGCGTTAGTTGAAATATAAAAACAATGTAAAATTTCAGAGCATTGTACGAAAGTCACAAATAGAGGAAGAAAAAAAAAAACAGGTAGAAGCGGATACACACTAATGTCAAAAACTTCCAAAAACCAAAAGTGAGTTTTTCGTAACTTATTGTGTAAATGAAAGACCATCTATGAAATGAGAATACTTTTGAAATTAAAATGATGTTTAACAGGTTCAGTAGCTATCAAAAAGTTAGCTTTTCAGGACATGAAATAAAATCATTAAATAAGGCTTTTTCCAATTTCAATTTAGTGCTTCTAGTATTTTCAAAAACTCTTAACAAAACAGACAAATTCATTTTAAACGAAATCTGAAGCTGCCGTCTTCCAAACTTGTGCACCGTCGCTAAAAAAGTTATGTTCTTCTTAAATTTTCCGATAAAAATAGCGACGCTCGCTAAGTTGAACCAGCGTTTTACCTTTAGCACATCGAAAAGTCCATGGACAAGAGAAAAAGAGTGATGTTAGAAAACAGAAAAAAGTTCCCTCATGAAATCAAGTTGTTCCAAGAACGGAAAAAATCTGTTTATGCAGCATTAGAAATGAGATGGAAGACATTTTAGTTGCGTCTCAGAATTACGCGTTGTAATGGTGTACGTGCCCTATCTTTTGCTTTTTTGAACATACACAGCCTCTAAATAAATAATCCTACTTAAAAAGCAGCCTAAAGATGGGGATGATTTTTCTCAAACACGATTCAAGAATTGACGTACATCCTTTACTTTCATGAATAACGCAGATTCTTTTTTTAATATTTTAAGCACAAGTTTTTGTATCTCTCTTTACTTTGTGCAAAATACATGAATGTTATCGATGAGCATTTTCTATTTGTAGTGAAATGTTTATCTGTTAAAAGAATGAAATTTCCTCCATCGTTGCGAAACGTGATTTGAATGTATACAATGAATCCAAGGAATCTAACTGCGGGAGGAGGGATTGATTGTAATTTTTACATATTACACTTTTTAAAAACTATTTCAAACGATACATCTCACTGGAAAAAAATATAAAAATCTTCCTTTAAAACTTCTAAGCTTCTACTTTATTTTGCATGAAAGTATTTTCACAGGCTTTACAGAAAGAAATATTTCGAATCGTTAATTAATTTTGAAGTCTGTATATTCTAGATAAGTTTTTAATTGTAGAAGCTTCCTAAGTAACGAAAATTGGAATTTGACATTTCAAATCTGTTATATTTTATAAATTTTGCAATAGATACGTAAATATAACCAACCTTGTATTATTTTCATTACTCTGTGTGAAGTGCGAAACTTTTTTACGAAAGTTACTTTGATCAAGTTGGTGCAACATAGATGGTGCTTCGTTGCGAATAAAATTTTCTGTCCTTTTTTTAATGGATGAATTTTAAATAAGATGTCTCCCCGCTGAAAAGCAATCAATATTGCACAGCGATTTAACAATACAATAATGTGGTACATTCTGTGCAAAAAGAGGAATCTAAGTATTTAGAGCGGAATACGAATGGATATTAAACACACACGGATCCATAGAGGCTTTCCGAAGAAAGCAATCGGAGAGGGAAAAGAAAACCGAAAGCATGAACACCCCGCCAAAACACCTTTTTTAGCAAGCCATGAGGTCTATTCTCCCTCAGTTGTTCGAAGCTAGTCAGTGCTTTCTTCTTTCCCGGCCCAGTTGTTGGTTATCGACTGCTCTGACTGACCTGTTCCTAACCTCTTTCAGCTAATCATAGCTCGTTAATGCTCCTCCCTAAGCTTCCTATACTCAAAGCGGAGCAGAGTTAACGACTTGGCTTTTCAACTGATTCGGGGAGAATCGACCCCCATATAACGTCACTAAACTGGAATCCAAAGAGCAAGTACAAACGTAAGATTCTAGCTAACCCTGGCAACAACAGGTTTGACATGCAGAGGAATAAAATTTGATTTTTCGTGCACGTGTGAAAATGAATTATTAGCATATGTGTAGCTGTTTGAAAATTATTTTTTAATTTTTGCTTACTAAAATGCTAAGTCCGTGCTTCATACCTTCTTCAAATTCTGATTATAAAAATAATCCGAAAGAAAAGTATACACTTTCTCTAAAAATCAAGAACTCCCCCAGGAAAAAATTCGAGTAACACATCGGAAATTTTTTTTAAACCTTCTATACACAGCAAAGTAAGTTTTATTACTTTATATAGATAGTCCGAAGGGTCTAGGAACCATATTTCATTACAACTGCTGTTTGACTTTAGGAAATAGATTTTGAAGTTAATAACTCCCTAAATTCTAGAAGTATGAGAACAACTTTATTTCCAAAAATCTTCCAAATATTTTGATTGTACATTCAGATATAAATAACTTAAAATTTTAGTTGTCGGAATTAGATAACACTGCAGGTTACTAAATTTATAAAATTGTAAAAAGAAACTATTGTGAGCATTTTTCTGAAATCTATTAAATACAACGCTAAATTTAGCTGTCCATTTTGATTTTATTAAAAACTTGGATAGGGGCCAGTTAATATTTCCAAAACAGGACATTGTAACTGTAATGCATATTACATCACTGTAAATAAACTGTGTACTGATTTACAATCAGATTTTTCAAAGAACAAAGAACATCGTCAAACAGCTGAATCTATTTCTGTGTTTTAGCTAGATGACTACGATCTTTTAAAAGCTAAAAAAGCATATGAAAATCTTCACCAGGCAAACATTACTCATAAATAAGTTATTTTGGTATATATAAATATATTTATATTGTGAAAAATAAAACAATAAAATTGTATCATCACGTATACAACTAAAAGAAAATAAAATCCCACATCGGTATGGTATATATATATATTCACCCACATATATACAGTGTGTCTCCCCCCAAAAGCGTACAAATTCTACGGTATCGATTAAAGTTTTCAAAACACGAAATCTAAAAAAGTAAAAATTTAGATTTATAAATTGCCCCCTTTTAAATTTTTAGTAAAATGTGCCCATACAATTATTAGATGATTTACAAAATTTCAGCATCACATCTTAAAAAAAAGGCTTAGCGATACGAAAATAAATATATGTTGACTTAAACCACTTTCAATGGCTATCGAATTAAAATGTCCCACTGGAAAGTCTCCTTACACAAATTACGAAAGGAAAATGATTGCATCAATGCATAATAATATTTCTGCCACTCGTAATCTTGTCGCCTTACCGACTTTGTTTGAACATATCTCTTAGCCTTTTTATGATAAAAGGCTTAATTTTGCATTATATTTTGAACATATTTAAGGAATAAAATCCTAGGTGAATGTTTTTGGGACACCCTGTATATATATGTACGTATTGTATAATTGAGTAATAATACTTCTTCAATGAACTGAGATGAATGAAAGGCCGATCATCCCTATAGAGTGATATCAAGAACTTGTGGGTTCAGTAGGTAGAAACCAATAACCGATATTCATGATCAATAAAAATATTAAAAATCATTTTTTATCGGAGTTTTCGAAAATTTTAAGGTTTTGAATAACAAAAGCAGTAACACTGAAAAATATTTTGCATCTTAAATAATATTCATAACTGTATTGTAGTACTATTTTAACAATACAAAATTGAGGAGAACTTGTAAATAATATTTTTTAATAAACATGAATTTTTCCAGATCACAATTAAACTTCAGTTTACTGCAATTTCTTTCTTTCTTTCTTTCTTTTTTTTTTTTCGATTTCACAGTGTTCGATCAACCAGTGCGCTTTGCAAAGATCCAAAATATACTTTTATTTAAAGTATTTATTATAGTATATCTTTGACAGCGCGCTATATTAGAAAAATTTTATTAATTAACATTCGCAATCTACTTAGGTCAGTGATAGAATCTCCATTACCTTAATACATATTCATAGTGAAGCATTTTTATTCTTCTCGAACACTCTTCCCTAAAAATAAGTTCGAAATATTACTATTCAGAGCAGCATTCTTTGCTATCATAATATATAAATGCAAACGTATTATTTACAATCCGTGCGTGTGACATATTTATCAAGCTCAACCCCAGTAACCATATTTCTTCCAATTTTCGCCCTTCTCATTATGCAAAATTTTTATGTTTAAAAAAAAAGAGCTTTTTTTTTTCCTTTGAAGCACATAACAACCACATCAAACAGTTTCCTCCTACTATCGCCGTACGGGCGTTGTCTTTTCAAAATGCTTCACCAGACAGCACAACGCCGAAATTTTATCCAGTTAAGACATGCATTAGGATGGACGTGCTGTTGTTCTTCTACTGAATTTAGCTCCGGACTTTCTGCCCACTGAGGATGGCTGGCCACCGTTTTAGTATTCCGGTTCGCACGTCTCCTTCATGAAGAAATGTAAGTAGCTCCGTGAAGAGAAGGCGGGATGCGCAAATGAAATATGTGTTTGAATGAATAAGGGCAATATTAAACAAAAATCTTTTATTACCACTGGATCCGATTCATTCCGGCACAGAGTTGAATATATGAAAGAAAAAAGGGTGTTTGTAAAGGATATTGCCGGAAGTTATCAGACATGTTGGGAATGTTATTCGGGAGTTAACCAGAATATTTATGTTATGAGGTTCATCATTTACTATAGGTTTAAATAATTTAATACTTTCACTAAAGCCGGCTACACAAACAAGTGACAAACATGTAAGAAAGATATATCTTTGTGCAGATGTTTTTAAAGAACAGCACATTCGCGTTATATCGTTAAGTACCACTGAAACTCCGAACACAATACCGGCCGATTTCGACAGATTAACTAGTTGAGTATATTTTATAAGCATAGAAAGGCAAATGAGGGATTGAATTGTGCATTTTAGTTCTTTTTATAAAGATGGCATCAAGAATTTATTATACTAAAATACTTTTTAACACGATGCATAACGACATCTTAGTTTGAAGTAACTTTCCTAAAAGATATAGCTTGAAAACAGAATATACAACATTTTTTCAAGAAACATTTAAAAAGTATACATATATGAATTTAAATATTTAATGTAATAGACGGACATAAAATAACACGATGCCCTGATGGTAATTTGTACGAGAAATTCTAATAAATGTTTATTATAATGCACATTGGATTATGCAGTTTCGGTTTTCATAAATAAAAAATAAAGTAAGGGAATATGCACATACACACGCACACACATACACAGGCCCTCAGACAAACTTATTAATGGGGAAATTTGAGCTCATTTGCAATTCGATTTAACAGTATTTCATCATTTAGAGACACTCCACGTATTTAATTAAAAGTCAACTGGATGTTAAACGAGATTAGATACAAAGTTTCAAGTTTGAAATATAGTTTTCTCAATGTGCAAATATCTACTGTTTATTCCTTATACCCAGTGATGGCTGGTATTGCTCATAGACACACATACACACCAGTTAGCTCGAATTCTCTCATCACTGATGTAATTTACTTATTATCCTCATTATTATTATTTCTTAATGAAGTACAGTTTAAAACTCAAATATATACAAACGGATACTTTGACAAAACATTATTTTAATCTACTTCCACGTCTCAATATTTGCTCGCCTTACTCAAACAGCCCACTTGAAGCTAATTTTTAGCTTATTTCGCAGCTATCCAAACCTACCAGCATCGGAACGAATTCAGACTAATCAAAACACATTTAATCAGTTCACTGCCTTGATAGACTGAATAATCTATCGAAATATCGATCCAGGAAGGGGGGGGGGCGATGGCGGAATCGAATTCTTACCCCTCATCTCTGCGAAGTCCTCCCCCCCCCCCGTTCCCTCACTTCCGACTCTGAGAGGGACTTTAAACTGGACACGACACAGTGTGTTGGAAGGGGCTCCTACGATAATAATTTTACGTCCTTTTGCGAAGCGAAGAGTGGAGATTTATGCATGCTTTACCCAGCCTAAGTTAACTGCCAGGGAGCTTTATTTAAACGATACTAGGCGCCTTCCAGACAGATAAAATATTTGAAAATTGTTCGGATCAAGATAATCGATTTTCTCCGGCTAGAGGTAAGAGAAATAGCTTCTATTTCTATCCAGCTAAGATTTTAAGACTTAAGAAGAATTTAAATGTTAAAATAAAAAGTAAGAGTCAGATGTTCGAAAAAATTCAGAATGTACCAAAAAGTATTTAGTAAAGATTTTAAATATTCAATGCTTTGGTAAGTTTGGATCGCTTTAGCAAATTTTACAATACAATTCGGTGCTTATGAATTTTTTCTGAGAGTTTTAGCGGTAGCTCAGCGGTAACATTTCTAAGTGTAAATACTATAGCGTGTAAAGAAAAATTTTAATTTTAAAAAATCCTGTGATATGCAATTTATTCCTTTTTTTGGAAGTGTTAAAGCAATGCCTTTTGGGAAAAAAAAAACCACATAAAAAATTCAACTCATGTATGCTCAAATGAAACTGGAAATAGATTTATCCTTCTGTTAGTTCACTATAATTTTCCGATTTGATCATTAAAGTTATGATTCAGATTAACTTAATAACAGAGAAGGATACTCTGGCGATAAAAGATTACATAGCCTAAAGAGTTTAGGCTATATTAAACATATTATGCTTGCAATATGTTTACTTTACAAAAGTGCAAAAATGCCCTTCTAGCATGGACAAACCTACAAAAGCTAATTGCATTTAAAATTCGAATTTTTTATTAAATATTTACTGGTTTTGAAAGGAAGGCATCTCTCGAATAAAATATTAAAACAATCAAAACAAGAAATTGTTTTCCAATCTGCTTACAAAAGAATATAGTATTAGTACAGAATAATAGGTAAAAGTCTTGTTTTTCATTAGATCTTAGGTAACCCCAAATGCACGAAATAATAGATGGCGTACGAAGGTAAATTTTTGTGTTTACACATTCCAATTGGTTCTTCACTTGAGTTACCTTTGACAAGTGAGATTATTAGCATCGGAGAACAGCAGCTGTTCGAAGAACTTGGTAAAAATATCGGTAACTCAAGAAGAAATATTTTTATAATACGTTACTGTGTCAGTAACTCGACTTTAAACAGCATAAAAAGAATTAGGTAAACCGGAAACTAATGTCCTTTCTTTAAATAAAATTCAAACAAATAAATTTTCAACAAGTCTTGAATTACAAACAAACTGTGCTAATGTTAGTTAAAATTTAAAGCTAGAAATTTATAGATAACATTTATTTTTCTTAAAAAAAATGGCCACCATCATCCTTTTTTCACGTCTACCCTCCTTGGAGGATTATACTCGAAATATTTTGAAATCGAATTTTAGGTATTCGTGAGTGTCGTATTTTACAACAAGAATTTTATGGATATCTCTTTTCTTCTTTGAGATCACGCAGGTTATGTAAAAAGAACGTTTTGCCGCCATATCCCACTTAAGTTACGAATCTTAGAAAATGCTCTCTAATCTAGCTCCTACGCTAAAAAATTTACGTACGTGGCAAATTTTGCATTATTAGTTTTAGTTGTTTTGGCTAGGCAAAATATTGATATACGAAGAAAATGGCATTATTTTACGGTACACTTAATATTACATTTGAGTTCTTCAATATCATATTTCAATTCATTAAATAAATATTTCTATCTATTTCCCCAAGAGTCTGTTAGGCTTGAACTGTGTGAAAACAGAATTTTAGATTGTCATGTAATACTTTACCCCCAGTTAAGTGCGATACGCATCCAAATGGAATCATCCTACAAAGTACATGCCTCATAATGATACTTTAATTAAAGTAATTGACTGTTATGTAGAAAAGCTAGAGAGTAATATCAACATCTTGTAGGGAACAAATTTTGTATGTACATTTTATTTTATTGCTTCTTTTTTAGCATAAATAAATAAAAAAAAATATATATAAATTATTGAATCTCGATGAAAACTCGCTATCTCATAAGTACACATTTTCCTGAATGAATCGCCTTACAGAAATTTATTCTCTTTTGGCCAATGTATCCTTTTGGCTTTCTCTTTTGGCCAATGTATCCTGTTTCATAAGCTGAGGGATAAAATCATACATTTTTCACTTAGCACTAGGTACGTAATAAAAGGTAATAGTCCTGATAATTAAATCCAATCTTAGAAACCTGTAAGCTTGGTTTCCCTACGTTATTCCCTGAAGTTCTGAAAATTTAATTAATTACGAAGTTTGAGTTTCCTTTAGCAAACATTACTACTTCAAGGAAAAATCATTAAAGGTAAAAAAAGACTTTCTTTGAGTTCTAACAGAATAATTTAGGATTTTTTCTACCATCTTTCTTCAGATGCCTGTTAGCAATGAAACGTTTCACTAACCTTCATCTGGGGACCAATAGGCGAGATAAGGAAATGAGAAAATTATGCAAAAATTTGTGTAGACGTTAATAGTAGTGTTGCTATTTTTATTTACATTTAACCAAGTAAGATTTTATTTGCAATTGCCAATACACCTATTACGGTTAAATTCTATCTGTGAATATGTTCATTAGGGACTAAATGGTACAATAAACTTAAGTAATTTTCTTTAAAGTTTATAAAATAAAGTTTTATAGAAAGGGAAATCTATACTTTCTCATTAGCTAAAAGAATGAACAGTGATATATTTTTTAAATGTATGGTAATCTTATCGCAACTTTTTGAAACCAAACTTTAAAGAAGGAGAGCATTGTTTAAATAAATGATGTTTTATTGTAGAAAGAAATTAGGCTTAAAATACTTTTTTGGGGTAGTTTATGATTCATTTGGAGTTGGATAATTTCGTATTTGAGAAGTCTTTTTCGACTATACATATGATAATCTGAAAATCTCAGTGCATTTATCGAATAAGTTAAATAATATTTAATAATTTTGTTGGAAAAATGTTGCCATTGAAAAAGAATATTTGCATAGCTGATGTTATTATTGTTTAAAAGATATTTTGTCTAATAGCCGAGAATAACTTTTAGCGGTAATTCTAAGAATTTTTAAGACTTTTTTAAGTTAAAAAAACTAATTTTGTGATATACATATCTAAAACTTTGTTAACCTAAAATACTCGTATATTACACTGAAAACTAATCAGTTAAAATCTAAACGTATTGAAAATAATTAAGGTACCCACCTATGTTCTAAAAAATTGAAAAATAAAATGCATTTTAAAGTATTTTTTTCTTGCTTTCAAGTAAATTACAAAGTAAAAACATGTTACAACAAAGTGTAGGCATAGATATAGTATTTTTGTGAAAAAGTTGAATTGTTAGTTTAAAAGGCTTAAGCCAAAAAACTAATATTCATAATTTTTGATTATGAATATGAATGATTATGATACTGATTAGTCATAATTATCAATTATGACAATCAGGTTTGTATTACAAACATGATTGTAATAATCAATCATGTCTATTGGAATTTTTATACATATAAATGACAGTTTTCGTCAAAACGACCTACTATGTAAAAGAAATGTGTAAACACAAGATATTTACTGGCAATGATGTGTACCGAACATGATATTTTTAGAACATTCACAGTTCAAATTATATGAAAAGGCTTGAAAATAAGAAAATGTTTTTCACTTATTTCTAAACTTTATTATATTTCATTTTCAGTACTATGAAAGCTCTACAAATTGAACATGTTTTTGGAAATTTAGCTCTTTTAGATATCTTCTGTATCGAAGAAACTTCCTATGAAGAATTTTTTTTTCTGAGAAAGGCTCTTTTTTTAAATGTAGATGCAGTATGTGTCGTAAAATGTAAATATTTTTATTTTTATCCTCTAAAAACAAAAAGAGTTAGTTTTGAAACGAGAAAAGTTTGGCTTCAAAATAAATACGTATATATTTTACCGAAGTACTTGAAATTGACTATTTAAATGTTAATATGTATAACAAGGAACTGTTTGTATAGCTTATTTATATTGGAAAACTGTCACTTTGCGATATGGTTCAATATTATACCCACACAGATTCAGTTTTTTTCTTTTCTTCATTCATTTAGATCAGTTAGAAAAAAAAAAAAAGTGCAAAATCAATGCACCAGTGACAGAACAGCCAATAAATAATTCCCTACAGAGCAATACGTTCTTCAATGTCTGAAACCTCCTCCCAGGAGAATTTTCCTATAGATCAGGCTGGTAATTAAGAACTTGACCTCGAGAAAGCAAAAGAAAATACTGTCACTACCATTTTCCAAATATCATGAAAACAATTTCTCACAATTTTATTTACAATTTAGTTAATATAAGTATTATTCACATTATGATATGTTTTTAAAGCATATAAATGTAGTTCTGCAGTTCTGTAGACTGTAGAAATGAAACATTAAATTTCAAACTTTGATTTTGCAACTTCCCCCTTCAAGTACGTTTATAAAATATGGCTGCAAGCGTCAAGCAGAGTAAATGTATAGTGATACTACTACTAATAATAATACTTTTAAAAGATTTTAAATGCATTATACATTGAGTACTACGATTGTTTTCGATACAAAAACCATTTAAATATATTTACATTAATTTAGTTATAAGTGATGCTCTAAGGTATTTACATCGTTCCAAATTTATTTATAATACTTTTCAGTCTATAATATTGTTTAAAAATCTAGAAATTATCTAATAATTAACATACATTATAATCCTTTAAAACTCTGTTTACTGTTTTAAATTCTTTGAACTTGTCAGCAATTTATTTAATCTTCTCTCTAAAATGTTTAATTTTATTTTCTTTCAAAATTCATCTTCATTTCAGTCATCAAATAGTAATTTACGAATTGTACGTATCGTAGTTGTATGTTCTGTTGAGGCAAAGCAATGTAAGGGTTATCTGCCTAGGGTGGGGTTGCCTTAATCAGAGGACTTCTTAAGGGAGTTCTAACGTGTGACGTCATAGCTACGTCGCATTCTGCTGGCTGAGATTTCTTCCTCCTTTCTTTGAATTTTAGTGCTTCCAACTGCTATCATACGTAAGAACTTCAAGTTCTTCTAGCTTCTGCGACTGGTATCGAACCGTAGACCCTAGGCGTGGTAGGCGAGCGTTCTAACCACCAGACGGATTCAACTCGGAATGAAATGAGTTTGAAGTGATTGTTGTTTGAATTTTGGAATGGGAATCTTTTATGTATCTAAATAAATAAAATTAGACTTTGCCTGTACAGTTTTTAGTATTAATAAATTTTGCGATTTCTATCCGTTTAAAGCGTTTGGGACTCCAGTACGACCGGGAAAAAAATGCTTGTCTGTCTCGTTCTGTCATTGACGCTTTTTTTAAAATTAGAATTTCACGTATAACTGTTGAAGCGAATGAAATAAAATTTGGTGACATGATAGGTGGTCACTCAACTTAAATTATAGGAATCGAATTAAAAAAAAATTCATTAGGTTGAGATTTTCCGATAGTTGTTTCAAATTGCGTAAATTTTTGTTCGTACATATAATTAACAACAAAAGCGAAAAAAATGAAATTAGGTGATATGATAGGTGATTACTCTACTTAAGCTATAGGCAAAAGAATTTCAAATGTATAAGATTGTGAATAAACGTTCATAAATGTTTATTTTTGTTTATAAAATACAATAATGTGTGAAAACCTATTTAACTGCATAAATAAAAATTTTAGAAAGCTTGACAAGAAGTTTTCACTTCTGACGTTCAGTTCTACGACTGTTATATAGTATATATTTATTCACTTTCATTCTTTCGTTGTTAATTTTATTTCTGATCTCTCGCACGAAGGCATAACCTTATTATCCGACAGAAATATTTTGGGCGACTATAACAACGTTTGGCTCAAATAACCCTTAATAAATAAGATATCAACACGGTTATTGTCTTAATATCACTCGATTGGGCGTGCTTTAATTGTCTACTCCCAGGTTTCGGATGGATCTCCTTCGTACCTTGTCTATCTCTGTTTGACATAGGTAAACATCATTATACGTAATCACTTTGGTAATGTTGACATGAACAGTGGAGGCAATTAAACAGGCGGAGTGATTTACAGCTCGCCATTAAGACTCTCTCATTCTCCTTCGCACACAAATGCGAATAGGCGCTTGAGTATCGAGCGAAAGCTAGCAGCATTCCTGATTACCTTTTGGGTACTAAGAAATGAGAAAATTTTACACGAAACAAGCGTTTTTAATGCCAATTTATAACGCTTCATTAAAGAAATGATGCCGTAGAAAAGAAATTATGCGCACTCAGACGTTCCGAAGAAAGACTCAGCTATTTTTTCCTCATCGTATTAAGGTTTTTTCTTTCGGTTTTTATGATGCGTGGATTATCTCCGATTACTTTAAATTTTGGACATACTTAGGAAAGTTTAAACTAAGAAAAAGTACATATGAAATGGAAACGTTGCATCAAAAGAAAAATGCTAATTAAAAAGCTGTGGATTTATTTAATGTATACATTATTTAATGTAGGGAATAACTGCCATACATGGCTTTCGAGCCAAGGCCGTCCTTAGACAGGGGCAAGTGGGGCAACCGCCCAAGACCCTGCGCTTTTGGGAGTCCCGCACATATAATTATCGTTTTTAGTAAAAATAAAAAATTACAAATATAACATTGTAAATCAGGTAATCTTTTTATTGGCTCAAACCATGATATCACACTAAAAATATTAATTTTAATGTTAGAAAAAAATATCCATCTCTTTGTTTTAACTGAACAGGTATTTTACAACATTTAACACTCCAGTATTAAACTTTTAAAAGGGTTCTTTCTTTTTTTTGTTTATTTGAAATTATACTGTCACTTAGTGGACAGGTCCAAGAAACGTTCAATTTCCGAGAGGTGTCCGGCTTATTGTGCACCTCCCGCAACTTGAGAGCTCAAGATTGTCCAGGGCCCCACAACTGCTAGGGCCGGCCCTGTTTCGAGTACAAGCAGCATTACGAATAGACATGCAAAAACTTGCCTACCTGCTATCTAATATATGCATCAATTTGTTTTTAAGGACCAGTTTACAATCCTTTGTCGAAATCTAAAGGCAATTTAGATTCTCATCAGATATAAGCTTCTGAACATAGACCCCATTCAGAAATTGCCAAAGAACACGGGAACCTCTCATTTTTTAGCTTTAATAATTTATCTTTACTTTGCTGGAAACACTGAAATTTAAGATTAACTAGATTTATTCTTGTTTAATTGGGTTGTTACATAGTGCGTAGCCAGTAGAAAGGTCCCTATTCATAATAAACAGCTACTGACATTAGGCGCAACGTTCTGTTGCGTATTAAATTAATGTTATAATTTTAATACATATAGGTAATAGTTTATAAATGAACCGAAAGTAATGGAACGGTTACTGATTAACTGCATTAAGACTTCTGCAGAATGAGGAGATCAAGCCTTATTTACTTTGGGAGTAAATTTTAACGTTTTGATTACGAAAAGTTTATCAAATGTATACCATTGTTCGTAACAGAGATCAGTTTACTTCAGTTTTAAATAAATTGCATGTTGGTCAGGTATAAGACTCCTTTCACCAAAGCCATTGAAGACACTAAGTTTAACCTTTGTTAATGAATTCTCCAGTACGTAATTTTTCTCGAATTTCCCTTTATCTGTCTATTTATAATTGTTTATACTCTCTTTATAGCTGCTGAGTGCTGTCATGAGATCAACTATTCGGAGAAAGCATCTTATTTTTCGACTTCTGTTATTTTGAGTGGATATCGACGCTTACGAAGAATGTCACAGCTTAGCCCGAAAAAGCAGTCTGTTCTCTTGTGATTTTTGAATTAATGTATTTTATTTGATGACTTTTTTTATTATAAGGAAAAACATCTTGGAATTACATTACAAAATGCATGCTTTTATTCTTAAGATATATTAGATAAATTAAAAGTGGTATTGAAAAGGTGGTGGCGTCAGTGATTAAGGAAATGGATTCAATTTTTGATTCAATTATTTCTCTTATAAACAAATAAAAAAAACGGTATTTGGGACAGTACTTATAGAATGAATCATCTTTTTCCCAGCCTCCTAAAACGACTACATTGGAGTGAAATTTTCTTGAATTACCTACACTTGTGCAGCATGAACTGAAATCTTTCCAAAGGAAATACTAGAAATTTATAACACATTTACAAGTAAAGGAATTGAAAGAAATTTCAATAAAAAAGTAGCGCTCTTAGACAAACACAAAACTACTCTTGTAAGTTCGCTACCCATGTCTCATTTCCAATCACAAAGCTCAGCGGTCACAAAGCAATATATAATTCTCGCGACTGAGATACGACTAGACAGTAGGCACCAAAAGCAGACTTATAATGTTGGATAACACGTGCTTCATCTGCCGCATGAGCTTTCCGGAAGAGCTTCTCATCCGCTAGTCCTATACGTGTTTGACACTGGCAAATGTCATTCTATGTAATCACTCTAGTAATGTTGAGATCGGCAGTCAGAGCAATTAAAGTGCACGACTGACATATAGCCTCCATTACAGCTCTTCATTTTGCCTGGTGAACACGCACTATGTAGAAAGGGAGACAGTACTACTGTCTGGACTCAAGTTGGCTGGCTTGGCACGCTACGCCTTTTCTGAATGATAGGGAACATTCAGAAACTGACATTAAAACAGTATTGTTCATCTCAGCAACAGACAAAATATGTCTGTTGCTGAGATGAGGGGAAAAACCTGCAGTTTAAGATAAATGTGGAGCATTATTTCCCCGCTTTCGCCTTAATAAGACAATTTATGTAGCTATGAAGTATTAATAAATGAAAAAAAAAGTCGACGAATTTGCACGAAAGTTTATTTGAATAAAAATAACAGGAAGCTTTTTTTAAAGAAAAATTAGAAATAAATAAATGCATCGACTTAATTAAAACATGTACTGCATGTGTTCAGAAATATTGGTGTAAATGATATTGGTGACACTTGTCAGATTTTTAGTATTGCATTTAGTGTTAATGGATATGATAAAAGTCTGTATGTAGCACTCAGTTACTGTTATTATAACTTATATACATTTTTCAATAACGCATTTTATTTTAAATAGAACTGATGGCTGGAAAATGCATGATAATATAAAGATTATCAGATATATTTAAAGTGTTTTTCTTATTTCTGAAATAATTCAGTTTTCTCCCCCCACTTCATTGAAACTATAAGGGACTACCGTGCTAAAGTGTTGAACTAGGATGAACTGTAAATTTCTTTTATAGTACTTTTAGTATACGGCCAGTACCACTCAATCTTGTGTTTCCGAATATGTGTGACTATGTTTTCCACGAAATAATGAAAACTATTACGTAAGTATTGTACTTGTATTGCAGTTAATAAAGGTTTTGGCCAATCAGATAGAAATCGGTTAATCTTCTGAACAAAAATTAGTTTTTCTCTGATTATGAAAAACTAAAAATGTCAGCTTTTGTATTCTATCGCACACCTGTAATTGATTTTTACATAAATTATTGCATTTAGCTGCTAACAGTTAATTTATGTTTTCTTCTTAGTTTAATGTTATATATAATGAAAGAACATGCAAGTACATGTTAAAAATATATAATTTGTTCTTAACAGTTAAAAACAACTGCAAAATTGTGTATTTTTTATTTATATAATCTGACTTGATAGTCAAATTAGTTTTATATGGCAAAAAGTGGGTGAAAATTTATATGTGAAATTCCTGAAATGCAATATTATAAGATAATATTAAAAAGTCTTAGTTGTTGAAACAATTTATTTGGAGATTTTGCAACATATCGGCTCTAATTGAATATAAAATTATGCCTGAAATGCAATTATAAAACCAAAGAATATAATACAAAATTAGAACTTTTAACTCGAGTAAATAAAATTATGTAGCACCATTCCCGACATCATTGCCCCATTTTTATCAGTGAATCAGCCTTTACTTAGTTATACAAAGCTGCACATAATATAATAAAGAACAGTTACCCCCTTTTTTTAAACATTCAAGCATATTTTAGACAGAAAAATTTAGAAACGCTTTATTAAAGAAACAAAATTATCAAGTACTCATTTCTTTGAATGTCCGACACCACGTGATTAGAGAACATAAATCAGAATGTTATAAATCAGAAACATCCTTTCATAATCACTAAGCTGTTATAATGGGATTTAAAACATAATGGAATATAAGGAATATGAAAAGAATAAGATGATCTCATTATCATAACATTCAATTGATTTCTTTCTTAAATCATTTATCCTCATTTACAGCCGATCCCATCAGCAGATTAGAAAGAGTAAGAATATTGGAACGAATGATTAATCCAAGGCGTGAAAGGTGTCATATTTCTCGACAAATTGATTTCTTTTCAAGATGGTTTTTATCATTCGAAATCCATATGTCATGGTCTTTGCATACCAAGAAAGTATATCTGAACATGTGGAAAAGCAGCTGATTTTTTTTTTTTTTTTGCATATTAAGAAGGCTTTCTTAGAAATTTTCAAACACTCCAAGGTTCTTTTACTATTATATGATTAATATTAGGATCCCTAGTAATATGAGAAATCCTAATATTAGGAATATTAGGAAATATTAACTAACGGTTTTAATCAAGACAGAACTAGTGTTAAATATTACAAGACATCAGAGAACACGCCCTCTTAAAATCTTAATTCAACTGTTTCAAAAATGAAGTTTGGGATACTTTGAAATCTTCATTAATGTCCTTTGGTTGACAAATACAAACAAACAGAAAATTTGATTGAATCGTTGCATTTGCATAATTTTTACTTATAGTCTAAATAAAATTTTCAAGGTTTAAGTTGCTTGATTAAAATCCTTATTTCATAGAAAGGACCCAAAGACATTTTTCGCAGTTTTTGTGAAGCACCATTTGTTTTGACAAAGAGAGGCAACAGATAAACAGGGAGACACTTTGGAAAAAGTTTCATACTGAATAGTATAATGATTAGATGTTGTAAAGCATATGAATAAAAATATCTGTACAAACGTTTCAATAAAAGAAGATTCATTCTAGGCAGTCCTCGATTACTCTATAACAGTGAGTCCTGAAGTGGTCCATATGGACTCTTAGGGGTCCAAGGAGGCTATGCCAGCAAGGGCTACGCGCAAGGAGGCTATGCCAGCAACAGAAACAATTGGGGGTCCATAAGATGTAAAACAGTATCCACGAGATAAATTATTTTTTTCTTTGAATAGAAAACTGATATCCAGAATATACGTGGAGCAATAGAAAGAAAGCAAAACGGATAAAAATATCCTTAAATATCCTGAAAAAAACAGCTGCAAACGAAGGGAAAATTAAATATATATATGTATAAACCTGTCGAGGATTGCATTCACATACAATGTTAAGAAAGCAAGCAGATATATCTTCGCCGTTCCTACAGAAACTTTTAACATGGCGCGAAATCGCTTCTGTTTTGGCGCAGTACCGAAACTGTACATTTTAAAATCTAAAGCAATATATAGTGGAATACATTTTGCTTTTATCTGAGTGCTTTGGAGTGAACTGGGGAGAAATTTCCCCCCTAATTTCATTCTGTCTTAGAACGCTCGAATATTTCCACGAAAAACGGAAACTATCATCAAGTGGTCTATGAGATAAAAAAAAGTTTGGAAATCTCTGCTCTGTAATATAATATATTTTATAGCCTTTTTTATAATTATGACTAAACAGATTATTTAATTTTACATATAAGCATACGATAATAAAATTTAAGTTACATAAATTATTTATTTATCATAAATGTTGATACTCCAAGCTTTTTAATGTCTTCCCGTATGTATGAGGGTAAGAACATATGAAAAATTTCCGTATGTATTAGTGCACCGTTCTTCTGAAATGAAGTCCAATTTCACGTGAGAGTCAAAAGTACAAAGTATTATATCTTTCTAAAAAGTATGAGTATAAATGACTAAAGTATTTGATCAGTATATATATATAGCAAAATATAAAAAAAATTATTTTAAAATAAATAACACTGAAATATATATTCGCTTTTATCAAATTAAAATTTAAAAATAATCTAAAATGTTTCAAATTTTCATAATTTGTTCCACCCACAGCCATCTACGCAGTTTGGTGAAGCGAAATTCACATTTTCCACTTAATTACAACCAGCCTAAAAGACATAAAAATATAATGGTTATATCAACAGATAATTATGAAAGTTATAAAGCAGTTACTAGGTGATTACTGTCTGAAACTAGGCGAAAACTGCCATATTCGTAACCCAATTGGCAACTTTTAAAGAACTTCCTGCAGCAAGAAAGAAAAATGCGCTGTTCGTGATCCATTTGTCTCTCGGTCATAAATAGATTAATGGATGAAAAAAAAGGAAACAATTTTTTTTTTTTTGAAAATTACTTCCTCGAAGTAGGACCCTTCAAACTTTGTTCCTAATCTTAAATTTTACATCCATAAACGGCGGATAAACTGTAACAGAATTTTGAAATAAAAATTGTTAAAACACTCTAATACCTAGAACGAAAAGGGGAGGGGGGGGTTGGATGTCTGTCCACGGTCATTTGTGCCTCCCTCACAGCACGCGGGTGGCAATGAAAACCAGTCGATCTAAAATTCCGAAAACAGAAAATACTTATAAAATTAGCGTACGTGGCGCGCAAAGCTACGTGCGAAATGCCTTAACTGGGGGAACACGTAAATAAGTAATCGAAGTTTAAAAAACACCCCCTATGGAGGCTGGGGCTGCCTATGGGAAAAAGAACGTTAACGCTGTTAGCCGTTGGTTGGACAGAAAGGTGGGTTGAGGTGGAGGGTGTATACGTGACTGTAAGCGTGATCGTTGTGTGTGTGTGTGTGAGAGAGAGAAAGAGTGTTGGCCCATTACCGAGATTGCGTCGTCTGCGTTTCCCTGAAGAACGAAAATTTTGGAAGCGAAAACCTTTAAACTCATATTCATCATTCAGTAAGCGAAGAAAAAAAAGAGGAGGGGTTGCTAAGAATGGTGCGAAAGCAACCTTGTGGATTCTCCTAAGAGAGATTATGTCATTTAAATTCTTTATGGCCAGCTATCGCTTAAGATATTTATTCCCACTAGAGTTGCCGGATTTTCTTTTAATAAAAAGAAAATAGTGTTGATGTGTATAAAATACATATTCTTTCAGAGAATTTATCAAATAATAACGATGTAGTAACAGCACATTGAAGTAAAAATATTAAAAATGAATTCCAGCCAGTATTATGCATGTTAAGTCCCGTTTCACACACACACAATTGGAATATGTTGTTTTAAATGCGATTCTGCGCGTTTTGCAGGCATTAATTAAATGATTTTTACCTTACAATTATATTATCCATCAATAAAGATTGTTTAAGCCTTATCTTCTGTTTATGTTTATAATACTTTAGCAAGAGTAAGAGCTTATTAAGACAAATTTGAGTGCTTATGGAGAATAATCAGAAAGCAGTATAAAAAACTTTTATAATAACTATTTTACTTTAGCAATAAAAATTAGTTACCACCTGTCTAAAAAGTTTTAATGAAAATGCATTTAAAGGAAGCTTTAATTATCCGACGCTAATACATGAACGTCTATTTCACTTCCAAGTTTTGAATAACGTTTGCTAATACCCAACTTTTTTCGTTTATAACTTAACTGATTCTATCTCACAACTGCTTAACATTTTCGATCTTAATCAGAAAGGTATATCTTTTAGAATATGCTTAAATAAGAAGGATCTCACCAAAGTAAAATTATTTATTTTGGAAAGTACAGAAATCACAGCAAAGGAATGAATTTGGGATCCACCTTAGACTTTACTATACGCACTTAGTTGATGGAACCATCTAAATTGCGCGAAAGCTTATGTCCATAAATTATCAAGATTTATGGAGCTTTTCAGTAGTTAAGGTAACCTTAGCACGATATAAAGTTGGATAAATTTCAGAAAAAAGAATTTTTTTTTCAATCTTTGCATGTTGATGGTGTCACCTTTGGTACTAATTGATTCACTCTCATAGAGATTTATATCTAGTATAAACAAAGACTAATATTAGAACTGAAGAAAAACATAAAGCAAAAATCAGCAACATATGTGCAGTAGACTCGCAGACCAGGAATTTGAAAATATTTCGTTTAAACAGTCTGCATTCTCTTGACGGAACAATAGAAAAGAAAGGAAAGAAAAAATCTTCAATAGAAAACTAAAGCACAAACCAGCGCTATCAGCTGTAAGTAACTATAGGAAAAAGTAAGAGAAAAATTTATTATAAACACTCTTCGATTATCGTGAAGAATTGAAGCTAAACTTAATTTGTTGATGTCATTCATAAAGCAACCCAATTTCTAGCTGCTTATCTGTAACTACACCTAGAACATCGCAGTCATTTTTTTGAAACAAAAAACTTTGTGTAAAAAAATACTAACAGCCGTTCACATGCAGTTCCTCTAAGAAAATTACTATAAAAGAAATCTATGAAAGTCTGGATTTTATTAGACTGAATGTTGGCACTGGTACAAGAGATGTTTTTTAAGTCAATGCGTAAAGATATTCTACATTCAAAATTCAAATATTTGATTCCATTTCGCTGGATGTTTTCGACTCATGGATTTTCAATTCCTAGTTCCTTCCTGCACTGTTTTTACAGTCTCGATTTGCGCTTCTACGCTAACATTTGCGCCGTAACGTATTTTTGCAGGCTACGCTTTGTAGGAATTCAATTTAACATGGAATGAAAAAGAAACCGGGCATCAAAAATCACACAAAAATTCAGATCTAAAGACTTTATGTATTACATATGTGTAAAGTTATAGATGGAAGCAAACAGATCTGATTCAAATCATTTGTATTACTGGGTTAAATAAATTATTTAAATTTTACACAATTTAGCATAGCCTTTACATAAGAGATGATACAAAAATTATAACAAAAACAATAATGTTTCAGGCCCCTCGATATTTATACTAAGGGAGAACGTGGTGGTGAATACAGCTTTTATTTTAATTTAAAAAATGTACTGGCAGATTGACGTTTGCTGTATTGTTCTCCCTTTTATTACAGAAAGGCTTATTACATAATTTCCACAACAAACATTCCAGACAAAGAAATAAAAGGAAGACCCTAAACTTTCCAGAACAAAGAAAAGACGGATAACCGATTTTAACATCATAATTCATGGAAATTGATGTTTAATTAAACGGGAGGGGGGTTATGAAAGATTTTTAAAGGGGGGTGAGTTTAATGCATGTTGTTTATTGATCCTTCAGAAGTTACTGGCTGATGCAGCACTGAAAGAGAGGGCACACTCAATAACTGCCGTTTAAAAAATGACTAGTAAGTATGATGGAATTGAAGCAGACTGTCAGACATCTGATCTAACTTTTCTGATAATGTCTAATCTTCCAGAAGAATTGCGTGTATTAAGGACATGTAGTTAATGAAGCAAAGATGAAAGCCGCATGTCAATAGCCGCATGCTCCCCTCATTCCTATCAATATGTTGCATGCATTCTGCCTTTGATAACGTGCTGGTACGATATAACATGTTCTTGACAGGGCATGGACAAATATCACACCAATATGTAAAAAATGAAGGTTTCTACTATTCTGTGATTTTTATATTCTTGTATATTCATTCCATGGCAAACGTATACTGGTATCTGCCTAGGAGAACGGGGGCTTGTGAGCGGAGTTTAATGTGTATCTGATTTTTATATTGTTGTATATACCACGGCAAACCTGTACGAGGGGGGGGGGGTTGAGTGGAGTTTAAAGGGTTTAATGTGTATTTACTTTACATCTGGAAAAACCTCCCAAAACTCCAGACCATTAGATTGACGGCCGAGCGTAAGCCAGAACTCTGGGTCTTCACACTTCAGACATCTCCAGTGTTCAGTTTCTTATTCACTCGGACCTGGTGGGGCCGTCTAAATAGGAGGAATTTGGATTATTTATTTTTACATGGCCTATAAAACATTATTTTTGTCATGCAAGACGTTTTGAAATGCATTAAAGCGCATTTTTAAAATGCTATTTTGAGAAGAATTCAGTCAAAATAAAATAAGTATAATCGGGCAAACATTTTAAATTCAATTTCCTTTTGGATGCCTGTTTCTCAATATAAGTCCAGCTACAAAAAGTAATAATTTCATTTCTTTTGATACTGTCCAGTAAAAATACTTTTATTTAGCACTTGAAATATATGAGGCCTACGTTTCAGAAATACGCAAAAGTCTTGTGGTGATACGCAGCGAAAACTCAAGGACTTCGTTTCAATACATTGACACTTTTCGTTAATTTGAATACCAAACTCGAACAGTTTAAGACTTTTTTATGTGTTTAATAAAATTTTGCAGAAATTTTAAAAATAATTCTTAGTCAGTGTTTTATATTAATTCCACTGATCTCTTCCAAATAATATAGTGCATGGTATTTGACTTTTTTTTTCAGACATTATTCCCTCCAACAAAAGAAAATTTCACGAGTATAAAAAGCACCGAGAAATTTCTTACTTTTCACCAGTGCGGATTATCTAAACATTTAATTGAACAGTTTAAAAATATAACATACGCCGAAAACTAGCTTTTTATGAAACATAAGTACTTTAAATTTGTCTTCTTCAAGGGAATTTTTCCGCTTATTAAAAATACAATGTATGAATACATTAAATCTTATTAATAAATTGAATTATTTTTTCGATCTCTCAAGAAAGTTTATGCTTCGGCAAGCAGAACTAAAATGTGCTTGTTGATTTTTACTTGATAAATGTCAAGCATTTCTTTCTTTCGGGCAATTAAAAAGTTTGGGGATATGTATTATCATGTATTTCCTTTCTGATTTCAATATATATATATTATTTTTATGGACATTTCTTTGTTACAGCTATTTAAAATGACATATCCTGAAAATAGAAAATTGAACCAAGTTATTTTTCAACAATTATAACTTAAAAGAAACGCTTTTGTATTTCATTAGTGCAAAAAAAAAATAATAGCAAATGCTTTGAACATTAGTACATTTGTGATGCATTTTTAATAACTGTCAAGGAATGCTTTTCATTAAGAATTTTCTATATTCTAGAAATACACACATTTTTGTTTCATTACAATAACAACAGCAACAACAAAAAAAGTCAAGTTTTCAGCGACTAAAGACACAAGACTAATATTTTATAATTGCAGTAGAAGAAGTTTCTCAGTTTAGATGCAGTATTTTCGTACAGCATAAACCCATGCTAATGTATGGTAAGGCTTTTAATTAGGGATGTCAGTAGTACACAGGGAAATGTCTTATTTTAGAGAGGCGTCACTGATTATGCAAGATACTATTAATATTCTTTTGTTTTGTGAGTAACTTTCATTGTTACAACAGTAGTGAATAAGTACAATGAAAATGTGTTAAATAAGCATAAACTTGCTTTATAAAATTACATTTTTATACCACTGAGCAGTAAAATTATGGCAACAATTTATATTTATAAAAAATTTAAAATAATTTCATTTGTCTACTTTCATACAAGAATTGGAAAGGAAACATGATTCATGCATGAAAACAGTTTTATTACTTTAATTTTAGTATATACAGGGTAGGACAAATAAAAGCGGCGCGGGGAACAGAGTTCCAGGTTGCAAAGATACACAGTAAATGAAAGGCATAGTTCGAGGAAAGGCCTACTTCTGCATAGTTCGCTGACCTGCTCATATGTTGAAAATGATCTTTTGGCATTCTTAGATCTTTTATCATCTCTTGATACTTTTGGGCCCTGGTCAGCCAGTTGTAGAAGTCAGATCAAAGCTAGACTGCTGGAATTGCTGCAATCTTATCAGAAATGTTCTGCTGCAGTTCTTGAAGACTATGAGGGTTGTTGCGATACACAACCAAATGTTGCGATACACAACTTAGACTTCAGGGTTCCCCAGAAAATGTAATCGTACACAGACAGATCAGGAGACCTGGGTGGCCAGCTAGGGCCCAGTCCAGAGTGACCTTTGCTAACATTCACGTCAATCATTCACGTCCAATTTTATCCAGTTGTCCGGGCACTTCTATTTGCCCCACCCTGTATTATTATGTATCAAATATTATTACATTAAACATCTGCAGATATATCGGCTAGATTAACATGCCTGATTTTTTAAAAAATTCTACAAAAAATAAAATATTAAATATGTGCCACAACTTTCGCAGTGAAATTAAATAAATTTTTCCGTTACCCTCAAAGAAAAAGGCATGTGGATGTCATGCTATGGTCTTGAAAAACCAGGTTTATGGCTAAAATCTATAAACGATTACAGAACTGGAACAATAAAAATTTTTGCTGCATGTAGGAACATTTCGATTAAGATGCTTTTACAAGTTTCAGCAAATTTTGTTCTCAGACTGTGCCATGTTGCTGCTAGAAATTGTGATGTGCTGGAAATATTGTATTTTAGTTTTTGCAACAGGAATCACAACTTGTTTCTTTATCCTTTTCATTTTTGAAATTTCAGATACGCAATTGAATAATAATAAGTTGACGGTTTTGCCAACGTCATAGAAAATTTTAGATTTCAAGAATTAGAATATTTCTATAGCAAAATTACCCGAAGAAGAAAAAAAGGGAATAGAAAAGAAAAATACCTCCTCAAGTTAACAATGTGGAAGATAATAATGCAGCAACATTACAGCCAGTTGATCTCTCATACCTTCGATTACATTTGCACAGCGGCCAAAGCGAACATAAGAAACGCGGAAAGAAAAAAATAGCCTATACTAGTTCATCAGTACGTGATGCGAATTCGAATAAGTGGATAACGCGACACTGACAGGTTTATTGATGCGATAAAAGCAGCTCAAAATTCAACAAGACTACAATAAAAATGGATATTTGAATTAGTGACTCAAAGAATTCTTTTTCTTTTGCTGTTAGATTAATCAATTGAAACTTAAAAAAATATTTTCTCAATTTATTTTATAAATGAGACATAAAGACACAACTGCAGCGAGATTTATATGGTTGCATTCCAGTGTGTATAAAGAACAAAACAGTAAAATATTGACAAATAAATAAAGCTAAGATATAAAAGATCTATCTATCTATATATATATATATATATCTGTTTTTATTATGATAATTTTCAAACATTTGTTTTTTATCCTTGAAAGCTGTAGCACCGTTTTGCCTTATAAAATGTACCCATCTTAAAGAACTGTTTCCAATAAAAATGGTAGACGTTTTGTCTATTTATGCAGGTTTACAATAAACAACTTATTTAAGTGAAAGTTTTGCAATTTATGTCTAAATGTGATTCCAAATTCTTAAATACAAATCTGTGTTTTAGGGTTCTTTAAAGAGTAATCAGAGTTGCTGATATCAATTTAATTTCAAGAAAATATTTCTTCACCAGTTTAACTATTGTTGTTCACTTAACATATATTCTGAAAACCTTCGATGGCAGTTAATTGTTTGAATCAGTGGCATAGCCAGAAATTTTTCATAGGGGGGGTTACGACTATTGCAACTCACATATACGTGTGTTTCATAAGGGAGTGAAGAATATACATTATGTATATGTATACGTGTGTGTGATAAGGGAGTGAAGAATATACATTTTGTATGACAAAAATTCCTCATGGGTGGGGCTGTGACCCTCTATCCCCCCTTAGTTACGCCACTGTTCTGAATAAATGTCTAATCCTTTTAAAATTTTCCAAAGTAAAACAGATCATTTGAAAGAATATGGACATTTAAAGCACGGTATGGAATAATGCCATTAATGCCTTTCAATAATGCTTATTTCAAGCTAGTTAGCTGCGAAAGGATAAATGCAGACCCTTTGCTCCATAGCAGATATAAATGATAGAAAGCAGAAATAAAATAAATGATAACGTTTGTGCATTTCGAAGATCAAGAATTTTCGACACTAACGAATACCTATTTATTGAAGCATTTGCGGTATATTATACCTTAAACGTTCAGCAAATAATCATACAAATACATGCTTAAATTTTTTTGAAATGGTCTAAATTCCATGCATCGTTTGATGAATCGATAACTGAGCTCCTATTTTTGATTAGGAGATTAATATAATACTCCGGTAAACGTGATATTTTTATCAACTTTTCGATTAAATAACCCCATTCGTTCAAATTTTATCATTCATGAAGGAAATAAAATAGGAGGTGCTTTCTAACCTGTATGTTTTATTGCAGAAATTTCCAACTGGCGGCAAGCGGCCCGCGAAGCCTTTTGGGTGAATAATTTGGGTAAAAATTCTCAAGCAGAACTCTCATCTGCTCCTCATCATGCTACAATGAAGAATTAGCAAACAACTTTAAAATAGGCTTCGAAAAAATAACTAAAGCAACGGCACTTTTCCAAAGCAAAATGAAGCAAAGCAATAGAGCTCTCAATGCAGCGTACTCTGTAAGCATCGACTGAACGACTCGAAACTGACTGAACTGAACGACTTTTGCACACATGATTGTGCCCTTCTTATGTAGTCACTCCGAACTTTCGAGCTATTTCAAGCGATTCCATTTCCTGAAAACCCCTCAACAATTGCGCTAATGATATAACGCCCCATCAGCTAATGTTATTATGTAATACTGATGCAGGAAAGCAAACATAACAGTCTTCATTAATTTATGTGGCAACCATAATTTAAAGATGCTGTTTTGGAACAAATATAAGTGCAGCATTACTTATTTGTTTATTTGGGCTGCCAGTTCTTGTAGTTTTAATAATTAAGAGTCTTCAAATTCCTTAACTGTTACGTTTATCTTTAATATATTCAATTTAGTTTTCATCTATGTCCTTTAAGAGCGTTGAACATTATGCGTAACTCCTAGAGACACACGACTGCGAAGCCACTAAATTGAGGTGATTTTTTACGTTGGCTAGAGTGAGAGGGTTTAAGTAGGAATCAACCAATTCGCGCCAAATGTCGCCAATCTTCACGAATTTTTGACAAAATATCGCCAAATTTAGCATTTTTTGAGAAGATTGCACAAATTTATAATTTTTAGTTTATTATTACATTAATTATGTTATAATTGTTGGTAATGAGGCACATATGAGCAATTTTAAAAGTGTTCCATAACGAACTTGAGATTTTGTTATTATTTAAATGCATTGTAAACAAAAAGAAAAACATTTAAAGTAAAAATTTTGAATATATGAACCAAATTTTACTGAATCCGACAAAAACTAAGCTATCTCTTTCTGACACAGCTATCTCTTTCTGCGCTCTAAGCTTTCTCTAAGCTAACTCTTTCTGAAGTTTTACGCATACCTATGCTTTGCCACAATAATGGGGTTTGTTGAAAGGACTTTTCATAGACATCGGTGACTATAACTAATATTTACCACTGTATAATTTACTCTGAGAAGAATTCCTCCAGGAGCTTTTTTTCGCGGAGGGGAAATGCCGTTTTTTAATACCCCCTATTACTCCTTCTTCACCTAATTCATCACTCCTGAAGACTTCTCGCCAATCCTGTCCCATTTTCTGTTGGCAGACGATTTCATCGCCCTCCTCGCCCTTGCGACTCCACCCCCGGTTCACCTTCCATTCTATTCTTTTATGGCACTAATATTCGGCCGATCTCACATACTCATAAATTTCTAGGAGGGCGCTGAAGAATTATTAGATGAAATAGCGGGCCAACCCAATGCCCTGGAAAATGAGTAAAACTGGGGGTGTGTGGGCGGAAGACCTATAATGGGGCGAGATATTTTTATTTTGGGGAGAAATTTTTTTTTCTCTCAATTTTAATGCGCTTTCATTCCATCCCCACCTTTTTTAACGCCTATAGGACATTCTTTCAATTAATTATGCGAGAAAAGTAAGAAAAACCTGTTACGGCAGTTTTATCACGTAGTCTGGTCTTTTCTAGCTTCTGCGTGATGTCTCGCTTTCCATTCCTTTTCTTCAAGAAAATAACCGTTATTTTGCTTTTCCTTTTTCTCTCCTCATCCTTTTCTCGCCTAAGCCCTTCTGTGCTAAATGAGTCACGAGCTCTTTAGGGGGAGCGACATATGTGCGAGGCGATACATAAAATATCACTGGGATCCACATATTTATGACCCGCGCGATAGAAGAGATTATTTAGTAGTATATCCGCGCTGCAGACTTCACTTTATAGACATTACTTTATTTTATAGTAACATAGCATGGATAATCTTTCTGTACCAGCTTTTAGCAGTCAAGACTATTTCTCAAATATGCCTAACATTACAGCTGGGATTTGTGGCGATGGCATATCTCGAAGGTCTACAGATTTAAAATTCCGTCGAAGAACCTAAAGAATAAATTCAGTCTGTTTTCGTCCCAGGCGAAAATAGTCGCAATTTACATTTTATGGCTTACAATGGAGAAGAGAAGGAATGCGATTATACTAAGTAAGGTTTTATATAAATTCTGAGGTTTGCACGGAGTCATGAATCATTTTGTCGCTTCCTTTCCGCTAACTGATTAAGACATTATCGACATACAGTTTATTCAGAGAATTATGGTAATGCTTAAATTGCTATGATTTCTTTTTAATAGTTTGTGGTACTCAAAATCACTGCCTAACTGTTAGTTTTCTCCGATGTTTCATGTGTTCTACAAAGGGCTTGTTAAAGACATCCCTGTTACGTCCCTGCATAGCATTTGTAATTTACGCTAATGCTATGGTAGGATTAAAATCTACTAAGGAGAAGCGGTATGGTTTTCTATTCTCTTGCTTAGTTATTTACCAATTATAATAATTAAAAGGCTTAAAAATATGAGAGAAATTGAATTTTAAGCGATGGAATTTTACTGTAAAACAGAATGTATCAATTTGTTTTAATCTTCTCTACTAGAGTACGTTATTATTAATTTTTTTGTTTTTAGCAGCACACTGAATGTATGTGTCCTTCTTAAGTGCTTTAGTTGGCCCAAACTTTCAAACTGAACATTTCCAAAAACTGCTTTAGGTAATTTTAGCATACGATTTTTTAATTTAATTAGTGAAAGTTACCTTTAAGACAGTTGCTGAATATTCGCAGAATATAAAAACTATCAAGTAACCAAATATTATTCCTTGTGATCATGCCAAATAAAAAAGTTTTTTTTTACAAAGCATTTATTCGAAAATAGCGACTATGGATATTTGAGTAAAAAATCACTGATACCCTACATAAAAATTAGAGCTAAGTTATCCACTTAACATGGACATTTATTTCCTCAGTGACATAGACCCGACGAAAGAATAATTTTTTTCTCTTAGCTTTCTGTGTAGCGGCACAGCAGACGTCTTTTTATATATTATTAAAATAAGTAGTTTCATGCACATGTCAAGTAGGCAGAGTTATACGTCATGGAAAAAGTCAAAAAGCCTGTATGTGGCTGAATTGATGATTCACAAGGTTATTAACCTAAGCATAAATCACACGGGGATGAAATTGGAAACGTAAGAAGATATTCCATTTCTTTTGGGTTTTCCATACAAGTATAAACCAGGCAAAGGTGCTCTGACGAAAGCAAGAAAACCAAGAAAGAAATAGAAGCGGTACTGTGATTTAAACATAAAAGCAGTTTGAGAAAAACGAGAAAAAGTCTCATAGTTCTTGAAAATTAAGAAATATCTAGAAAGAAGTTGTTTTCAGTGTCTTGAACTAGCAATGAAGTTATTAATGAGTTCTTAAAGAAGGCAAAAATTCACTTTCGTAAGTGTCTGAACAATAATATTTCGCAACCATATTAAATAGTAAAATGTAATAATTATTGAACATTGTCTAAGAAAATTAATGTTAAAAATGTGTTAGATTATCCAGAAAAATTTATTTACAAACTTCAAGGAAGTTTTAGGTTACACAAAATTAATTAGGAATCATTCAGCAATATATGGTCTTATAAGGTTCTTAGACTTTTATTTAATAATTACTTTGAATATAAGTGCTAAATTACATTTAATTTTGTGGCCATGGTTTGGAAAATTTAATGAAATTTTTCTAAAAAAAGACCTTTTATATTATAGATACTATAATTTATTTTGAATTATATGCCCCTTTCCGAGAACATATACTAACGAAATTTAACTGACATCATACAGTTTAAAGTTACTTAATTTTTTTTTCCTTGGTGGCATTTTCAAACTGTAGTTTCTTTTCAAAAGATAAATTTACAGAAGGGAATCTGCAAGTCCCCAAGGTATGACTATTGACCAACTGTTTGTTAGCTGCGAGTGACTGTGTAGCACAAAGTTAAAAAGTAATAATTTTGTGAGTGCAAAACTGGTATAGAAGCTGAAGGTAGCAATTCGAATAAATATCAGGATGAAATCATTAGAGGGAAAATAATTTAAAATAAGAAAGTGAAAGAGAATACAAATATATATACTTTCAGGTTCTGTAAACATATATTATTTTGGGTATCATACAGATATTTTCATTTGTTATCTTATCAGAAAACGAGTATTTACATTTCAAATTATATGTTTATATTTTGCCTCAGTCACTAAAAAAGCAACACACTGTTTTTCCTTGCGAAATTGCTTTTTTTAATAGAAGCTAACAAAACATTTCCCGTAATACAATTAATAAAGACTTCTGCAGTGCTAAGATAATGTTAAGTCCTAAGCCATAATTTAAGTTAAAAATGCTGCGCAGAAGATGAAAGAATCTTGCGTACAGTAACATGCAAATAACAACAACAATAATAAAAGAACGCATGCAAGGCTACAATTATGACGTCATCGTCTGTGGGCCTTGGACAAGACTCTGTAGGAGGGCCCCCGGTGTCAATTGGGCCAAGGGCGCTTCAGTGCGATTTATGTATCCGGTCGCCCGCATTTGCATAGATTCAGTCAAACGAATAGTTTATTGAAATTAACCGCTGTAGTTTTTCCTACGTTTTTACCACCCTCAACTGAAGTATTAAGTTCATGGCTATTCCAGGAATTTAAAATTTAGTAACATGCTGTTTCAATATAATTCCGTCATTCACATATAAAAAAAACTGTTGAAAGAGTAAATTTAAATGAAGTATTTGTGAAATATCTGTAAATAAAGGTTGAGATAGACACGTTGTCATTTTAAATATCATCCAATTTTCAAAATTCACGTCAATGAAATTATTTAAAAGGGCTCAAAAATATCTCACCAATGAATTAAAAATTATTTTGCTGAACATTTCGAATATTTTGAAAAATAAAATTTTCGAAAAGATATAACAGACTTTTTAAAAATAGGGAATGCAATTAAATCTTTATAAATGACTATAGAATTTTGTAAAATGTTAAAATGTCACGTTTGGGGAATAAAGATTGTAATGAAATGCAAGTTATATTTTATTTTAAAAGGTTTTTCTTTGAAAATAATGATGTAACTTCAGTCGGTATCAAAAATGTCATTTGGAATTTCAAAAGAACATTTTAGAGAGATGAGCTGATGAAATAGCAATTATCGCCAAAACATTGCTGTTCGTGTAAAAGTCGGTAAATTTATCGTAAAAATAAATAAATAAATAAATTGATAAAATTAGGAAAATAATATTAATATTTAAAATTTCGCTATGATATAAATTCTCATAATTTACATAACATACTTGGTGTTCATTCACAAAAACATATATTTTGTAACAAATCTTAACAACTTACTTACTGTTTGTAACAACAAACTTACTTTGAATAACAGAATTTTCATTCTGTTATTCAAAGAAAGATTACTTTAGCTTTTGCGTTATTAGACCGAGAGTTTGAAATTATCTTGAGGCATAAATGTCTGTACAAGTCGTGTTTTTGTTATTCTTATTATCTTTTAATTGAGTTTTGTTTCTGTTTAGATCACTAATGCATAATTTTTAATATTTAAATAAAAATTACCATGCAAAACTCACAAACACATTGCGATTTGTTTTCATTGCCCTAACTTGAAAGGTATTAAAGAAATGTCTAAAGTGTTAAACTTTTTGCACTCTAGAGGACTTGTGCTGAAAATATTTTAAATGTTGAAGGGGGGAGGTTAAATATTTTTAGAGAAGATTTAGTCTCTCTATTAGTTAAATTTAAATGTGTCAATGAAAACCCATCTTATTTTAGAAATTTTGTAATTTAGTCAAAATTATAAGATTCTCTTACTTAAAAAGCCTTGCTTTACAAAAATTATTCTTGACTCTTAATTTTCTACTTAAAAATTTTTCTAGAACTTCCTTTTGCTAGGAAAGAACTAATTTCTTTTGGAGAAATAAAAACAAAACATTTCTTTAAAACTATTGATATAAATCGCTGCATTTACTAGCTGTAGTTTCCCCAACTTCTTTCGTCAGGGATAAACCTTAAGCAAAGGTACTTTAAATCAATTACTCACATAGTTTCTAAATTATAACGTTATGCTTTAGATATTGATCAAAACTTATCATTTCTAATAGTATTTATATTTAACTACAAATTTTAGGCGTTCCATTTATACATATTACCAATTAACTGGGTCTTGATTTCGAGTTGAGATTCAGATCTATTGAGAATAGTATTTTTCATTCACTTGCTCAATTGTCATTGAGCAAGTGAACATAAGAGCAAGAACATAAAGCTCCTTTCATTATTTATGTTTTTATGATAACTATTGCAATTTAACACCTGGGAATATTTAATTTCTGCGTTGTCTTTGAAGAGTTAATGTAACTCTCGTGTTCCCTGGATAGTAATCTAATTTTTCATATTGCGTCTGGCTAACCATTAAGCTACCGATGCGGGAAACATTATTTCATTACCCTTTGGTACTGTATGATCGAGACAGTAGGTTTATGAGGGACTAGCGGGAATTTGTGTGCATTATATACATTCTTCGTATGTATTGAAAGAGAATAGAATAATGTTTGACGAAAAAATCTATCTGTCTACACATTTTCTATCCCCCCCCCAACATCCCACCATCCCTTTGCTAAAAAGTATTTTATTTTTCTTCAATATTTTAAAAGGTCTGGAGTTTTGGGCATCTTTCTCCACATTTAACGTGAACACGTGTTAGATCTCCTTGAAAAACCCTCCGTCCAAGGCATCCCCTATTTAGTCATATATCCCTTCTTATAGCTTAGCCTTAACACAATTTATTTAGTATTTTACGTACACAGCTTCATAAAGAAAGCTGAAAGATTTTACGTACAATTTTTTAATGACAAAATTGGTTCAGGAACTGAGAGAGATACTGTATTTTAGAATGCCTTAAAGAACACTAGCTGTGATTTCACTGCTTACAAATAGGTATGCTTTTAAAAGTGTCTGACTTATTGTTTATCTTTCATACCGATCAAGAAAAACTCAAATTAAATTGTAATAAGATAAAATAAAATAGAATAAAATAAAAATATTTAATGAGAGGAAACGTAGTATATGTGCTTACTAAGGTCGTTTAGTACTTTTTACAATACATAAATAACAATAAACTACATTGCAGCGCCTCCCATCACTTTTCATCCACGTTATTTCAGCGATATAAAAGATATACATTGTAATTTAAACTGTGAATGGAAGTAAATACATCTTCCGCTAGCACACTCACTCAAAATGCAGAGTCACTCAGACTTTAAAGGTTATATTTACTCTTGGAATGGGCTTCCCTCAAGATGAACAAAAAAAGGGGCTCGTAAAATACTAAAGTCAACATTCTACGCCTTTCTTGAAGGTGACTTACGGCCCTGAATTTTATGAGCGCAGCTTTAGACAAAGATTTAAATTCAACATTCTCTTCACCACAAAACTGAAATCAACTGTTTCCGTTGTTTTGTTACTGAAGTCATTTTCAAGCGACTCGAGATACGACTTCGCCATTTTGTGCGCAAATTCACATTTACGTTCCAGTCGTGGTAAGGAAATGCAGATTTTGCACGTGACATTTATAAATGAGGTGAATGATTATTGGTTAGCTGCTTTTCCGGCTAAATATGAGCTTCAGTATATTTCTCAAGGGCGGATTAAGGGGGGGTGGCGGAGGGGGCGACCGCCCCGCCCTCCCTTGAAAAAATAAATTAATGTAAAAGATCCTATTATACTTCCATAAAATGGATGTATATGTCAATCTTTTAACTAACCACACCCAGCGAGAAACTAACCCCCCCCCCGGACAAATTTGCATTCTTCCGCCACTGAGACTTCCGCAATTGTTTGCAGAAGTAAAACCTATTTTATGGGCAGTTATAGGTTGCAAATAAGGCAACTCGTATGGTGTTGGATGAAGATATAAAAAACAAACCGTTCATGTACGAGACTGATGTTTATGCAAATTGTGATTAGAAAAATGTGGAAATATGATTTGGGATATATTTATACTGATATTTGCATGGAATAGTTATGACCTGGGACTGACAAAAGTTGTAAAATTTTAGGAGCCATCAAAAATTTTTTGGAGCCACGCATATATTGAATTGTATCAATGAAAAAAAAAAAGGTAGTCGCCAGGTGATATTTTTTAGTCGCCTGGGCGACTGTTTATGAAGTGGGAGCGATATCGGATGGATATTCAAAATCTGCATGAAGTCTGTTCATGTATTTTTGCTTCAGGCGACACTTTAGAGAGCTAGACTGGTCACCAAATAATTTGATCAATGCATAAAAAATTAACAGGATTCTATTAGCTACTTTATGAAACATCGGGCCTATCGGGCTACTTTATAAAACAATAATTGATTTTTTAGAAATTTTGTTATTTCTAAACTAGATTAAACTAAAATAATTTGTAAGTATACAAGTTAAATAACCAGCAATAAACTTTCCTATGTATAATGTGAAGGTGAATTAAAATTAAAAATATTATAAATTAAAATTATATCTTGGTACTGCTTCTTTATAATTGTTAATCAAGAATAAAATAATTATTATTCTCTTTTATTCTGAAATTAGAGGCATGAATGAATCAGTTTTTCACTGCCACAGCTCAATAGATGCAACGAATCCAAAGAAAAATTCTAAACTTAAGCAAATTTTATCAAACGTGAATTCGGTTTTACATTCGTCAAACTAGTTTTACATAGAGCTTTGAAAAGAGTAGATCATCAAACTATTTTCGTCGCACACTCACACACACACACGCAAGAAAAAAAAAGAATGCAAAGAAACTAATTGATTAAGGATTATTCAATCTAATGCACGACTTAAGAAGCTCTATTTGTCATCAGTCAATTATCTTATGATGATTTGACATTTATAGTTTACTTAAATTCACACAAAAATATTTAATTCTGCAGAAAAATATGGAAAAGAATCTTGACACACAACTGTGGTGAAATATTAAATTTTTGAATAAACTGAGGGCCACAACTTGTGCTTAAAAATTTGTTAAATACATAATGCAGGAAAATAGGCGTACTAACATTTTGTGAGCTCGCCCACGATTCTTTTTATCCCATACACACCATCGCAGCCGCAGGATTACACCAGTAAAGCAACGTGCGTACATTTGAATATCCCATAATCCGGTAGAAATCTATCGCAGCAAATCAAAGTGCATTTTATTTCCAGATAGGAATAGATGAAACGCGCCAACTCTCCCGTGACTCTTCCAATATTTAAGTCCCTGCCGCCGAAAAGGGGGGCTTTCTCGAGCGTGCTAAGTATGTACACACGGTAAAGCTGGCGAACTGTTGGCGAAAAAACTTTTAATATTCCTGTCACCATGCCCTCGATTTTTCTGTTTGTACTATGTATGGGGGAGTTGAGGCCCCGAGGTCAGTGGCATCTTCTTCCACTAACAGCCCTCCAAAGAAAAGAAATGGGTGTCTACGGCAGACATGTTTTTCAGCCTAGCAGCAAGAGGAAATTGACAGAACAATTTCGTTCGTTCCTCTCTTTATTTATTTATTTATTTTTATTTTTATTTTATTTATTACGTCGTGAGTGTATGTGTGGGGGGATCTGCCTGTCAGCAGAAACTGAAGGGTGAAGAAGGTGAGAGTGGGCCAAGCGAAGCATGACGTCATGCTTGCATCGAGTGGCCTTGAGTGCTGGCCTTTTCTTTTCTTTTTTTTATTATTGTCATTTTTTTTAGCGCAACTTTGTACAACTGTGTTACAAATGGAAAAAAAGAAATAAAAAAAAACTGGTATTTCATTAGAGTCTGTGTCGAGAATTACAGTACACTGCGGAAAGTGTAGATTATCCTGATGAAAATGTGTTGGG
Source organism: Cheiracanthium punctorium (assembly GCA_038373885.1). NCBI lineage: Eukaryota > Metazoa > Arthropoda > Arachnida > Araneae > Cheiracanthiidae > Cheiracanthium > Cheiracanthium punctorium. The sequence goes on from JAWZYV010005452.1 coordinate 530,251, forward strand.
GGAAAAAAAGCACCCCTTTCGTTGAATAAACTAATAGAAGGAGTAAAACAGAAAGTATCCAAACAATTAATGAAAAGACACAAACCATCGAAATATTTTTATATTTAGGTAATTTTCTAATTAACGTTCTAGGATTTGTCGAGACATTTTTTCCCTAATGGCGGACAATCGCCGTACAGACATTGGCCACTACCAAGGCCGGAACTACTGGCCTCTTTGTTATCGAGGCACTTAATAGGTGTACCAGGGTTCCCTCCTATGAAGGGACGCACGAAATGACACCCAACCCCATGCCGAGAATCGAACCCGTACCCCTGCATCGACCCCTGGTGTGGTAGAATGGCTCTCTAATCAGAATTTTTATGATGTATCAATAGCATTAAAAAATAATGAACTGCAAACGATAGCATTGAATTAGGACAAAATCGGCATTTATTCAATAGCTGCAGATTATATTAACAAAATGTTTTCAAAATATTAATAAGATTTGTAGTCAGTAATTAAAGTAAGTATTCCTTTTTTTCTTTTCAAGAGATAGGTAGAAAAAATACGCAAAAATAATCTTAGTTAAAAGGCAATGCACACACACTCGTTATATGACGTGCCCGAGTAGTTTTAGAGTCATAATGAATAAACGTCCGATTTCATGAGGGTAAAAAAGAGTTTTTGCACCATGTTGTGAAATAACGCATGGGCTATCCAGATGCTTACTTACTAAAGGCAATAAAATTTAATTAAGTTAAGACAAATAGGTCGATTATGACGTAAAATTAAACTATCAATGACTATTGGGTACCTTGAAATCAATGTTATTTCTGCCATTCGTGGAAAATGGAAGAAGGCAGGTTGCAACATAGAGACGGAAGAGAAGCAGCAAGAACTTTTACCTGATAGTTGTTGTAGCGAGAAAATGTGTTCCCAGTCAAAATATTCAGGCGGAATATATAGTGGTCTTTTTAGATATGAAAGACCCGTTTAAATCAAGAAATTTCAACATTAAATGACAATTTTAATTAAGTTATAACAAAGAGGCCAATTATGACGTAAAATAAAACTATCAATGACTACTGAGTACCTTGAAATGAATGTTATTCCTGCCATTCGCAGGAAAATGGAAGAAGGCAGGTTGCAACAAAGAGACAGAAGAGAAGCAGCAAGAACTTTTACTTGATGGTTGTTGTAGTGAGAAAATGTGTTCCCAGTCAAAATATTCAGGCGGACTATATAGTGGTCTTTTTAGATATGAAAGACCCGTTTAAATCAAGAAATTTCAACATTAAATGACAATTTTAATTAAGTTATGACAAAGAGGCCAATTATGACGTAAAATAAAACTATCAATGACTACTGAGTACCTTGACATGAATGTTATTCCTGCCATTCGCAGGAAAATGGAAGAAGGCAGGTTGCAACAAAGAGACAGGAGAGAAGCAGCAAGAACTTTTACTTGATGGTTGTTGTAGTGAGAAAATGTGTTCCCAGTCAAAATATTCAGGCGGACTATATCGTGCTTGACTTTATAGATATGACAGATCCGTTAAAATCAAGAAATTTCAACATTGAATGACAATACTTGTATTAGATCTTCTATATCTATGGTGACACAGGCACTGAAGATAAGGTCACCGCGATTAAAGATACATCAAATCTTGGAAAGTAAGACAATCCCGCGCTAAACAGAAATTGAATGATGATATAAGGAATTAGATTTTTAAAATGGAAAAGATTTTGAAAGCTATTTTTAATCGTGCATTTATAATATTAAATGTTAGTATTTTATGATATGTATAGGCCGTGTTCTTTTGCTATTAGTGTTAACATTCCGTTTTTTTTTTTTATAAAACAGATCCGTGGTAATTTTTCATATGTTTTTCTGCATTATCCTTGAATAATGATTCTTTTAGAACATTTAAAATAGTCAGTTAATGTTTGCTTTATCAGTTATGCAAACATAATATGCTTCGTATTAATTTCCAAAATATCATCTTTAGAAACTTTTACGAAATGAGGATAATCCACTCTAATGCACGTCATCAGTAAAAATTTAGTTTGACGTCGACCGTTAATCGCATGATTACTTACTAAGTGTCTTTATAAGGATATATTGTATTTAAGAGATTACCGTGAGTTATGTTTGTGTGTGTAGTTATGCAAGTAAAGTTTAAATAAACTCAGTGTGAAAATAACAATATAACTTTTACATAGTTGATGCATACATCAGTTAAGAATATGACTTAGTTCTTGTTGAGAACTAACTCTTATTTGAAATATTGACAAATTTCTCAGAATTTGCGAAACAATTTTTTTTTCAGTAAAATTGTGTACATACTCAAACAATAAATTCAGTGCACAGGTCAGTAAGTTATAGAACGGTAAACGTGGTATTAAAAACAAGATATTACAAACGTAAGAATGAAAAATTATTATAAACAATTTAATGGAATTTTAAATAAAAAGTTTTAAGTGCTTCAATGCACGTCTGACGTTTTTATAGTTTTTGGTTCAGTTGAATAGTAATTACTTCACTGCTCAGCTTCCAAAGCTTCCAAGATGATTAAAGTACTTTGTTTGCAAGCTATGAGTTCGTTTTCCATTAGACAAGAAGCCACAAGAGTTTCTGCACATTGTCTTCGCATAGCATTAATGTGGGCTGCCTAATAAGTACCTCGTATTTCCGTATGAAAATTTCTAAGGATCTTGGTTTTAATTATGGCTTATTTGTCTTAAGCAAGTATAAATTAATAGACAAAAATAAAAACACACGAAACATATTTCTTATGTAAAAGTATCTGGTTTTTATTTAAAAATATTTCTGCGTATCTTCAGATTTTTATTTAAACAGGAAAAATAAATCGCGGTAAAACTTCAAAAACAAATTGCCAATATTAATTAAGAAGCATCATACTTTATTTTGCACCACCAGCCAAAATTAATTGTAATTTTAACGAGTTATCCAAAACCTATAAATATCTATGCTTTTCTCCAACAGAAGAAGCTCAGTTGGAGTGCGGTCGTTAATGTCACTCTCAAAGCCAGCATTAGCAATTTTCCCTGAAGAAGCCCGTTTAAGCAAAACCGAAGTCAATGAAGCTCGCGAAAGTTTCTGTTAAAGCCATTTATTAAAGTAATCAGTACTGAGAAGGCTACTGATTTTTCGAGGTAATGATAGAGTCCGAGGAATGAGTAATCGAAAATCATAGCTAATCTGCACTTTGACAAACAAACATTGTAATAGCAATCTTTATTATGTTCACTTGTGGTCACATTTACACAGCTCGAGCTTTTTGTTAAATTATCTTGAGCAAAAATGATTTATCGAACAAAAATCCGTAAATCAGTGTCCCTTGGGTTTATGTGTGTTTTACGGAGCTTCGTTGAGGCTACTGCAGAAAAATTAAAAAATTCTTTTTAACTTAAATTTTTTTTTGAATATCAAATTTGTGTTCACTGTCAAATACTATCGGCTGAAACTACTTTTCTGTATTGTTGAACTTTTATGGTGTATCCTTAACAGTGGTAACTGATTTACATCTTAATTTTTTAATTTTTGCATTCTTCGTTAGTTATTTACAATATAAGTACCTAATTCGGAGTTTTTTTGTTTGTTTTTTTAGGGGGGGGAGGCTGAGATCACGAAAACATTAAATTCAATATATATATAACATTTTTCGGGGTGGGGGGCGGAGTTTTTTTTCAATTAAAAAGACTACTAAAAGATAGAAAACGCCACACACAAATTATAATCTTTACATTCAGAAATGCATCCATATATTTAAGAAACCAAAAAATATGGTTACACAAATAAGCATGAAACCTCAATAGTTTAATATTTTTTGGGGGGTTTAATATTGCTTATTTCAGATTTTAATTCCCTGATTTTATTTTCATGGAGTGTTGCACGCTTAGCTGACACATGGAAAAGAGCGAATATTTCTAATATAACATTGATAAGTACAGATGTGAAACAACAAATTTGCAGATGTTATGCAGCAAGACGAGTGACCGTTCTATTCCCAATTACTGCGTAGAGATTTTGCAAGGCGAGACAAAGCGACAGTTTTTTTTTTTTTTTTTTTTTTTTTTTTTTGCTCGCTCCCGCAGCCATACCTAAACATTGAAAGCAGTTTAGATGCCTTGGAATTTCGTTGCATCTATATTAAAGGTTTAAAAAGAGGGAAGCTCAGTTCGTATAAAGTTGTTTAGAGTATTCGCCATTAATAAAAAAAATGCTATGCTATCAGACCCAGCAACCACCTTCTGGCTACGCCCCTGCATAATTCAATATTTTTATTGTCCTCTATAATTCAGTATTTTCATAGTCCAAAATTCTAATGTGATTTTTTGACCTTAAAATGTTGTGATTAATTTTTATATATCATTTTACAACACAGGTTGCCTCGAAAGATAACATTTAAGTCACTGACTTAAGAATAATGGTGGGGATACGAAATGACACTTACATTTTAGTTAGTTAAAAATTAACTATAACGTCAAAAATTTGTATAATTAAATTAACTCACAAACATATTTTGATAAATGTGTTCAACTAAAATTTAAAATGACTAAGACATTAATTTTCTAGTTTATCACTGAAAGTTACGCATTAAAATTGGTTAAAATTCTCAAAAAAAAATTGGTTAGAAATTTAAATTAAATTTTACTAATTAAAGAACTTTATTAGTTTGAATATTTGAAAAAAGAACTAATTTAAATAAATAGATGCTATAAAGTTTTAATTCCCTAAAAAGAAATAAATTTCTAAAAAGAAAGTATAAAATGTAAGATTTATATTAGAGTTACAGTAAAAAACTCTTAAATTCAAATTCTTATATAACAGTTTCTCGTAAGAGTGTTGCCGAAAAAAAATTTTAAAAGTCTTAGAAATTTCTAAAATTCACTTATTTCTAGCTACATAGACTCAATTTATTAAATAACACCAGGAATTTCTAAGTTCCAGGAAATTCTATTTTATCGTCATTTCCTGTCTTGTTTACCAGTGATCTGTTGCGAATAAATTCATACTGGTATAGTTTTTTGTTTAAGAACATTTATCGAGATTTAAAATTGTGTTTCGAACGAAATAATTTATTACGCAAACAAGTTCAAAGGAAATCAAAGATATATAAAAAGTAGTTGTTTAAGGAAAAATATTTTTTTCTGATTTATTTAAAACGACATCACATGATGCTTGGATTCAGTTCATTCTAGAAGCATAAGATTGCACTGAGAGATATGCTTTTCACATGGAAGCACTGTGTTCGTTAAAAATAAAAGTAAACTGGTAAATTGAAATGTAAAAAATCACCCAATTTTATTCAGCAGTCACTGGGAAACTGGTAACTGTAACGAAAGGTAAGGCATGGGGTACTTTCATCACGGTGTGTGACCTTGTTCAATAAAATTTATACATTTTCTCTAGTCTATACATTATTTATTCATATACACACACCCAAGAGTTAAAAAAACAAGATTTTCGATTTGTAATAACATAACTTTATGTATTGAATAGTATATATATGGCACGTAATCGATGGAACAATTCCAGCTGGGTCTACGAGAGAGTTATTGATTAAAAAAAAGATTTACATGGTGATTATTGTTTTATAATTATGTCCTATAGTTAGACCAGCTTTCTACTGGAAGCTATTCAGATTTTCTTTATTCGATGGGCAAATGTGAGAAATGTCTATGTTTATAAATAATTTCTATGTATGTTCGAAAGTTCTTTCAAATAATAAAAAATAAATAAATCGTTTAAAAATAATAAAAAATACGTGTGAAATAATAAAAAATAAATAAATCGTCGTTAAAAGTAATGGATCGTAAAAGTCTGATCTGCAGAATGTAAGGAAGACAAACAAACGTGTGCGTTAAATCTGTAAGGCCTTAAATCCTCTCAAGATAGTTAACAATTTCTGAGGCGTGCAAGAATTCTCACATTTTTGATGATCATTTAAATTTTGGTAGGACCTAAACGAGTGTTTATAGGATGGCTCTAGATATAGAGCGCAAGTCTCTCTCTGATATACGTGCCGGTAAAAGAACAACAACAATCACTGTTAAACGAATACCTTCCAATGCACCAGACAAGTTATCTGGTTAAAAAAAAAAAAAAAAAAAAGATCGAATTTCCCTCAGTGCATCAGGTCTAAAAAAATAATAATAAAACTTGTTAATGTATAGTTTGCTCATTCCAAGGTTACTTAACTATAAGTCATGCCCTAACATCTCAACCTGTTTTGACAAAGAAACCATGTTCACGGTCATACTCAAACAGCGCGTCCTTCTCCAGTTATAAGTCGTTCTCAGAAAAACCTATCCGACTGATTTCTGCTCTTGTCCGTATCCAAAATATTCCAACACGGTGTAAAAGCACACTGTAAAAAAGCACCAAGTGCAACACATGACATAAAATGACTTTCAAATTAATTATGATAGTTTTAAACTAGTTAAGGGAGATATTAGTTAACTATTCTGAAAAAGAATCGATTTTAAGATTTTTTAAAAATAGGTAAGGTAGTCTAGTAAAAAAAAAAAAAAAATTCTTGCGAAATGAGAATTTGGGCACGAAAAAATTCCTAAATTTCATTTTATGCATCCTTTAATGTAAGCAATTCTGATCTTAGTCGCACAATTGCTCAGATCTAACGATCTGGATTTTTGGGCGGTTTTCCCCAGATGTAACGTTACGCGTTAGAGCACCTTAAAAAGTTCTCTGTCTAAGGCATCCTCCCTAGGAAGATAGCTCTTGTGTAGCTTAAACAAAACCCAAACCAGTAGGATTTACTAAAAAGTTATAATTATAATCATTATTTATAATAATAAAACTCATGAACAAGAAATTGTTCAAATCTCGGGACAGTTCATAAGCAAATGCTACTTATATTATATAGCTCAGTACACACACAAATAAAACCCAATTCTCTAATACATTATGAATATGAGTTCAACATCAACACCAACAAAAACAAGTGTTTAATTCAGGTCAATATTTGTTTTTACTTGCTTCATAAAGCCTCAATATTAATATGTTAACACCTTTGAAATGTCTACACGTTCTCAAATATCAGAGTCACGGATATGAACTTTATTCATGTTAATTCAGCACTTATTCACACAACCTACTTCAGAACAGCGTGCAATTTACCCTTTGATTAAAAGTATTACCAGAGTTTTTAAAGCTTGTTATTAAAAATAAAAAATAAAAAATCCAGGTTTGACATGTTTCTTTGCATAGACTACCCAGGGCAAAAGGAATTCTGAGTCACGTGAAGCAAACACCTGCTATTTTTATTAATCTTCTGGTTTAACCAGTCCTCTCGTATATTTTTGTTAATTTCATTTCTAGTTTGACTTAGGTTTCTCCTGAGACTACAATAACTACAAACGATCATGCTGGGTAATTGATGGATGAGCAATTCTCTTAGTATTCAGGTGTCATTCAAATTATTACAAAGAAAACTTTTGAATATTTATGAGGATTTAACAGTAGGTGAGATGAAGTAAGGAATTCGCGAAAGCAATGTGTTGTGATGAGTTGAATTCAGAGGTGCATAATACAGTTGGAGTCGATTATAATGTCTTCCTTTATATCTTACTTATCACGTTCAAGTATTTTTGAACACTTTTGAAACATTTTTGAAACAGCAATCTCAACTGTCACGTGTAGAAAATGCTACTTCATTTCTTTTATGGAAACGGAGTAAAAGTTAGAAAGCTTTTACATATATGTATATAAATGTTTTATTTATTTAATTTTTGTTTATTTATTTTACTGATTCGGATGATATCGGCTAAAAAGTTATTACAGTAGTTAATTTTGGTTATAATGCATGTATTTAGTACACAATTCCTTACACATTTAAAAACTTCATTTTTTATGTTAATTCTTTTAAAATGCTATTTCCCAAATTATTTCACAACTTTTACAAAATCTGTAACGCTGGAAGCTAAATTAATAATTAAAAAAAGCATTAATAATACTGATGTATGTCATTAGTTTTACAATTACATGCACGTAACTCTTACAACAAAACTCTCGACAACTCTCGAAAATGACCATCTCCTTCATTTATAAAATAAATTGTAACAGCAAAAGAATACATTGCAGTTTGAAAGGTAAATACAAAGGAAAATCAGTAAAAAAAAAATCCAGTGCACATTTAGTTTAAAATGCAACACAGTGTTGCAGAAATTCTGCTATACTGAAGTGTTCTACGCATGTGAATGCTTGGAAGTTCCAGAGTGTTTAGAAAGTTCCAAGAACGAATAGAGATGTCAAGACAAAATAACAACTTGATTGCTTCTAGTAACCTGTCGAACAATTTTCTCTGCACAACTAACATGATTTCACAAACAGTAATTCAATGGATAACAGTCAATAAAACAGAACAACTGCCTTAGAAACTGCAGTTTGCATAAAAACGAGCATTGCATAAACTTAAACATGATGGGATAAATTAGCAGAATCCTTAACCTATCCACAGTATAAAATGTAACACAATTCACAAATAGCTTTTATAACAGGACTTCGCAAAACCGGTGAAATAGAAAAGCATTTGACATCACAATAACACAGAACGCTTTTGTTCTCACTAGTATTTTTGTGCAACTACTAGTATGCGTGCAACTCTCACTAGTATTTTTGTGCAAGCTATACTTCAAAACTTACGGAGCAGACTGGTTTACTCTTCAACGTGCAGCTTTTAGCGAGGTGTCTTGAAAGTTCGCGCATTATCTTATGCGAGAATATTCAATTCCTTTCACGTAACTCGATAGTGTAATAAGAATTCTATTCAGGAAAACAAACATTACATTTCCTTTAAATAAAAATTTGCCAAATGTTGCCAGTCGTGGCGACTTTCTGTGAAATATCGCCGAATTTGGTGCCAAAAAATCCCCCAAAACAGAACCCAGCGAAGCGATATCGCCAATAATTGGGGAGAAACGGATAACCCTAATGTTATCCAATGGGAAATTTAAAGACCTCTTGTTCAAGTTAATCAATTTACATGCAACAAAACAGAAAACCTTATTATTTGAAGCGTACAACATGATTTTTAGATTAAATTGAACCCTAAGAAAGCATATCATCTCAGGAATTTGCAACAATGGTACAGTACGAAGTCAGAACGTAAGCGATATCGTGAGATTTAATTGTTGCGGAAAAAAAAATCCATATTTGTGGTTTCATTCATCATACCTTTCTACACATTTTTTAAACTTTTTGAAGGATCATTTTTCTTACTTAACTATCACACTTTTAATGAAACTATTATATTTTTTCATTTGAGCGGCTGAATGCCAGAGTCTTGCTTATCCTCCAATATACATTTCTATTGCTCTACGATGAAAGTAAACGATTTAGCGATTGAAGGCTACGTATGATTATCTAGCTAGAATGCTAGAAGTGACAATTCTCGGAATGGTAGAATGTAACGTACTATCCATTAAAGTTGAATTTTAATGGTGTTATCCAATAATTTCAAAACCGCTAGTCCGTATTGAACTAAACTTATTTTCGGGAGTTTTAAAGTTAAAGAAAAGAGGCAAAAAATATTTATGAGACCACTGGAGTATTATGAACTTTTTAGTATATCACTTCAATTTTTCACAAATGTCAAAAGTCCAACTAAAATGGAATTAAATTTCAACTTTAGTTCATTTAAATTTTGCCTACCTGCATATACATGCCTTTAGAACATAATTACTGTCAAAAAGTAAATACAAAGTAACGCAAACGTACACATAGCTTTATTTTATTTAAATTTGACATATTTACTTACGGATTTAATATGTTTACTTCTTTGGAAAATGTTTTACGGATCGTAAATACAAATTCCCAATAATCATACTCTTTGCATTGTAAGAAGACAGTGGAAGTATGATTAAAATATTTCAAACTAATTCTCAATTCTGTAAAACGCATACACTTCATATTTAATCTATTAAGTGGAAACAAACATAATCTACATTTTATGTTATAAGAAAATAGAGCACTAAAGAGAAAAACATACGTGTATATGAATACACTGTATAAGAAATCTTAACTTTTACAGCCCTTGCGTCCACAATTAAGGACATAAAATTACTTATAATATCGTACAGGATGGATTTACGAATTTGTGCACATAAGGAAAAACTTATTTTTATCGAGAATTTAATAATCAGGATTTTATTTTATTCTTTTAATGACAAATTTAATCTTTATTATCAAAAGAAGAATTATTGAATTCAAAGAGAAATTATTTATTTAGGGCTGAAAGGGTTAAAGAATTTAAAATGCGAGAATACTCACAAAATATCATGTATCAATGAAATTGCTTCTAACGAAGATAAATAGGTATGGAAGTTAATAATGATTATTTATTTATTTTGGGAGGTCAGTTCAGAAGTTTGAATCTTCGCTTTTCAACGTTGCCTGTAAATGTACTTCTGCCTTTAAAATTGTATCACTGTCAAAAAACTCGCAAAACGTCTTGTTCCAGCTTTCTTCCGATTTCTCTTACTTTCTTGCTTTTGCTAGCGAACAAATCAACTTGCAATGGGAAATCTCACACGTTCGTAAATTAAAAATAAACACAATACTCACGATGCGAAACGCAATGAAGTTTCTCTAGTCTGTATTAAGAGATATACCACTTTATGGTAAGTGAATATTCCACATGATATTATTAAACCATCGAACGAAAGACCACTTTAATCGTAATCGTCAGCTAATATTGTGTAAGAGCTTAAAGCTTTGATTCTCTTCCCTCTGCATGTAAATGTATTACTGCCTTTAAAGAACACTACTGTAAAAAAGGAAGCATTGCGTGTTGTCTCAGCTTTTTTAGATTTGGCCTACTTCATTGCTACAGTGTCAAAACGCGGCGTATTTAACAAATTACGTTCTCCAGAAAAAAGTAAGAAGTAACGTATTAATGCCTGTCAATCCTATTTGCACTGTAAATTAATTTATGCCACAAAAAGCGTATTAAATCTTTTAGGTGTTTAGAATTAATTAATGATGTGGCAATCAGACTTAAAATTGCTGTTGATACTATGACTTGAGAATTCTAATGATACAGCAAAGCGCTGATAAAAAAGTAAAGTAAACGTTACAAAATTGTTTGTCTGGAGGAACAAGTTTTACTGGTGACTTGAGGACATTTTTAGCGATGAGTGACACCGAGGATCATATTAATGTATTATTGCTAGTTTAATGACATATAAGGGGAATTTTTTTCATTTATTATTTAATAAAGTTAAAAAAACCAACAACATTTCGTAGCGTTTTGAAATAATAGTTTTAAACTTTTCTGACGGTGATTAATATTTCTGTACAGTAGAAGATAAATTAGTTGCTACTTTTAAATTGTAGTTTTAAGTTTTTAATGAAAAAAAAATGCAGAGACAACTTTAATATATGTAAAAAAGTATTTTAAAGAACAGTAGAATTTTGATTAAATAATCTCTCGCAAAGACTTGTTGGATGCATTAAATATGGGATTAACTTTTAAAACTGTTTTCTAATCTGCAGATGAAAAAAGTTTTGAGCAGAGTTTTATGTGATGAAAAGAACAAGGAATTCATGAGTGCTGGCCACGTGGCAGCCTTTAAAGGTTTCTTTATGACTTAAGAGCTTAATCCTTGGAATAAACCCTGTTGAATATGGATTTTAAACTTTCAGATGAAACACGTTAAAAGTAGAATATACTTCTGAAGCATGGTGATCATGCTCAGTTTTAGTAAAGCTGCACTATTTTAAGAGGAACATTGTTATTAACATGAAAACTTTTAAACGAACATTCAGGTTTTTTAAAAATATAAATAAAAAATAGTTAATTTATTTTTGTGTATCAATATTGATAAAAAAACAAAATTTTTTAGAATTCCTTTAATTTGTTCGTATTTCTTCCAAAAGTTTTATTGAATTAATTACAATAAATTTGAGGCCAGACATTTAAACCACCGAAATTTGAATGTACTTAAAATTTCAGGTTGTTCTGACTTCCTATTTCCTATAGCATAGTTAAAATCACACAATTTTTAAAGGAAAAGATTGATTGGTAGAAATTCGAGGAAGATATAACAGTTTAATATTTATTAACAATAATTTATTTATTTTGTCTTCTTGGTCTACGTGTGTGCTTATTTTTTTCGGTTACTACAAACCATTATGGTATACTTTCAAAATTAATGCAATAGTTATGAAAAGAAAGCAAACAAAAAAAAAATCAAATCAACTGAAAATTCAATCAGGGAGACTGATCAATTAATGTTATTAGCAGTATAATGCCATAATACTAGGTAGATGCAGCTTCTATACGTTTCGAAACAAAGAAGTTTTCATTATCTTGTAACAGATTATTTTTATTGGCTGCTTGAGTCATTGCTTTTTGATTCAGCATATTGAATTAATCTCAGTTCAGTGTACATGTATTTTAATTTTGTTCGGTCATTACATTCTTTCCAGTAATTTAGCTATCCGAATATAGCTTGATTCTTTTATATCATATATTGTTAGACTCTGTTTCGAAAAATAAACTAACTCCTCTATTCTTTGATGTCACGGATTGCATATTTTATGTGTTTTTTTTTTTCAATTAGGAAAACGAAAAAAAAAAAACGAGTATTCTATTTTTGGGTGTAGTAATTCACAAAAAATATCAAGGGATATTTATTATATTGCGGGCTCATCAGAAAAAAACTCACTTATTCAGTGGTCAATGGAAACAATTTTTAATGTAAATAACTATTGAAAATTGATAAGATAAAACAGTATAAAAAAAGTTTAGAACTTATAACTAGATTCTACAGAAAAATGTGACTTAACAAACAAAACTAATCAGGGGAGAGCCTGCCAAAACAGGCTACTCGGATAAAACCGGAAAACGACAGCTTTTACTAAATTACTGCTGCAATCTGTCACAAATCACACGCGAATAGTTGTAGACAGCCTCCATGTTATTTAAAGTTTTACGAGAAACAGTGTAGGCTAATTGTTTGTCAACGCTGATGTTCTGAACAATCCGATAAAAAATGATTTGATTTTTGCTCCATTTATTTTTTGTATAGTTTTTAATTGTTTAAAGATTTTTTGAAGTAAGTTCAATATCATATAGCAGGCGCTAAGGTGGTACAGTGATTATCGAACCATTCTAGCATACCTTAGGTCCGGGTTTGATTACTGGCTTGGATGTTAACACGTCCGCTCATAGCGGGTAACCCTGGCCGCCTACTAGGTGCTTACATAATAAAATGGCCATACTGTGGCACTCTGTTATGACGAATGCCCGATCGACAAGCGCCGATCAGGCCGAGAGTTGTCGTCCTTAACTACCCTTTTAGCTAATATTTAAATAATTAAAGCAGGTTTTTTTTTTTACAACGTACTTGAATATGTTATGCTTTCTTTACTGTTAAATGATTTTAATAGCAAAAGAGATACGACCTTCCCCCCCCCCCCCCCCCTAGTCAAATAAATATAAAATGGAATGAATGTAAAGCTTATTAACGCCATACTTATCACACTGGATTTCTACCTTAGATAACTTAATTTTATGTCACATTCAAACATTTTCACTCCTTAAGATGTGTAATGAAACGCAATAATTATAAATAAATAAATAAAAGAATTATAATTATTAAAATTATAGCGGTTTTCATTGTATACATACAAAAGCAGTACAGTGCGATTAAAACAACTTTAATTAAAGTGATAGTTTATAAAAATTTATAGAAAGTTTTAGGGCGTTCCTGGCACCTAAATGCGACGCTTCAAAGAATTCTTACCTCTGCATTTCTGTTTAAGAATAAATCCATTTATTTTCTTATATTATGACTTCGGAAACTATGAAATGAGGGATTACTACATTCTGTAATTTTATCAATGCGATTTGTGTGTCTGAACTTTTGTTAATGCTACACAAACTTGAGAACGCCCTTTTACTGTGATGTAAATCCTAGAGCTTTTATATTGGCGGAAGGTAAATCTTAAAAGGATTTTTATCTTCTTATGTTGAACTATATATAAATTATGGGATTTTTTTTTTTTTAGCACAAACTACTTAGGAAACTATTAGATGAGAAATTGATACATGTCTTGCGTTTATCGGCGTAATTTATATGTCTGAACCTTCGTAATTCTATACACTTTTAAAAATGTACTTTTTCTTTTAGCTGTAGTTAAGACCCTTTAGACGGAATTTGTCTGGCGCTTTCTTACTTTCAGATCACCCTTCTCGAACTCAATCGAAATGACCCAAAGTAACGTATCCCATAAATAAAATACCGAAAAAAAAGCTTAAAAACTTAGTCTCGAAATCAATTTCTTGGAGCGATGCTTTCTCCTGCCAAATCCCCCTGCAGAGAAATCCCTCCCACCACCCCCCGTAATGTCTTCCACAATGGTAATGCACCCGATATCCCCCAGAAAGATTCGGTGTGGAGACCCTACAGGGGATCGAAATGGCGGAGGGGGTGTTGGGTCTTGCGGCCCGCTTGACTCAAATACGAAGTTTAATGGAAAAATTCTCTCAAAGTAAAAGTCGGGCCCCGCTGAGGACATTAAAGATATTATATTTGTGCTCGTGTAAATCACCGGGTGTGGAAATGAGCGCAATTCCAGAGTCAAGTGTAAATTGAACGAAGGGAAGAGAAGGTGGCTGGAGAACAAGATGTGTTAATACCGTTTCAGTCGGGCCCATTAATATGCAGACGCAGTTTGTTTACCTTTGCTGTAGATCTTAGGTGAGATAAGAACCAGATAGCGGGAAAATATGCGCCGGAGGTTTACCACATGTAAATAAGAAGTTGCTTTTTGTGTGTTAATGATGAGGACACGAAGCTGAAAATAAATCATTGAAACTAAATTCGCAGGATCATTCGACGTTTTTATTTTATTTACAATTTTTTTGTGCAATGTGCTATTTTTCAGGGGAAAAAATCAAGGAGAAATGTATGCTTCATTCAGTTTTGGAAAAAAGTAGTTTGCTCATTAAAGTGATGCGCTTGCCAAGCTATCTGAAGTTTAGCTAGGCGTGAAACATTTTTCGTAAATTCTTTTTCCCAATATTTCTAAAAATAAAAATGCACGGACAAAAAAAAAAAAAAACTTTTAGAAGAATGAGCTCACGCAGATACAGAAAGTTAAATACATGCATTTAAAAAGTAAGATAGTCAAAATCATCAAACTTTTTAAACTAAATCAAGTACAAAATTTTGCTTTACAGTGTATCAATAAAGAAAGGAATATTAATCATGCTGAAATTTTTCTTACTATTAAAAACCATCAGAAGTAAGTGGAAGTGTATACGTTTCCTGTTAAAAATTAGCATTTTCCCTAAAATTTATCAAGAAGCAACTGCATTTGAATTCAATATGTGCTATTGATCCAGTTCTTAATTTTTTTTCAATATTTATCTCATAGCTTTGACAAAAATAAAATACGTAAGAATTACGACAGATATTCAAAAATATTCAGGATATCTGTACACTGAATGCAAGCTGTACTAAACATTTTGATTTGTTATAAAAAATAATGTGAAGTGAATTCTAAACATGTCAAAATTTCCTTTACAGGTTGATAAATCTCTAAAGTTTGGTATAAATACCGAAGTATATGTTTATAATTTAGTTTATGAACATGCATTCTAAAAAAAGCTCTGAAAAAGTCAGAATTTAATCCTTTTTAAAAGAAAAATCTCAAAGAGGGTGAAGTTGTTAAGACAATGAAAGGGGTACATAATATATTGAAAATTATGTCTCATATTTACCTTTATTCTAAACATTGAACTATTACTTCGAGAAACAAAATAATTTTCTGAAGCAAAATGTAGCATTCTAAATCTAATTGTTAAACGCTGTGATTGTTAAACTTTGAATTAGTAGGTAACAAATAAGAGATCAGCACTAGCTTACATTGCGTGAGGGATTGGATCAACTTTCAACTTACGTTAGTGAAGACATGTGATAATGAAAAGACCAATCCCGTTGCGTGTAAACAAATGTAGCAACACACCTGGTTGTTTCAATGGCTGAGGAGTGTTAACTGTGGAAATTTCAAGTTAATTCTTGCGCAATTACTAGTCACTATTAAATGAATATTAAAGGAAAGATCAGAATTCATTTCCAAAGAATCATTCATATTAAGTTGAAATCTGAAGGAATAAAAAAGGAAGCTTTTCCGCGTTAGGATTTAGTACTTGTTAATTAATTAAAAGGTAAAGATGATGAAAACTGGAAAAAAAAGAAAAACTATTCGGGTAAGCTTTTAAAAAACTGATTCTCAAGTATTATAGCATAAGAAATAGTACTGTGAAAAAAAGTAAAAAAAAAATATAACGACTTAAATTACTTATTACAGGTCAAGAATTTATGTTTCTAAGAAATGGATTGTAAAATTATGAAAGAAAACTCTTATTAAAAAACCTGTGAAGTATTAGTAATATGAAAAACGCACTAATATCATTAGATGTTTTTTAAGGATTAGTTTTCTTTTTCATTTGGATTAGAAGATCAGAAATATTTACGTTATAAGATACTTACAGAATGTGTTAAAATACCAAGTAATCACAGTTCTTACCTGCAATAAACAGAAAATAAAGGCGATTATTATTCAGTTATTACTTATATATCACTAAATATAAATTTACAAATTAACAGAGTTTAAAAAGTTAATATATGCATTCGCAGTATTTATGCTATCGTTTTGTACCAGATTAGGTTCTGTTACACGCAATTTGCCAAAAAGATCATTACTGCCAGTGTCAGTGTGCTTACATCCAGTGATCAAGCATTGAAACTGCAACTTTTAAAGTTATAACTTAAAGCTACCTTTATTATATGAAAAAAAGTCATTTGATAACTATGAGAAAAACTACTGTTAGGACATATTTCTATTCCGGGAAAATTTTTTTCGTTTATTCTGGATATACTTTTCATCCTTGAAAACTTCGCTTTGTTTTTATAATTGCATTCATCATCGGTGATCGCAAAATATTTCCATTGCTAAAAGTCTCTTTACTCAATGACATTTGTGGAAATGAATTTACTTTAGAGTGAATATAGCTTATTGTAGAAAACATGAAATAAAATAAATTATCAACCGCCGTGTCTCATACAATTTATTGCCTTTTTTTTAGATTCTGGGAAGTTGCAGGTTACCGTGGTGTAATAAGTACATATGATATGGACTTGATGCCGAAGAATAACTTGCAAAATTTAAGATTCATGTGTGATATTTAAAGTCATTGTCATTTCATCTCAAATGATGTTTTCAATATTATTTTTTTTTGTTTATTTCTTTATCAGTTAAACTGAAAAAAGAGACTCATGTATATTGCACATTTTACAAATAACGTTTTTTTTTCACTTTATAAAGTATATGTAAATTCTGAGAAAATTTTTAACTTGTATGTATAGACAAGTCGTAAGACTCCGCTTTTTAGTGCTCTAAAACTTTATTTCTCTACTCTCAAAAGTACACTTCGTATATTGCATTAATTAATGCCATGATTTTATATGACCTTTTCGTGATTATTTTCTTATTATTAAAGTAATCGTATGTAAATTCAAAGATAGCAGTTGCGACTTACAACTAACGCATCGAAATGAAGCAACATTTTGCTAATAGATTAGTACAATTTACCTAGAAGTGAAAGATTATACCCTTTTAACAAGCCATCCATGAGAGACTAATGATATATAGCTATTAGAAACTAGTTCTTTGTCTCGGTTACAAAATATTACGTCCTTATTCTTTAAAGTTTCTTCAAGATACGTGCACTTGGGGTAACATTAATTCATCATTATCGAAATCAAGAAATTAAACTCATGCTTTATTGAGTGGCTGTACTACATTTTATCTGCATAGCGTGAAAATTCATGAGAAATTCAAAATAATATCAACATTTTGTAAGTTTCGAAAGAAACACAATCAATCATACGTCTTCAAATTCAAATCACACAATATACTTTTCGTTTTGAGATTCTGGTTAGTCGAAGACTTATTTACCCGACTTCTGACGGTTGTTCTATGGAAGTACTGTTCAGTATTATACAATCTCAAAAGAATTACTTTCAGCGATTCAGACGTTATTGTATTGATTACAAACATGATTCAAATAAGCAACAACCATTAACAGACTTGGAGAAATTTTCCTAAGTGAATTATAAATGATAGATTGGATGAAAGAAAAACTCAGGGAGTTATCTGTAGGGAGCGGGAGGGAAACAAGAAAACCTTTTTACGATCGTCCCACTCCATTTCTGTACCTAATGGTGCATTGAGGGTACTGCATCATTATTGCTCTATCCCACGAAGAAATATTACAGTAGAAACTTATGCCATTCACAGATATTGCATCTGCATCTAAGGTGCATCTTCAGAACAGCGCGATTCGAACAGGTTTTTCCATCTGTTGGAACACGCACCCTGCTTTTACTCTAATTCGAAATCCAGAAACGGTGATCTACGCAATATCGGAGTTTAGAGGCACATAAAAATCCAATGTGCTTGAGTGCAGACAGTTATTTTGTCGCGTATATAATAATTTCGTAAGTAATCTTGTTATATTACTATAAGAATTTGATGAGAAAGTGTATAAGTTTTGCAAAATTTTTAACCTTTGAAATACAAGTAAACTTTTTTATTTTATTCGATCTCTAATGGACCGTAAAAGAAGGGATTTTTATGATGTAAAACGTCGTAGAATCTGCCTTTACTCTTAGCAATTGAAATAAGTCAGCAATTGTGATAAGTCTACTAAATTCAATTAAATAATACCTGTTAAATAAAGAAATTCTGTCTCTGAAGATATCCCTTTGACAACGGCAGATTGTTTCATAATTCTCTATTACACAGGCATGGGCGCCCATAGACTTTTTATTTTTAGTGGAAAGGGGACAAACTTCAAAAGCATTTTCATACTTGTAACAATCTCAGCTCCGATTTTAGTTTGTGATGCAGTTTTGTTCACATAATATGATAATACACTAAAACTATAGGGGGCGGGGACGTTAAGGGTCTGCTTACTCCATCGCCTAAGCGTACGGTCGTGGGTTCGATTTCCCCCTAATTCCCTGGCTGTTTAAACTTCCTTTTACCGTGCTAGTAAAACATGTCCATGTATAGATCCCTTTATTCGATATTTATTAGCAGATTCTTGAAACCAAGCACACAAATACCCAAAATTAATATTCCAAACACAACAGCTACAACAAGTCTAGGGTAGGCAAGTACCCTCCCTTGTCCGCCCTTATGGGCACCCATGTAGAAAAACAAAGAATTAATAGCATTTGAAATTCTAGATTTAAACAAAAGGCCCAATAATACAAAATTGTAACACATGGTTATAAATAATTAGTAAAGAAAGTGAAAATTACGTTAAACACTTTACTTCACCACCAATTTTCACTGATTACAGCTTACGGCTATATTTAAGCAACACCGGTTTGTCTTCTCTTGAAAACCCAAAGCAGCCGGAATTAAATGAATAATGCTAATTTGACCCGAGTTCTTAATTCTATATTTATTCTAACTGCTGAAAATGCAAATGAATCTGGGGTTAGTTGTTTTTACAACGCGAGGGAGATAAAGAATCTCTCAGGCTCGCCGTCGAGGGCAGTACACGCAATCTAGAAATATGCACGACGTTCTTAAAGTACTAACATTAAGAATTTGACAAGAAACAAAAACATCCAGGTGCATTTGTATAAATATATATTTCTTTTTTTGAGACACAAAAATTACTTTAAAAGGATAAACTTCCTAATTCGAAAACGGCTTTAATTATGTACACTTAGTTTTGATTCATCATTTTAATTTCCTTTTCTTAAAACGCGTCTTTCTTTTTGTGCTTTTTCAGCAATGTATTGAAGCAACAGAAACAAAGTTGTGTTTTTCATGAAAGGATGAACAGAAAATTAAGTTGATTTCTGGTTTTTAAAAATTTTTAAAAGATGTTTTGGTTTCTTGGTCAATCTGCACTGAAACACACAAAAAAAAATTACATTATTAACCGCACATTGTGCCGCTAATACTTGTAATTGCAAAACAATGTGTTGAAGGTAAAAATAATTTCTTTTTACGTGTACTTTTTAGAAAGTAAAGGAATTATTATTATTACAAGTATTAATGCAATAATCGGTCGAAAATACGTAAAGGATACATAATAAATACAAAAATTACCAACATTAGTGAAGTAAAAAGAAAATTTTAAGGAAAGCATTGTGAATCTGTACAGCATGAGGATTTTTTTTTGTGAATTCTAGTACCAAGAAACACAGTACTTTTTTAAGTTTTGCCTAGTGCATCCTACAGCAATTATTTTCAAAGTCTCTTTCGCTTTAGCGCTCTCAGTTAAAATTAATGCTATTTCCATGTTCAAAATGTATGTAGCAGGAAAGCTTTGAAATTTCGGAAGCACGAATATGAACGGAAACACATGGGTTCCCAATTCACACTTCCACTCCGTGTGACGGCAGCTTGTGCAAATAAATCATATCCAACCAAACGATAGCACAGAAAAAAAATATTTAGAGGTTTTATGATTTATTTTGGTCTTAAAACATTCCACTTACCCAACAAATCAATACATAACTTTATCGCGGTAAAATAAACTTTAAAGTGAAGCTACAAAATTTTAAAGTACGTGTCATTATCTAAAATCATACGCTTTGAAAAATTTTTGATTTGTGAGAAAATACCGCTGGTATCATCACCAAGTTAATTAGCGCTTCATTTTAGCATCTTCACAGTTAAGCGAGAGATTAACACCGGGGTGAGACGTAAACGCATTTTTAACATTAGGCACGCTCTCAATATATTTTATCTAGTGGCTCAAGATACGATGCGCATTTTGAAAAATGAATTAGAATTTTTGAAAGCCCTTTTCGAGTGCAAATATTCAGGGTAGAATATGTATTACTTAAGTAAAGTATCGGAGTATGCAGCGGTTTTGAGTACCGTTGTTTACACGCTGACTCTGTATAACAGTATAGGAGGATGAATGTAGACTGATGTTTCCAAAGTAAATGAATTTAAGTAGACAAAAAAAAAGAAACGTTTATTGACTCTGGGCACTTTTAAATTGCAAGTTAAACTGTAAATTAATGAATAAATTGGAAAAGACGAAAAATATAACTTTATAAAAGAATTCATTAGTGTATGTGTATTTTGTTTAAGACAAACCAGCACGAGAGGTACCTTCCTAGTGGGGCGGGCTTGTCGGAGGACATTTTAAGGGTTTCTAACACGTATTAACGTTACATCGGGAAAAAACCACCCAAACCACCAGACCGAACCGACAGCCGCGCGGTAGGCCAGCACCCTCGACCTTAACACTTCAGTCATCTACCATATCCAGTGTCTTATTCACTAGTTCATGGTAGGGCTAAGGAATTCATTAGACTAATCTGAGAACAAAAATAGGAGTATTAGTGGCATTATTTATTACCTAAAATTAAATATTTTTGTAACAGTGCAAAATAATTTTCTGATATTTTTTTTTATTTCCAAAAATTCTATAAATAAGACAAAAGTTATGTAATTATGAATTGGTATAGTTTAATTTTTGAATAAATTTTAAAAATAAATATAGGTTATTTATCAATAAGCTCAAAAACTTATCTATTTCGACGTCCTAAGTTATCTAAATGCATTCAAAATCAATGTTTAACTTTGATTATAGCCATAAAAATTAAATAAATCTTACATTAAAGTTTGAAATGTGTACCTAAATATTAATTAGAAGCCACAATTAAATTATATACCTATGATATTACCGGAAAAAATAATGCATTGAAATTAAAAAAAAATAATGCTTGTTAATTTTATGTTGGAGACTGTTCATCGCAACGACCTGCAACTTATAGAAAGTTTTAAAATAGCAATTTAAAATAAAAACGTAAATAAAAAATTTAAAAAATACGCCTGCATTATACATTGTTACAGACTATGAGCTATGAGGGTTGTATAAATTATTAAGAGAAAAGTTCTAAGTTCATTATAAGTCACACTACGTAAAATATTTGCAATGTTATTCTATGCAGAAAATGTCTTCTCTAACAGTTTCACAAGTCTTGCAGATTGCTTGTACAAAGGCGTAATCATCTCTAGACAAAAAAATTAGCTTCTTTCTCATCTCAGATAAGCCGATATCAGCTTAGAGAGTTAAAATAATATTAATAAATGAAGACATTAGTACTTTTAAACGCACTGCTGTTTGAAAATAGTGGCATAACGAAGATGTACGGAGATTTGAGAGGATGTAGAGTTACAGAACTCTCCACCTCTCCCTTTTTTTCAGCGTGAAAATTAACTTCTCTGCAGAGAAAAAACTTTCCTAAGTGGTTTAACCTTTCCATCCGCGTCTAGTAAAGTGAGTGCTTGGAAGTACCGTGCTGATAAGTTATAACACTCTAAGTATTTTCATATTTTTCATTTCCCGTGCTGCTTTCATTGTATTTTCCGTAGCACGTACGGAAAACAAACATTTCGTGCATCGATTATCCCATCGATGAGTCAGCGAAACGAAAAAAGTTCTTATCGATTCTGTCCGGAAAAAAAACATACTGTCCGGTGCGATTAGGGGACATTTTTCTGCCGACCTCAGTAGTCTAATGAAACTGATTAGCACGTACGCAGTTATCCCGGTCCGAATGTCTGTCCGAACCCTTAATGTCTTTTCATGGCAACCGTTTGTTTGTGTCTGCTATCGTAATGGTTCTATAGTTCGAATCTCTGTGCGTTATTTTAATCGTTTCCTGGAGGTTACGAATTTAAAGCCAGACTGCTTTTATGTCAGGGTGACGTCAGGAGGGCTTAATGTAGCAGACCAGTGTAGAAAGTAAAAGGATGTAAGTGGAAATTATCGTTCCAGGAAGTAGTAATTGACTAGACAAATATGTGACCTCGCATGTTTTATTGTTAGAAATGCGTTAAGTTTTATCTCACTGTTGCGCTCAATAGAATGACCATTTGAATTGACATGAAAATGCAGGTTTATGCATACTCAAGGAAACGACATTTTGTGAAAATCATTGTTGACAGCAATGGCGCTAAAAATAGAGGATTTTTTAAATTAATTTGTATTTGTTTATTTAGAAATTCTCAAACTAACAGCAGAAATTAAAAAAGTAAAACAAGGAAAGTGTCCATATTTTACCTGTAAGATTTTATGCGTAAAATATGGATTTCTTATTAGTATAAATCGTGCGTTCTAGTCACAATAAACTGTTATTAGATTGAAAACACTTGTATCACAATCAAAGTTTATTTACAAAGATATTTTTGAGTTCATTAAAAAGTTTGTTACTAAAACAATTATTAAAAGTGGTTAAAAACTATAAGTGAATGGTTTTATGTCACAAAAATAACAACATATGATGTGTTTTGTTAATAATGTTTGGAGAAGCTTATACATCACCATTTGGAGCGATATTTAAACTACATTAGCATACTATTTTCTGATTTGCATGAATATTTGATAAAAGCTGCTTTTCTAAAATCGTCAGATTTTTTTTCACAGTTTACATGCTACCGCATCTGCATAATAAAAAGCAGCTTAGATTGAAATTTTAATAAAATTAGTGCAATAGTGGAATTTTACTTTCTTCTTTTCGACATTTTTTATTTATCTAATTTTCGAATAAGTGATTTAGCTCATAAAATGAGCTAAATGATTTGGGTTTAATCAAATCAAATCAAAAATAAATGTTTATTATTTTCAAAGTTGTAAGCGAATTCTGTATAACTGTTGTGTTTAACACTGATGGAGCAAGCAATTTTTTTTAAACTGTTTCAAATCCTGATTAATTAGTGCAAAAAAAATTACATGCACGTAAAGTACAGCGCTGGGCAGGGCAGGCGGCTCGTTCGTGACGCTGACTTTCAGCTGGGTCTCGTTGGACAATATGACCGGCCGCCCGCCGTTGGTACTTCATAGTCGTGCCGACGATAAAAAAGGAAGTCATCGATCGGGCTGTAGTTGCCGACGGGAATTATTACCACACTTTAGGTTTTAAGACATATTTTTATTAACCCTCACACAAATTTGGTGTGGAAGAGACGTCACGAAAAAGTAGCTCTCCAAGCTGACTTTCAAATTATATAAGTACAGGCCACATGATTTATACAGTAATCACATGTTCCAAAAAAGGTGCATTTATTGTCTATTAAAATGCCCGGGTATCATAGCCCCAGGAAATTCTTCCGAGGTAGGGAGCCAGAATACCGTGTGAAAGAGAGGAGATATATCAAGTGCATTTTTATTATATTTAGATCCCGAGGCAAATCCTTTGCTTGAAAACGAAAGTTGCTATGCCCCTGTAGAATTTTGAAGGAAGCTAATAGAAATTTTGAATTTTGAGATTATATTTAATTTTATATGTTATATGCATAGAGAGATATATTTGGAAAGCCCTTTGCATAAAAACAATTCTATTTTTTATTTATCTCACTTTTTATAAATTCCCTTAGTATTTGGCGACAAATACTAAAATATAACAGCTATCAAAATTTTTATCATGCGATGTCTTGGAATTGATTTTTATTGTTACGTTTTACAATTTTAAGTACGTTAGATGAATGTCTTTTGCCAACATCTGAGGCATGGTATTAGTTTTAGATGTTCTTGATCCTTTTGAAAACGCCCAAAACGTTTTGATTGATAAAACGATCTAAAAGTTGAAAAAAAATGTGAGCGTCTAAAACTTAGTCCATCAGTTTTGTCCCTTTATTAAGCATTTGGTATATCATTTATATCACAACAATTTTCTTTTATGTATAAATGTAAGACAGTAGGAATTGATACATATAAGTGCCTGAAAATATTGTATATATTTCATAAAAGATTTAATTAATTCAAAATTCCTTTAAAGGACTCAAATTTATACTTCAACTACTTATGTTGATATTTTTAATTCGAAAAGAAAGTCAAATAAATAAAACAATAAATACAAGTTATAACAGCTATCAAAATATAAATATAACCGATGGATACAATAGCAGCTAAAATATAAATGTTAGCAATTTACACAGAAAAAGGAAATCCCTTAAAGTAATGTTAGTCGAGGTTATACCGTTGGCATGATTGCTTTATTCTCAAAGAAGCAGTAATCATTGTTCACATTTTATAACATTACTCTGCTCCTAAACCACTCTATACTAGTGCAGTAAAAAAAAAAAAAGAAAAAGAAAAAAGCGAACAACGACGATAGTGGACAAGTCTTGGGGCCGCACAAAAGCCATTTCATAGCCTCAGTATCTTGTTCTTGTATGCTCATAGTGGCTCCTATGGGAGCAGCAACCAAAAATGAGCGGGGGCTAGCAGGCGTTTATTGGGGAAACGTGACCGCCATTGAATTTATTGCAGTTTGTGCTTGGTCCCTGGAGAGCAAGTGGAAAGTGAAAGTAGGTATTATTTTCGGATCGCTTGATTGAAGATATGAAACAAAGAAACTGCCACAGGGATAGCTGAGACTGCAGCCGGGGAGAAACAAAAAGGTGTCAAAAGATACAGCCCCAAAATGTGATTACATATAATTTCCGGAAAAGAAAATGTTTCTTTACCCGGGAACGTTGGGAGCATTAACAACGCGGAATGTGAAGAAAGGGAGAGCGGCGTGATAGGGGGAGAGGGTGAGACAGAGCGAGAAAAAAAAAAAGGCTGTTTTTATTCAACAAGACACGAACCTTTCTTTTGCACTTCTTAAAAGCAATTTTCTAAAAATGAAGTCCGTTGCATACGGAATGCAAGAGTGATTTTCAGTAATGGCTGACAAAAATGTTCATTTGATTACTCGGAAGTAATTAAACAAGAGCTTTGATACATAAATGCTCGTGGAATAAGTTGGATTTTTAAGTATACAAAATCGAATTGGAAGCTGTTTCAATGACAACGATTGTAAAATGAGTTTCAACTTTCCGAATCTAAATTAAATTTCTCCTCAGAATATTTGTTCGACTTCCTTTTGACAACAGTTTTAAATTTTACTATGTTTTTATACTACTGAACTGAGATTTATAGAAATTCTTATTTTCCTCATCAAATTATAGAATTGTTCAATTAAAAAAATAAGTTAAATAAATAAAAGATTCTTGTTACATTTTTTAATAAACAAGTTATATTCGTACAAAATTACTGACCAGTGAGCCCAACAAGTTACTTGAACGACTATTGACGGTCAAAAAACGTTGCTATACTGCCTGGGAACAGTGTGTTGATTGTACATATTAAGGAAATAAAAATTTAGAAAAAAAAAACCAGTAATCCAAGATATTTCGTATATATAAAAAATTTCAGATTTAATTAAACCCATATTTGAGATACAATTTCTAGTTTACTTTTGAAAATATTTCAGTTTATAACTTTATTTTTAAAAAATCTAGTTTCCTTCCAAACTAATATGAACATATATAAGTGTAGTTTCTAGAATCATTAATTATCTTACAAAAGATACATATTTAAGCTAGTTTAATGTAGCTGAAAAAAGTAATATTTTAATGTTTCCAAACAGGATAATAATTAATGTGTAAAACTGTTAGAAAACTATTCGCCATTTGCTTTTAAATTGGAAAATTATCTGACTTGCCGTAGGCTGAAATTTTCTCAACTTGAAACAACATTAGTCAGAAGTGCGGAGCTAAAAATGAGAATGGAATTGTAAATGTAAGTATTTCTCTCTAAGGCATCTGATAATGAAGTTAATATATTTCGTTTAAAACTGCATTTATTGAGCATTCAGAGAATCAAAAGCTTAATAAATACTAACTAGCCGTGGTGTTTCAATCATCATGTGTATGTTAATACATTTTAAAGGGTGCGATGATAAAAATAATACTTTTTTAAATCTTAAATAGTAATTCTGAAATAATTTTCACATAAGGAAAAAAAACGCGCTTTTGCAGCAACACATTTGTTTGACTGAATTACTATAACTAGAACTCTATAGTACATGTGAAGAAAAGGCGTCTATTTGTCATATAAAATATCAGAGTAAATGCTCCACATGAAAAATAAATGTGCTTAAAAGAGAAATAAAAAAAAGCTTTTAATGGTGTTTTATGTAGGAGCTTAAATTTTTATACACCTAGTAAAAAATACAACTTAATGAAAACATTGTCGTAAAAATGTCAATAATAATCGTGTCAAAAAGGACGTAACGTGTCAGAAAAGACTTTTGTGATTTTTCTGCTCTCTTTACGTCCTATAAGTTGCAGTTTTACAAGTCTCAAAATAAGTAAAATAACTGTCACAATTTATAACCGAGAAAATATTTATAATTTTATTTTCACACGTAACTTTTTTATTAAGGTGTTCAAATAATAACAATGTTTGTACTCATATTAGAATGTTGCATAATAACAATTAATTTTTTTAAGTGTAGTTTAGTTTATGTCTATAGCATTAACAATAAAAGAAAATTTAAAAGAATTGTTAACCATTTTCAGTACTGCATTTAAGAAGTTTTGAGTGTCCGTTCTTGAGCATTAAAAATATACAGTTTACAGCGTTTTGTACTTTCTTTTATTGACATCTGACGTTAGTTATATTCATATTTTAATCTGCTGAATTAATTATTGTTACACATCCAGTTAGGGTTTTTGAAGGAAATTTTTCTATCATTACCTTTCATTTAGGTTAAACAGAAGCTTTTTTATCAGATGTAACTACCGAAAAAAGTGAAATCAGAACATACAAAGCGGACATTGCTCCACGGATGAAGCTATTTTTATGATGAGGAAAGAGAAATTTTCGAAGACATGTGCTAACTTTAGCACTTAATTACTATCTATAACGTTCAGAGATTGCCATGGGGGAAAAAATCTTAACTTAATATATTTGGTTTATACTCATATGAAGCTCTATTCGAATCAAACTGGTATAAGAATTAACCCTTTCAGACCTGATTAAATAATATCTCTCTGAAGTAAATAATTTTGCTTCTCATACTAGAGTTTAAATTTGTAATTACAAAAATAAAATGAAAATTCCTCACTGTTATGTCTTTGAGGAAAAATAGTTTTTCTTTATATGCACAAATTTGGACATCCCCACCATACGATTTTATAGGTAATTTTTGTGCTCTCAATTGTGGATGCAGTTTCTGAAAGGTTAAACATATGTTTATGAGGTGAAACATTTTCATTGATTTTATTTTTTTCAGACTTGTTTAAATACTTTCTCTCGAATAGATATATATGTATATTTTTATAATAAGAGATTAAATTAGTAATAAAATTAAATAAAATAAAAAAATTATTATAACTTAATTTTCGCAAAACGTACACAACCGTTTTCAACTTAAAATTAGTAAGGTATTCTTAGTAAAAATTTTTCATATTTTATCTGTTCTATTCTCATAATTTGCGTCCTCAACTGTGGACGCTTGGCATGAAAATGTTAAAATAAAATTTACAGTAACTATTACAATTACATAAGTATTACAGTTACATAAAAATATCATAAATTCAAAAGGTTTAGATATGTTCTACTTTCAGGAGATGCTACTCTGATCAAAATAATTACCAATAACGGGCATCTAATTCTGTCTAACAATGTTGCCATCTCGTTTCTAGAAAATGTTAAAGTAAAACAGGTTCGTTTTGAGGGATTTTAAAAACCATTAAAACATATGAAAATAATTAGTTTGTATTTATCCTACCTCTTATCAAAATTGTATCCCGTTTAAACAGGGATATTGTTGGATGATGAGAACCTGTATTTAAATTCACTGAAGTTGATTAAAATTTCTGTTTGAAAGTTTGGTAGATATCATAAGATGCAATGTTTGTACGAGTGAACTGACACATAAAAAGCTTCCAATAAGACATTGTACCGCCAAGCATATCACTCTCGTGAAGATAATTGGTCTTTACAAATGACTCTCCTACAGCAACAACAAGATAAAAGGACAATTTTTTTCATTGAACTTTATTGTAAAAAAAATTTCACTGTGAAAGGAAAAGGTGCAAGCATGTGTTTATTTTCTTTAAGCAAAATGAAATTGAAGCGTGTTTCATTTATGTATTAATGAATGAACTGCTTAAGAACTAAATAAAAAAGGGGATCATTTTCTTATTAACGTTACCGCGTGTGACGGTCACAGCCTATTTTCGTTTCGAAAGATGTGTAATCGTAGCGCCCCGAAAGTTGCTGAAGAAACCGGGAGCGCCCCTCGTGATTATCTACGCAAATGCTCGGAATTATCCCCCTTCCCTCTCATCTGTCCATAGTCTCGAGAGGGCAGTATAAATGGCGAGATCACACTCACCGAAAGGCCTGACTTAGGGAAGGTGTTACCATGACAACGGAGGGACGACAGGATGACGTCAGAATGGTCATCCCGCCCACCCACAAGAGGGATGCGGGGAGCAAAAGGTCAAGGGGTTTTCTCAAGCTCTTGTCCAAAGAACTTGAGGGACGTGCCATGTCAAAGGTCAAAAATAAATGACGAATGGTTATGAGGCCATTGATATTTCACAATAAAAGCTGGAACACCAAGAAAAGGAAAGTAAGAGCTATAACTTGACAGCTTCCAGCGATATATTATTATGATATCTTTATTATAAAAGTTACTATTACACAGAATGTGACTTCAATTTATAACCACTGTAAGCTCAAGAATTCTAGTTGACCAAATCAAACGATGTATTCTTAAAAAAAAAATGAACACATAGTTCTTGATGGTCCTCATTTAAGCATTCTCTTTAAATTAAAATACGTTCAAAAGTATTTGTTTTATCCACTCTTTTCAAACCCTAATCAAAAAGTTCTGAATATTGTTGCATAATGAAAATTTTAATTGAAAGAGCGCAATTTTAATGAATGTGCGTCGTGTCTTGCAATTCACTTTTATAACAGGAGAAATTTTTATAAATGAAGTTTATTAGATTTTCGGATCAGAAAAAAAAAGGCTGTATCAACAGATCATTTTCTTTAGTGCTTAAAAATTTAAATATCTACAGTTAACTAAAACCTGGAAAAAGTAAATGTACTTTTTCATTAGCAAAAATCATTTTTAAATAGTGCACACAATATTTATTTGATTGTGTTGATAAATTCAGTTAATACGGTTATTTATCAGGTTAAAAAGTATTTATATGATTTTATTACTAATATATCTCTATTTTAAACTAATAAAACGAGCAATTTTGCTGGAATAAATAAAATAAAAAGAAAAGAGTTTTGCATGTTACACAAAGAAAGTTAAAGGGTAAAATTTCCTGGTTGATGAGCAAATAAATTCAATTTTAAACTCAGTTCAATGTTTATCTCATTACTTACAAAATATCCGATATTAATTTTTATGACAAATAAATTATATTTAAGCGTATTTATATTAAAAGTATAGAGTATGACACATAGTATTAGCCCAATAATGCAATTAATTTCAAAACACAAACCTTTTTAAGAACTTTCATAAGAGAAGCCGGTAAGCTTTATGAAATTTATATATTCTTATTTTAACCGCCGTGAAAATAAGGAAGAGAAACAAACTCATGGTTCGACAAGTGTTATCGCAATATTCAAACTTTGAGTTAAAAACAAATTCAGGTCACTGTGAAATTCAGTTTATAGATGATTTTTCGAGCACTTCGTTATTTATTAACAAAATTAAAATAAGTATATAAAGTATAATATTTTTTCAACTTGGTTCAAAAACTTATATTTTAATTTCTAATAGCAATATCGTTTGAAGAGAGGACAGTTGTATGATCAATACTCTTGAAGTCGTATCTTTACGAAAGATTGCATAATTTTTAATTTAAAGGTGCTTGATAGCGCGTATATATAATTTCTTGTAAGGTATGCTTTATAATTATCTAATGTGCAGATTTATGGTTCATAACATTAGGAAACACTCTAGCGCATAGATTAATTTTGAGGAGACGTTCTAATTTTCTGTTCTGTACTAGAAACTCTTGTATAATAATATGAAAATGCTGCACTTCTTGTTAATGGACGTTCTGCAATAAGTACAACTTTCCAGTCAAATTATTCTGCAAACAAATGTGGATAAAAATCTACGATATATACTGTTAACCAATGCTGAGAATAAAATTTCTGACATGAGAAAGGAAATTAAAGAGATTCCACCGTAAAATAATTTTAATATACATTGATTAATTTTTCCCTGTCTGTAATCCATATGCATTTGTCTGTCGTCTTTAATTAATATAAACAGTTTTATGTGTTGTATGGTATTGCAAATATATGTTATTTTTCAAACTAAAATCTGACGTTTCAGATATTAGGAAAAAAGAAAGAAAAAAAAAGACACATTGAATAAAAATAAAACAGTCAGGCGGGGTCGAAAGATTCGTCGCTTTGTTTAACAAATCAAAGTTTTCCACATCGAAACCGTTCAGTAACCTGTTGTTGCATTATGATGTTCATAATAATGTAGAAATTCTATCTAGTATTATCTCAATTATGTTTACGCTTTAATGAAAATCGGGGACCCGAAACTTTACAAGTGTTCCTGAAAATAACATAGGTATAAATAGAAGGCAATAAATTTTAACGTATAAGCCTACCTTCTGGCACGTTTTTAAAGTAAATTTTAATGAAAAATCCATTTAAAAATTAAAACTGGGTATGAAAATAAAAAAATTAAATATTGACAAACTTTGATATATTGACAAATTCAAGTAAAATGTTGGTAAACAATTGCATTCACCTCACACCTCCTGTAATTAATTTTAATAAATATTTTTTAATGATGTTTATACGACACATAATTTATTTACCTGTGTTATGAATCAAAAGACTTGCAGAAGTTCTAGTATCTATGCAAATCTTTCAATATTTTTATAAAAACTTGGTTTTTTACAAAAAGTTGAAGAAAAATAAAATCTTAAAATCTATAAATAAACACAGAAATATTATGTATTCCTTCATTACATAGATAATAATGATAAAAATATCCTAGCAAAATTTCAAGTCAATTTCTTAAACACGTCATGAGATATGACATTTACCACAAAGAAAATTTACGAAAAACACACTTTTTCAGAAAACACATTTAAATATTTAAATATTTCTTGTATAAATTAGCTTCTAGCTATCGTAAAAACCAAAAATAACCCGGCTTTGGAATCCTAATCGTGTGACCTATAAGATAAGCACATACTTTTTCCGAAAATTTTCACGAAACAAAGATTTTTTGGGCAGTCCCGCGCCTTAAGTTTAAAACTTTAAATTACGAAAACAGATGAGCCGTAAAATCTAATAAACCCGTTTACTTACAATTATCATTATTTCAAAAATAAGTTTTTATTTTTAGCATTAGAAGATTTGATAGGTGCAGGATTTCTATTAACATAGGAATTCGAATATTCTCTCGCTAGGCATTTCAGAAATTTTAAATTAAACTGGATTCTAATACACCGTAAGAATTTAAATCATGGAACTCCTTTCGACAAATTAATAAAGAAAATAAATGAATAAACTCTTCAGACTCTTCAAAATCTTCAAACAATGGTATTCACTTCTTCATTTATTCCTAAAGTTTTAAAATGGCGTTTAATTAATTGAAGTTCAATTCGCAATGAAAATAAAATGCGAAACAGAAATTCAATGTTTTAAAATGGATTTTTTTACATTAAGTCTGCAGTCACTGTCAACATTTTACTTAGATTATTAGTTCATTTTCATTATTCCTAAATTAATATTTATTTCAAGTTATTCAAGTTACTGTCAAGTTTTTCGTAATTTAAATTTTAAGAATTTTTGAAAGCATTCACTATTTTAATTATGGATTATCTATAGGTAGACTAATTAGTGGTATTTAAAAATATAATCAACGAAACCGGGCACGCATACCAGTGCTGTCTCACTGAAATGATAAATAATAATAAATTTATTTTGAAAAATAACTGAACACACACAGTGACTAAAAGATGAACGTAAACACTTATAAAATAATTAGTTGATAATTCAGAAATGTTAGTATTCAGAAATACATTGTTAATTTTTATTGCAAGACATTTGTTAACTCGTCAGCAGGAAAACTTGAACAGTGACTAATTATTTAGAGCTGGAATAGAGCTTCAAAGTTATAATTCCTATTGATTAACGGAAGAACCAGACATTCAACTGAAAAACTCTTTTGTTTTCAAATCAAAGAAAATTTATTGAAGCACTCAGAAACGCAAATCATCCAATTGGAATCACTAATAAATTTTCCCAAAGTGTAAATTTATTTTTGAGGTGCAGTTTCAATAAGCGTTATGAACTTCAAATGCTGTATTTTAATTATTTATGTGTGCAAATTAATCTTTCAAACTATTTTTATTTAATTTTTTATAGCATCAGCTCAAAATTAAAAAAATGAAAGTTATCGAAATTATGTTGCTAATTGTGCAGTCGAAAAATAAAAACGCGATGACTTTCATTAAGTTTGTTTATACAAATTACAAGAGTTGATTTAAAAAACTGTATTAAATTAATATACATATGTTACTTGATTATATGGACAAGAATGTTTAGATATAACTAAATGTTAATTTATTGTAGAGTTAAGCATACTAGAAGTTACAACAGTGCGGCCGTATTTGTTGCTAAAAAAGTTATGGAGATGATTATATTTTATTTTTTAGAAATATGCAAAGCATAGTCAAGATTTCTTTTTTTAAGCAAAACATCCAATTCATAGTTTCCAAGTTTCCCATGCATGACAATTTTAAATTTAGATTCTACTGATTTTTAATCTGTTTTTACTGAACAATAAACTGCGGCAAGGAAATTAAAGGTTGCTTATCTAACAGCCTGGTAATGAATCCTGTGAACATACATTTGACGAAACGGAAATTGCTGTTTGGTAACTTGTTTCCAGAGTTAGCTATTTTTAAACGAAAATTCCTTTCTTAATTTGAAGGAAGACTGTACAATTTCTCCGGCAATTTTCTTTGATTCTATGATGGAATTTGTTTAGCTTTTTTTGTAAGTTTTGACCGGAAATTTATAGAAGAGTGTTGATTTCCGGTAGCTTGAAAAGGTTATATTTAACTAATTACAACGAAACCTCCTAAGTTACGTAGTTACGCGGTAACGCTATTATTTCCGTTAGTTTTTCAGACTTCGAGGTTTTTTTTTTCCGTAAAAAGTAATTTAAGATGCCACAAAAATTTCGAAAATAAATTACTGAACTCTAAAGCCCACGTTTTAAGAACACTAGTCGGAGAATATAAAATATTTGAGTTTATTAGTTGAAAGTATGTACTTTTTTAGTATTTTATGAAACTTCGATTTTTATTATCAGTAACAAGAGAAAGAAATACCTCCAATAAATTGAGATTTAATAAAAAATTGTACTTTTGTAACATAGCTCGGTTACACGGCTTCAGTCTGATTCAAAAATTCTCTTGGGATAATTTAAAGGGTGGGCTTCAATTTTTATTAATACACCGTTCTCAAGCCTGCTTTGTTTCCAGATTCGGGTCATCAATATTTAGCACTGCATAACAAAAATGAAATACAAATATCGTTCCTGATAGCTACAGTTAACCATAATAACCAACATGTATTAACTTAGTAACTCTTACAATCCGACAGCTGATAAATTATGTGAATAAGTTCGCTTTATTTTTTATCATTGATAAATAATGGATTAAAAAATAGAAGTATCTTTAAGTTCTACAAAAGTGCAGATTTTTTTTTTTTTTTTTTTTTCAGAGCTTCATTTTGTTTAGTCAATTTACTATTCACCCGCCCCCACAATAAATAAATAAAGTAATAACTTTGATACAAAGCAAATTTTGGTAATTACTTCGAAATGAAGTAATTTTCAAAAGTTGCTTTGAGGAATGAAGTATAAATCATGCAATATAATGCTTTAATTTTCATTTTTCAACAAATCAAATTTTTATTTCAGATAAACTGATATTGTTTATTTAGAGTGCACACGAATCACGGATACATTCCTTAATAATTCAAAATAAAATGAAATAAGAAAAACCCTTCGCTTTTTTTCTTTTTCTAAAGTAAGTGAAAGGTAGGCGTCGAGACTAGTTTGCCATTTACATAACCATTATAGGCAGAACTTCAAATGGTAAACTGCATAACAAGCACACAAAAGCTTTATTGTCGAAGGGGAAAAAAATATGATATTCAAATTCGCGTTCATCAATCGCGTAAATGAGCGTTTACTTCCATTCGTCAACTCTTTGGAAATGTAGGGCGCAATTTTCTTGAACTTCGGTCGATTAAAGCCCCATTATTAATGATATAAGGGTAAAGCTCTAACGTCAAGTCGCTGCATTCCATTCCTTCCTACTTGGAGGAATTCCAAGAGGTAGAGGGCGGATGTGCATGACTATTTTCGTCCAACGTACCTGGGTGTCTATGGAGTACGACTGGCATCTCTGGAGGAGATGAGAGATGGTGGCTTCAGAATAATAATTTGGTCGATAAAAAGAGTTGTTCAAACATGCAGTATTTGAAGCAGGGACGGGAATGTATATTTCCGAAGAAAAGACCCGTGGCCTCATGCCGTATCGGTATGTTCCAGGATCTAGAAATATGTTCCAGAAGTTTCCCGGAATATGGAAGCCAGAATTTCGTAACTAAACTTCATTCTCAATGACTGTTTTGTAGAGAAACGTTCGTAACGTTCATTAGAATTCTTAAAAGTGTTTTTTTAAGTACGTAGGTAACGGATAGTTAAAAAAGAGTGTATGGTCGCAGCATCTTGGGAATGATTGTGAAGCAGTTGTGAATGCAATCATTTTAATGTACCGAATTCTAGTGAAAAAATGAAATACATGTAAAAAGTAAAAGAAATGCATGTATAAAACAGCACTTTAAGTCTCTAAAATATTTCTAATAGATCTGCTAAGTACGGTCTTCGCTCATAAAATCAATTAACACATAATTACTTCGCAATATTACGCCAACTTATGCAAATATGCTTGTTTGTTTTGCTTTATTAAAAAATTTGTTTTTTCCTAACTTTTAAAAATGATGAGGGTATTTATATATTTTTTTTTCTTGTTTTTCAACCGCTATGCTATGATTGTCGTAGAACTCGATCAAAAACTTGAAAATAGAAGAATCCTGGATTTATAGCAAGGTTTCGAAATGAATTTAAAGCTATAAAAGTACACATTTTGACGATTGGTTTAAATCTCACGAACGCAAACATTAAAGGAAAGTTTAACACACAAAAAGTAAGGGATATAATTTTTATTTTACTGGGTAACAAACAAAAGATCATCCCACCAACTTTGAAGTTCGCTATAGTTTTTCCCTGTTGAACTGCTCTAGTATACCTGTATAATAGTAATCGATCTAAACGAAATCTGAGTTCATTTAAATAAAATTAGAAATTCTCCTAAGACTAATAAGACTAAAAAGAAAAGTAAAATTATCCGATTTTTGACAGCATTTGACTTTGTGTTTGTGTGTATGTGTGTGGGGGGTCTGCATAACATATTTAAGTGTAAAAAGAGAAGTTTCTTCAAGTTTTGAAAGAAAGTTTTAAAATAAAGGATTTTCTGAAGTTGGGGGTGGGGGTGGGGGACGTATGCTCCCCCAATACAACGCGTATGCTTCTTCCCATACTGTAAAAAACTCCCCGCTTTAAAAGTATAGTAAATCGTGTCTTATTTGAATCACTTATTTGAAAAGTTTCTTAGTTTAGAAAGTTATGAAAATAATATTTATGATAGTAAAACTATGTGTATTTAGCAAAAAAAAAAATTAAAACCCAAATAGCGGTATTCACTATTTTAATACTCAAACAAGGAATGTAATAACTCGGCAAAATTCAAATCTCGTAATATTTTTGAAAACGTGAAAATACAAATTAAAAACTAATTACAACTGAGACAAATATTTGAATAGATTATTTGAACGAAAAACTTTTCCATGTTCCAATTTTTTAATTAGAACGAAGAAATGCTAATTATTAATGAAATGAAATGAAATATATACATTTAATACCGTTGGCAATACTTTTAAAATATCTCTAGACCTCAGCTAAGTTATCCGAAAGAAAAAAAAACAGAACATTTATTCCTCTTAATTTTTAAATGTTCCTACGTAGAACTAACTATTTCAGTCACACTTTTTTAAATACTTTCCTTATATATTTCAGAAAATTAATGTGACAATTCCATTAACTGAAATGTCTGCAGGATTTCTAATAATTTTTATGCCACTGCACAGAATATCGTAAATTTATTCAAAATATACTTTCATTGAGCTCACAGAAAAAACGTCTTGACAGTTAAATTTCAAAAAGGAAAGTTAGAGATTACATTAAAATGAAATGCAAAAGTATTAAAATTCTTTTTGAAAAGGAAACAATTAGAATAAGGTACACAAAGAAATTTTGCAGGCTCCTATATTTGCATAAGATAATTAAAATGAATTAAAGAGAAATGCCAACCTCTACTGTATATATATGTGTGTGTGTGTGTTTGTTTCCTGGGTGTGTATTTTGTATCGTTAAAAAAGCAGTTAAAGAAAACTTATTAAAGCAAACAAATACTTTTATTAATTTTACTAAACTGTCTTCCATGTTTGGAACTATATTTGTGTAATTTGCATTTCATGTGCAATCAGCATTTCGATTTTAGAATTTTCAGCTGTAAAGAAAAAAATCTGTTTTGATAAAGTACACAATTTTGTTGTGAAAGACGTTACTAAATCCTACGATTTATGTAAAACAATACAAGAAAAAAAAGAAGGGCCCTAAGAAGAAAAAATGCGTTGCAAATTTATTTCTGGTTTTGAAGTTACGTTAAAAAAATATGTTTTTCATGCGGGTACTTGAACTGTATTGTGCTATGCATTCACAATCGAATTAATTTAGGAAAAAATGTTTTGAAACTCCGATCGTTTAACATTCCAACACATTTTTGTTGTTTTTATTATATATGTGGGTAATATCTGGAATAACTTTATTTACATTTGTGTCCATTATGAATGTACAAAAATATGAAACGTGCAATATGTAAAACTTCTGCAAATTTTTATAAATATTTTCAAATATTTTAAAACAGCCTTGGAGAAAACTACAGTCCAATAAATACTACAAATATTGGTTATGGGAAACAATTTTGGCTTTTTTTTACGGATGACTTCACAAGTAATCCTTGCATTTTGGACGAGTTTTTTTTTTTGTTTTTTTTTAGTATATGGCTGAAAGCTGTAAAACACAGTAGCTGACATTTGTTTACTGCATAGACAACAGTTATTTCATCACTTCAGAAATATGAACGTTAATTCCAATAAAGAAATATTTGGGAGTGTTCATGTTGAATTAATTCGTTAGGAAGAAAAGTGCCTTGAAAACACATAATTTCTCGCACACATATACTGTTATACTACTCCATTGGATACAACTTCTAAAGGATGGTTTCAACAATTTAAAAGTACTGATTTTCGACGTTAAAGACAAGGAACATGATGATTAAAAAATTAAGAGTATTGTTTGATAAAAATCCACTTCAAACGATTGTGGAAATCAAATCAAGCAAGTTAAGTATATTCAATGCTTGCTGAGTTAATTTAATTTCTTTTTTGTATTTTGGAATAAACAGCACTTTTCAACAAATGAGGACAGAAATTTTATCCCATATCCAATATGTAAATGTAACACACATTTTGTATTTGTAAACATTAAAAGTAGTTCCACACTGAACAGATTTTTATATAATATTTTACGTATCAAAAATAGTAATTCAGTAACGAAATTGCGAGTTGAAAAAAATTATAAATTTTACTATCAGCGAAAGGAAAAAAAAAAGACATTATATGTTTTCACTGTTAAAGTCTGAAAATTTTTAAACACACATGCATAGTCAAACTGTGCGAGGAACACTTTAAATGAACCTGAGTGCCTTGAGCAGAAGATTTATTAGGGGTTGTGGTACAGTAAGAGATAAAGTATATTATTCTGTGTAACTAAACTAAATGAATATAACGTTAAGAAGAAATAAAAGTTAACGTGAAATAATGCAATTAAATCTTAATCAGACATGCCGCGATTACAATGCTGTGAACTAAATGCGACTGAACTTCGCAAAGTGGTACGGAGTAATAGAATTAATTAAAATTGTCAAACACGGGGAAAAGCTCTGCGTATAACTGAAGATGAGAACAATAAGAATTTCATCGTCGAAACCGGAAACACTTAAATAAAGTATAAAACTAGAATTAAATGAAAAGTGTTTGTCATAAGCGTTGTCATATTCATGGCTCTTGCAATATATATAGGTACTAAATTTCTCTTTGTTAGTGGCAAAAATATTGCCGTGTATATCTCGACCTAATTAAGAATCTCCGCGTAAACAATAATTAGATATTGCTGTGTGACACCTGCGCACAAAGCATGAAACGCTGTCTTAAAACTCCTTTCTCCACAGTAATCACAAAGAGAAATTAGGTTATTACACATGTTTAAAGTGACACAAGGCGTACAGAGGAGACTTGGAAGACAGCCAGCAAAGTGAAAAATGTATTAGAAAGCTCTGTTATTTTTTAGCGTAGAAGCGTAAATACGTTTTGGGAATTTCTGAATGACTAATTATTTTCGCTTTTGGATACAAATGTGCTGGAAATTTATTTGAGAATATCTTTCCCGGACATGGGAGTACTTTAGAAAGAGGAAACGGATTGTGGGGTATGGTGCATTGTATGCATGATTTATTTATTCCAAAAGTTGTTTGATGGAGGACGTATATGTGTGTTAGAAGAATAAAAACCCATTAATTAAATGCGAAGAAGTATATTATGATACGTAAGTATGAAGGTGGAGCGTTATACATTTGTGGGTTTAAGAATTTCCGGTAATAATGAAATTAATCCGTTTGTTTTTAAGGGTTTGTAATTATCCCATAAGCTTCGCATTATACGATCTGTGTACAATACTTCGGCAACATTATAGATGTTACTAGCTTTAATACTCGAGTCTATACAGAAACGTTAATTTGTGTGTCGTATTTATAACACATTATTTTACCATTAAAAGAAAATGATTGTGTAAGAATTTTTGAAATATTTAGAGTTTGTAAGATTCAAGAAATGTTACAAAAGAAGTAATTTTGTAAAACTTGATTTGAATTACGATTTATGAAAGATACAAAAATGAATCAAAATAATAAATTTTTTTTATAAGAATAAAAAAGTTTATGAAAAAATGTTTAATAAACGTGGATTTTTGAACTAAGACTTACTTTAAAGTTTTACAAAAAAGAGGACAGTTTTATTTATTCACAGTTCATTTGATTTATTGCAATGAATATGCTCTTTTGCATTAAAATTTCAATTAAAGAAACTTTTTTAAATATGTTATTTTTCCTAACTGCAAAATCATGAGATACTTATCTATGCTATAACAATAAAACTGAAGTAAATGAGCTGAACAATGGATTGTAGTCCAGAAAGATGAATTTCAGTTTACAATAAATATTTTGAAAGATTCATACCACTACACACTGTTTACTGGACACTAACAAACACATATTGTCGTATGCGCAGTAAGTTAATTTTGCGTTTTCTTTTCTTTTATATGCAGAGCAAAAGTTGGCATTTAAAGTAGGAAAATGAAAGTAGCTACTTTTGTTAAATAATCTTTTATTCTTGTTTAATGGATTAAAAAACATCAAAATTAATATTTCTTATAGATGAATCAATATTACTTTCAATAAGTGTATTTCTATTTATTTTAAGAACTCATTGAAAATAAAATCTCCTCCCAGAAATGTTCATTGTGTTTAAGATACAAAAGTTGAAGGAATGGAATGTACAGCATTTCTTTCAGAAAAGAGAAGAATTCTATTTTGGCTATTGTGTAATAGCTTCAGTGTTATCACATCCAATGAAGATATATTCCATTTCTTGAGGCATTGGAGATAGATCTTGATTATTCGGTATTTATCTAAGAATGGTGAAGACAAAGGTATACAACAATATCTGAAGAACCTTAATGACATAGCTCCTTTCAGACACTGGAACAGATTGAAATCTGCTGTATAGTGCTGGAACAGGCGCAATATTTTTACTCTGGACATATAATGTCATCTAGGAAAATCGAAAATACTAATAATAGTAATTAAAGGCCAGTGTAACAACTATAACGAATAAAATTCTTTTTAGTAGTTTTATGGAGAGTTAAATATGTTTAAAGTCTAAATAATATTAACCGCACTTCTATAGTTTTATTATTAGCTACCTGAAGTACCCATCGTTGACGGGTTCGTATTGAATGCAAATTTCCAAAAAGCAAGAACTTTCGTCGACAGTGTAGGAGTATACAGAATGAATGTAGTATGTTGCCAAAGTAAAGAAAGCGAAGTTATAATTTTTATGTATTGTTAAAATATTACAAGTTAGAAAATAACTAAGTAATATCATTTCATTCGCTTTAGTCGTAATTATGTGATGCGCGAACGAATATTTACGCATGTTGAAATAATTTTCGCAAAATCTCAAAATCTAATCAATATTTTTGAAAAATTGGAAGCCTAGAACTTAAGTTGAGGGACAACCTATCATGTCACCAAATTTCGTTTCATTCCCTGCAGTCTTTATTTCGTGATGCTGGAACAAAATTTCAGCATTTTAAAACGATTTTCACAAAATCTCAAAATGTAATCAAAATATTTTAAGAATTCAACGCCTATAAATTAAGATTAGCAACTACCTATCATATCACGAAATTTCGTATCATTCGTATTAGTCGTTATTAGGTGATGCTTGAAGAAATATAAACGTATTTTGAAAGAATTTTCACAAAATCTCCCAAAATCTAATAAAAATGTTTAAAAAATTGGACACCTGTAGTTTATGTTGAGCAACCGTCTATCATGTGACCAAATTTCATATCATTCGCTTTAGTCGTTGTTACGTAATGCGCGAACAAAGATTCACTCAGTTTAAACTATTTTCGCAAAATCTCGAAATCTGATCGATTTTTTTAATTAGATGCTTATAGTTTAAGGTGAGTGGCCACCGATAATTTCAACAAATATCATTTTTTCACCTTTGCAGTTATTACGTGATGATCGAACACGAATTTACGCTGTTTAAAACGATTTTCGCAAAATCTCAAAATCTAATCAAGATTTTTTTTTTTTTTTTTAAATCGGCGCCTATGTTTTAAGTTGAGTGACCACCTATCATGACACCGAATTTCATATAATTCACTTCAGTCGTTTTTACATGATGTTTGAACAAAAAAAGCGTCACGGAGAGAATGACAGATTGACAAAACGACAGACAGACAACCTTTTTTTTGAGGGTCGCACCGGATTCCGAGGTGCTTGAAACGGATAGAAATCGCAAAATTTTTCATTACAAGAAATGTACAGACAAAAGTCTAATTTTATTTATATAGATTGGCTTAATGCTGAAAGTTATCATTACAAATCATGCTGTTTCGAAATTTTGATTTCAAACTGTGAAACACATTTGAAAATATTCTGATTTATAAGCAATAAGAAAAATTTTGATTTCTTAAGCTTTTAAAAAATACTCATAAAACTTCAGTTACAACAACAAGATACTTATATATATATATATTTGTTATCGACTTAAAATGTCACATAAAGTGTATTTATTTAAGTTTCCATCCTCGAATCCTTCATAAAATCGAATTTCATAAACATTTCAGTTAAATCTGATAAAAAAACAGTTAACATGAATTACTTTTACAGTTATAAATAATTCAATATAATCAAATTTATTATTCGCTTTTAAAATATTTGTGTAACGCCTAAATAATTAAGAACGTCAAATGAAAATTTAAAATAGTAACGTTTAGTATTCTGACTACATGCTTATGCACAAGGAAGCGATTTATCCTGTTTCTACATAGCTAATTGCAAGTATAAATACACTTACATCATTACGGTTTCATTGTATCTAATATACTGTATATGAAATGTATAAAATCACGAAATAATACTGGAAATTTCGAATTTCGTATCAAATCTGCTGATTGCGCATAAAACTGATTAGTGAGAATAATTCCCCCAAAGTTTCCATGAAAACTTAAGGCCTAACCCTTAATAAGTGAATGCGGACGAGGATGACTGTCTAACTGCAGCTGCAATTAGGTATTGCTAGAATGCAATTTATATTTACAATAGGTATCTGCAAACTCCTTGCAGTACGGATAAGCTTTCACTAATATAAGTGAATTGTGGTAACATGGACAATTAAATTAACATATATTCAGAGCACAAAGTCGAACGTTCTTGAAGATTGCGCAGTTTCGTTTATACGGTTGATAGGATTGTGATTTATTAGGAATTAACTAAATGGTATGATGGATAGTTATGATACGGCAAATATACAGGACTCTATTACAGAAGATAAAATAAATGTTCTGCATAAAATGATGCTTTATGAATATTGAAGAATGGGTCAGTGAAATTTCTATTAGGCTAAAATTACATACAAAGTATACCAACTGTGTTTTAAGTTGAATGTAATTAAGAGCAGCAGCTAAAAATGTGTTTTCATATGTAGACGCAATTTTTGATAAATGCACCCTTGGTATTAAGATTTTATTTAATGAACAATGTCGGCATATATACTTTTTATAGAAAAAAAATCATATTAAGCATTATATCAAACTTATGTGTCTAGATTCTTTTTTTTTTTGTAAAATTACACAAAAAAATCTAGAATTTTATAGAGAATGAGCAAAACCTATGAAAATTTAAAGTAGATTAAACCTTTAAAGAATCTACTTTACAATGTGTGCGATTATACGTTCTCCCCAGATTTTGGCATTCGTCAGTTCTTTCTAAAGCACTTAATGTCCCACGCAACGCACTAATTAGTAAAGCTGAAAATACATTTGCTCCGTAACATCAGTAGGCTTCTGTGACACCTCTTCGTGTCAAACATGTGACATTGCAGTGTAATTGATTGTCACAATGTGACGTCACTGTGTGACAAACATGTGACGTTGCAGAAACGTCTATGTAGGTCAC
The DNA here is from genome assembly GCA_038373885.1 of Cheiracanthium punctorium. Taxonomy (NCBI): domain Eukaryota; kingdom Metazoa; phylum Arthropoda; class Arachnida; order Araneae; family Cheiracanthiidae; genus Cheiracanthium; species Cheiracanthium punctorium. Next base: position 574,190 of record JAWZYV010005452.1, read on the forward strand.
CATGGCGTCCATGGCGGCTACCACGAAACATAAAAAAAGACCTGTCCCTGGCGGCCATTTGTCCATTGCCACAACCTCTGTGCAACTTGCACATATTGTCACATGAAGTCACAGTCACACCGTTACCAGTATTCATGCAAGTTGCGATGTCACAGTGCGATATGGGTTATGTCAAAAGGACGTAGCTATTCATGCTCAGTTAGGAAACCCGACTCATATTAGTCATATACATATGAATTTGATGAATTATATTAATATTGGGCATGCGATTTAAAATTGTGCCAATAATCATTGCGCCTCCTGTAAAACGTTTCGTTTTGTATGTTTTGGATTAGCATAAAATTTTAATTTAAATTGAGCAAAACTACTAATATTATTGAAGTTTGTATAAGCGCTGGAGAAGCGTTTGTGAAATAGCTCAAAACTGTTCTAGAAATTTAAAATTTTTCTTTTAACACGTTTTATTTATAGCACATTCAAATAATGTCGGCGATAACTGATTGGACTCTTTATTAAGAATAGCTCATCCGCGCTGAGTGTACTCCCTGAAATACTACCTAAGTCTCACTATTGTTATTATTACAGTTATTATTGTAACTTTTTTAAATCGTTCTCATCACTGCTTTATGTGGCTATGTGTCCAAAACTATAATTGAGAATGCACGACATTGTCCCTCAGATGATGATAGTAATAATAATAACAATAAGAACACCTTGCGCCAATTAAATTAAACGAAAATTGCTATAATATCAATTATTGGTGCTTACAGTGATTAAAAACATAGTAGTTACAATTAAAAAACAACAATTTAAAAAAATGATTTTTCCCCAGTGATTTCAAAACTTCATCGTCGATGCTGAATGCCTTGTTATTGTCCAATTGACCTAATGTTTTACACAGAAAGTTCTTTTTGTGATTGAAACAAGATTAGTGGATGGGAGCAAAGTTTTCAGTAAGTTGAAAGATATGAACGACTCAAGTTTGTATGAAAATTTTTTAACTGGAATAAATGAAGGTTTGTAACACGTGGTTATTACATATTTATGTGTTTTAGTAATTTTGTGTTATGGTACGCCTACACGAAGGGCATCTGCCTGGTAGAGATGCCTTGGGCGAGAACTTTTTAAGGGGTTCTAACGCATATTCACGTTACATCTGCAGAAAACCACCCAAAACTCGAGATCGTTAGATCGACAGCTGCGCAACAGGCCCGAACCCGGGACCTCCAGCCATCTACCATGGTCAGTGTCTTATCCATTCGGTCATGGTTTGGTCTTTATTTCATATTTATAAAGAACTAAGTTAACATTTTATAAATTTATAGAAAACTGTGGTACAATATGTATTCGTAATTAGTTTAATATAGATGTTTGTGTTATAATACCGGGAAACAAATTCGTGTAAAAGGGGGAATTGTGTGCTTTTCAGTATTTTATATTCTGTTTGTTGGTTGAGGTTTAAGGTGCGGGATCTTGATAGGATAAAATGTGCCTGAATTTTATAATCAGTTTAACCTTAAGTGTAGATGCTTATCATTTTGTATTTATTTTCTGTCAAAAATATGAAATAAAAATATTTTATTACACAGCCATTCTCGTACACGGTGGTGTGAGATGTTTTTATGCAATAATACATAATAATCTAATACGTACAGTTATTTTGTGATAATTTTACATATGAACTTGGAAATAAATGTCTTTAAGCAATTTTAACGAATAACACCTTGTACCTATTCCATGGAATACGTTAAACAACTTAACATAGTATAACAATACTGAAATATAAAAAAAATCACATATCAATAAGGTATTTTAAGTAGTAAAAATAAATATTTTTAAAGGCACAGCACTAAAAAAATTACCAATTTAATTTTTTTGTCAATTAATTAAACAGAAAATAATTACATCTCCTTGAAACCCTATTTTCCGGGAGATAATATTATTTCACATTTTAAATATTTATTTGATTAATGAGAATCTATTTTTATGTTTTTTAAATGACTCAAATAAAAAGAGCTCAAATATGCATGATTCATAAAATATAATCTAACGAAGATTTCAAGCATTTCGCTATTTTCTAACACAATAACTTATTTAATAATTATTCAATCGAATTTGTTCATAAATAAATCCACAGGACTGTTAACTTTACACACATCCATAATATTTCATACAGAAAAAGCATTTGAATGCAGTACATTTTCTAGATTCAGCGACGTATATATACGTAACAGTGCATTTGAAAGTTATACAACTGGTAATTGAATATAGCAGAATGTTATTAACGAATGCAGCTTGTGATTTCGTAAATGATGTTTTTAAAATGCTTCCCTCGTATTAATTCTGCTATTAATTTGCTTTCAGTTCATGTGGAATGACACTAAATCATAGCTTTCACTCCATCCTTATCTTTCGAATGACTAACGTCCGTAATTCTGTACTATTCAGAATCTATGAACGCTTCGAAATTGCATGATCGCGTGCAAATGCCTTCAGCTCTGTAATTTGAAAGAGGAATTTGGTCTCTCCTCCTGAGGAATTTCGGAGGTTTCTGTCTGAAAATACCACTTTATTACAGGCATAATAGTCGTATGATTTACACTATTTGATTAAATTTCTACTCAGATTAAACGCTCGATTACAAGAAGTTTAAATTACTTGAAATTTCATCACGGGATAACCGGAATCGGGAGCAAGCTATTTTCATCCGATAATTCAATCCCTATGCTTAAAATTGATAATACAAATGCAGTTAATTACACGGTAAAGCATGATTTTAAACGACGATACATAATTAATTTTGCTTGAAATGTTCAATAAATTTCATTACCCGTGTAGAGTGACATTTGTGTATATGAAAATTCGTATTGATTTTTAAAGGTTGGAATTATTGAAGAGATTTTTCTTTATAAGAGTAAAAAAAATTCATAGAAAATGAAACTTTGGAAAACTTATTCATTATACTAATATTATTTTGAAAACTTAGGCTTATATAGGGTGATATGTGGTTTTTCTTATCCCTTAGATCTGAAGGATGTAGCAATTATTCCTATACTGAGTATAATTGTTTAAACCTCCTTTAAGTGTGAGAGACAATTTCTAACACTGATGGGGACTGTTACAACTTTATTTGTGAGGTAAAACAGAAATGAAGTAGTACGATGTTGCTTAATCCTGCGATAATTTTATTTTTGAAAAGCATAATTTAATTCAAATTTTTTTTTAGATTATCATTCCTTACAGCAAATGTTGAAAATGTTTGCCACTATTTTCAATTCAAACATAAAAGCAATTGAAATTTCCCATAGAAATCCTGCAAGAATCGATGATTAAAACAACCATAACTGTAGAAATCCCGTCAACAACAACAATGTTGAGAAGGGTATCAGAAAACTTGGTTCAACTTGTTCATGTTTGCATTCAAAATGGTGGTGAGCATTTTCAATATTTGCTGTAAGGAATGATAATGCAAAAATGTGAAGTAAATTATGTTAAAAAAATAAAATTATCACAGGATTAAGTAACACTGTGTGTTTCCATGTCTATTTTACATAACAAGTAAAGTTGTGACTGTCGAGCAGTGTTGGAAATTGTCTCCCACGCTTAAACAAGATTCAAACAACAATATTTCAGAAAACATTCACAAAGATTTTCACTACTTAATGATAAGAATTTGATAAAAATATAAATAAAACTTATTTTTCTTTAAAAAGGATTGGGTTTCTATACATACTGATAACAATTTAACGGAAAAATCTTAAAAATATAGATAATAATACGCTGTAAACACAAACCTTACATTTATGATTTAATTTGTACATATTAATCTGCCAAGCTCGTAATTAATTTTCGAGGGAGAGCGAAATTTATCATTCGAGTTTGTCAGCTCACTAAGTTCTCTCCCAATGTTTTCACCAACTTTGAGCTATTATTCACATGCCCATTATTCACTGTAAATGAAATTGGGAAAGATTTCCAATCATGTGTATGGCTATTATAGTTTTTGCTATTCACATGAATATGCCTTCTTTTCGAACATGAATCCTTTTCGTGCATGTAATATGCATTAATTTCGATTTAGAACCATTTCGAATACTAAAAGGAACTACGCACAAGAATAAATAATTTAAGGAAAAACATTTGAATAATTTAACATGTGATAAAATTAGCATACACACAAATAATATAGATTTAATTTTTCTTACTAAATTAAGAAAAAATTATTTATAAAGTCAGAGAATGATCACTTACTGTGCGTTGCATCAAGTTAAGAATCTAATAAATAGAATAAAAAGTTTTTGGTGAAAATATATATAACGTATATTGTATTTATTTATGACGGCCTTTTTTCACTATATGTGAAGAAAAATATTTGGCTAAGGTTTTAACTGAAAACCTTAATTAGATATTTGCTTTATATTTGTTACCTGCATCTAATTCTATTTACCTTTATGGCTTTCTGAATGCCCCACCAGTGACCGAGTGCATAGCGTTCTGAACTGGGAGACGGAAGGTGCCTGCTTCAAAACCAGGTCACGTACACCGACCTAACCGTTCGGGGTTTCCCGTGGTTTCCTCCGAAACTTAGCGTAAATACGGTTAAGACCCCTTAGGAAGTCCCCCACAGAGGGCACCCACCCCGCGGCCTAGAGCCTTGTGTTGCTAATTGGCCGTAATCCCACAACACAAGAACACGCTTTCTGAAACAAAATCAAACGTATTAATAGCTTTTAAGTAGCTGAGGAAAAAGGAAGAATATTTATTATTTACATGGAGCACATTGTTTTACCTACATATAAAATAATATTTCGCTACCTTACAATTACGAAATTTTTAAAAATTGCATTATCAGACATTAGCTTAAAACAGTTCAAAAAGCTCAAATTTAGTTTCAAAACAATTTAATACTATAGACATAATAATTACAGTTTACTTTAAACTCATTATTTCTCCTGATTCATGTAAATACATCTTAACATGTTTGCATATCATGTAAATAGTGTTTCACATGATTTGAAAGAGATTCATGTAATTTCAGTAAGTCTTCTACAGGACATTTTCTTGTTCTTCCACATAATTTAAAAGTGTATAGGATTAAAATCCAGGAAATCCACTATAGGATTTATAACTGAATGTTCTTTTGTCATTATGAATTAACAATTTAAATAATTTTAAATGCCATTATACTCTTCACACATATTTTAATATAATGCAATATTTATTCTTATGCAATCCTAATTAATCTCCCCCCCCCTTTTTTTTCAAATAATGTCAAGAATCTTTCTTTTTTTAAAATTCTTCGATATCTACAAAACGAAAGTATGACATTTTTTGAATTCCCGAGAATACACGGGAATGTTACGGGGGGCTATTTCTCCGAGATCAACGAGTCAAAAAACAAACAAACACGGAAAACAATTGTGGCTAAACCTGGTTGTTAAAGTCCTCTGCAGGACTCCGCTATGGATTTACGATTCCCATTAGGAAAACAAAGTTGCGAATCGCCTGAATGACAATGGGGGTCCGGGAAGCCCTTCCTGCCATCCTGCGGGACACTGGGGCCAAATAAATCCAGTCCAAAATCCCGGAAGAGCTGAAGAGGCTTTTATTTCGACGGATGAAGACGGCGTTTCCTTTTTCGTTCAGCCACTAACTTTTACTTATTGCACGAATTTTGGACAGTCGACGAATCGGGAGAAAAGAAATTGAGTTTGCAGGAGAAAGCTGAAGCAGGCAGAACCTGAAGCAAGGACTGGGAAATATGGAACGCAATTGGAACCCGAAAGTATGGCGGGGGTGGGAGCAGGGGGATTCTGGGGAGAGGTTATAAATTACACAGCGAAACACCCGATCTCGTTATCTTATACTACCGAATTTTCCCTTCTGCTTTCCTGTAAATTTAGAAAATGTTGGCCATTCGCTGGCTCCTTCCAGCATAGGCGCATCTATGAGAGCACACAAAAAATACAAGTGATAAATTTGATGAGAAAATTAAATTTGAAGCTTCCTCAACAGTCTCTCTTGTGATTTGTATTTAGGAACATGGTTTAAAGGGAATTTAATACATTTAAGGAAGTTAAACGTACTGTATAGGATAAAGAGGAAATGGAAATTCATGTTTTATTTAAAAATTTATAAGTAGTAAATAAAGCGATTTCACACTGAAAATTTAACCAGCCAATGTAACATCTAAATTCTGCGGTAGACTAATAAATGTTTTACTGCGCATTTTCAATAAAAGGAAGTTGTTCGTAAAAATATTTTATTTATTGAAATATGTCAGAACTCGTGGGTGGGTACAATTAAACATTGCAGAATAAACTGTGAGCTTAAAGTCATAAATGACATTCAAATGGTGAATGACATTCACATGTAGCATGAAAACTGGTGACGTATTAAGGTACTTGAAGAAAATTCCTGTTTTCTTTATTGGCGTTTACATTTCTGCCCCCCTTCATTTATTTTCATTTATCCATTTATTTATTTTCAATATGATGATGCTTGTGCATCGAGAAAAAATGGTGGTTGGTATCAAAACTCTTACAACAATTTAGAACTCTTTTCCCTGGAGTCAAAACCGTTAGAGCTATATTGTTATCGTTCAAAATAATCACCAGTCCATACCTTCACATAACTTCCCAAATTTCATCTTGATAGCCTGGTTGGACCAGTCAGTTCAACTTTTAAATATGAAAGTAGTATTTAGATCTGCTTTTCCCTTAATTATATTTTTATCAAATCTGATTTATATGTTGTTAAACTTGCTTTAACTCAGAAGTGTGGCCATGATTTTTCGAAAAGAATAGAGCCACTTTTTTAAGAGTCAGAAAGGCTTGGATAGTTGATATCTTTCATAAAGTTGAAATTTTTAGGATATGTTTCTTCATGTAAATTTGTTAGACCCGTGCTGTTTAATTTTGCAAGGAAAAAAAATTCCTATACTATTTTTGGGGTCAAAATTGAAAATCGTTCATTATTTTAAGAAAAACACACCAATTTACATGAACGTATACTTTTTGTGCAATGAGTGAACTATGGCGTTGGCAATTATTTTGTGTTCTACTACTTCTGCACTGACTGTTCAAACATAAAGACTTATGAATGAATCTTGGCACAGAGATCAAGGGTCATTCAAAACTCTACAATAAAGGGCTTTTTCTGAAAGTTTGACAGTCCAAATCTTCTTAAGCCAAAAGGGAACCACAAAGGTATGTATTTCCGTACACACATACTAATGAGAAATACTGAAAAAGAGTAAGATATGTAAGGTTAACTTTTAGCGCGCAGAAATATTTGAACTTAAAATTGCAGAAAACACAAAATTACTTGATTTTTAAGGCTATCCACGGCTTACGCCAAGAGTGACGCGGTGTGAATTTGACTGGAATAGCAGCCTTATGTAGAAAGAAAATCAATTGACAGATCTATGATAAATTATTCAAGTTTCATATAATGCAGTTCGATACTTTGAGCTGAATCCACAGACAGCGCACTTGTCCATTTTGCGTCTGTTTCATGACAAAGTCGTTCATATTACAATTTATCTCCTGTCATTTTAATGATATTTTTGAGAAAATCCACATGACTCTAAACTGGCATAAAGTGAACTTTTAAAACCTCAAATTATGTTCACCGTTATAAAAATTCTGAATTTCCCAGACATAATGCCAACCTGATTCAACAGAAAAATGTCCCTTATTGCTGAGTCAAGCATTTTTTCTGTTCTGTAACAGAAATTTTATTAAAAAAACGAAAATTATCAGTAAATCTTCTGAAGCCCGGTTCTAAAAGCGCATTTTCCGTTCTCCTTCTGGCATTTCCGAGCCACTTCCGCTGGTAACCAAAGCAATATTTAGCATTTTTGAATGAAATATGTCCTTTACTTTGAATGCAATATGTTCTTAATATCTTTCAAACACGAGATCATATATACCAAATTTAATTCAGCACTACCTGTTTTAAACAAAAATCAAAATTACGAATAGGGATGGACGCGAGATAGGGATGGACGCGAGACGAAAAATAAGCATCTCGCCTCTTGCAAAATAGCCTAAAAGCTTGTCTCGTCTCGCAAAAATCCCTATATCGTAATGTTAAAAATGTGTGTCTCGTCTCGCAAAAAAGCTGTAAATCTCTGTCTCGTCTCGCAAAAAAGTCGTCTCGCGTCCATCCCTAATTACGAATGTACAGAATTTTGGTTAAAACTACTTAAGTTTCACTTGCAATAAGTTTTCAGATTTTAATATTTGTTTTGTGCTAGAAAAGCAATTTAATGATGAATATTAGATGTATTCAAAATTTAATCTTTTTTATTTTTATCTGCACCAGTTTAGCAGTTTCTTATTCTTTTTATTGTATCAATTTACCATGAAAAATCTTCAGTATTTATGCCATTCATACTTATTAACAGCAAATTTTAATAACTATTTTACCTTCGTGCATCTGTACAAATCACTCCTTGTTCCTAGATCACTTTTCAGCCACCTCAAAACCTATTAATATCGCTTCGAGTCAATAAATTGTCTAATTACGGCAGTTATGGTACATCACGCGATATTCGATACCAGCGACCATAATTCTTCTTACCACAACTGCTAAAAGTTCACAGGTTGTGAAGTATCGAAATATCGATTTAACAGAATTGGTTTTAAGTTATGTTCATCATCAATATGCTAACGGTCTATCTAATGACAGAGCTTCAGAAGTTCTTTTAAAAATGTCTCTATTTAAAATATTAGAGGAAAATATTTAAAGGAGGGGGGATATAAAAATTGTTAGATTGCATTAATTCAAGATATTCGTTGTTGAAAGACAGATTCCTTCACTCGCAGAAAGTATTACCTTCTTTTGAAATCACTTTATGAACAATCACAGATGTCATTAACTTTCTGATGTCTCATTAGACCTGAAATTAGCTTGTCAAAAATTTGCATTACTTAAAATTGAAAGTTTAATCAAGTACGTATGTTAGTTTTTACAAATGAGCGGTTGTACTTAAAAAAGAATAATTTTTGTAATATTCTATTAGTTTTTTTGGGCGAGGGGAGGGTCTCGTTTCTTCTCTTATTCTTTTTTTTCTTTTTGAATTCGTTTGTAGCTTATTTTCTGCTCTTATTAATTTTAAATATTGCAAAAAATGGAATGGCCTTAAAAGGCAATGATATGATTTTCTATTACATGATAAATTATATTTAGGTGAAAACACATTTATGATTTAGTACTTATAAAAAAATCTATTCGCATTAAAAATTTCTAATTTGACTATACGGACAGTAAATCAAATCAGTATACATATATATTAAAACCATATTTTGTAAGTAAAAGCAATAGTGAGTTACTGAACATTTATTATAAATCTAGTTTGGAAAAAAATCATTATATATATATATGTATGTATGTATTATTATTATTATAATAAGAAGCAAATTTTCTTTTTCTAAGTGATGTACATTTGATTCCTTTTCATTTTAAATCGCAATAACAAGAAAAGAAAGTAACTTAACGATAGATAAAGAACACAAATGAAAACTTCTGAGCAATATATCATTCAGGATTTACGCGGAGAACATTAATTTATTTTTGAGTGGTGGTAGAATATTTCTGAAAAATCCAATTATTGTCCTCCTCCACCTAACCCTTAGAATACTTTAAACAGTAATTGCTAAAAATTAGAAATGTGATGTTATGCAAAAAATTTCCTTTTGATCGAGTTTTGACCTTATTCGGTGAAACGGATTATTATCTTTATTTTTGTCAAATATTTCATATAAGTAGTTTGAATTAATGACGAATTTTTGTTTTACCTTGGAAATCATACTGCAACGGCATATTTTGCAGCTTACTTTCATTTAAGAGCTGAATAGCTAAATTTTGTATAAAGAAAACTTTCATTGCATATGTGTGCAAGCTAATAAATTCGATATGTAACGTAACCGCACATTCTGAAAATAAAAATTTCGATGTTTACAAAAATTAAGAAATATGGATTATAATTAACCACTTTTTGTTAACCTTTGGTACGGACTATAATCAACCACTTTTTGGTAACAGTAATTTTTGACTTAAAATATAGCAACATTTCTGCTTCCTATTTGGAAGCTACAACATTTCTGCTACAATTTGAAAGATATATTTTTAAAATGTGTTCTTTACCAAGAGTGGTTAATTATATTCCGTAAAGGTTGACAATTCTGCTTCTGTATTATTCTGCACCACAGGATCTCTGTCTTCAAAATATCACAGTATTATATATGCATGTAATATTTTCACTGTGATAAAATATGCTTTTTCACGGTTTTATTGAAAAACAAACATTTTAGAGCACTTCTTTTTATAACTGATGTCAATTTGCTTTATTTAACTTAAAATATGAAACAGATCAAAAAATGTTTCAACAAAGCTCTGTTCTTTCAGAATTTCTGCGCAGTACATAATTCATTTTTGAGTCCTGGGAATTTCTTTGGGAATCCAATTAATATCTCCCTCCACCTAAGCCCTAAAACCTTTCCCATCATAATGGTTCAAAATTCAAAATGCGATTCTCAGCTGAAGCGCCTTTGTGGTGTAATTTCAGTCTCGCTCGATGACACGGGTTATTATTCCGGTGTTCATTTCAAGTGTCACATATTTGTAGTTGCCATTAGAGACAAATTAATGTTTTCACGTAGGCAATTACGCTGAATATTTTCGAAGCTCGGTTTCATTAAATGTGTCAGAATAAATTCATTTTCTAAAAACTTTCTTCGCTTACGTGGCCAATTTAACGAGCCACTTACGTTGCGGAACAACACTTCCCGAAATTAAAATGTTTAATCTTTTAAAAATGTATGTCTGTTTCGATAACATTGCACATAAACATTGATTTACGCATCGACACAAATATTTTTAAGAAATGCAAAAATGCATATGGGAAAAAAAAGAAAGAAGAAAAGAAGAAGTGATTGTATAAAATATTTAACGGATTTTAAAATCTAAGAAAAATCGTACACAAATTTGTAGTCATATTTATTTTTAATAAATTTATTAACAAAAAAATGTTCAGGAATTTTTAAATCATATGAATTATAGTGTAGAAAATTTTGACTTCATTCAGCGCCATCTTATTACATTTTAAAAGCTATTTATATTAACTATGTGCACTTATTATGATTGGAAGAAAAAGCTAAACGTAGTTTGTCATGTTTAAATTGTAACTGAAATCTGGCGTACTAATTCATTTTTGCTGCAAAAATTGAATATTTATATACAAACTTGAGGAGAGGTAGAGGAGGGGAGATGACCAAGTGCAACCCCAACAAGGCCTGAATTTTCTGGAGGCCCGTTGGTGAGAAAACACTTTTGATTTTGTAAAGAGAAGAAAAATTCCGATTATTTGTATTAAAAAGACCCGCATTAAACTGTTTAATAAAAGTTTATTTTTATTAAACAGTTAAATGCGGGTATTTAATTTAGCATGTTATAAAATATAAATTAAGTAATTTTATAACACACATAACTTGATTACTATGGAAAACGAGGGGGGGCGACAGATCTCAGACTCCAACCCTCCAGGTAAAGTTTTCTCCAGACAGAGCGTTTTTATATGAAAGCAACAACATGACTGTAAAATGATAAAATCCACTAAACTATGCTTCTAAAACATTAATAGTTTACTAAACTAAATTCCACAGTTTAAAAAAAATAATAATTCGTAGTTATTCTGAATTTAAGCAACGAAATCGCTCCCATTATCATATTATGTTGAAACACGAAATATTTCACAATAGCATAATGATTTTGTGGCGCAATTTGCGCGTCCCCGGATGCGCGTCCCCGTTTATTATCTCGGTGTTCATTTTCAAGTGTCACATATTTGTCGCAGCCATTAAAAATAAATTAATGCTCCCACGCAGCTAATTACATTGCACATTTTCCAGACTCGGTTTCATAAAATAATACTTCATTCTAAGTTCATTTTGTAAAAGTTCCCATCATTAATGTGACCTATTAATCTTATCTTTAGCCTATATATATCTAACCCGTTTTCCTAAGAACGAAAGAGCCAACCTGCTTAGAAGATATACTCCTAGAGTACCTAAGAATGAGTTTATTGGGCAGAAACACATTATACAATGAGGGAGAGGGATTAAGTAAGAACTCTCTCTAAAGCTCGGATAAATATCCGATACTCGATACAGATGAATAGATAATAGTCACTTTGGTGAAAGTATTACGTGAATTCAAAATGAACTGGAATAGATTATGGATGGAGTCTAGATTATGTTCTTGAAAGCGAAGAAAGAATTTATTGAGATTTTCCATTTTCTGACTGCAATAAAGTAGGCAATTTTATACGGTAAAAGCAATATTGTCTCAAATTGGTTACGAAATATAAAGTGTTGGGGAAAGCAGAATTTTAAGTGCAAAATGAATATGATAAACTAAACTGACTGGTAGCGGAAACTTAAAGTTTAAAAACTTAAAAAGAAACTTCGTGTTGATTAAAAAATAATTCCTAAACCTCACTCATTATTGAGCATTGTCTCCTTTATTATAGCATTATGAGACTATAATCACATTGCCTTATTATCACTGTGGCAGAAGCATTACGTATGTTTATGAGACTATAATAGTCAGAAATACTATGTTTCATAAAAGTACCATACCTCCAGTTTGGAAATGTTTGCATTAATAATGCAGTAATTTCTAAGTATAATTATTTTTGACAAATTTAAGAATTTCGAAACCATACATAATAGATCACCAGCAGAAAACATATAATAAGGCAATAAGAACAGATAGGAATTTATAAATTGCTGCTATCAAAATTTCATATTTAAAAGAATACATGAAATAATGATTAGCATTTATGCATTATTAACGATACTAGTAATAAATAAATTAAAAAAGTGAAATTCAACAGACTTTTAAAAGTGTGATTTATTAAAATTGAACTTTGTCTTCAATAATGATCATAAGTATTCTTTTTTAATACTACAATACTCAACTAACAAAATAATATGATTAGAACTAATTCACATTAATTTTAATTTACTTTTTAGAGAAATGACAAAATGAAGTTATCCTTCAAAGCTATGGAGATTAAAATACTGCTTATAATTAAACAAAATATGAATCTGACAAAAACTGGGAATTAAAGTTCTTGCATTTTTATTTATTCATACATTATTAAAAACGCAATAATTGGTTCGTACCCAGATATTGAACATTTAAATAAAATAGTTTTTTAAAGATACAGAGAAATGAAAGTAAAAAAGCACTTTTTTTAGTTTTGCTGTTTTGCGAGAAACAAAATTTTGATGTATTATATCAAATTAATACAATACGTTCGTTCATGCTAAGAAGTGTGTAAAAAAAAAAAAAAAAAAAAAACGTTTTTAGGAACGAAAGCTAATGCTGCAGAAAATATCAATATGTTATGTAAGTTTAAATTGTCTAATCTTCCTTTCAAACAATTGAATTACTCAGCTATATATAACATCAAAGTATTTTTAACATAAAATGTGTTTTTTCTAAAATTAGTGCATGTATTTACATTGAATACTGACGAAATTTAGTAAACTAGTATTTTTTGTCAACATTTAATTGATGATCGGAATAATGAAGGAATCACAAGTGAGATAGATTGACGACAGCTGAACATTTCTAAGTAAACAGTATTCGAATAAAAGAAATAAAATATAAAATAACTTCATATTTCTTAAATCTATACTTTTATTATGACTTTAGTGCAGAAAATTGTGCAGTAAAAAAGCGCATTTTATACATTGTCTTACGTGGTTTCAATTAACATGGGTTCACATCAAAAACACGAAGAATTGAGTGAAAAGGTTGAAACCTCTGCTAGTCAGCAAACATGAGTTTGTTCATTTCATATGAGATGTAGATGAAAGAGTGTTTAACACAAAAGTAAAAGGAAATATGTATATAATCACTTTGTCTTCAGTAAAATGGATTAATGATTTTCTTACAGATATACATGCTAATATACTTACCATTCACGAAGTCCATCAACATTTAAATTATTTTTCAAGATGATGCAGTTTTATAAAGTGGCAAGCTCACAGAAAGTTCAAGAGTTCTGATATATTTTCATTGAAACGAAAGCTTTGCATCAAGAACTCAATGGATATAAGAATTCTCCCCAGCTCCACAACTTCTGAAAAATTTTAATAATCCTGCAAAATATATCGATAAAAGGCTCTTATCGCATTCATGTTCCTTATGACATAATTCTCCCTCGAATTTAAAACTAAGACTCCAATTCCTATATTTGGCATACAACAGCATTGCAAAAATCAATACTTTCACAAGTTCGAGAACTTGCAGCAGGTGTGGCGGCAAAAGAATACTTACTGAAGAATCAAGTCTCATCTGATGCAGTGGACGAAGCATAATTAAGCGATTTATTGACTGTGGACAAGATTAATGGTTTGGGGACAACCAGTGAAGTCCCTCTACAAAATAAACTTCGTACGCAAGAATACATTATTGTAAAACTTCAACTGGAGGAAATGGATAGTATAATTAGCTGAAAGGGGAAATTAAGGGAAAAACGATATAATTTAGGCGTGCACTTTAGTTTACAAATTTTAGAGTTTATTTTACATTCGAAATTCTTTGCTTGTGGTACAGCAAATTGCTCGATTAATTTTGACTAAATGAATTTTGCAGAGGATAACAAAGAAACATTTTGTCGTCTTGCTGTTTAGCTAAGATTTTAAGAATCAATTAAATACTTGGGTGTTATTATAACTCCTATTTCAGAAACCGAACAAACTGCGTTGAAACCGTTGCGTTTAGGTATTTAATTTATTTTTCCACAGTACCGAAAAGTTCGCATTTTAATTTGACAGTAATAATGTGGTAGTTAATTTGTGCACGAAAAAAACTATTGCATATTTTCTTGGAAATGCAGGTGTGGATAATGATCATGCTATACTAGTTCGTAATGCTGATAGATTTTTCGGAGTAAACAGGGTTGCCAGCGATCAAGGAAAACTGAAAAAACTTTAAGGAAATTTAACTGAAGAAGTCAGGGAAAATTGCAAATTTTTCAATAAACCTGCAAAATCTTAAAGTTTGACGTGGAAAATTATTTGAAGTCAGCATTTATAAATTAATTTTACGTTTGCCGCATGTCTGGAAAAAAAAAATAAAAATGACTTGACATAGGGACGCATAGTTTAGCCGATGCGGTATCGACATTCAACTTTTTTTTCCGGCAGTATAAAATACAGCCAATATCGTGAGAGTTGATTGTCGTAATTAGGAAATTTTTAAACAAGCAAATACGTCGTTTCGTTGTTATTATTTTTAAAAGGTTACTTTTAACTCCGGTTACTGAGCTAAGTTTAACCATTTTTGGTTAAATGAAACCCAAGCAGTAAATAGTATAGTCGAATGTTGTTTTAATTGTTTATAAATGCATTAACTTCGCCTTTCAATCTTTTCATTACTGTTTTGACTCTTGTATAAGAATGTCATCAGAATCTGGAAACTGCTTTAATTTAGCAAATGAATGTTAACACGTTACTACGGACTCTCTCCACGTCGGTTCCGTACACTAAAGCGATTACTTAATGATTTCCCAGCGATTATACTGTGTGAATGTTGCTCTTAGAGATAAAAAAGAATAAAAAAATCAGCCAAAATGAAAGAAAAAGGCGTTAAATCAGTAAGGGGTGGGGGATGAATTTTGTGACGACGTGTGTAATGAAGTTGTGTGGTAGAAGGGATAGGGGGAATTTGATGAAGATAGATCGGAATGAAGCCAGAAGAAAGCACTTAAATAAATAATCCAAGGAAAAAAAAAGACGTTTTTCTTTGTTGTCTCATTAGGGTCGTCAGGAAAACAATTGTTCTGCGTCTTGTCGAGTGTTGTATCCCAGTTAAGCACCAGTCGCGTGAAAAATGCGTAAGTCCGCGTCAATCTGCTATTAGGTACACCAACCGTCAGTCATTTCTCACGATTATTTTCAGACGTGCCTGCTCCACCAGGTGGAGCGTGCTGCTCGCTAGTTATCCAGACGTGCCGTAAATGCCGTTAAGAGTGATAAACTGCAAAGAAGGCAATGGGTTTATCAAAGATTTTTTTTTTCTGTTTCTTTTCACATGATACTATCAGAGATATAAGGCACCTCACTAAATTATTAAATTAATGGCAAAAAAAGTATCAAGACAACGTTTTAAAACGAAATTGCGATGTGGCTTTTTTGAGGTTAAATTAAAGTTGTAGTAGAAAAAAAAACGTGTTTTATAAATCTTTCAGTAAAATAACGTTTTTTTATAATAATTTAACGTGCTTACGAAAGCTGTGGATCTTCCTCAGTCATGCTCATGCCATGTTCGCGTATGATAGATTTTTCTGTTACGTTAGCAAAAAATCTCCACAGCTAATGTAATGTTTTTGGATTTTTTTTTTTTTTTTGCAGTTAATTCTTAAAGGATATTTACTTAAATGTCCTTCGATAAATTTTTAAAACTTTTGAAACATATTGCACATTTAATATTAAACTATAAGTCATGGGCCACAGAAAACAAAAATTTCAAGTAGGACAGTAAAAAAGCCTCATAATTTTTACTGGTAAAAAACCTTAGCACTGTCATAGCATATGAGAGACTAACAAAAGAAATCTTACTGAGAAGTACTCTTAAGTCTTAACATATATGTTAACAAAACTAGTTTCATTACAAGTTAGTTAACTATGTAAGTTCATTTCCTGTACAAATATCATCATACGTAGGAGCGGCCAGACACGGTAAGGAAGGTAAGCGGGGGGTCTCACCTATAATGGTCGATCTGCAGGCTGGGAAGGACTGATCTAGAGCACAAGAGGGAGCGCCTTTTTTACGTTTGCGGGGGGGGGGGTACCCTGGTGCCACCCCTGACCATATTAGGCATTTAAAGTCACACTAATTTCTTGAAAATTTTTTAACAAGTTTAATATGATTATCTTCCATTCTTATATAATTTATTCATTAAATTAGTGAAATTTTTAGCACATAACTAAAAGTTGTAAGATAGCGTGATTGCAAATAACGGATTTAATAAACGGATAAAAATATTTTTTTTCCCTTTGTAATGTGGCTGTGGGACGTAAAGCGAAAATTTACCAGAATAATCCTACTAATATATAAATGTCAATGTTTGAATGTATGGTTATTATTCTTTCACGCTGAAACAATTTGACGGATTTGGATGAAATTTGGTATAAAGACAGTTAATGTCCAGGATTAACATATAGGCTACTTTTTATAGCGCGAAAAAAAAAAAAAACAACTGTTCCTATACTATACAAAAAAAACCTATTTTTTATATAAAAAAAAAAGCAATTGAGATTTTATTTTACAGAGCAGTCGACAGATGGCGGAAACTTACAGAATCCGCAGTTTTAATAAATAAAATGATTTATCGTCTGCTACGCCTGGATAAAGAATACATCTGAATAAATTTTTGAAACTTTCATTCGTGCATTTATCTGTGCAGCTTTTTTCCATTCTATTTCTATTGTATTACATCCAGAAAAAGGATGTTAGAAATATCAATTTTAATTTTGTTTAATCACAATCATGAATAATGATACACTTTCCAACTTAATGGAGTACGGAAAGAAAATAGGGAAGACCCATGAATTATGATACGCTTTTAACATATAGCACTTTCGTGCGTATGTAAAATCTGAAAGTGTTTCAGATTGTCTTACATTTTTTTCTCTTTCCGTTTTTTGATAACGGCCAAGATATCCAGAAGCTCTTCTGCCGAAGAAAATAATTTGTACCTTTTTGTAGGTTTTTATCATTAAACCATCTTATTTTTGTAACTAAGGGCGGCCCGACACGGTAAGCAAGGTAAGCATCGCATAGGGGCTCCGGCTTCGAAGGGGCGTCATTTCGAACTAAGTAGAGCATAAAAGGGGGCATTATTTTCACGTTAGCAGAGGGCGCCACATACCCTAGGGCCACCCCTGTTTGTAACCGCCTTAATTTTAAATTCCATTCAGAATATGAGAGATTTCAGTGCTAAGGAAGCCGGTGAGAAACAGGATTCTCTTCGAACAAGATTTATTAAGATATCGAACCAACTGGTCGCCGGAGGCGGCTAGTATAATATTGTTTTTAACTGCAAAAGAAACTAAATTTATTCAAATTTCCAAATTTCGCATTCCGCATTGTATGGGGATTTGTCTGGATTCTGTTACAAGGTTCGATTGCCCAAGAAGGCTTCATGCGTCAACTCCATGAGGGTATTGTTGGCCGCTTAGTAATGCACTTCCATAAGAAATTATGAACATTATCGGATTTAATTGTTGAATTTTGCGGACCACTAAAATGTCTACCATTATTTAAAACAAATTGCTTGCTACTATAAAAACTCACGAATTAAAAGTGTTCGTTTTATTAATTTGTAGCATGGCCAGTAAAATGCATAGTCATCATTAATTCGTCACAGGAATTGTGTTCAATTATAAATATAATGATTTACCAAAGCAATGCAATTAATCCCCTAACGTCTTAAAATAAGCAGAGAGAATGAATGGTCGAAGTTAACACTAAGGCCATTTTTGATTCTTTTGCACAGAGCGGGATATTTGAAAAAATTATGAAATATTTAATCATGATAATAATGGCAATTAATTTCTTCATTTTTCTTTTAAGACTTGCGTGATTATTTTCCTATTTATAAACGCGTAGAAGCGCTTTATAAAAAATTAATAAAACTTGCGCATATATTTATACAACAGTTAACAAATTATCTTAAATATTTTATTTGAGGTATACTGCACAGTGTAACTAAATAGTTATAATATGGTTTTCATGCATTTCTTCCCGCCTTATATGTAATTAGTAGACTCCAACATAAAACTTTCAGACGATCATAAACAGAAGTTTAAATAACTTAAAACACCAGAGGACATAAAGCGGGTTTAGAAAAATAAAACGCCTAAACATTTTTGTATTAATCAATATAACATACTAGATACAAACTGTTTCATTATTTCGCGCGATCGAAAAAGGAGATAGTAAATAGTAATAATCTTACAGTATGTTGTACGATGCCAGAATTTTATTTTTTTCGTGACTAAGGAAAAAAAAAATATGTGCGGAAAACGATTTGGACGCTAAAGTACTTTATGATAATTCACCGTAATGGTTAAAAAAAAAAGTAAAGAAGAAGATAAAAACTGGGTACATTTAGAACCATGCACTTAATGTAATTTTACTCGAACAATATTCGCAAGAACAGCCATGTAGTCTAGACTATAGTCGGAGTTAAATATTCGGGAAGGAGAAAACAAAACCTATCCTCAATTTTTAGATTTCGTGATTGTTCTCATTAACCTTATTTCTGACACTAACTCTTTTTTGAAACATTCCCCCCCCCTCTCTTCCCTTTAGTTTTAAGTCGAATTCGGAATTTGGGAAACGGGTATAGTCATCGACCCTTCAGCGTGCCTAGCAACAGTTGCCAGGGCAACGGATCCTGGCGGCCGGTTTTTGGTTTTCCGAAAAGTCTTGGGCGTCACCTCACCAGACGCCCCGAAATTTGACACTCGGCCGACCGCGCAACTTCCAACGGCCAAAATTTATCGAAACAGGCATTTATGTGCAATTCCGGCTTTTATTTGATTGTGAATAATTCACTTTTTCATGAAGACAAATATTTAATTTTTTCATCTTTTTAATTCGCCCCTTTGACCACCGATATAAGAATAAACCTTTTGTTTACTGTCCTTCAAAATAAATTTTATATCACCGTTAGTGTCAGAAACAAGAGACGTGGGAATTACTGATGTACCAATAGATAGTCTTGAGTGATATTAATTAATTAACATTTTTTTTTTGAAATTGTCTTTGTTTACGAGGTTATTTAACAATAACCTCGGTATATACTAAACGGTATGAGCAGAAGTATTCTGACATATTGCATTTTAAACATCTTAAAAAAGACCTGACAAAGTAATTTCTAACCCTGGTCTTGTCAAAAAACACAAATAAAGTCCCATTTTTGAATGTTTGAAAACCCCTTAAAAACTAGCAATACTTTGCAACTTTCACAATATATATATATATATATATATATATATATATATATATATATGTGTGTGTGTGTGTGTGTGTGTATAAGCTCGTAAGCATTTT
This sequence comes from Cheiracanthium punctorium, assembly GCA_038373885.1. Taxonomy (NCBI): domain Eukaryota; kingdom Metazoa; phylum Arthropoda; class Arachnida; order Araneae; family Cheiracanthiidae; genus Cheiracanthium; species Cheiracanthium punctorium. Next base: position 594,332 of record JAWZYV010005452.1, read on the forward strand.
ACATTAAGTAATATAACAGACTAAATGTTTATTCTTTCATTATTTCTACATATTTATTTAAAACCTGTTTAGTGGTCGGAAAAAAAAATAGTAAATTGTAATAATCTTTCTTAATAAAATCACTCAAACTAAGTGGTGTTTGAAACTTAAAATAATAAAAATCTTTGTAAAATAACACCTTAAAGTTTACAAAAGTAGCTCATATTATTTTAAATCTTACTGTCTATTATACTCATATATTACCAGGGCTTCTTTCGAGACTAAGAAGAAATTAGATTTCAAGAATAAACACTTTGGCCTTAAACCTTGATCTGCTGACGGTACTAAAAAGTAGCGTAAAAATAAAATTGTTTTTAAAACAATTCTATTAATTTCTTGTAACCATTTCTTTGAAAAATCACTGCCAAATACTTTATTTAATGAGCTTACATCCTGGCTGCATGTTCTTTTAAGGTAAGATCGCTTTAAAAGGCTAGCTTTCCGGTCACTTTCTAATCAGATAGAGCCAACGAAAAAAATATTAGCATTAGTGAATTTTCAGACGTTATTTTTATGATTAAAGAATTCGATTTACCAAAACTGTGTCAGTCAAATTATTAATCGACTTTTTCTGTTTGTTTGTGCTATACTCTTTTGAAAAACACTCATTAATTTCTTATGAAACTGATATCAGACTTATAGCTAATGTTTTATTATTTTCTGAATTTCCTTCATATTGTATAAATAAATATTGATCATTCTTTGTGTAACTAAAACAAGATAAAATAAACAGTTTCAAGTTGATATTCTTGGCCATCCTTCATGCTGTAGACTATGGATTAAAGTACTTTATGATACGTCCACATAATGGCTGAAAAAGTAGACAAAAGATGGGCGCATTTGGAATCCTGCACTTAATGTAATTTTTCTCAAAAAATATTCACAAAAATAAACATGTAGTCTAGACTATAGTGGAAGAGAAATATTCGGCAGGAATAAACAAAATGTTCCAGACGAAGTTATTTTGTTGATATGAAAATGGCTCCTGATTTAAAAGCTAAGATAAAGTGAAAACATCACTTTATTGGAACGAATGTTCCGAAGTCCCATTCATTTTGAGAAAACATCCACAATCGTAATTTATCAAATGCAGCCAGTTAAATATAGTAACATGACACTTTACTGCATGTAAAATTTTAAACTTAGAAATGATGTCGTGATATGATGCAGCGAAAAGATAATTTTATCACCTAAAAAAACTTTTTATGAGTGACAACAAAGAATCTTAAGTGTGATGTTCATTGATAACCGGCAATGATGGTATATTATTTTTAAATTGGTTTGTGCTGTGTTTTTTTGTAAACCTAAAAATTGACGAAGGATAAACTTCCTTTGGTTCCCTCTGCATATCTCTTCTTCTGTGTATTATTTTTTTCTGCCTCTCCCTTTTCTAGATGTTTACTCAACATTAAAATCATCATTTTTAGTTTACCATGCTTTATAGAGTAGTATAGTAGTCTCCTCAGTAGTATTATAGTAGTCCCTCAGTATAGAGTAGTATAGTAGTCCCTCATCTAAAATTGTGAGGCTTTTTAGCAATAATATTAGTGTCTTATCATATAAATAGGAATGCACTACATGGACTCAGTTTAAAATACGTACAATGTAAGTTCTGTTACGCTATCAATTCTGTTACGCTCAAAAGCTACAAGTTAAAATTGTCTATAGCTAAAAATTCCTCTTGATGTTACTTACTAGATAAAATAAAATTTCCCCCGAAAATTAAATTAAAAAAAATTCTTTTCATACAAGCATAAAATTGTACTGGCCTTTAATAATGGAGAATTTCGTGGCAGAATATTAACCAGGGGCTTTAAGAAACTTAATACGTGTGCCTTACACGTATAATACAGCAATTTAAGTTAAATTCCTATGCTAACTTTCAGCTAACGGTGATTTACTTTACGCTAGTATTAATTCTTAATGTAATTTGTAAGAATTTTATATGCAATTATACAGACATTGTTTACCGAAAATAATGGCGCGCTTCTAAATTTATGTACATATTGAATTTCCTCTCTCATCTAAAATTGTGAGGCTTTTTAGCAATAATATTAGTGTCTTATCATATAAATAGGAATGCACTACATGGACTCAGTTTAAAATACGTGCAATGTAAGTTCTGTTACGCTAGCACTGATATAACTGTTACTGAACAGAAGCAAAATGTTTGCGAATACAAAAATAGGGAATAGACATTTAGAAAAATTCTCATACAAAACAAGTAAACTGACCATTGGTATTATTGGTAAAGGGGGTGGGGCTAATCCCAGCCTAAAGACATCTCTGAACCTTTTCTATAAAAACTATTTTATTACAAGAACTAAGGGGAACGAGTTTTATGCAGAGCGTGATTTTCTCTTAAAACATTCACTTTTATTAAACATACAAATAGTTTCTTGTGTAGATGTATTATAGAGATCCAACTTAGAATAATGTTTATCTACTATTTTACAGTTTAACAATAAAAAAATTCTTACTTATCACTTGTTTCAATGATGTGCACGTCATATGCAAAATTTAGTAACAAAATTGAACTATCTGCCCTAAACAAGCGCTAACTTTCGATATTTACTCCCCTTAAACACGCCTATTAAAACCGCTATTGACAGCTTATTCCGTATCATGTGCCTCGGTCTTTCCGAAGGTAATCTCAATTCAAACCCGTTTTAAACTACAGTTTTAAATTAAAACTATATTCAGGCTACCCTTTAATCTTCTCTATACACCTCCAATACTTTGATGCAACTTCTTTCATAAAATCCATTCAGTCTCGACAGGCGGCCGTCAAAATAGCGTCTTTAACTGCTTTATATCAGAAATTACGGCAGGATTTTCTAGGCCATTACCCAAGATAATTGCGCGTCGCGGAAAATGTTGCCCGGCTCCGGAGATTTTCAATCGTTTAGATACAAAAGCAAAGTTACATGCTATCACTTAATAAGAAGCGTTTTTTATTACTATCTATGGAGCGATTTATTTGATGAGAACCCATTTAGTTTTGCACTATTCGGCATATTTGTTTCCATTTGAAAATAATACTCGCAACAGAAACTCAAAACCATTTCCGTTCCATGCAATCTTAAGATTACAAACTTTCATTCCACAAGTGCTAAGGAGAAGGGGGCGTTCCGCGGCGATTTCTAGGAAATATGCATTTTATATTTCACCCACATATACATACTTGAGGGTATTATAAAAAGAAGACAATTAGCTATTGACCAGAATAAAGGTAAATAAAGTATGTGAGAGTTCTAAAAAACTCAGAATGATTTTTTCAAAAGCTGTACTATGAATTCTTTTAAATGATAAACTCATGAGAGGCAAGTAATTTAAAGAATAAAATATTAAACACTTAACTGCACTATAAAGTAACCTGGAAACGTGAAACATTAAACAAAACTTTGCATTGTTTGATAACATCTTTATAGCTATTTTACAACAATACTGACTCAAGCACCAATCATCCACCACTATTTTTCCTCGCTCTATTTCAGAGATGGTCGTAAGACAAAAAATAGCTCTGCCCAGTCTCGCATTAAAGCTCTAGCTCACTGTCTCTTCTCGTCTCTTATCCATTCCTACCCTATTTTACTTATTTTCTTTATCTCCCAGTTTTGATTATTAACAAGGCATTTCCTATTGAATCCTATCGTTTTTCTTACTTACTGCCAAACTTCATTAAAAATTGATAATTACTATCAGAATTCTAAAATATCTAGCTTTATTCTTAATCTGTTTAATTATGTACTTGCGAAATTTCCCACACTTCATCTGTTGGAGTATCTCGTATCACTTTTACAAAGTTCAGCAGCCATAAATTTCTCAACACAAAACTAAATCCTAAACTGCGATGCTTAATATACTACTTAAGCACACGTATTAAAGCCGCTATTTACAGCGTATTTTGTATTAAGTCTCTTGGTGTTACCGAAGCTAATCTCATCTCACTCCGTTTTAAACTACAGTTTTAAATTAAAACTTATATTCAGGCTATACTTTAACAGTCTCCCTACACCTCCTATGTACATGGATTCAACTTCTTTCATAAAATCCATTCAGTCTCGACAGGCGGCCGTCAAAATAGCGTCTTTAACTGCTTTATATCAGAAATTACGGCAGGATTTTCTAGGCCATTAACCAAGATAATCGTGCGTCTCTCAGAATGTTGTTCGGCTTCGGAGAGTTTCAATCGTTTAGGTACAAACGCAAAGTTACATGCTATCACTTAATAAGAAGCGTTTTTTTACTTTCTATGCAGAGATTTATTTGATGAGAATTGATTTAGTGCTGTTGCCCAGCATATTTGTTTCCCCGGTGAAAATGATATTCGTAACCGTGCCTCAAATCAATTTTCATACGATATAATCCTCAAGCCACGAACTTCTGCTTACGTTAAAAGATGGAATCGTATGGGTTTAATTCTACGCAGGAGCTAGGAATCTCTCCTCCAACTAGCCATATTTTATGAAAGGAAAAAAAGTAGTACTATAAAATTAAATGAATTTATGTAGTTTAAAGAAGAGAGAAGAGCTGAGTTGTTGCAGCTGGAAGATTATTACAAGCTAGAACCGGAAGCGAACATTTTTTTTTTCGAAATTGGGATCAGAGACAAAAAGTTTCTGAGTTTGGGGCCCAGTACAAAAAAGTGTGATTATGTACGCAGGGATCCGAAGGGGAATCTCTGCAATTGTGTATTTTGACAGGATGGAAGCAAAGCAGGCTATTTATGTACACTGCTGGCCACCCAAATTGCAACACCAAGAAAAACAAGAGATATCACAACAAAATTTATTGTGTAGATAACATGTTGACCAAGTAACAAATGATTAAATTTACAGCATTCTATGAAGCGTGGTTCCTGCCAAAATCAGTACCCAGAGTAGCCGCCGTTGTTGGAGATCACAGCTGCCACACGCCTCGGCATTGATTCAAAGAGACTTTGAATGTGTTCTTGGGGTACAGCAGACCAAGCAGCTTCCACACGTTGCCAAAGTTGATCTGGTGTGACAGCTGGGGATGAACTCTGGGTCAGTCGTTGAGCAACCATGGACCACATGTTTTCTATCGGCGAAAGATCCGGAGAGCGCGCCGGCCAGGGAAGCAATTCAATCTGGTGATTGACGAAGAACCCTTGGACAATGCGTGCCACGTGTGGCCGTGCATTATCCTGCTGAAATATGGCTGTTGGCAAGCCCTGAAGGTAAGAAAGGACAACTGGCTCCAACACCTCGGAGATGTAGCACTGGCTGGTTAAAGTACCGGCAATGCGTACTAGAGGAGTGCGAGAGAGATATCCGATACCGCCCCATACCATAATACCCGGTGCAGGACCAGTGTGACGGTGCATAATGCAGCTGTTCAGCATCCTCTCTCCACGGTGTCTCCAGACTCGAATCCGACCGTCGTGGTGTTGCATACAGAAGCGTGACTCGTCAGTAAAGAGAATTTCATTCCATTCTGTCGTCCACATCCTTCTTTCATCGCACCATTGGCGGCGGAGACGTCTGTGGTTCCGCGTCAGAGGTAGACAAAGCAACGGACGTCTTGCGGACAGACCATTCTGCTGTAAACGACGTCGAATGGTACGCGCAGACACTGGATGATGCGTTACAGACTGAATCTGCTGTGATATGGTTCGTGATGTGACTGAGCGGTCCGTCACTGCCATGCGTACAATCTGCCTGTCATCACGTGACGTGGTGCACTGAGGTCGATGCGGTCGATCACGTCTGTCCGTCGTACCCTCCTGCACCCAACGATCACATATCCGCATCACAGTTGTTTGGTTTCGTCCAATACGACGACCGATTTCCCTGAAAGATAACCCACAATCTCGGTATGCCACTATCCTTCCTCTGTCAAACTCGGATACTTGATCAAAAGATGATCGTTGTTTCCTACGAGGCATAATTTATCGTTTTTTTGAAAAAAAAGCAAGAAAAACACAATTGCTGTACTTGAAACCGTCGAAATCTCCAAGCCTTAAATAGCGCTTTGAGGTGGCGCCACAGGCGCGCTTGATGTGCGTCTGCGCTGAAATTCTAATCATTTGCATATCTCACCTCAGCTAATGCATGTTGTAAATTTCATATTATTTGCATGCTTCCTTCAGGGTGTTGCATTTACGATGGCCAGCAGTGTATTTACTTTGTTAATGTACTTTATTCTCAAATGCGCTACTTTGAAGAAGCAGCATGTGCCAAACGGCTTTAGATCAGAATAAAGAACATGCGTCAGAAACATGAAGTTCAGAACGCTTGTTTACAGGTTATCCTTTACAATTTTATGAACGAACGATACACGAAATGCAGATTGAAAATACCTGAATGATGCATGATAGGTTACGATGCATGATAATGTCACAAAATTTGTGACATTATCAGTACGTTATGAAAACCTCTATCTTTATATTAACCTTATTCGTAAGCTATAAAAATTAGAGGTTCTTTCCTTCATAGCGTACATCTGACGTCATGAAATATGTTTTTACTCGGATCTTTTTATTGCTCTTTGAAACTTATCAATAGAGATCGTAGATGGACAAAACAAAACAAATGAAACATGCTTCTTTTATGTCTTTAAATTATTTCTTCTTTCAGTAACATTATTTAAATATGTTTCAAAATAATAATTCGATTTAAATCAAAACGAAGTTTCGAAAACTTGAAGATGAGTTGAATAGGGCACGTTTTAACATAATTACTAAGAAAAGAAATATATTTTGTAATAAATGAGTGCATAGATTAATCCACGAGGAAAAAGGTAACTCAGATAAAATTAAAGAAATGTAAAATAATGTAAAAAGAGTAAAATTAAAATATCGAATAATTTCAGAAAATAATTCTAGAATATAAAATATTCTCGGTGCTAAATTAATGACATTTTAAAATAACTTTCTTTCCATATTACGAAATAAAGGGTTTCAAAAAAAATGTTTTTCACTTCGTATATGTGCACCATTTAATCAAGCTTAGATCGTTATATTTCTGGAATTATATTTATTAACATTATAAGGTGAGTGAATAATTTAAAAGAATTCATAATGAATGCCAGAGCAGCGTAAGATCTTGCCTGAAAGTTTTCCAAGGAAAAAAAATTGCTCTTTACTTTTGCGTGAAGGTAATTTTTTTGTCATTTTAATTCGATATTTGAGATATCCAAAATATCTGAAATTCGTAAAGAAAACCTATTGAGATAAAACTGCGAACCGATTCCTTCTTTTATTTACCACCTAAATCATACTGTAGTCAATATTATATTTAAAAAAACCGTTTTGCTTGGAAAAGAGAATATGCATTTTTATGTTTAAAAGAAACTGCGCACAAGCGGAATTGCGTTGCTGTTATACGGTTTATAAACTAATATTAAACTATACAAACTGAGACTCTAAATCTTGTCAGTGTTTAAAAAAGCAATAAACATATTTAACAAAAATCTGAAAGCATATGGGGACATGAACGTAATGCCGTTCTTGCTTACCTCAATATTTCGCCTATGAAAAACTACTGAAGCTAAAATTACGAAACTTGGCATGTATGTGATGTTTGAGGTAGATTTTCCAAAATTTCTAATCTATGGAAGGAAGGATGCCAAAACGTCCGTATCTCCAAATTTATCCAAGAAAAAGAAGAAGTATTCGTTAAAATTCTTATGTAAAATGTAGCTCATACAAATACCTGAAAATCCAATTCCAGGACATTTTCAAAATTCGTTTTCTAGTTCTCAAAAAAAATATTGAAGCATGGATTCTAAATGGATGTCCATTATTGAGTTGAAATTGAATCTTTTTCTTTATTTTTGAATTTTAAACCATGCAGTACATGAATTTATTTTAAAGAAAAATTATTCATAATTTGTTTAAAACGTTTATAATAATTTCATTTGTCCTGCTACGGCCACTGAATGCTTGACAGCTATAAAAAGACCCGAACCTACATTTTTGAAATGAATTCATCTGAGAATAATAATCATCGAAATCTGTAAAAAGAATTTATTACTTCACTTCTAGTGTCAAATGCTGGTACACTAACTATTATGCTAAGAAGTACGAATTACATCACATCAGATTGCTATATGAAACACTACAAACTATTTTTGTAGTTGTTGCATATTTATTTGTTTCTAGGTAGTCAAGGAAAAAGCGTTTTATAAAAGACTAACATAATAATAATAATAATAATAAAGATTTAGTCTTCACATCTAGAAATTGCCTAAAATCTCGATAAAATTACATGCGTAAGTATTACAGTATTAGGCCGAATATAACGTGATCCCGAAATTTTCCATGAAGATAATGAGAAAAATCCTATATTTAGACCTCGAATTTAGCGTGATTTAGTTTCTTAATATCAAATGATCAGTCAAAAAACATCGCGTTATATTCGGGATAATACGGCAAAAGAAAGTGCAATGAGAAGCACTGAAAGAAAAAACTACATAGCAGGGAAAATATTTTCGATACTAACAGGCTGTTAAACCTTAAAAACCCAAATATATGACCGAGCAAACACGCATAAAAAGGCAGACAAGGGAAGTGATGTAAGTAGCTAATTCTGGTTTTGCTTGCTTGTTCTTCGTTATTTATCCGATATTTTTCTTAGCTCAGGTGGCAACGATTGCCAGATCTAGATATAGAGACAATATAAGTCACGGAAATTTCATTTCAGTTCATCCGTTGGCTGATATCGTCGGCAGATACTTTTGATCCCCCGCAGTATTTTGAGGGATCGCCAGAGCGGCAAATTCTGCTCAAGGTTACAGACAGTCTATCAGTATAACTGTTATTTTTCTTTTCTTATCTCAAATGTACTTCAGAGCTGATTAAAAAAGTATGACCAGAATGTGGATTATAAAGGGAAAGATATACTTTGTTTTTTCGACGAGATAAATAATTTCTATTCGTTTTCAAATAAATATTTTATTTGTCTCAATTATCTTTAAGTTCGCTTTTTTGTATTACGTTTCTCATATACATAAATGCATTGATCTATACGATGAAATGATTCAATATAATTTTAATAAGCTGTTTTTTTTGGAATTTTCTTTTAAATTTTGAAAGTTATTCCTTTTTCAAAATTGATTTACTTAAACATAGCTTACTACTTCGAGTTAGTTATTCATGCTCAGAAGAAGAAAGAAATGATACTGGAAACTCATATTTCCATAGTTATAATTAAATAAAGGTTGAAATCGTTATAAAATCTTTGATATCGAAATTATTCTCAAAGACTTGATATTTCTCAATGGATTGTGACTAACATTAAGTAAGACTTTTAGACTGGAGTGACTTTTAATTAACTTGCATTTTTAACTGAAATAACTTTTGAGATCCTCACTAGAAGGAGTTACGAATGCGTGCAATGAGAGATGGTATCAATGGAATTTTACTTAGTGCGCTTCCACGACATTTTGAAAATATCTTCGAATGTTTCACATTCAACCAAAAATCGTAATTCTACTATAAAAAATGGCTTTTATGTCATGGTAATGCCCTACTATTGCTCCAGAAGTGATCTGTAACATTCAGAAACCGACCGAAGATTTCTGGAACAACGCTAAGAGATCGGATAGGAAAATTTGATGGCTTTGGTTACGTGAAAGACGATCTGAAGGGAAAAACGAACACAGAGATAACTGTTAGAGAACAGCAGAAGTGTTTGATACAACAAGATCTGTCAGGACAGAAGAGCTACTAGTAAAGTGGTAAGTCAATTTGATATCAGTCACAGCACTACAGCCAAGATATCGAGAAAAGATGTCGGACTTCATTTCTTACAAGATCCAAACCTTACACTTTGTCTGAGGTACTTTGCTTATCAGATATTGGAATTTACTGTGTAGTTGAACACAAGAAGATATTGTTATCTCATGAAATACGTTTCGGATTGTCTTGTCAAGTGAGCAGACAGAATTATAGCTTTGCAAAATCCAACACGGAATTTGTAATCGCAAAAAGTCTCCAAAAGCCCACTAGTTCAAATAGCCCGTTGATTCCACAAAAGGTAACAGTTCGTGCTTTTTTATTTTTAATCAGCAAATAATCAGACCAATTTACCATGCATCAACGATGTGAGCGGATGCCCATGAATTAATACTGAGGCATTCTCCTTCCCCCACAATTTGCAATCTGAGTATAAAGAACAGTAAACATTGGTTCATGCAGTACGTAGCCCCTTCACATAGAACAAGCAGTGTGTTTGACACCATTAACAATAAGTGTAGAACCAGAGTTGTCATCTATCAATAACCAAAGAGTTTTCCTAGTGCATTGCATTAAACATCTTGTTCGCCAGATTTGAGTCATTTTTGTGGTCAAATGAAAGATTTGGTTTACAAGAAAAAGCTGGAAGATCGTATCAGCATCAGAGTCCAAAAAATGATTCTTTTGTTAGGATTAAAAAATAAACTTTTCATTTTGTAACTGAAAACTTTGTTACTATGTTGTGCTATAGTATCAACTCTTATGAAGGTTCTCCCTTCGGAAACATTATTCATTGAATTCTTTTTTAGAGTTATTTTCAATAAAAAACGCTTGTTGTGCTATTTGCAATGATTTAAGAGTAGTTTCAGTGAAAATTGTAGGTTAATTAAAAATAACACTGTAAAACAATGTAAAACAACTAGTAAATTGTAGAAAATTGATTACGTAAATTTAAAAAAAAAACTATTTTTCCATATTTCAATCAAAATTTAGAGAACAGATAATTGTTATGAGTTACATCTCAAATTTGAAAAAAAAACCTAGATTTTGTGTAAGTTACAAACAAAATTTTGCTGTGCTTAAAATATTGAGAAAATTCATTAACCCATTTGTGCCCAGATATTTCTGTGGCTTTCTTCGATTTTTGCTAATACCAGCAATAATAGATAAATTTCTGATATCAATTTCTCGAACAAGGGATGATTTCTTTTGATGAAGTCATTATGTATAAAAATTGAAATGTCAACATCCTAGTGGGTCATGTTAAAACATTTTGTGGAGTTAAGGTTCAATTCTTGTGAATAAAGGCTAGGAAATATAAATAACGTTTTCGACTGATAGCAAAAATGCCGTCCCAGAAAAGGGACACTAGGCATAAATGGGTTAAATTTTTCGTATCATTTTATAATATTTACTTATGAACATTGTTGTTCATAACTTATAAATGTCGGAAATGGGATGGTAAAAATATTCTATGCGAAAATATTTCGTATCTATATAAGACTTATTCGTAATATATAGAAGTTATTTTCTAAACATAATTATTTACGATTAATTAATATCTGACAATGCTACTTTACATGAATTTTAAAAGTACATTTAATTAAAAACTTTTTAATACGACTTTTATAAGCAAGGTCTAGCTGAAATGTGATCACTTCATATTCTTTTGTAATGAACGCATTTGACGTTTAAATATAACTTAATCAGAAGCATAATATTACAAAATATTTTAATATATAGTTTATTATAATAAGCTTTTATTAGCAAGACGTTAATAATTAAATATGATTGTCAAATGAGAGACGTGTTTAATTATAATGATTTAAATAATGATGTTTAATTCTTAATGCAAGTTTCTTAAATAATTAAAGGCCACAATTTAATTGTATTTGTATTAGGAAAAGCATAAAAACATTATTAGACGGTTTGTAAGTGAACTTAAATATATCTACATATAAATATTCTACTCATTTTAAATAGAATAATTAATCTAATGAAAACGAATGCATTCTGTAATTTTATAAGAACATTATTCAAATAATGTTTTAAATGCTATGTTTAGATGCTCATAGGGGATACGATGTTGTCAAAAAATTCTAATTTGAGTATCTAGATCAATTTGACGGGAGTTAAACAAGGAAATACTATTTTAATTAAAATTTCTCGTCAAGAATCATACTGATGTGCTTAACAGCTTTAAAGCTTAAGAAACACTACTTAAGCTTTATATAAGCATTTTGGGTATTATGAAAGGATTTTTAAATGTTATGTTGACGTCTTTATGACGTGCAAAAATATAAATTTACATTAACTAAAACCGAAGAAAAACATGATTATAAAAGTACAAGTCTGAATAATTTTCTTAACGATATGACTGGAGCAAGCATTTATGACGTATGCGATAGTAAATTTCCATTCATTTTTCGGAATTATTTTATGACTTCTAATATCGTACTGTCTCTGGCACTTATGTATCAAAACCTCAATCGACAAAACAAGTCGAAAAGCAAGAAAAATGTACGGATACTGTTGGAGAATGAATATGACACTAACATTGGCATAATATCTTCAATTGTTTAAAAATTCTACTTACTATTTTCTTTGAGACAGAAAAAATCTTGTAAGTGCAAAATGTTCGTTAAAAATTTACAGTCACATAAGATAGTTCTTTTTGATACCCAGATAGAGTATTAGAAAAGCATACAACGTGAACTATTTATTTCAAATTTTCTTCATTTTTTCCCTTCCTTCCTTTATTTTAATTATATATTTTTGCTAGTGGTTAAGAAGCCCCGAGAGTAAATTTAATCTCTATTGTAATTTTTCTTTTTTTGAATCTGTCTTAACTGATGATGCAACTAAAATATTTGTATTCCCCGTAGTGGATATCACTCATGTGACTGAAGTCAGATTGCTATTCAGTATTTCATTGTGAAACGATTGTGATTTTTTTTAATATATGCTTGGCACAATTTGATTGGCTCAAGTTGCTTCAAGTACATAGACTTAAAATTTAGAAAAAACTAAAAGTTTTACTAAATATTAACAAAAAAAAGAGTGAAAATAAAGAATATTGTTTTTTGAGTTTGACTAGTTTAGCTATAAGCATTTTATTAAATTAATCTTCGGCAATAATCTCAATAAGACTGTGCTTTAAAACTTTGGAATTAAATAAATTATAGAGGTACAACAATGCAATAAAGCGTTATATTACACTCAATGACAATACTTTATGAAATAATGTTTTGACGGACACATAAGGTGCTTTTTTAAAGAACATCAGTCATAAGCCGGAGAATAATTCATATGAAAAAAGTAGATTTTATACAAGTAATAAAATTAATGTGAAATTTATATTCAAATTCAGTAGAAAAACATGAAGCAGTTAGGTTAAATTCTACCAAAAAACATTCTACATGCATGAATTTATATTTCTAAAGCAATGTATAGTAAAAAGAAACACATATTTCAGACAAAAAATATAAATTTAATATAAAGATAATTCGTATATGTTTATCGTTCAGAAATATTGAGGTAAACTGTTTCTTTTTATCGTTTCAAATTTAGCAAGCTGAAAGAAAATCTCACACTGAATTTGAAAACTTATCTACGAATAGAGATTTTCACATAAAACTACACTGTAACGCGTGATTTATACTTCCTAAAAACATTTCCATTGAAAATATTAAAAGAAATTCGGCTATTATTATAAATCTTACATTACCATTTTATATTCCACATAAGATTTACGATCACTCGTCTCTCCGAAATTTCTCAATCAAAATAAAGTTGGGAACTTTCATAGCAGAAACTTTTATGCATTGAAACAAAGAACAGAATCGGAAAGAATCAATATAAGAGAAAGAGAGAGCGAGAGAGAATTTGAAGAATGTTAGTTAAATAGGAAGCACCACATGGTGTAGAAGACATTTGCGTCACATGAATATTGTAATTTATCTTCAATTCGGGCTACGTTTCCATAAAATATGATTTAGAAAAAGATATATAGTGAAAGAATATCGTAGTTGGATCAGATAAATCCCACAGTTTTTCAAAGCTTTTCATGTAGCGTGTATTTAAAAATATTTATAGGTTCAGTGGGTTGTTATAATATTCCAAGTAAGTATAAAAAGTGCGCAGTATTGAAATGAATAGTTTTTTGTTATGATAGCTGATTGTCTTGTTTGAATAGTTACCGAATAGTTAAAAGTTTTAATCAATAGATTTATGGAATGTTTTTGACAAACGAAAGATGTAGCAGTTGTAGCAGAATGTAACTTAATATTTAAAGCTCGGAAGGAAAATCTTAGATGCAATAACGATAAGCAATTTTCTTATGAGAGGTATGGAAAAAGGTATCTAAATAATTTATAGATTTTGATGCAAAAGTCTTGTGTATTTTGTGAATTTGTTTTTATACGTGTGGAAATTTTTAATCTCACTAAACACAATATTTTTTCAGCAAAAATTGCTCGTGTTTAATTTAATTATACCTAAGTTATTTAAATAGTATCTCTTCTACTATTTTTTCTGTAACTTTTAAAACAATTAAATATGCTTTAAGAATGAAGATATTACAGGTACATTGGTATTAAATTATAACAGTTAATGCCATTTTAGAAAGAGTTGCTGTATATTTCTAACGTTTAAAGTTGCGATGCGGATAGATAAAAACCTCTATTTTTTTTCCTTGTCAATCACACATTCAAAGAAAAGTAATGACAATTAAACCAGTAACCGTAAAATAATCAAACTTCAAAAAGCAGGTCCAGAAATTGAAAATAACACACGGTTTCAATGAAAGACACAGTTTTGTTTCTGAATAAAATGGCTTAAAGTGAAATAACAGGGATAGATAAGACAATAAGAATTTGCTTTTGAAAAAATTCAAGCAATTGGAAAATAGTATAATACTCAAAAATGCTCTTCAATTTAAGGTAGACTTTTAGAAGACAGCATTTATCTAATAAGTTATAAATTATAAGCGCACAAGTTAATTCAAAGTTACTTCTGCTGTTTGTACTTTCCAAGGGAAAAAAAGGGTAAAAGAAAAAAGTCGCTGTATTAATAAAAAATACAGCCTTAATTACTTTCTCAATTGCTTGAAATACTCATTAACTGAGTTATAAAAAAAGTTTATTCTTACTGTGTATTACTTCGTTAAGATTCTCAAAAAGATTCAGTTTTGCTTACCTAAAGGAAAAGAAAAATATATTAGTAATTAAAAATAACATATATGTTTAAGCAAAAACTTTAGCATAGATTAAATTTTTTTTTTACATATTCTTGGATTTGAAAATTCTTATCAGTGCAGAGAACTGCATACACATTTGCAAGCACATAAAACATATGGATGCTGAATGACTATTTTTTATTTAAAGATAGAGTAATACTCGATTTGACTCAGTGCATACATTTTTCATAATTTAGGGTAAGAATTTTTCTGAATGTAAGCCATGGTAGAGAAATTAATATAAGCACACACATACTCTGCTTTTTTGTTCGTAAAGATTATCATAGGTTTGTTTAACTATAATTATATTAATTATTAAAATCTTCAACATAAACGTTAGTAACACTATTCACAAAACAAGAAATTAAAAATCATATTATTATTTTTTCTTTCGGAAAACTTGTAAATGAATTCGTATTCATTTGGAAGCACGGCACATTTAGCAGACTATTGAATCTTTAAGCATAATTTTCGGAATATCTTTTAACCATCTTAAAGTTAGAGTGTGCAATACTGCATTATACAGCTTAGAAAGGAAAATTCTGAATTTTATTTTCGGTGTCTGCTGCTACTTGTCCACTTTAAATTATTGATAAGTTTTACAATTAAGAAGTAACATCCATAGACATTAAAGTAAATAAAAAACACACATAAGATGTTATAGGTAAGACGATGAAGGTTCTTTGCGACGAAGGGCTTGGACTGATGAAGGCCAAAACAATTTTTGGCCGAAACGTGCGTATCTTCTTACCTATAAAATCTTATGTGTGTTTTTTACTAAGTTTTTTATTTACTTTATCGTTTAACACCAGTATTTTGAGTGTTTTTTCCCGATCCATAGACATTGTTTCATGTGCGGGAATATGTATATGTATAAGCTTACTGGATTAAAACCGATAACTCACAGTACTTGAATATTGTAACGTTTATATAAATCTCCGGGTCAGCCGTGCAAAGTACTTATGAGTATTACTTCATTTAAGCGTTGAAGCGAGTGTGAATGAACACATTATTTCTTAGAAAAACTAAACAAAGCACCATCAAGTTAAGTACTGCCCAATTGGGAACATATTGAAGAATACGTCTGTAGTCATTATGCGAAATACAACTTGAGCGACAAGAATAAAATTTTTTCATGTTTCTCACTGGATGGCCGAAATCCACATTATTTTGGTTGCCTCTTAGACTAAAGCATTTCGTGTACAAATAGATGACCAGTGATTACTCACGACAGAAGACTTATGCTGGTCTAATGCATCGCGCGAATATTTATCTCAAAATTTTATTGAATACTAAATTTATTCAAGATAAAAAAATTAAAAAATAGAGAAATTAGATTGAGATCATGCACTTGTTCTTCAGATTTATTTCGTGATATTACGTTAAATAGTATTTGATAATGGCGGTTGTATTGAAGAAAATATTATTAATGTATAACAAAATATTTTAATACAAAACGTTTTTCTTGCAGTAAAGAGAAAACTGACTTTTGTATTGAAATAATTTTATTGTTAACAATATAAACAAAAATATAAAGGAATGTGTATGTGTAGACACATACACATGTCACATCTAAACTAAAACCACACAAACTTTACGCAAAAATATGCTTTCATTCCGGGAACCGTTTATTTTAATTTTTGCAGGTATTTTGGTTTATTTCGTTTCGAAAACATCATTATAATATTTCTCTAAAAATTTTCACCAATGAATTCTCGTCTAATTGAACTAATTTAAAACATTTAAACTTTCTCATAACTTTTAAAAACTGTCTGCTTGTGTGAGATTAAATATGAAAATGAATAATCAATCGCTAAATTCAGTTAAGAACCCTTAATAAGTATTTCCTTCAGTAGTGCATTGTGCAAACTGAATTTTGCTGCACCTGTCTTAAGGATACAGTATTTTACATATATATTTGAACAGATTTAATGATGAATTTTAAAATAATATGATATTGTGAAAACTTCTTCTATGAAATAATGTTTAAATGTATTGAATAAACTCATCCAAGTGTAAAATTTGCATAAATTTGACCGAAATAATCGAAATTTCCCTTCAAGAAATGTTGCACGGGTGAATTCAGATGTTTGAAATCTTTTAAGTTATTAAAATGCAAAATTTAAAGTAATAGCATAAATAAATAAACAGCGGAAATACGTCACGATGTATTACATTTTTATATAGAAACTGAAAAAAAAAAACATATCTTTTTTTTATTTAACGCATTTGTCAGTGCATATTTAAACATGTACAAATGCACCAATATCTATTACCATAAGTTGATACATGCACGTTTTTTCTTTTTAATTTGTATCTATGCATTTACTAGATATCTATGCATATATAAATTTTCAGAGAATTTCTTAAATGAAAATATGTATCAGGTTGCTTAAATAAAAATTACTTAATTTGTATCTTGAAAATCTTATTGTACTTTACGATAAAACCAATCCAATTTAATGCAAAAATATTTTCTGGCAGTGAACCAAAAACTTTTAAATAATTTGATGTTTTCTAAAACAAATTTTAGCACACTTTTCCTTTGCAAAACATGAAAATTTCAGATTTTACCCGTATTTTAATAAAAATTCAGTCACACACATATTTTCTCAAACATAAATCAAACTGCGGAGGGGAAAAAATAGCTCACCTGCATAATTGAAAACATCTGAGAAAAAATACCAGTAACTCGATTTTTATGCAAAACCCACTCAAAAGAATTGATTTCTCTCAAAAACGGCGTACACCAGGCGAAATATTGTGTTACAGGTGCATTTTTGAATATTTATCCAATAATAATCCAAAGTGGTGCTGCATATGAAAAATGTCAGGGGCTAAAATATTCAGTTAGTTCCTGTGTTACAAGCGGGTTTTGAATTATATACTTCTGATAACACTGACAGAAATAAAAACTAGAATGTCCCTTGAGATTAAAAAAAAAAAAGTTTTTCGTCACCATATGCGACAGAGGGGATATATAAGTTGGAGAAAATTCCCGAAACTCTTTTCTTCTGTAAAACTATTTTCGTGTCTATGATTTACTGAAAAAAGATGCACTTTTGGAGAATTGTAAATCAGGAATATCGAAATTTAGACAAGATTCACGAAGTGAAGAAGACGCAGATCAAAGTAAGAAAAATTGTTTTTGTGTGTAAAAAAATTACACTGTTTGTGCATAACTAAATTACTAAGCATTTTTAGTACACATGTTGCAGCAAGAGATTTACTTCTTTACTTCGGTAAATACATGAAAAATGTCTGTTTTTATATATATATATATATATATATATATATATATATATATATATATACATATATATAGAGATGAATTTAAGTATTTTAAAGACTTTTCTGGTATGACGTACACTCTATTTATGAAAATGCACGCGAATAAAGCTTTTAAGCTTTAATAACTTCACCTGTTAATATTTATCCCTTTTTAACTCTTCTACAACATTTTAGTAAGTATTACAATTAGCACAAATATTAGCAAAATAATGATTGCTACATGGATGTTAAACATTAAGCGATACTCACTGGTGAAGTATAGTGGTTTTTTAAAGCTGTTTTTTCAAATAATCAAAAGTCTTTCCATTAGAAAATATAAAATTTAGCACATTTATTCCGCAAATTTTGGTTGAAACTATTCTAGATAAATATATTTTTAAAGGATAAAATCCTGAAATAGTTTAGTTTGGTTTTAATTCTAGTTTTTTCTTTTAATCATGATTTATAGATTGTTGTAAATGGTTAGATCCATTTTTCTACAAGCTAATTAAATGCACTGAAATTTCAGAAGAAAAAAATGATTCATGACGATAAAAAATTGCAAGGAACAATTTAAAATCTACTAAAAAGAATTTTTAATTTAAAGTAGAAAACATCCAAGAGTTCGTATTTCACCGGGCACTGACAGAAATGTAATTAAAAACGGAATGCGTTCGTTTGAGTAATCCTTAACGGCAACTACCAGATACAAACCTGAACTTGGATAATATTTAGCTCTATATATTATCAGCAATAGATGCTAGTAGTCTCCCTTCCTTAAATACCGGAGTAAAATCTGGGAAAACGTTCTGAAAATCTAGAAAAAGTCTTCGAAAGAGGGATGTAAATATTTACCCGCGCTCTCTTTGGCTCTGGCAGAAATATTCGAGTATATATTCTCCCTCCTTTAGCTCCATATGGAAACACACAGGCAGACTTAGAAAAGAAAGGGGGGGAGACGAACTTAAACAAAGCTGCCTGGCCATGTGGGTACCGGGTTCCGATTCGATTTATTTTATTTATGTCTGGTGCGCTTCTAAAAAAAGAATAGGAGGCAGAAAAAATTCAAGAGAAAAAAATAGACCACCCACATAATAAGTCATTTGTGAAGAGCATTTTCGGAAACGGTACCAGCGTACTACATTTAAACAAAGATTTTTCGGGGAAGTTACAAAGTAGAAATTCTTTCTGGTAGTACAGATTGGGTTAGGCATCTGTAATACCGATAGAATTTTAATGTGGATATATTTTTAAAAATATATCACTAAAAATTTTCAAAAAGCGTTTGAATTCCTATTTTGATCTGGTATCGTATGTAACCTCCCGAACAAATTTTTCATCATGTTTCTTCAATTTGTATTTCATTGGTTGTGAAGACCTAAAGTATGATTTTTTACCGCAAAGTTAAATTTAAAAGTACTATGATCTTTTATTTAATTATTTGCAAATTTTTGTGTTCCATATTAGGTATCGGAAAGTTTAAGTAAAAGAGTAAATATTTATTTATTTTAAAACTTACAGTAGAGGCTTTTTTCGTTGCTTTTTTTCACAAGTAAAACTGTTGATATTTTGTGTTTCGCTTATACTGAGATTTAATTGGGAAGGGGGATGTATACGTAGAAGTCATATATAATTATATTTTAATAAAACATTAAAAATGCCACATTCATATAGAATCCTTTTTTAATATTAGACATTCTGCAATTTAAAATAAGAATAATAAATGAGAGAGTGAGAAAGTTAAGCAAACTGTATCACTTCAAACAGTATTTTGATTTTGTAACAGAATTTATAAAAATAGAAAAAATATTAGTTTGGCCGAGTTTGGGCCGAGATACAATTTTTTGCCTAAAGCACTAGATGATATCAATTAATTAAAATTTAATACATAAAAATTTCACTTAAATTTAAATCAAAATTCATTGATTTATAAATGGATTTATTCCATAAGATAACCAGAATGGAAGTAGTTTCTCAAATTTCTAAATTCAAAATATATTTTTAATGGGAAGTTCGTACCCTTCAACTTCATTTCTGAGAAGATACTATAACATGTCACATTTGACAGAAATATCTAATGGATATTACAAAGGAATGATATATTAAATCAAAATATTACCAGAAAATAAATTTTCATGATCACTGCTTATTGTTCAAAAATTGTTTACAGTTCTGATGCTACAGGTAATTTTTTATTTTTCACAAGTGTTAATTGTGCTTCGTATGATTTTCATATTGCTTCAGAACATAAGCGTACAGAAAAATTTGTAGTTTTTTAAGCATTAAATATTAAATTATAGTCACGAAATCTTCTTTGCACAACTGGCATTTCTAATGGCATTTTGTTTGTCAGCTAGCTGGGTTTTTTAAGAAATTAACATGCAATGTCCTAATAACGTTCCGATTACTTTTTAAATAGTTAAAAAATATGTTTATGTTATGCTGTCGCAAGCGTATTAACTTTTACTCATTTTTTCAGTAATTATCAAATGTTTTATTTATATATTTTTCAAATGTATTTTCCTGATAATACATTATTTACTAAAAAAATAAAGTTCAAATAGTAAAAGATATTTTACAGAATAATTTTAAACTACAAAGAGTTTTCTTTTATTGTTCAGGAATAGCAGTTAAAAAATATAGTTAAAAAAATCTTCTTTTCAATCTACTCGCTTAAATTTATATTTTATAAACTAGTTAACCAGTAATATACCAATCTCAAATAGTCTATCTGTTAAATGATTAATCAAGAACAGAATATTTGCATTTTTTATCTGTTATTCTCTAGTAAAATCTCTCCAGGCTAGAAATAAGACTGAAATCAGTACCGCATGTTTTTTGTCTCCTTTCTTTGTGTGTCATTCTATGACCCGTGGTCCCCTGAAGACCCTTTGGTCATGCTCTAACTTTTTAGTCGCGCTTAATTTGCTTCAAATGATTATTCCTCTTCTGCTGATCTTTAGGGAAATGCGATTTTACTAGTGAAACCTCGATAATGCTCATTAACAAAAACAAACGAGCAAAAAAAAGTTCTCTAACACCGAGAACTAAAATCCTAAACAGCACGAATGAAGAAGTAGAAAAAAAAGTGGAATTCCAATTTCTGGAACACTACACACCGTATATTTTTCGTACTAATTAGTAGCGAATACTCTTTTTTTTCGAAGGGGCGATGGTGATTATATAAGCGTAAATACCCTGAATGATAGCCTAAAAAAGAATAAAAAACTCTCGAACAATTTGACGCACACGCCTAACGTTGGGAGTGTTTAATTAATAAGAGTCTGTATTCCTTAGGAACAAAGGAGACATAATGAGGACAGAGTGCAAAATCTAATTAGTAGAGGAGTAGGAAAGTTGTGTTGATTTGATTACAAATGTCACGCATCTTTTGCCACCGTCGCCCAAGGAAACTAAGGCCAAACGAAATTCGAACAAGACAATAAGTCTCGAGAGATGGACTTGGCGATGCGGAGATACGTGATTATAAGCTCACTAATAACTAGCAAATGTTATTCCACTGTGAAATGACGAATGTAGCGAAAATAGTCGTGGTAAATACGCGGGAAAGACATTAGCAGTGAAAAGATGAGGATTTAGCGTTTAAATGGCGTTAATGAAACAGGGCGAATGCTTGGTCACACAAGATGCTTTACGCAGTTCAAAAGATGATCAAGAGTAATTAATTGCTTTGTGATTAAGTTAAAACATTATTGCCACGCCTCAGGAAAGGTAAATTTAAAAACATCCGTTTATACAAGTAATAAAAGATGAAAATAACTGTAAAAAGCGCTATTTGCACTTCAAAAAACTTACATTAATAAGTCTTACAGAAGTACTTACAGAAATAAGTCTTTATTTTTTTCGTGAACATGAATTAACAAAAGTTTAAGACCTTTTTAATTGAGTTTATTTTTTATTCACTTATATAAATATATTTACTTATCTAAATAACTAATCAAATTGAATTGAGTATGTATATACTATACACATTAAGTTTTTTTATTTATAAAAAAAGCAGCTAGGATATTATATTTGTTAATTTATATAAAGCAACCACTCTAATTATTACTTTTAATATACATAGCTAGCGTAGTATGGTTTATTTTTAATAATATATCTCTGAATACAATGTATGTGTTTATAATTTATATTATTATTTTTGTTAATTATTAATTTTTTGAATTAATTTTTGGGTTTTTCTTGCTTTTATCAGAAAATAAATCAGAATTCAGAAAATAATAATGCAAATTTATCAGAAAATAATAATGCATGCACACACACACACACACACACTTATATATATGTGTGTGTGTGTGTGTGTGCATGAATATACGTATATATCATACTATAAATGACTAGCCTGGAAAAAAAAGTTCTGACACCAACATTTTAAAAACTGCATTGAACACGAAATACATATGTAATAAAATAATCTGTTAAATGAAACTACAACAAATTAAAAAACAACTCATTATGTTTTTGAAAATTAGTTGTAGTTAAAACTGAAGAGCTTGCGTCAAATGACTACTATAAATAGGAAAAGAAAACAGCAACCTATGTTCTATTTATCTTTATCTATCTTCAGCACTTTTCAGTTCTGAATTTGTATCTATTGAGCTTTTTCAGTAAGGAATTCGGTGCCGGTATAGTTTGATGTATTTTAGAATGTTTAAATTAGTGCGAATGAAAAGAGCTACAATCATACGAAAAGAAAATCAATAAAAGACTTTCAAAACTTGATAGCAAAGCTAGAAAGATACGTGAACTTTCTAATTTTTGCATATAAAACTCCTTGTCATTTACAGTCTGTATCACTCTTAACGAGTTTACAGATCGAAACATTGCAAATTAAAATTTCAAAGTGAAGATTATGGAAACATTTTATGTCCCTGTTGGGTTTCATTTTGTTTAGAAATTACACTTCAAGAATACAACATCTGTGGATATAAATAGTATATAGCATACTGACATTTATAAACACCAACACGATAAACTTTTGAAAATTGAATTGTTGAAATATTGGTTTTGTTTAAATGATGAAAGCTAAAATGCAGCAATATGCAAGGTTAAAAACTTAATGATTTACTTCTATAATAAACAGAAAGTTACTAATAAACAAATTATCAACATTTATTTATTTTTATTTTGGGGGGGGAGGAATTTTTATATTTATGATTTCTGCACTGCTTTCCATAATGAGCATATCTTACATAAAAATGTTCGAATAGATGTATTTCTGTTACTAAATTATTTATATAACTACTATTCAAGTAAGTAATTTTTTTGAAATTAAATAGAATTAAATGAATTTCCCTAAACTTTAGAATAAAATGTATTAAAATTTTGAAAACACATGACATCACAAACATATTTGGTCAAGCTCTGCTTATTGACACAGATAGCGCCATTCTTTATTTGCAGTACAAACATTTCACTTTTACCTTATGATTTCAGAAATATTAGCTATATTTAGAAGTGCTGTGAAGAGCAATTAAAATGTTTTTTGGAAACTCTTCTCAGTTGAAAGACAGATAGTCCAATATTGGTTAACTGCGTACTCTGCTATGGCGGTACTTATTTCTTAATTTACACATACTGCTAAGCTAGAGATAACGATGTATCGTTTCTAACGATTAATCGATAAACTCTCCCCGCATAATCGATCTTTTGCCACATAGGTTTTGTTATAAAAGCTTTTTTTTCATAAAAGGGTGATACTACAGCACATTTTGCACGCTGCAGCAGAATTAATATTAACGAATAGAAAGTGTTTTGTTAGGAAGTTTTCTGCTTTCATGAAATATTTGAATGTATTAGAATAAATATTAATCAAAAAACTAAAATATTAAACATTGTAGTAAATCAAAATGTCCCCGTCATGAAAATAATTTTACTACTTAAGGTTTTATTCATACCTTTATAGATTTTAGATTATACTAAGTAAAATAGGAAATGTACAAGGTAGTCATATTTGAACTTTCCCTACAAGTAGGGTTGTTTCTACGGCTAAAACAGTTGAACAGATTGTAACAGAGGACAGATCAAAGGGTATGATATACGCTCAAGGAATTAAAAAAAATTAGTTCAAAAAATGTCCAGTAGGTGGAGCTTTGGATGAAAAAACAGCAAATTTAGCAATAGACCAGTTCGAAATGTTCAAACAATTTCAACACTTACTTCCCTGTAAACAGCATTCTACAGGTGAAGCAGGTGATTACCACCAAACACAGTTATTACCACTAAATATGGCATATGTTTTGAGGATTTATTAAGTAATTTGGATCATTTTTTAAGCTGAATTAACTAAGAAAAGCGCCATCTCGTGTACAACCATATGCCAAATTTAGTGGTAATAATTGTGTTTGGTGGTAATCACCTGCTTCACCTTAGAATGCTGTTTACAGGGAAAATTTAGCTATAACCACCCTGTATTTTAGTTTTACTAGTGTCTCACCAGAAACAGTTCAAAAACAACAAACAATTTTGACCATGAAAATAATTATGCCCTATCTCTCTGAAATTTATTGCTCAACAACTATGTGAAATAAGCAAATAATAATTTAAATTTAACACATGATTCGTAAATTCTCTGTTTTTTTATCAATTTCAATTTTAGCTAGTACAAGAAAGTACACATATTTTAAACAAAATAACAATACACTGTACTCCTATATAATACTACAACAATACACTATAAGAAACATAATTTCTTTCTGGTATGTTAAAAAGCCTGCTTTACGTAGAATTCTGCGAAATTGTGCTCTTCTGATATATTCGTTAGCATACATATTCCTTTCCGCTTCCTACACTCTTGTATTACGTTCACTTTAACCTGAAGGAGAACACAGTTTTACAGAGCACCTATATTTGTTTGGAGATAAGCTATTTCCCTACGTGGCCTCTATAAAATGAACTTAAGAGTACGCATAATAAAACGTTCGCGAAAACATGCCGCTACAGAAATGTCTTCATGAAATCTCTCACACTGTAGGTTGTTTGCCACTTTACTAGGCTACCCACTTCGTTTATTACATACTTAAATAACCGCGCGTTTCACCCATAAACGTGTAAAATACTGCCCCAGCACTTGTACAGAGAGTTGTTTGCAGAGATGGGGTATTCATTTCATTCGTGTTGAGAGCAAATATAAATATGCCCACACTACCTGAAATGTTCTTGTACAGGATTTCTGGCAACCAGATGTTAAATTCATTATTCGGAAAAATTCGTCTAAAGGTCTTCAGCTGTATCAGAATGCATGCGCTTAAAAATATTGCATTGATGTGCATGATCTCGTTATTATAAAAGGGAAGGGTGCCATATGCACTTGTTAGTTTGGAAATGAAACTAAGTCAATGTCGTAAGTGTACTCTGCCCCCCCAAAAAACCCAAAATCTAAATGAATATATGTATATTATATATATATACTCTATATATATATATATATATCCCGGGGTGAAATATCTTTTACTGAAAATCGTGTAATGCCCAGTCTCATTTAATGTTCATCTATGTCATACACAGGTGAAGAAATTATAACCGAATACATCACTAAGATCATCTAAATTTTTAGTAAGAATCAGCATTACGTATAATAGATAACACCTATAGTAATGATATAAACATAAATAAATTAATTATTTCAAGTATCAAAATGAATCTTTTTCATGTGATGTATATTTCAGCCACTTTTTTTACTCGAAGGGGCTTTATCAAAATTTTAAAATCCCGTATGACCGAAAATGATGCAAAAACTTAAATTAGGATAAAATTAAATCAGTTAACATATTTAAAATAGGTAAAAATTTAATAAATTTAATAAAACACTGAAGTAAAATCATTTAGATTTGAGAAAAATATTGATAAAAACTTATCCAAAGATTTATTTTATTAAAAAAAAAAATCATAGACTAACTTTTGCAGTATGCATTAAGTTACGCAAAATGTATTTTATTTAACCCAGCGAAATAAGTCTCTCTGCCTCTATGTAAAAGCGATTTTAATTGCCAATATAGTTTTAAATCACAAATATCAGAAATACATTCGCAAAATTAATTAGAGTACCTTACTCACTTTTGGTCATTCATTTCGAACACAACGAAATAAATTTGATTTGTTTAGGCAGATGCCAGGGAATTAGGGACGAGAGTTGGCACAGAGTATTTTCAGTATAATAATGGGATAATTAAATTACTCCTGCATAAACTTGTTTTTCTTTCCCTTTCATGTAATTGCTCTCTTATGTAATCTATTCAAGCTGTTCATGAACTAACATTTGAAGAATGCGTTTTTACCAGCAATTTCGAAGAGATTTTTAAAGTTGTGTATTTAACGCATGCTTGTTTATTCTTATGTGTTATGTGATAGTTTTTTTTTCTCTATTTTATGTGATGATGAGTACTCAACGCATTTTAAAACCTTGGAGTTTGAAAATAAGTGAGTTAATTACTCTTAATTTAAATAGCTTCGTTTTGCTTTTACTGCAGTAACAAAGTGAGAGGTTTATAGTTTGGGAACACTTCAATTTGCTGTGTAAAATTCAACAGCAAATAGAAATTGTACTACTTTGCATAGTTGTACTTAGTACTGCAGACATGCTGCGATTACAAAACTCCTCACTGATGCTTTTTTATGTTGTATTTTCTGCAGCTTATTTAGCAGCAAGCTAAGTTTTTTTTTATGTCTTCATTTATGTTTATCAATTACATAAAGTTATTCAAAAACAAAAATCTGAAATGGGGGTGCTAGAGAAATAGAAGTAACAGAAATAGTGGCAAAATATTTAATACATTTTTTGGTGTTTTTTAGATGAACTGAGTTTTAAAGTTTTGAAGCATCTTTTCATTAATCAAAGTTTTAAGAAACATGCTATCATTATTAATAGCATTTTTATAACCTCTGAAATCTAGTTCTACTTCGAGAAATATGATTTTAAGAGATTTTGCGCATGCATGCTTTAAGATCTGGTAGTTTTCATAAACCGCAAGTTTGCGTGCGTCAAATTTTATTGAAAGTAATCACCAAAATTTGCACAAACAAACAATTTTTTAGATGATGCCAAGTTCAAAAATTTAAAAGGATGAGAAGCACAGTTTTAGATTATTTTCTTAATATAATATATTTTACTCGTTCAGTAATTTAAACAATACAAACAACTACAGAGAAGTTCAAAAAGTAATTAATTTGAAATTTTTAATGAAAGTGACAGTTCCTTTTCTTGTTAGGTGGAGTAAACAGTTAATGCTTGTTTAAACTAGCATTTAAAATGATGATATATATAAGCATTCATTTTATTATCCTTCATGTCGTCATCACTTGCTTTCTTCTTATATTCCCAACTAAATAGCTTTCGCACTGCGGCCAAACTAATTGTATCAATGACTGAAGACGTTGTACCTACTACCACACCTTGCCAGCTTTGATAAATGCTTTGTCTTTGTTTCTTTCACCAGTGTGTTTCATCATGGAATCGAAACGGTAAATTCGCCATTGTTTACTGTTTTGCTATTTTGGTCGAACGGGGGTGCTAGAGGAATAAAATTAGAAATGAGAAGCGATATAAAGACTTGAAGATACACAGCAGTGGATTTCTAGAGACCTAAAACAATGGTTGAAGTAAACAGGTAAACGAAACTTCACCTGTGTACGTGTTCTTTGGGAAAACAGCTATAAGATGCTGCTGCACTTGCTTTTGTAGTTGACTTAACAATTTGGGACGAGATTTTGAGATGTTTTAACACATTCAAATGCAGTAGAAAGTTCTGCAACAATCAATAATACAAAATACTGATGGTTTTAGGAAGTAATCAATAATCAAAAGTTTTTAATACCAAGGAAATCTTAAGCATAATTTCAGTGATTAATAATATCAGTCTGCTTCCTGCATCGACTTATGTCAGCCAAATCTGGGATATACTGTCAAAACCAATCTAGCCAATCAAAACCAATCTAGCTATATTATCACTAAAACACAACTCAATTGTCAGCTGAATACGGCATGGACACAGGTACCTGACTAATACTGTTATTCTGAGAGATCTCGGCTCACTTCCTTTAGAAAATTGTCCATCAGAGTGGTGAAAATTTCTTCACCAATCTCGGTACTGTTCCGAAACGAACTATTGGCTGAGCTGCCAAATTACGATTTCCGAGAAGTAAACTATAAAAGACCCAAGGCGGTCTTACTTTTAGATACCGACTAGAAACATTGCAACCATTATTCTAATTACTGTTTTTGTGTATTTTGTTTCTAAAGTTTGTTTATCACCAATCATTTATATTGTTATTTCATTTTTATCTATGTACATATTGCTGATTTATTATTTATATTGAAAAAAAAAAAAAAAAGTTTTCTTGACGCGACCACGCCTCACATGGAGGCCCCATTTATTTAATGTTTGAACAAAAAAGGATTGTAACTAAGAAATTTGAAATGTAGCTTTGAAGGGCCTAGGTGTTCCCAATAATAAAATTTTGTCATGTCATGTCAATAATATCAGTTATTTATTCAATGTAACAAAGTACGTTAAATTAAAGAAATTAGTTCATCATATGTTTACTAGTTACATTCAATGGAAGCTTTATAGTGTTTTTTAGCAATAATAGCTCGTCTGTGAAGTTGTCGTCAACTATATTATGTATTTCTTGTGTATGACAAAGATTTTTCTTACGAATTCTATTTATCCAAAAGTCACAAATCCTTCTTTACGAATGAAATACGGGGATATTTTGAGTAGTAGCATTTTGGCTGTCTCATATGAAAGATACATACAACGCAATAGATGAATTATTAGAGAAGTAATCGAATTTTAATTGCTAAAGTGCAATATGAAATTTAAATGTTACTTAGACCCAGAATTTTATGTACCTGTATCAGGTAAACATTTTCCAGAACTCTTCTTTATTTTTACCAATATTATGAAGAAGAAGACTGGAAGCATTTCAGAAACGCTAAATGTTTAACTGATTCATTGTACAAGTTATATTACACAAGAAACATCTGGAAACTGAGATGTACATTGGAAATTGAGATAATGTAGAACCATTAATAGATACTAAAAAAGAACTCCTCTGTCTGTATTTAAAATCAATTCATTACTTAAAAGCTAATTATCTGCTGCTCGCAATTCAGATTTTTATTTTGCATTTACATTTACTATTCAAACTTTTACTGGAAGGTTACGCTATTCAATATTTTATAAGAAATATATCATGACTAACAATATTTATGCAGGAACTTGGTTTCAAAAATTGCGAATGGCAACCACTAAGTTTACATAGCTGGAAAACTGGAGTATAGCGTCATCTGAGGCGAAGACATTGCAGATGAAGAATTCATATCTCGGTTTGATAACGAAGAACTCATGGATATACACTACTTTTATGTTGCCATGAAAGAAAAAGAACAATTTGCAGTAGTCATGAACCCAGAGACATTGCAGACTGCATGAGATAGAAGCTTTTTAAATAAGAGGCTACGGTGATCAAAAACCCATTTTACGCACACCTATTGCAAGAGGAGCTGTGGTACAAGAAATTGAGACGAGCTAACAAATATTTCTCAGTGCAGTTGAAGAGGCCTATGTTGTATACAATTTAGTGTGATGCGCATACGCACGAGTACACCCTGAACCCTATCACGACCAAAGAGTACATAGTATGATGCAGATTAGGATTTATAGTATTCGGACACACAAGTTCCTGTGTAAATCTTGTTTTTAATGGTTCGATAGACCAGCACATTAAACTTGTTAACAACTTTTTAAGGCACCCTATATATATATATATATATATATATATATATATATATATATATATATATATATATATATATATATATATATATATATATATATATATATATATATATATGGCGGAATGATTGTGTGTGTTTACTTACATGAGTCAAAGCAGTTGATTACCATTTTCTTGTAAATTCTATTAACTATTTGACTATTTTCGTTTAATGTAATAAAAAATTGATAAATATTTAACTATCATTTAATCTATAACAGTCGAAAATGAGTTTATTAAAAAATATAAAGACTAAAATACCCCGAAGAAATATTATGGTGATAAAATTCCAACATTATACCCTCAAAAAATGGCAATAAAACTGTTGCACTTTCAAATTCAGAAAATTGATTTATTTGTAAGGGATGAATAAAACATGAACAAAGTAGGAGAACAATTTCCTTTAAAACATTGCAATAAATTATGATTCTATTTCCGAGCAGAAATATATGTTTATAAAATTTTGTCGCAATGTTCCCTTCAGTGTTGATTGTCAGCATTAAAATACATACGGCTATGAATATATGTGCATATTTTATATATTAAAATAATTCTTCGAAATTCGAGTGAAATACATATACCGAATGTATTTATTCGGGTCAGCCTAAGGATATTCTTTCCTTAAAACATTTAATCGGGTAGTCCATATCAAAGATCTCAAATTTAGTAGATAATTTTCTGTGCGGAGAGTTCATGAAATTGAAGCGATGTACATAATTCAAAATGACGTGCTTTAATTTTGTTGGGATTCATATATGACTTGTTAATTTGTATGCACCAAAAGCAAATCGTATACTTAATCATTTACAGAAGAAGCCAAGCATGAAAAACCAAAAATAAGCAATTTATATTCAATAATGAAAGTTAATATAATAGAAATATTCATATTAGTCAAAATTACTTTTATTAAACATAGTGTGATATGCATTCAAAATTTATTGGTAGTAATGCACGAAACACTATTTCTTCTGAATGCTGTTCAGCGACGAAAACAGATGTGAAGGTCCCAAAATAAGAACTTTTCTTAACGATACTTCTAGTTTTAAAAATAGAAGCCATGCGCATAAGTCGAGACTAAAGTTTTAAATTTGGGTAGAATACATGCGGTATTTATTAGTGGGTAGGCGATTTCAGCTACACGCCATTTGGCGACGGAGGGAAAAGTGAAAGTCCCCAAATTAAGAAGTTTATTTTCACTACTGCTAGCTTAGAAAGTAGAGGCAATGTGTTTTATTTCTTGCAGGGAAAGAACAAACAAAATAAAAAAAATTAACCAAACAAACAAACAAAAAACATGGAGCGCTAGAAAATAAAAGTGGGTGACATCCTGTTGGAAAAGAGAGTTTGCGTTGAATAAATTTGTATCAACGAAAGAGTTACTGCTGCAACCGAAAAGATTCTACCCCGAATGTTGAGGGTTTGCAGTCGACAGAAAGATAAGATAAAATAAAATAAATCTGCAGTCCAGATGCTTGCCTGGAAAGCTTTAGCTGTCAACCCTGGCTTTTTAATGGTGTTCGAACATAGCTTTCTGCGTTGCAGAAGCACATGTAAACTGGGTCATGAAAATTCTCTCTTAATGCATTCTTTTGGTGGATTATGTTTTACATATGCATAAATATGCATATGCCTAATATTTCTATAGTGTGATAGCAAACCCGATATTTACAGAATTTACATTAGAGAGACATTTTTCAGTCTGAAGTTTGAATACTTTCATTTAAAAATGCATATTATATCATTACTTATTATGTTGACTATAACTTCTATTATTTAGAAGTATTTATGTAATCGTGGTTTTAAAAGTTTGGTGAACGAATAATTTGCATAAAGGGAAAATCCTGTAAGATGATAGATTAGTTATACTAATTAAAATAACTATAATCAGTGATACTCTTAATCCGAGTATGAATGTTAAATATAATTTAAACTACTGGAACAATAAAATTTGTAAATTAATTTTTTTCGTGAAAATGCTTTTAAGTTTCACAAGAAAGAGGTCCAGGATTTATTTTCCTTTATTTGTTTAGAAATAGCGAGAGCAATTGCTGGAATTTTGTGAAAAGCAATTTAAACAGTCTCATAGAAGAAGTATCACTTTTCAAAGTAAAAGCTTATTGATTGTATTGTCTGTGAAGATCTAGGTTCAAATCCATCAAAGTTGACCGTGTTGGCTATTTCTAGCTCTGGTGGCTTTTTTTACATGCAACACATGGTGACAAGACAAATCACTTTCAAAAATCCACACCAAAGAATTCCTTGTAGAAGATTATGCTGTAAATATAGCTGTACCAGAACTCTTAAGTATGATAGAAGAATGTTATTCTAAAAACAATATTGTGTTTGTGATATTATCAATCGTTCCCAGAAATTGAGTGGAAGTCAAGTTTATTTTGAGAAAATATTACTGTTGTATCAACACCTCCTAGATATACAATGCCTGAAAACAGAAACTTTCACGTCATCACTAGGTCCACTAAAATGACGTCATCACACATTTATTTTCACAAAGTAAAACTATTCAAAGTTTGTGGTGAATTTACTCCCACATAAAACATTTTAATGATTTAAGATAAATTTAATTTTACGAGAAATAGGAAATTTTAACTATCACTTATTATATAATATGATATAGAAATAGATAAAAATAAATTATTTTTTATCAGATAGGTATTTTAATTTTTATCCTTAACTTAAGATATTTTCTAAAATTTGTATCATTCACCAGAAATTTTAAATAGGTTTACTTTGTGCAAGTAAAACTGTGATGACGTCATCTTAGAAGACCTAGCGATGACGTAAAGGCTTCTGTTCTCACGCCTTCTGTATCTAGGAGGTGTTGATTGCACTCACACACACTATAGTATCAGAAAACACTACTAGAGCCTCTAAGACAATTCAAACGAATAAAATTAAATTTAGGATAGGTGGTTACTCAATTTAAACAGCAGTCCTCGAATTTTTTCAAAGCATTGCGAATATTTTCCGAGTTTTACAGTAGTTGGTGATATATTGCACGATTGGGTGACAAATGACATTTTCATTTATTACTCATTAGGGATAGAATGATCAATAAAACTTAATTTAATAATGAAAATTCAACAATAATGCAAATTTTGACTATTTAAGTATAAACAACTGTTTCTATTCTAAAATAGAACTCGAAAAAGCAGATATATCCAAACTTCTTAACCTTATTGCCCAGCAGTAGAACCTTTGGGAGTAAGTCAATGATTACATTTTCTTTAAAACTGCTTCTTCTTTCCTATACTAGATCTCACACGTACCGACTTAAAAGCATCATCTTCCTTTGGTTATTTTAAGAATTAGCGTTCAAGAATCTTTTCTTCCTTCCAAATGCCTCAAAAAGGTTTTATGCTTTTTGCATGGTTATTATTATTGTTATTAAAAAGCCTTTTTTTTCGCGCGAAGAATTTGGCACGAATGAGTTAGTAAATGTACAATTTTATCAGAGTAAGAGTCTGGAGAATATTTTATAAACGCAATATTTAAATAAATTACAAATGTACGCAGTTAAAAAATGAATAATAAATTATCTGAATTTGCTATAGTTTGTTTACACTTTATGCACGAAAAAATAGTGAAAACAAAAGATTAATTAATTGCATGAAGTAATAATACCACACGCATATATAACCATATGCAAGAGAGATCTTGATCTACTTATTTTTTCTTTCAGTTTAATCTTAGTTCAAAAGAACTCAGGCTATATGCTCTCGGGATTGGGATTTTTTTTTTTTTAAGTTATAATTGAAATGAAATTTCTGTAACTAATGTGATGCATATTCAAGCTATTTTATTGTGATGCATCCTTGCTTTATTAGATAATTTTACAACCTATCGAACAGACGAATCAATCAGCAATCGGTTGAATGACTTCTGCCCTGTCGGTGTGATCACACGCGCTGATCCGACAATAGCTAGTCCGATATGTGGGCGGGCACTGAGCTAGACGGATTGGTATCGGCTATGCGAACGTAATCACTGGCGATACAGTAAGCCAATCACATGCCGATAATTTATCGCAACAAACCATTTCATAGGGTTTGGCCGTAAAAGCAACCATAGATGTCCCCGGTACTGAGAGTCTATAGTCTGAGGTAACAGCTGCTGACATGAAATTGACACCATATGCCGATGCCCTTCCGACATTGCCGATTGCAGTCCGGGGCCATCGTGACTTTACCGGGCCTGCTTGTGCACTCCGATTAGTCATCCAAAGAGGCTTAGAGATGCTCAGTTATTGGCTCCAGCCCTTAGATACGTCATCTAATGGCCGAATCTTACCAATGAGGAAACGTCCGTAGGCCTATTTCGGAGGGCACAAGCAGGCCCGATAGAATCACGATAGCTCCGTGCAGTCTCTGGCTGCCAGACAGACTTCATTTACTGCAATTATCAAGTTTTCTTCCGCTAATTTAAAAATACAATAAAAATTCAGCCTTAATTCCAAAGGCCGAATTCATATAATTGCAACTTCGTAAAGTAAGTAGGTGGATCAAATTATGTTATTAATTTGTCATAAAAATCCATTTAATGTAATTAAACAGCGATATATACCAATTTCTCTTTCAGAAGCTGTTCCGAACACTGTATCCATTCGAAGTAATACAACAAAAATAATACTGTATTTTCAAGGTTGTTTGAGATGTTAAAACAAAAATCACTTAAATAAACACTTTTATATAAAAAGCATCATAAAATACGAGTTCGGAAAATAAAATTCAAAATAAACCAACCAAAAAAGTTTTCGTTTCTTTTTGACATTATTAGCTTTCGTCAAGATATCATAATATGAAATACCAATATAAAAGAAAAATTGTATTTTTATGCCACGAAAAATTTCTAACGAGGGAATGTTTTCCTTTCTGAAATATTTTCTTCTTTGCCAAGAAGAAAAGCGATCCACTGCATCCTCCGGGTTTAATGCCAGAGAAACTACAATTGCATAATGCAACTTCTTGTATTTTTATTTTGTTGGTCGAAAGTAAAGACAAAGAAGTTTAAAAGTAATTTTCGGGGGACATCACACATGCACAACTGCTATGCACTTGGGAAGCTTTAGAAAGATGCAAAAATTATGCCGACATTGCAGAAAAATAAATTTAGTTTCATATGAAGAAGTAGATTGAACAGAGGATAATAGATTTTGAACATATTTCAGAAACAGATGTGGTCTTTCTGAGACTTAGGGTATTTTTTGTAGCTGTTGGTGTTTTCGTTATCTTTATTTTTTAATCGTTTATGTAAAATATTAAATTGCTAAAATTGTGAAAAAATGTGAAGAAGAATATTCATTTCAAAAAAGAATTTCAATGTGAAAGGGAAAGTGAAATTCTACAAACAATGAAGCGTGTTTGATCTTCTAATTTGCGAAAAAAATGATATAAATAATATTTACTTAGGGCAACACCAATACTTAATATCTATTAAACTATTTAAAGTAACGCTTTGATTTTACTTTCGTTTTCTTTACATTTTATAAAGCTTTCATCTAATATCAAATTATTTAATATATTACAGCTGTTTTCAGTTCAAAAAAATTAAAACAGCATTTAAACTAGAAAAAAAGAGCACTGAAATAAAATTAGAAAAATAATTAAGTTCGTAGTACTAACTTTTGTAAGAACAGTGTAATATTAGATGAAAGTAATCTGAGAAAAAATATTCATTATTAAATCAAAATAGTGTCAATAAAAATATCCATATTCAGCATAAAAGTAATTGTTTTTATAAATCACTTATTATACATATTGTGTTATTCGACAGAAATGCAATGCAGATAAAAAATGCGTTTACTGTAACATTATTCGCTAAAAGCGGTATTCACCTAACGGAATGAATTCGCAACCAAGGTAACCCGAATAGTTAGTTTGTTTTTCAGGGACAATACGGAAATTGTGTTAGTCATAGTCATGGTGACCCATTGTATTAAGCATGGTGAATCATTTCCCGGCTTCGTCTATCATTTTCCCGGCTGACCTTTCAAGTAACTTGTTCTGTTGAATTAAGTCACTGGTTACATTTCTGGTGAATACGACCATTAAAATTGCATATTTATAGATATAATGCTTAACTAAACATACCCTGCCTTCCCTATAGGTTTCCTAAATAAGCGAATATAGGAAATATGTATGCTATGTTTAAAGTATTTTTAATATAATAAAAGGAGATAGAGGGAAAATATATCGCTATAATAAAAGAATATAAGGGTTATTCCTTGATTTCATTGCCCTCGACAATTTCCATTGTTAAAAATTGCGACAAATCAAAATTTACTTGAGCAATTAAAAGCTAGCGAAACAAATAATAGAATAAAGCTAATTACCAAAATAAAACTTGACATTACTCATGAGGCAAATAGTACACATAACTCTTTAGTATTAGAAAAACATGAAAATATTCACTGGTATAACGTAATATAAATACATGTTAACTAATAACATAAAAATAAGATTGTAAAACTATATTTAAACAAATTATGAGTAAAGTAAAATATTAGGGACTTCCCCGAAAGTAGATAGTTACATATTAATTACAGGTGTGTGTGTGTGTGTGTGTGTGGCTAGAAATCCTTACCTTAATTAATTTTTGAACAATTTCAAATTTGAATATTTTGTAACTAAACTTGATATTCCTTGCTTCACTGCTGCCACTGGTAATTAGAAGTACTATCAATTTTCAATAGAAGCTATTAAATGTCATTTCAAAAAATTGCACAAAATGAGGGTAAATAATATTTATAGAAGATTAAGTGATGTAAACAATATTGTTCATCATATTTAAAATATTAATTTAATAAAATAAATTTTATAAACATTCACAAACATCTATAATTATATTTACATAAATTAATATAAATTTTTGTAAATCTTTAATAATAATTTTAAATAGTTAAAAGTATTTAAACATTACAGAACACGTTTAATCGAACACTGAGTTTTAGTGAATAACCTAAAAAACCAAATGGCATTTTGAAATATGCCGGATTAATTGGTAACAGCATCCTTTTACGTGTAGCTTACATTGCTTGGAGATTGGAAATGATTCAGCCTTTGAGGTTTAAATTTAATGACTTTCCGTTTCAAGTTGTATGACCACTCGTCAACTCAAATTCATAATTTAAAATTAAATAAATTAACTATGCTGTGCTATGAGAAATTAATCAACACTAATAATATTTACTATTATTATAAATTTGTGGACAAACAATGAACGATAGAACAAGACAAAGTACAGGTACTTGTTACGTGACTTAGGTGTATCACGTAATAAGTTAAGACTGTACAACCATGAATAACTGTAATAAAAGCGTATTATATTAACAGTGTGTGTACGTGTGTATGCAGACAAGGTACCGTATTATTTCTTTCTTCCCTCTGAATAATGGGCATTAGTCACACGCTATGATATTAAAGTCCTTAAACAAAGCACATATCGAGAACACCTGCTTCCTATTATGAAGGTCTGACACCGTAATCGAACTTTAGCAAAGGTTAAATTGATATCATCACGCTTTTATTACGCAGTTATGCAAGAAAAAAAAGTTGTATCATAGTAAAATATTAAATTATTAGAAAGATAAAGTATCTAAGTGTCCTTTATGATCAATACAAGTCCCTTTTCAATTAAAAATGAAGTAATAAATCACATGCACTTGCCAAATAATGTGCATACATTTCAAAGGCATAATGCCACTAAAAAAATAAACCCTTCATTGCACGTAATATTCAGTATTTTTGATAATAATGCTATTTCAACTCTGGTGCATTTCAACAGAATATACAGTTTAGACTGCGTAAGTACATAAGAATAGATCACACGCCTCGAAATGCAAGAGGTAAAACTCCTAAAATGACCTAATGGTGAAATTTTGAATTTTCGATTTTTTGAACTGAATTACACTGCCTTATTGTTTAACTTTAAATTGTCAAGTGAAGATTTTAGCAACGCTCGAAAAAGTGATATGCTGATAAATACTTTTCGCACAGTTTCAATTTGTTAGATGTTTGAATGTAAAAATTGGATCATTCTTAACCCTCAATTTAGATTATTTAGAACACGAATTCAATATAAAGGCATTATAAAAGTAGTAATTTAGTTAAATTTTGTTGTAATAATAATGACTTAAGTAATTATTTTTAATTGGAAAAATGTAATCGGAATGAGACATTATTCTCTTCTTTCTCTTGAAGTGTACAGCATTAAATTCAAAATTTATAATTTTTGTATATTTATTCGAAAAACGATAATTAAATCTATGTTTTTCCTTAGATGCGATAAAAGTTTAACGTTCTCGTATTTTCTTTGTTATGTATTTTCTACTGACACAATGTACGAGAACCAGTGCATTGAAGATCATATTATATTAATTTATCCCAGGTAGTCTACCATGGAACAAAAAATCTTCATAAGCATGCATTAATAAGAAGTATTAGAGCAAAAACAAAAATTAGAAAACATATACTAAGCAATGTGAAAAAAAAAATAAAAGTGAAAATCTGAACTTAGTTGTAATTCACTTATGGACAA
This sequence comes from Cheiracanthium punctorium, assembly GCA_038373885.1. Taxonomy (NCBI): domain Eukaryota; kingdom Metazoa; phylum Arthropoda; class Arachnida; order Araneae; family Cheiracanthiidae; genus Cheiracanthium; species Cheiracanthium punctorium. The sequence goes on from JAWZYV010005452.1 coordinate 632,929, forward strand.
AAGAATGTCGTTTTGATTTCGGTTTTGTTTCAGGGGATCATCTACATATAAAACATCCATTGATTTTGGCCCATTCCCTTTATTTGATATTTGAAAAAAATTCTAAAATAGAAGTTTTATTTAATTTTGAACTAATAGTGTTTGAGTAACAAAACACTGAAAAGTGTCCTCTCTATTGTTAAAGAACATCTTAATAATTGCAGTGAAGGAAATTCTCCTTATGTTCCAATATTTTATGTTTGTTATACGACTGTATAAAATGAATTAAATTAATTCGATATTTTTTTGAGAATTAAACATATCAAAGGAATATCAGGATAGATTTTTTTTGATAAAACCAATTCGTGAGAAAGATTTGTTCTGATTCCGTTAGAGTTGTATACATATTACATAAACACTTACAAACCATTTTAAAGTGCGTTATTTTGCTTGATAACTCTCAGAAGGGATTTCAGTTATGAAAAACAACAAACATTTACTGGAATCATTCAGTAGAATTTACGTAAAAACTGGAAATTCTAATAATAAAACGCTGAGTTAAATGCTACATTGAAGGGGAAGGCAATAGGAAATGCCCACAAAGATAACAGCTGAATGGAAGCAAATATGACCTTGTATGGAACATTCGAAAAAGGAAAATTACGCCTAACTGTGTATTTTATCTTTTACTATGAAATATAAAGAACAGTCTGTGAAAAAGTGAAAGAATACGAGCTAAACATTAATGATTTCACCCTCCCCGCCAATCTTCAATTATGTAGCTTTAACATAGTGACCTCGTCGAGACGAATCTAACCTCGAAAATCTACTCTCTCTCTCCTGGTAAGTTTTGTAACCAGTAATTAACGTGTTTATCTGCTGATCTGTTCCGCTGTATGTTTAATACTTCACAATGGAAGCATGTTTAATACATTTTGGATAGTAATGTATTGCAACAGGTTTAATAACAATATGTTTATAGGGAAACATAATGCAATTCAATATTCCATTCAGAAACAGTTCAATGAATTTACGGAGATATATTAATTCTTGGCTTTCGGCAACATTGAGGAAAATGAAGCCTAGCCCAATATTCGAGAACAGGTAACGTTTTACGACTGGATAATAAATATAAGGGCTTCGTTACAGAACTTAAGCGAATAATGATCTATTTCCACACTTTTGAAATATGTTCCCAAGTCTTTTATTGCCAATAAAATAAGTCATAAATTTCCGAAGATCATTCCTAAGTCTAAAATATATCCGCTAAATGAGACCATAGGGGTTTTTATTAGTACGGTATGTAGAAATAACAAATTGAAAGCAAATAGTTTGATTTATTCTTCTAATAAAGCTATCATACTTAAGTTATTATATACTAAGAACTGATAAATCAATTAAAAATCCACTCCGAGAAAAAAAAACTTCAAACCATGTTATTTTGATTTATTATTTAGAAAAATAAATCCAATTTTGTTACAAGATGCCAACATAACAATTTTACTAATGACACATTTTTATAATTTAAAATTAAACACACTTCTGCATTACTCTAACATACACAATTTGCATAAAATGTTTGATTGATGATATTTGACTTAGACATTAGACTTAGAAAAGGCGATTGATTTAAATTGTATAAAATGTAATGGATAATGCTAGTATATACATTTACTGTGAAAAAATTAAGTTTAAATTTTAATGGTACGTTTCAACTAATCATATATCAATTGTTAAACCTAATGTAAAATACGACACGTATTATTTTAGTTACGTGTAAAACTCTATTAAACAACTTAAATATCGTGGAAATGTTGGAAAAAGTAAAACTCTATTTTATTAAAGCAAGGAAATTGGAAAAAAATATCGTAAATGAGCTCTCTTAAAAAAAACCTTCTGTTCATAGTCTCTTAATACCTGAAAAACATTTTACAAGCTACCCAAACAAATATTGTTGAAATTTACATATTTCAGTAAAAAAAAAAAAAAAAATATTGTTTTATAACGTAGTTTTTGAAATTTTTATAACAAACAATTTAAAAGTTAAGGAACACATTAATATATTTTGCATAATGGGAAACATTTCTATTGAAGAACACCAAGAAAAGTCGTCTTTAGTTATTATATGTACATAACAAGTTTAAATATTAATTATATTTTAATTTCCTAAGATATATTCAGTATTTTAGGAAAGCATTTCCAGACTAATTTATTTGAATCAGAATTAAAGGAAAGTCATTTCACTGTGAGCTAAACACAGCCAAAATTATTAAACTCGATAAGTAAATATTATATAATTATCTTGAAACTCTTTAACGAAATACTTTTTCCAGAAAGCAAGCACGGTCATTAATTAGAGAGAGCGCTGCACTTAAAAATGGGAAATAAATTCAACAAAGTTGCCGATAGTGAAATGGCAGTTTTCGGGTGAAAGCTTTAGAGAAAGAGAATTAAAGTTAAAGCTTTCAAGTAAAGAGATGTTGGATATTTTGCACACCCTTGCTAAAAGAATCGCACTCAATCTGAATATTAAGGGAAAAACATAATAAACGTCACGGCAAAATAGTCATCTGAACACAATTTCGTTTTAATCAACTGGGAAGGTCCAATTTTTTTTTCTCTTCTAGCAGAGTACCAAGAATTTTCTCGCAGATATTTAAAGAGGATTCTAAAATTTCCCCCTGATTAATGTGAATAGAAATCGTTCTGGCGTTAAATGCTGGTGCACAAATTTTTCGGAAAGGGCGATCTCTTTATGCTTTGCTCTTCAAACTTTAGGAAATATTTCGAATTAAATTATTTGCACTTTCCCAACATTACAAAATGGTTCTCGCTGTAATCATTGTTTTCCCAAAACAGCGAAATAGTGAACTCTTTAAAATGTTATTTCCTTGGTACGTTTACCGCAATACGCATTTGTGAAACCGAAAGGTTACGATGCAACAAGACTATCTTTGAGTGAAATTTAAAAGCATGTAATGTATACAATGTGTTATTTTTCATACGTTGAATTGCTAGTAAAATATTCTGTCATAGTATAAGAATCATTCTCCTAGAAATTATACATTAAAGTCGTATTTCCCTTTAGTTGATGTAGTGTTGAGGAAAAAGTTAATCGTTTACAAAGTACAGTTTGAAAGTTTGACAGTTAAATGGTCTTTTTAAATCTATTTTTAACCGTTTGACGAAATACTTTTCGAAATAGTTTTTTTATATCATTCTGAGTCATCTTGATTAACCTATATGTTTATAAACAAGCCGTTGATACACTTTTTATGCACAATCACTTGTATATAAATATATATGGTTTAATTTTCGTAATTCAGGACTTTACTAATACTTTTTTTTGATTAGCATTGATTATATATTTATATACGAGGTAAATAATACGTATGTAGACACAGGCGCGTAGCCAGGAAAAATTTTCGGGGGGGGGGGGGATATGCGCCTGGAAAATATTATCGGGGGGGGATATGAACTTATATGTGTATAAATAGACGGAATTTCATCACTAATCCAAACATTTCGGGGGGGGGATATATCCCGATATCCCCCCCCCCCTGGCTACGCCCCTGTGTAGACAGTATGTATAAAACAATTTCATGAAATAGAAATTCTTTTAAAGGTCAGTTGGTAGTTGAGAAGGTAAAGGTAAACTTATTGTCCGTAAAATAAATAAAAACTTTGTGATTAAAACACACATAAAATGATACTTATAAGATGTTAAGATCGTTTCGACCAAAAAATTCTTTCAGTCTTCAGCAGACAAGCCCTTCGACTCACTGAGTCCAAGTCTCATTGTCCACATTACAACTAACGTAAAATTTGTAAATTATGAAAACAGTATTGTTTATACTTATTTGGTAATTCTCAGAATCCACATTAAAGGTGGTAAAATAACACTTTTGAACACCTTTCACATAGTCTTTTTGAATTCCATAAAAATTACTTGTTGTTTTGGTAAAGGAACTTCAATAAAGTGCCAATTATAGAAATTACAGTAAAATTGGAAACAAAACAAGAGAAGATTATTTTATTTAATGATATGTTTGAAATATCGATATGGTAAAACTAGATTATCAGAGAAATTAGCTGTATTAAATCAAAGAGAGTGGCTAATACTTTATCGCAATTATTTCGTCTGGTAATGATTTCAGCATTTCTATTTGGATCTCTGAGATTGCCTCGTTTTCTATCTGCTTTCAAACGCGTGTTTTCAAAGAATATCCCGCATTCAATTACGTCATGATAAGGCTCAGTTAGCATCTGATAAGACATCAAAGATCTGATATTAGACTTCTCATTTCCAAGTGAAAGAGGGATGCAGCTAATTATCATTTGGTAGGTTCTCAAATGTCTACTGAAGCCCCGATCAGGATTCCTGTCAGTTCTCACTGACTAGAGGTGTCAGCTACTTGCAACAGATTTTAATTAAATTTTGACTGCACGTGCGTTCTATTATCTGTACTACAAGCCAATAAGTAAAACATTTTGAACATCGCATTCACCGGCGTTAAACCAGAATTCGAGAATCGATAAGAGTTCTGAATATATAGTTTCCTCAAGTTCCCCCCCCCCCCCCCAAAGAAAAAAAAAATCTCGTTAAAACTCAGCTCTGGGGGAGAGTTTAGATGAGTTATGCTCTGTAAAAGTATTATATTTCAAAATGCAAAATGATACATTAAAGCAGGTGATAGCTATGCATAATTCTGGATAAATACATCTAGATTTAATATAAATAATTATATTACTCTGCCTTTGGAAAATCTGAAACTGTGGATCCGTAATATATTATGGAAATTGTTAGTATCCTATGACAAGATGTTATAAAACAGTGATTAGAATTGATTTGCGAAGCTTGAGAATATGTGTGACGAAATATTTAACAGTAGAGCATAGAGTTAATTTGTTTAGTTAATTTTTACAACCGTTGTTTGTGATGCATTTAACAATTTCAATTTTAGAGAAGAAGTCTTTATGTTTTATTTTATCTTTTCTCATTGATATTCTTTGCTAGAAAGTATGCCCACAAAAAGTTTTAGAGTTTCTTATAAGTATTCAAAAACCTTAAGCCATATTTTCAAAAAACTTAGTAAAACATTTGATAAAGTTTAATACACTTATTTTTTTTCATAATAACGTTCATACTGCATAGAAAGACACAACATTACTTAATATCAGCTATAACTATTGCATTTAGTATCGATAACTATTACATGTAAAATATCTTCATCCCTTTATTCATTCGATTAGTTTCTTTTAAAAATGTAAATTAGAACGTAAAATCTGAAGCATATTATAATAAGTTTCTTACATTACAATTTTCTGACGAGGCAAAACTATACATTAAGAAGTTTTATATTAATTTCTTGTACATTTATGAATTTTTTCACCTTCACTAGAATTAAACACTTAATTTAATAATTATGACTTAGGTTATGAAGTTGTTCCGATGGAGCTTGTTGTGTTGGTAAAACGCAATATCACGCTCCTTACTACATGATTATTTTTGCAAATATATTTCAGCAATACATAATTGAATAAATACGAGTTCAAGCAGGTCCGACGAGAGGGAGGGACAGGGGCCTGGACCTGGAGGACGTAAGTTTACAAATTTTCGGCGTATAAATCCCACGGGAAAATAAAATATATGTGTCTCCCAAAACATTTTTTTTTGGCTCACGCAACTGCATTCGTAGGAACTTAAAAGTCGTATCTTCAGTCGTTCAAATATAACTTAATGGCTAGCATTTGGCACAAAATTCGTTAAGAAACAAATTTGATCATATTCTTAGGGAACCTACAGACAACATTTAAAAAAGTCTTAGATTTAATTGCATCAAGCGATTTTATGTATACATTAAGAAAGAATTTCAGAATTATATGTACATTACTTTAAAGTAATTCTGATAAAATACTTGCAATTTTTGACTGAAGCTTTTGCATATATGGCCTCCGGTAAATTTAAAGTGTAATAAATCTAAAGTGTTTAAAAAACTTTTCTGGATAAAAAAAGGGAAGTTTTCTTGGAGGGCTGTCGTAAATACCTGCCCTGAGGCCCGAAAATCTTGTCGGCGGATCTAGTTCAGGAATACTATAATTTTCAGCTTTTGTACCTGTGACAAAATTAGTAGTGCCAAAAGTAATTGCTCTTTGAGGCAATATATATAGCTTATGCTTGCAATTTTATTTTCAAACTAAAAGCATCAAACATTTACACAAAGCCAGCTTATATTTAACAATTTGTAATGATGAAATAAATTTAAATTTGCAATAAAGTTCATTCATTAAGCCTGTCAAATCATTGATCAGGTAAAGATAAATGAAGTTCATATATAATCTAAATAACTTGGCAGTGTTTAAAATTGCTTAAAAGACCTCAAACGTACATTTATTTTACAATAGATCTTTACTTAATTATGCGCATTTTGATGCTTATTTTGCATCTCTTAAACGCACACTGAAGTAAACAAATCCATAAATTGCATTCTGCAGGAAAATTAATAAAATCTTTGTTTTAAATAAAATCAATGGCCCGAAAGGAATTTTAATCCAGGAATTTAATGAATAATTCAGCTTTGATGGTTGCCGACTTCATGTAATCTCAAAGGTATATATCTTCTAGTGGCAACTACATCTTTATTTCTTTGAGTAAATATTCCCGATTCTTAGAATTATTTTCACGCTGTAATCATTAAATAGGAGTTTTAAAAAATAAAGAATTTTCCGAAACGCATATTAATTATAACACATGTTTAATGCTTTCATTTGAGATAAATTACTTCTACATTGGAATTATTTTCCTGGTGCGACTTAGTCTTAGAAATATGATTTCGAAACTGTTTAAATCATGCAACTCTTAGAACGTTACTTGTTTTCTGAAAGAAGTTTTAAATAATTAAGGTATCAGAAAGTTTATTTACATTCAAATTTTTACAAACAGAAGTAAATATGCTGAAATTTGTAATGTTCAATATCAAATTGAGACAAACTACGAAAATAATAATTAAACATTTCCTATTGTTTAAAGTGAGTCTTTCGTTGTATAGAACACTTAGCCTCAACCTATATTTTCAAAATGAATTTATTTATTTTCTGTAAAAAGAAAATGGGAGTTATTCCATCTGTAATATTGTGCTTAATTCCGTTTAAAATATACTTGTCTGCAGAATTGAATAGTACAACATTTCAACCTATATATATAACACACATTCAGATATAGATAAATATTTAAAGTAATGGCGTCAGCAACTGTGAATGTTCAACAGAAAAATCAATAGTAGTATTATTTAAAATAATGGAACAAGCTTAAAAACTAAATTTAAGTTGCCAAAATGTAGAATTTTATTTTTAATTAATGAATCTCAAAAATATTTCAGAAAACTTATCATCAAATGTTGTTTAAATTACATGAAATTAAGCAGTTCTACCTCATTCATACACAACAGAAAATTAAACTTAATCTTAAAAATACAAAGTTTAAAAATTTAAATATATTATACATGTGTGAAAATGGTTAAAATTTCACATTCTACTGTTTTACTTTTATACACCAAAGAGAGGATTTTTTAGACGTACAATTTAATTCTGATGTACTTTTTGAAGTAAAAATATTTTTAGAAAAATGCACACATTTTCTTTTTATTTAACCTCACATTCAACATATATTTTTAATTTATTTAAAAGTCTTATTTCGTTGTTGAAAAACCTTCATCTTTAATATAAATTGTAAGGTAAATTTTTCATGTTCTAAGATCTAACATGTCATTTCTAGAGGCTAGTGAATTGAAATGAAGGAAAAACGGAAAGAAATCTACTTTTATTTTTACTATTCCCGACTCTGTTAGTTCCCATGCAAACTAAATGATAGCTCTTTTGCCTTGGTACGAATAACGAATAATATAACCAATAAAATAAAAAGAAATTTAAAAAGGCCAGTACGATAAGCTCCTGGCATTGTCATGGAACTGAGATTATACTTCACTGTCCCAGTACCAACGCCGTTTAACCTCGGATCCACTCCAGCATGAAATCTGGTAAAGAATAGCTTCAAGTATTTTGAATGAAAACTTAGTTGAATTTCGAAGAGACCGAGGAACAGTTCACAGTTGTCGCAAGGGAAGCAAAACCAAGAACAATTTAAAACACAGCTCGTGAGTTCACACCCTTTCTCAAAGAAAAAGGTTTGCAACTATTCCCTTTCTTCATTCTAGTTGCTAAAGACAACTGTGAAACTGTTTAACATTTAAGAAGATAATTTATGAAGTAAAAGATGACATATAAATGTTAAGGAAAATACGGTATGAGTAATATCATTCTATGGAAATATATTTTTAAATCTCTGTTGAACGTGAGGTTAAAAATAAAGAAATTATATTTTTAGGATTTGCTACAAGCTTGATATTTTGACTGATTTTTCATTTAAATGAACGAACTTCTACTGATCTGTAGGATTTCACAATTTATAAATTATTAGTAATTATACGAATGATAAAGAATATGGGTTTGCTGACATATGCAGCATTCTATGAAGTTAGTTACACGAATTATTGTTATTTGAATTTATGTGTCATAAATAAACTCTAATATGCGAAGTTAACTGGACACACACACAAGCATGCATTTTAATACAAAATTAAATAAATAACTCTAAGTTTGATCAAGCCTTCATTTGTAGATAGATTCTTCATCAAAAGGCAACCCAAATTGAATTATTATAAAAGGGTTAGAGTCATACATTTATCAAAATGTTGTGAAATATGGAGAATGTCGCAAAAGACGCATAAATGAAAACTATGAAAATAGCACTTTTAATGAGGGATTGAATTTATCTCTTTCTTTGAAATATATACGATATTCAGTTACCAATTTTCACAGTAATACGTGTGCTTCTACGTTTTCATGCAATTAAAATGAAATATCATTTTTATCATGCGTATGACTCAAATCCTTGGATTCAAAATAACTTAACGCATGCTAATGTTCTATTGCACTCATACAGAGGTTGTTTCTTATATTTTCAGTCTTATATCCTGGTATTCTACATGTGGAAATGTGTTTCATTCTATGTTTATGTTGAAAAAAAAACAGAAATTTTTTTCATGAGAAATAAAAATACAAACGCATCTCAAGAATCTGAGTGTCAATTACACCAGCTGTTCCAAAAGCGTCAACAATGTTTTTTTTCTGCTTAGAGGGACGCCATGCAAGAAAGAGGCAGTACTGTTATCGATTTGAAGGGTGTATTTTATTGTGAATAAAAGCATATATCAAAAGCAAATAATTGAATGGATGTCTTCCAAGTTCGCCATGACATCTGTTGTTTTAAAAAGTTAATATGTTTTGAGGAGAACTCATAAGTTTAAAACCTCTTTTCTTTGCAGAGTTATTTTATGCATATATTTTCTTTGTAAATTCTAATTAATTATCATCAAAATGTTTGTAATATCTTTGAAGTGCGTTACCAAATGATACAAGAACATTACTCTTTAAGTAAAAACTAGTTTTCATGTTTAATATGTTCTTAAAAACTTTTAGCTCATTGACCGAGTTGTAATATGAGTATAAATTTACCTTCATCACTTTTAGTTAAAACAATCATAATCCGCACTTGGTGTGCAGAAATTATACATTATTTATGTTTCTAGTAAAAATCAAGTATAGAACCATTATTTCTATTGATTCATTTAATTCAAGTAACAATACTGGAAAACATTGTCTCTGGATTTAATCTGGTTAAAGAAATTAGTTTCCTATCCAAATTGAATATACACACAAAAAATTATGTATATTAACAGTTGAATTTAATATATAAGGTTCCGTTATTCAAGAAATGAGTATAACTTAGTTGATTCAAAAATACCCAGCAGTTTGCAAATTTAAATTTCCCAACTAAATAGGATCACATCACTCAAATGTTTTCTTCAGCTGTGACTTGGTAATCTTTACTTAACCTCTTTAAATGTTGAGATCACCCCTCTTTCAAACAAGAGAGTCACGATCTGAAGAAACTTGGAAGAAAGTAAGATAATATTTGTTATATTTTTTGATAACACTGAATAAGCACTGTATTTAATAATACATATTAATTATATTTATAATTATATGCCTGCTGGCACTGTTAGAGAAAAAATTGCTGTTGCAATTCAGTAAGTTTTGATCTATATTTTAATTTATAAATTTAATTCAATACCTTTTTTTTCAAATACAGTACATTAGGAATATTTTAAACGTCGCCACTCAAATTACAGCTAGAACGATATGCACGAAATCATGTTTGTATACAAGACCCTTTGTACCTTATCCCTTTGTATCACTATGCTGCAGATCCCCAACATACCAATTAAAGTTGTATAAAGTGTATTAAAAATATTTGAATGACTTTTTTTTTCTAGAATGACGCAAGCATAAAATAATTTTTAAAATATCTAAAAAGTTCGTGATATTACAGATATACTTTCAAGCTATACAAAAATAAAAATAACCGTTTTATGGAATTCTTCAACGAACACATATTTGGCTAATAAATTTTACGTTAATTACAAAACTGGAAGATGAAAATTTTCAGTAAGTTTATAATCTGCTTCTGCACATTTCAGTATTTTTTTTTAAATTTCAGTTGTTGAGATATAAAGAGAGTTAATACGCATGGCATTTACAACAGGGCTTCAATCTCATTAAATTACTTTTTACTTATCTACCTAATTCTCTCTCTCTGTGAGTGCGTGTGTGTGTGGGAAAGGAGAATACGCAATTAAATCTCCCATTTCTTCTGTTAATGCGGTTCAAACATCCAGGAGGAGGCACCCTTTGAAAGCTCCGTGTATTGACACAAGGGGGATGTTGACGGGTGCATGTGTCGTATCTGCAACGGGTTGCCATTCTTCAGGCGATCAGCGGAGCTCTTTTGTTTTAAAAGGAGCCTGCAAGTGCTTGTGGTTGGAGTCACACAAATAATAATAACCACCTCCCTTAATCCGTTATCAGAGCTGTAATCGTGTTTGGACAGGTGCAACCTCGACTCTAAGCTCTTTCAAAGCATACAGAACTAGAAATGGCGGTAGGGAAACGCTGGAAAGCCATGGCTTTCGCCTGATGCAAATGAGGGTGCAAAATCCCGTTAAGTTACAGGAATGATAGTGGTTAAAAGGGATAAAAATAAACATTTTGACAATTTGGAAGCATGCGGGTTTATCAATTTCTGAAATACGAAGTGAACTATTCACTTCATTTTCTTTAATAGAACCGTCTTGGCTCCATAAGTTATTGAAAGCAACAAACGAATAAATAACGAACGCTGACTGAACGGCGAGTCTAAGCCAGGAATTGCTCAGTGGAATTACATTATTTGCTTATTTCCTTAGATGAATCAAGGATTACTTTCGCAAAATAACAGAAAAAAACTTCGTAGCTTGAGGTTTCAACAATGTGAAATAATTGGGCTAAGTTAAGTCGATGGAACAATGTTTTCAATTCCTCCACGACAGGACCAATCACTACCACTTCACTTAAGTACCATCTACGCTATGGCCACTGTCACTGTCAAATATGATCAAGATCGCATAAGCGGTCTCGGAGAAGTTAAGGCTAAACATCACTGCTTTCGCCGAAAATCAGCTGTTCCACTCGGTTATCGCTGAATTTTTCGTCCCTGAAACACACATTTTAAAAACGGCCTTTTTATTGGAATTTAATGTATTTTTAAAACCTAGTTCATTTTCCTTCCTGCAGAGATATGCTTCTGGCGAGGAAATATTCTACATCCGAAGAGTTCTTTCTCGGTCACGGTAATTTTCAAGCACGGCAATGTTCCACATTTTTATTACTTTTTTATTATGCCCATTTCTTTCCAGTCGGTTTCAGACTTTAGTCAAAAAATGTAGCAGAATTCAATCCCTGAGCTTCGCCCCGCATACGGCTACGCTCAGAATAAAGCTTTCACAATTAAGTTATAAAGGTATTAGAAATAACTCTGAATTAAGTCATTTAATTGGTAAGTGAAAATGCAATAGTTCTCACTTGAGTTAAAGTTAAAAGTTTTAAGTACAGTGTCATATGAGAATATCATGCACACCTGCAGATCTTATAACTCTTATGAGAGTTTTATGCAAAATTACATAATATCATTGAAGTTAATTGTACTGAGATGATGCACGGAGCCGCTTTGTTTTAAGAAAAGTCCCTTTTTTGTATGGTTTTGAATCCCCTCTTCTTATAAAAATAACCACATCCATTTCTTTATGTACCTGATCTGAAATTTTGATAGTATGCTTGAAACTTCGATTGTCTTTATACAAACACAGAAAAATATCACCAAAGCGAGATTAAATTTAAAAGTGAATGCAAATAAAATTTTATATCTAGACTTTGATAAACAGGTGCCGACCAGATTGTACGGTGGATACGGTTTCGGGTTCAACTCCCGGCGGTAGCTGTTCGATCCTCGACTGGTCGTGGCTGTCATTGTGTCTGTCCCTTCACGGGGGGTGACGTTGGTCCACCTACTAGGTGCCACCATAATAAAGAGGCCAACAACTCCAACCTTAGTTGTGGTCAATGCCTCCAGGGGCAGAGGCCCGTTATTGGAAAAAACCCCTATGATAAACAGCCAAAATTATCAATGTGCAACGCTCAACTTATTGAAATTCCCAGAGAAATAAATCAATGAAAAATGTTTTAAGTAACCATGCACGAGAATTTTATACATAATAAACAGTAAATGAAATTGTATGTGAAATTTCCTTTTGTATAAATTTAATCGTAGGCAAAATACTTCAGGCTGAAATGGTGTATCAGAGACAGGTGATGAAAATGAAATTGCAAACATTCAATGCTTTCTGTTTTATATACTGAAACTACCTTTCAAATAATTTTAACGAATGAGTACACTATTTACCAAATATTCAAAAAATATCACAAATGCACGTGATAAAAAAAGTATAAACATGATTATTTAGCATTTCATGATTTATATTTAAAGAGCTTTAAGGAAATTATTTGAATTAAATCTTTCTGAAAATAATAATTTACCTAACTCAATGAGGAGAGTAAATACATAGAATTATTTTGAAAAGATTAAGTAATGGTTATTATATGTATGTGTGTTTAAGAAAATATGTTTCCATTAAATCGGATAAGTAATATATTTTGCAATGAATAAATTTATCATGCAACACATAAAGTAATTATGTAAATGTTTGTTTTTGTATTCTTTAGTTAAACATTCACTCACATACACCTATATTTCTACTTATTAAATTTTGGCATTTCTTCTTAATAAAATCAATTCTGAACTTTGATTTAAAATTTGATGAATACGGTCTAGCAGAAAAGTTATATTTCTAAATTTCTTTATTTAATGAGAAAATAACAGTATTAGATTATTTTAATATGCATGATATTTGTAAAAAGTTTACAATTTTCAAAGTTTAATTCAGTAGTACTTAACAAAAATAGTTTTTTTTATCGTATGAAAAAAAATCGCAAATTATCTCTTAAAAATCCGAACTATAATGATTTTAATCTGTGTACATAAAATATTTATATATAGGTGAATGAAGATATATCTCACATTTTTACTATTAAAATGAGATGAGTTATTTAGAGCCATTAAAAATATAAATAAAAATATCGAAAATAAAAAAAAATTGTCGAATATTTTGACAATTAAACCGGCATAGTGAAGTAGAAATTGGTCACGACAATTTATTCTAATATGCGGGATTCCATTATCTGAGATCACAATGACTAATTATTACGGTTTGGTACATTGAAATTTTTTTACAATAAGCGGGATATTTCTTTTACCAAAATTCCACTAAGCAGGTACGACTGGACTGCAATTAAAATATAATAAGAATGGGACATATCTAAGCGCTAAAATTACTCAAAAGCAGACTTTGGAATTCTTATTATCCATCGTTTGAAAAATTACACCAATATACATGTTAAAGCAGAAAGACTAAAATATCATCAATAATAATTGACAAGGCATAAATATTTATACTTCATTTCCTGCAATAACATAAATTAACCACAACATATACGAAGAACTGAAAAGAATATGGCAAATAAAACAAATCATAAAAATACTATAAATTTCAAGTGCAAAATTACACTTGTGCATAGCATTCTGTAAGAAAACGAAAAAGTGCCGACAATTTTTAAACTGAAATACCTACAATCAAGAGAAAATTATGCAACTCGCTTCCTCTCAAGTCTCGTTTTCCGAAAGCGCGGAAATAACCATTTTTCTTAAATCACAAGAACTTTTTTTATAATCTAAAATTTTGTAAGCACACAAAAACAAACCTCTGCTCTTGACAGAAATTGAGCTTAAGTGTCATTATTACGCCGGTTTTTTGTTACCATGACCAATTTATCGTTCAAAATCATCGCCAAACGAGAAATGCCCGCTGTGCCACCGAAACTGATGCTTTGATGATGGATGGGAAAGTTTACCAGTCTTGCTGGGGGCAATCAAAGGATCATTACTTATGTGCACGAATACTTTTTCTTTCCGATATTTTACCTACTTCAAAATCATTGAAGCGTTATAAATAATATAAGTCGATAAATTTATGAATCTTAAGCCAATTTTAAAATATTGATTAACTTTTGTTGTGTTATTTAAATTTAAAACAATGAGGGAAAGTACGCCCTTCCGATATATCTTTATATACGTATCTATGCACCCGTCTATGACATGTACAAAACAAAGAAAACCGATTTCTTTAGATTACCCCGAATCATGGAAAAGCTGTGTATGATCTGTAGCATTCCGAATATTTTTACTTGCTATGAACAATGCTCACATGCATATTTTTGCACCCATTAGGTACGTTCATGGAAAATTCAGAATGTATACCATATACTTTTGGTTACACAGGTTTATCAGACTGTTCTGTTTATCAGACTTTTCTGTAATTTTTTTAAATCAAAGTCTTAACCTACGAATTTGAAATGTACGTTTAATAAATACAAGTTCAAGATATCAGAGAAAAATAAAAAGTACAAAACATTCTTCATGCTTATAGCTTCAAAATTTATATTTAGAAATAAGAGAAAGCGATAAAATTAAAATATATCTGGTATATTATCTCTCATGCATTTCGGAAAGAAATAACATGTTTTACATTAAATTCAAATAAATACATTTTAACAAGTTTTTAATGAAAACCGTTATGCCTAAACAGTGGATTCATATTTCTTACATTTTAAAACAGCATTTTCATAGACAAACCTTTTTTGTTCTTCTTTCAAGAAAGATATAAGAAAAAACAGAGTTTGGCTACTCATTCTCCTTACAGGGCAAATTTTAAAATGTCCTGAAATTTATCTTTAGGACTTCGTGCACGTTTCATTAGGGAAAGGAGTATGTGACAAGAACATTTAGGCCCATATCCTCCGAAGTTACGAGTTTTGGAAAATGATACCTTATCGAGTACCTGCGTTACAAATCTGAGATACTGGCCAAATACCGTATTATTAACTTCGGTATTTTCCGCTGGCGTAATACTAACATACGAAGAATTGACAACAATACTTTACGGTCTCCCTTAATATACTTTTCTTTTTGGACATTATCGAAGTAAAACATAAATTTACAAAAGATTATCGTTAAATGAACATTATTAAATAGTCTTTAATTTCCGTCTCAGACTCAGAATCTGATATATTAATTCCGCGTTTAAAACTTTTAACGTTCTGGATTACTTGTTTTTCCATTCATAGAGGGCGCCACTAATATTTCAGTCAGTTAATTAACGATTTCTTTAATATTTAAGTAAGCTGGATCCAGTGGCGCACACAAGGGAGGGGTTCTGCCTAGACCCCTCCCAAAAGAGTGTTTAACTTTGCTTCGTTAAATCATCATGTAATTTTTGACATTTTAAAATATTTTAAAACTTTCTCAAATTCTTGTTTTTAGCAGCTAAGATAAGTGAATGAGAACATAATTCAAAAGCATGCAAGTATATTGAAGTGCGGGGTGTCTATCAAAGGTGGTTATGAGGAAAAACAATTGATCTACATTTTTTCAGGTTGTGTGGTTGGTGTGACAACTTTATGAGCTGGATGCCTTTAAAGAGAAAAACGTGTGTGCGCTACTCGCTGGATCAAATCTAGCTCTGTACAGTGCCTTAAATATTCATCTTGCATCCAAGGGTATTGAGATCAGAATTAACAAAAGGATAGTTGAATTATTGATCGTGAGTATTAAAATAATAGTTCTGTAAACGCCCCCTGTGTGTAAACAAAAAAAGTAATACTAAAAGTGTTGGAAATACGATGAAATCAAAACCTGACTGGCTTTAGTTTTTACGGAAACATTTTTTTACAGTGCAGAAAGGTTTCTGAACATGTTTCCGATATGTAGTACAGAAACGTTTCTGAATACTATTCCGAAAATTGCTTTGGTGAATACTTTTATGCAATGTGTGGGGACATTTGTGAACGTTTTTCCTCAACCTGCGTAAACGCTCCTGCAATTTTAAACTGCAATTGCTGTCCCATATTTCGGGGTAACGTTTCTATTATTTTTTTTAATACAGTATAATGCAGAAAATATATCTTTTCGAACAAGACTATGAAATTTTTATAACATTAGAAAGAATAAATACACAAACTGTATATCAACCATTGCAAATGGAAATATCAAATATATGGATTTTCTATTTTTAAGAGAGAAAAATAAATTTTTCTCTATTTTCCAAAAAGTTTTTAAATCTCATATTTAAAAAATTCAAAAATGAACAATTGAATTTCACGTAGCTTCATTTTAAATGAAAAATAAAGAAAACTCCCAATGTATTAATGAGATACTAATTTCTTTTTGCAGCGAAACTCTAGCTATCTCTTTTATTAATACTGCTTAACTGATTTTACCTTTAGTGAATATCCCACATTACGCTACTGCTCACTTTTTAGCAAATGTCATCGCTGTACAGATGTCATCTGTGTTTTGAGAATAAAGGATTTCGATGGTTCTTTAACCTAATCGTTTATTTATGAAAATTGGTTCATTAAATCTAATAAGGACTGACTTCACAAAGTTTAATGCTTGTATTTTTATAAGAATTACTATAATATATAATATATGAGCTACCAATCATTATTATATCATAATGTTTTTTATTGTGGCCAATGCAAATAATTTATAGTGAATCAAAGTAAAAATATATTATGCATGTATAATATTTTCTTTTTATTTCACAAAAGAAATCATTTCACGTTCAATGCATCACTATCATATCGTATTTATAGTCTTAAAATTTATTAAGCGAACCTCTGTTCAGTTAACATAATATTGAAGCTAAATGCGTCAGTAATGTATATAACTCACTTACCCCTGAATTGACAGAAACTCGAGTAACGTCTCGAAATCAATAAACCACTTACTTGTAACTAAAATTGGTCTTCGTTAGAGATACTGATAGATTAATCAAAGCTCATACTGACCTTATCTCTTTGCCGCTTCCTTGGAATAGTCTCACAAATTGTTGTTGGTGGAGGTTTTGACAAACGCAATAACTGGGAATTTTTATTTTGTAAGAATTTGATGACGCAGAAAAAGCTGAGGTACAATTAAATATTATTTCAATAACCCCGAAAAATTATAGACGGACCTTTAGTAGCGAAAAATGAAGAGTTTACTTTAAAATTAAAATTACAGCAAGGTAAACTAGGTTTACAGTTTGTTTTAGTGAAAATTACTTTAAATTTGAGAGCGCTTCTTACATGAAATATTTTTGTAATGCATGGAAATACTTGTCAAATAGTAGTTATTTTAAGTTGAACAATACATTTTCCTCAATGAAAAGCTTTAATTGTTCTTTTTATGTGACTTAGTAAATAATATAAATTTATTTTGTTATATATATGTGTGTGTGTGTGTGTGTGTGTGGGTGGGTGTGGGTTTGTACGTATGTATATATATATAGATGTCAAAATAGTTCAGTTTCGTATTTCAGCTTATAATCACTGAAAATTAAAGTTATAACATGTATGTTATATGATATGAAGAATTTTCATTAGGTAAAACTTTCCAGATGCTTCTCGTATTTTAAGTATACTGAAAATTTAAAAAATTTTCTGGGACTCAGTAAAATAATCTGGCCATTAAGTTTCCACTACTCCTGAAGTATATATCATTTTACTTCAGGATTTTTTGTACTTAAGTATTGTTTGATTTATTAAACAATACATAGATTAAAGTTTTGGAATCAACTATTTTATTTTATTATAATATAGGAAATATTTGTATATATCAGAAAAACATACGAAATTTACTATTTAAAGTTAACCTTTTAAAATTGAATTACACAGGTTTATAATGGTGCTAGATTATTTTTACCAATAAAAGAACATGGAAAAGAAATGTACATTGCTGATACATAATTTTACAGCAATAATGGAGTGTAGAAGCGATGAATAGTCTGAATATTGTAATTAAATTATGTTTTTAAATTTTTAACTTTATCTCAATGTTTTGAGGAAAGGCGGACACAGCATTCCGAAAGTATGTAAATAATAAATGAGCATGCATCGAAAATTAAAATAGTCTTGCCAATAACTTCTGTTCGATTTGACGCTTTTAAGAACAGCACATACTGTTATGTACATATGAAGCTGAAAATCTGAAAATTAAAAGTTAAAGCCATTTTCCAAATTAGGAATTTTTTAAATAATACTAAATAGCAGCTAAACGCATGTCAATGTTTACACAAAGCAGATGTGGACGTTAAGAGAAAGTGAAAAGATTGCATATTTAAATTACTGAAGTGAAACTAGAATTTTTTACAAATGAACATTGAACATTTTTGCAAATGATGACTATTTTTCAAACACATAAAACAGTTTACATAAAAATGATTTACTAATGAATTATGTCAATTTGTATGACAGCTGACAAAGAAAAATGTACGTTCGTTCATAAAAGGCACGAAAAAACATAGTTTTCTTTAACAATATTTGTTTTATTTAATGTGTTCTAAATTAAAAAACGTGAAAAATATATTCATTAAATATCCTTAACAGGAAGTTGTAAAAAGCGTAAACTTTCACAGTCATATTTAATCCCTGTAAAGTGAAAAAACTGTCGTGAAAACGGTGCCATGGACTGAGAATTTTTGTTAAAAATAAGTATATCAGGACACTGAAATTCGAATTAAAAGAATTCTTTCGGTACTTGATTTCTAAATTTCTGAGAATAAAATAAACACGCGCCGTCAAAAAAAAATTTTTTTTTAGTTTTTTAGAGCTAGAATTCTGCTACTTTTAAACCTGTACAATTTCTTGAGGGTCATTTTTGATATTTGATAGGCCGTATTTGATGAATAATGATCGTTGTGACAAGTTGAAAAGTTAGAACGACTACGACTTCTTTAAAAGCCGTACCACACAACAGCGTTTTGAATTTCAAAATGCACGTGAATCACTTTCGTTTAGCCGTTTCACCTTGCAGTTGTGTGGAACCCCTTGTGTGATAGCGTTTCAAATGTTGTCACATGTTTAACTTCAAGGTGAAACGGTTCGCAAAAGTGACACGCATGCATTTCTCCACGCTCCCCTTTAACTACTCAGACAGAGGAACTTTAAAGCTAAGTCGTTTGAATACAAGTCTATTATGTAATTATCGAATTGCATGCTTACTGCTTTTCTAGTACATATACTTTGATTTTGCATTTATTACAGATATACGTTTAAGGATTTTACTGCATAACATTCAAAAGGTTATGAAATACGAAATACCTGCAGCCACTTAAATAGAAATATATTTTGTGATTATTGAAATATGAGGATTTTGTATTTAAGATTAGCACTGGATATTTTGAATTAAATACAGAGGGATAATTTTGAGGATTTCCGAAGGTTATATATAATATAAAGCATTAAATCTGTACTTTAATTTATTTTATGTTATTCAGTACTTTCACATGAAGTTACTGATTTTGAATTTCGCAAACATCAACACATTCCAAGTCTTCCAGATTTTTGGATTAATTTCCAAAGTATCTAAATTACATTATTCAGTTTCGTCATAAATGTCTGAAAAAAGACACCCACTTTTTGTTCATAAAACATATTTACAGAAAACAAAATTATGGAAATTTTTCGAATTAGGATGAACAATATCTGGCGAATACTTCATATCAGAAATTAATATGTAGGTTAGAATTTTCAGATTTACCGAACAGAAATAACTAGAGAACCAATAATAAAATAAAAAACGTGTTCAAAAATGTTATTCTGTTAAGCGCTGATGAATAGAAAAAATATTTCTTATGATAAAAATTCATTACTTTAGGCAAGTAACAAACGATTAGAGTCAGAGCTGATAGTTTTTAAACAAAGATGACGCTTCCTACAACGCATTTAATATGCCAAGTATTTGGCACGTTGAACCATAATTTTTAACAGAAAAAATACGACTGAATTTATTTGCCAATCTTCATTAAAATTAATTCCAGTTGTATTGCAGGATATCAATAACCTGAACATCTGACAAGGGGAAATAAATTATTATTGCTTGGAAGATGAAATTACCAAGGCACAGATATACAAATTTTTCTTTTATAAACAGAAGAAAACGAGTCAGGCTCATTATTTTTACCACAGTATTACTAAAATAGTCCATAATTTAGTGGAACAAAATACTGTCACTTAGGAAAATAGTATAACTCCTCACTCTACTAATATTTGTAGGGATACGGCTTCACAAAAAATAAATGTATATTAACATTTCAACAATATTAACGAATCGAAATTATTAATTATGCATGCAAACGAATACTGAACTAAATCAATTTTGCATCCAAATTATTAAACTGAATATGATATTCATGTTTTTAAGATAACACCAAGCTGTATAACGAACAAACATAATATTTAAAATTAAATCGTATATATGATGAATTTAATGTGTTTTATTTTTGAAACAAAGAAAACCTGGATCATATCTATATTTTAAAATATCTTATGTAAATTTCATTTGATAAAGTTCTTGTAAAAGTGTTTGTGTTTTATATCTGCATACATTCTTGAAAAAATTTAAATGAATAAACACTGAATAGTTTTACCTTAGATTAAATTTAACTGTAAAAAATGCTCGACATGAAAAGAATGTATAGCAGAATTAAATTAAATTGCATGTTTAAGCATAAATATTTCTAAAACAGGATGTTTTTTTTAAAGTCATGTGAACCTAAATTGAAAAACAAAATAAAGTTAAATGCAAAGTAGGAACTTTTTACGACTGTTCCAACTGAACCAGGTTTTGAAAGTATCGAGTAATTTAAAAGGTTAAAATATTGATATTACCCATACAGGAAGTTGCCAACAATTCCGGAATATAATCAACCACTTTTTGTAAACAGAATATTTTTTAAATATTTTTTTAAACAGTACTCACACCCTTCAACAAACTCAGAAATCTTGCACCGTGTTAACAAAAAATCTTTTGAATAAAAATTACAGTTTAGAAAGAGTGGTTAGTTATATTCCGGAATTGTTGGAAGCTATGCATGCGGCAATCATCTTGCCACTGAGAGTATCGCGACGTTACAGCTCGTAACGTTCGTCACACTGCGAATGTTGTGTAAATGCTCGACTTTTTTGACGTCCCTTTATTGACAAACATGAGACGTTGCTATGTAATTGATAAGTAGGTACTCAAAATGTGTCCTCACTGTGTGACAAATTTGTCACTGTGCAGAGCGACGTGTCGCAGTATAGTATCCCACTCCATGTAAGTCACTAGATAATTGTAGGTCACAAGGCTACTATGTAAGTCACAAATACTGCTCCATGCCGTCATCTGTCCGTGACAACCTCTCTGAGACGAACACGCCACAACGGACAAGTCACATAGTCACGTTGCGACCAGTATGCATATGTGCTGCAATATCACGGTTTGAAAGTAGTAAAAACTGTGAGTGTTAAATATGCGCATCTCTTGCTCTTCATTCAGTTATTGACAGTTGAAACGAACGTTATGCTGGAGCGACAATATGAACTGCCTGTGTTTGTTGATAATTCTGACTCACTGATATGCAAGTTTAAAAATTATTATATATCTATCAAAGATATATAAAAAATTTGCATTATTTTGTATTTCCTTTATTATAGACATTTACTAAATACGCGAATGACATTCATTCAATGTAAACTGCTATTGAATTTTCGAAATCGTTACGCGATATGTTAAGTTACATAAAGTCATATATGGTTTCACAATATTAACATGTACCCAGTTTTAGAACAAGAGCTTTGTGAACATAAATTTCAAGTCGCTGATTCCGTTATGTTATTTTTGTTTGCTTGTTTGTGGGATTACGGCTGATTAGCTGCGCGTGTGTTCTAGGCCGAGGATTCGGGTGCACTTCGTGGGGGTCTGTTATGTTATGCAATATGTCATAAAAAAATTAATTTTTAACGGATGCAATATAAAGGATAAGTGTTCCTTCGATTCAAAGCGAGAAATGGTCAAAATATATGTGTGCATAGATACAGGGAGGTTATAAAATAACGTGAGGTGTTCAGAGCCTTCTAGCGAGTAAAGTAGTGGATGAAATATAACCAAATTTGATCGGTGTACAATGCGGAATACGGCAATTTGATTTTGAAAGAAAAAAGCTTTAGTACCAAAAGTCACCACCAGAGCATATGTCGGCCCTGCTTACCGAATGAAATGCATTAATTTTCACACCCGCATAATCGTGTGTATAATTGTTGTGATTACGAGTATAAGAGGAAGGGCTGGGAGAATTCTCATTATTCTGAGGCCAACTGGCTTTCGATAGCTCTTACCTTACAAGACCAAGCTTTGTTAGTCAGTATCTATTAACAACAGAAGGAGAATGCCTTTGCTGCCCTTCCTGAATTTCGGCGGTTAAAGAGCTTACGAAAATTACTGATGAGCAAGCTGAATTTCGAAAAATGTTGCAGCGATTTGAAGCTACAGAAACTCCAAAACAGCAACCAGGCCAGGGATACAAATTGGTTAGTCTGCAAAAAGTTGAAGATGCTGCTGATTCAAGCCAGTCAGCCTCAGAATTATGAGACTTCTTCCAGCCTTTCCTTTATTCTAATACAGTTAAATCCCGTTTTAACGAAGTCCAAGAGACTAGAGAAATCATTTCCCTCTTACGAACATCCGTTATACCGACATTGTAGCTCCATATTGTAATTTAATTTGGGGATTACCAAAGTCCTCGCTATAATGAGATTTTCGCCGTAACGGACTTCGCTAAAACAGAATTCGACCGCAATCGCACAAAAAGACGCAAAAATGAAAATTAATGTATTTTACTCAGCAAACAGCTTCAACATTTTCCTTTGAGGAGACTTTTAGTGCTAATTATTTATTCTTTAAAAATCGAAGTGTCATGGTCCACTAGGTATGACCATGCATTTGGCTACATCTCACTCAATACTTTACACGCTAGAGGAGGCAGACAACGCCACCTAGATATAGAAAGCCTTACGACTCCTACGTCACCAAGCTTTGACGTCACCACTTGGCCTACGAAAGTGACGGAATTACAGTTTTAATTCCACAAAGTAGAACTATTTAAAATTTCTGGTGAATGTTACAAATATTAGTAAATATCTTAAACATTAAAATTAAAATACCTTTCTCGTACAAAATTATTCATTATGATCTTTTTCCTTATCATATTATCTAATTACTCATGGTAAAAAAGTACCATTTGTTGTAAAATTATGTTTTTATCTCAAATTATTAAAACATTGCTATTCATGGGTAAATTTAACAGAAATTATTAATAGTTTTATTTTGGAAAATAAAACTTTTAAACGTAGGCCTAATGATGACGTCAAAGCTTGGTGACGTAGGAGGAGTAAGGCTTTCAGTATCTAGGAAGCGTTGGCTCAGACAAAACCTCCTAGATATAGGAGGCCTGAGAACAGAAGCTTTTACGTCATCACAGTTTTACTTTCACAAGGTAAAATTATTTAAAATTTCTGGTGAATAATACAAATTTTAGAAACTATCTTAAGATAAAAATTAAAGTACCTTTCTGATAAAAGTTAATTTATTATGATCTATTTATATATCATGTTATATAATAAGTGATAGTTAAAATTTCCTATTTGTCGTAAAGTTAAATTTTGTAGCTTAAATCATTAAAATGTTTTATGCGGGAGTAAATTCACCACAAACTTTGAATAATTTTACTTTGTGTAAATAAATGTGTGATGACGTCATTTTAGTGGACCTAGTGATGACGTAAACGTTTCTGTTCTGAGGCATTGTATATCTAGGAGGTGTTGGCTCAGAGCACCCCCACGTTATTTTATAACCATCCTCGCTATATACACATCCATGCGCATGAGTGTTTCCTTGTCTAATCACTACAGGCGCTTAGATCCCATCGTTAAATCTACACCAGATTCGGTGAACACCGCTTAAGAAGAACACCCATTCGCTATGTGATTTAATATTTTTCAATATAAACCTTTATAAATTTTCTGATAGTTTTACGTGGACATTAGCATATTTCCTATGTCAGAACAATATATATATATATATATATATATATATATATTTAACAGTTTAAATGACATTTTGTTATTATTTATATATTAAGTGCAGTTTCCAGTTATTAATAAAAAATTAAACTTATTTTTAAATGTAAACTTTTCTCTTTATTAAAAATATTTTTTTTTTAAGATTTCATCAAAACAATCAGAAATTTTATCAAAAATTTAGTTTCAAATAATTGAATACACGGCGTTACAAAGTATTAAGTGCGCAGAACTTCTCTTGAGGGTAGTGGTTCGGTACACTGGCTAAATAAAACGGTATATTCGACAGATATTGCTAAAAGAAATATTATTTATATTTTTTTAGATATTTTTTACGTATTTTATGTTCCCGTAAGCTGAATTAATTTTCTTCCAATATCTATACGGGAGAAGGCTTTTTCTTCTTCTTTTATTCGGAAAAGAAGAATTCTTTTATTATCGGAAAGTCCAGAGAACGCTTTTTTAAATGAGCTTTGAGTATTTTACCTCAATTTAATTTTTAGCTATCTTTCTAAGTGTAACCAGAAAATGGGAATTTATATGGCTTTTTGATTTTGCATTTTGGATACAAATTTACTTCTCAACGGATTGTTTTGAAAACCCGATAGTCTTACGCAATGAACATTTCACCCTTTATTAAGACACGCTTCAAAATAATGATATTTCACATCGTTTTCAAATTTTAAAGTAAAAGAGAATCTTGAAAATTGTCTCTTCTTATTCCTGACTCGGACTAGCTAACCTTCTATAGAAACGGCTCCTAGTTAGTCTCATACCAACACCTCCTTCATATAGAAAGGCTAACAACTGAAGCTTTGACGTCACCACTAAGCTTTCAAGTAATCACGTCATCACATTTTTGTTTTCATAAAGTAAAACTATTTAAATTTTCTGGGGAATGCTACAAAGATTAGAAAATATCTTAAGTTAAAGATAAAAATTGAAATACCTTTGTGATACAAAACAGTTCATTATGATCTATTTCTTAATTACATTAAATAATTAGTTACCGTTAAAAACTTGCCCTTTGTCGTAAAATTAAATTTTCTGTCTCAAATCATTAACATGGTGAGTAAATTCACCAGAAATTATAAATAATTTTACTTCATGAAAGTTAAAGCGTTATGACGTCACTTTTGAAGGCCTACTGTTGACGTGAAAGCTTGGTGATGAAGCAGCTGGTAGGCTTTCTATATCTAGGAGGTGTTGCTCACACACTCCCTTTACATCAGTTTTGTTGAAGTCCATTCGAAAAAGAATATCGAGGAGATGATAGTCCCATGCTGCGCTTCAAAAATTGCAGAAAAATATTTTTTTTAACTATGGTTATTTTATGCATTAGTAACAGTGAAACTAAGCCTCGTGCCCCCGCAAAGAAGTACCGATTGAAATCAGATGGTTTGGTCAAGAACACTCATTTCTAATTGCAAGCTAAAATATCCTGCCCACTTTAGTCCTAATATTTTACTGAATTTCACAATAGGTAGTTTTTCTAAATATTCTGTATCGATCTAAATTTATTATTGTGTGCCTTTATGTATGTACATACATTCAGGAATGTTATGCGTATAGGTTACTACCTCTCTTTCAAACACCGCAATATTGAGTCAAAAAAGTAGGATTAAATGAACAAAATTTTTGGCTATTCTAAAGTCGAAAATAGAATAGATTGGCATGTCAAAAAAAAAAAAAAAAAAGTGAGATGCTTGTCATAATTTTCTGACTGAAGGCCTATTTCTAACGAACTTCTCGTACAAGCCTTGTTTAAGCTCATTACTGAAGAAAAATCCTTTTAAGGGATTACTTAGAAGCTTTTAAATACATTTATAGTGAAATGACGCAATATGTACATAATAATATATCTCTCTCAAATTGAAAGAATGAGATTGGAGTACCATTAGAGGGAATATAGGAATATTTCGGATATAGACGCAAATAGAAAATAGTAATATTTTCCATTATTGAGCGAATAAAATTATTTCCCTTATTCATCCCGTTACAACAGCTTGCTGTTGCTGTACAGAATAACAGCTTGTGAAATAGAAGACGGAATTTTCGGAATTTTGTTCTTCAGAGTTACGGCATAATATATTATAATAATAATAAATGACAGTATAAGGACATAATATAATTATATTAAATAAAACTATAAAAGAAATTACGGTTTTGGACGAAGATAATTATAATGGGCATTTCTGTAGTACAGTATTTTATGAAAATTATATAACATTAGCTTGTATTTCAAGAATTGCTTTTTTCTTGTTGCTTCTATTAAGAAATAAATTTTAGAGAGTATAATTCTCATGGAGTTTGTGATAATTAATTTCACATCAAATAGAAATATCGTCACAAATGTTTGCGAACTGCAAATTTATTCATTGTCCGTGGAAGTTTTTTTTTTCTTCTTTATTTCACTCATATCAAAAACACTTTTACATAAAAGTACTTTCTTATTTACTTCCCGAATCTTAAAAATGGCGGCACATAATCCTTCAAAAATATTTGAAAGACTTAATCATGCCTAATATTAGTATCATTTTTCTCGTTGTTGCCTAAAATATGACATGCAGAAGAACAAGAGTTTAATGATTTTCTCTGACATAAATAGAACACACACAAAAAACATTTTCATATATAACAAGCATTTTAGAGGAACGGAAATAGAAAAAAAAGCTTTTCAAACTGATTCGGAAGATTAAGCGATCGAGTGCCGTTGAGTTGCACCTGTCATCAGCGGTTGCCTGGTCGCTCGTTTAATCACGCGTTGCCACGCGGAACACAGTAATGAACGTCGAGAAAAAACAGACGATAGTGGTATCGATTTTCACTCGCTTTTATTAATTGCGTCGTCTGCTCTTTGTTAGAAAAGACAAAAGAAAAAGTGAAAAACTACCAATGAGCATATTATTTTCTTTAATTTTGAGTTCTGCATATGGTATACAGAAAATGAGTTCTCGAGACTCAGGCGATTTGAAGAAAACCAATTATCTATCAAACCACAGACGTCTTATTTCTTAAATATTAAGCATTCCTCTTTCTTGGCATTTGACCGACCAGTGGCCGAACGCATTGTGTTCTGAACTGGGAGACGGTAGGTGCCTGGTTCAAAACCAAGTCGCGTCCGCCAACCTAACCGTTCGGATTTTTGCGTGGTTTCCTCCGAAACTTAGAGTAAATACGGGTTAGGATCCCTTAGAAAGATCCCCACAGAGTGCACCCCACCCATAGGTCTAGATCCTACATGTAGATAATCAGTCATAAACAAAAACAACATTGTTGGCATTAAAATGAATAAAGAAATAAGTAGACAATGTTTCACATCTGTAACATTATCTGAAAGCTGAAGGGGTTTTTTTTGCATATAGAGTGGCTATAAATATAATTCCCCTATAAATAGGGCTCTACAGCTAAAAGGGTGAACGGATTGTAACCAAATACAATTTATACGCTATACATGAGATGCACTATAGGAATTTATAAGAAATTGTTCAAAAATGTCCATTAGGTGACGTTTAGCCTGAAAAAACAAGAAAATTAAAAAACTGAAATGGCTAAATTGAAATATACAGACAATTCCTACATTTATTCAATAGTTTCTGAGTTTTTATTAAAAAAATTTGGGCTATTACTTAAGCTGTATTCATGAGCCACTAATAAGGCAAGGAGTGTTGGTCACTTCGGTGTCGGGGCACCCAATAGGTGGGCTAACGCTGACGAAAGGCTGAGCTGGTAGTCGATCCTCAACCCATAGCGTTAATCACCATATGAACTCAGCGGCATGCATAAATAAATAGAACAAAATCTAGTACATGCTTACACCAGAAATCAGTTAGGTAATTTTTTAAACCTGAATTTGGTAGTTACAAGAAATATTAAAAAAATTCACTAAAACTTTCTACACAAATTAAAAGATGCATTAAACACTCACGAATTTATATATTGCAGTTAAAAATGTCATTTATTTACCACGCTAATAAATATTATTCAAAAATTTCACCATTCCAATCAGTGCATGGAAGATCAAAAATTTCCTCAAGAGCCGAAATCATCTTGAAATTAAATGCTGAGCTAGCAATCGTGTGATACACTTGGCAAATGCAAGCGTGGCAACTTAATCTGCAAATGCTCTTCTGCCCAATGAGCATGATATGATTTTAAATTAAAAGTTTATTTGAGATTTCTAGTTACTCAGTTTGTGGAAAAATTTCAACATTAAGTGTTCCACTTCTTTCCCCCCAAAAGGCAATTCTTACACTACAATCTTACCTTCAGTTGCATCAGAATTCCTCTTTACAAAATGAAACACTCTAAGCAGTGCAAAGAAAATTTTCGCTAGCGATTCATACTTAGCCGTAAACTGTTTACAGTAGTCTGCTTTAAAGTTTAACGGGATGGAGCAAAGCTTCTCCTGCTGATCCTGCCCCTCCTACCTATCAACAAAAATGATCGTTTTGCAGTAAGAATTGCATTTTATCTTCCTCGCTTTAAAACTCAAACGATCTATTCGCTGGGAAGGGAAAAAATGGCTGACGATAAATTCGACGGAAGAAAAATTTCTAACTTAAATGCGATAGGAAAACCCTGAAGTAACATTTCAGAGTTCGGAATATTTTTTCGCTCTTTCTCTGAAGAGAATACGAAAGTTTTATTGATTTCATGGAAAATATACTCTATCGAAGATATTTTGATAACAGAACCTCCATTATAGATACTTACATTGGCGCTGGTCATGAATCACATAACGGTAATTTTCTTAATAGTTTTATTCATTGCTTTACGGCGCATACAGGAATAAAAAGAAAAAGTGCGAATAACGTTTTATGCTTTTAACGGGAATGCTTTTTCCATGCCAGTTTTGCTTCTTGTATTGTGCTGTGGACACGTAGATTCTTTTATAATGGTTCTATATAAGACAGCACATGGAATGCGTTTTTGAATAATGTATCAACGCATTGAATCACAAAACGCTGTTTGAACTTTTTACAAAAAAAAAAAAAAAAAAAAAAAAAAAACCATACAAAGAGTAATTTCTATTTATTTCAAGAAAGAAAACATGTGTTTTGCTTTATAATATCAGATATCTTAAATGCACGTTTTTACGGAGAAATCTTGGTTATGGAAATTTTTTCGAGAAATAGAATCTGTCAAAATACTAGAGTAAAAGACTTACGAATGAAAAAAGTAATTACATACAGAAATAAGTAATCAATCACATATGGATGTCACTTCAGATGAATACATTGAACGAAACTGAATATGCTTATGTGAATAAAACTTATCTAGAACCTCAAAAAATCAAATGTGTGATTAGTAGAATGCATGAATACACTCAAAAGCATTTTAAAAACGTTACTTAAAAATTTTTTGTCGACTAACAAACATTTGTCTCATGCTATTGCAACAAAATAATTTTGTTACACTAACAAGATGCTTAATATTTCAACAATATTTTCATTGATTCATCAAAATTCGTTGTTTCAGCAAAATATTGTTTATTCAAGAGAATTTTCATTGACTGAATAAAATATTTTATCAATTGGTTAATATAGTGTCAAAGAAATTGAATTTGCATCAATAACTTTCGTTTACTTCGACAATACGTTTTATTCTGTGATACTATATGGTTTTCTCCTTGTAAATAGAGTTTGAAATTAATTTTTGACATGATTACAATAATTACACTAGGAACTGCGGTTATAGGTGGTGCAAAGGATGCAACTGGGACAAAATGCGTTTTCGACTGAAATTCCCAATGGTTGCCAAAGGCAAAATTGTGTCTCAAAAATGCACAGAACAGTAGCTATAGCTAGAAAATCTGAATATTCAGCTGATTCTACCCCCCCTCCCCCTTTCCTCGATTTTTGAGTTCTCCACTTTCAAATCCAAAAACTGTTGCAACATTCCTCAGCGTATTATCACATTGCACATTTAGTACCTTAAGTGTACAATGTGCTTGAGTTTTAAAAATAGATGAACTACTTTCAGTGTAAAACTAGAAGTACTTCAACATACTAAAATCCATATATTTAAAAGAATGTCTGTATTTGTCATCATCGAGGAAATACAAGCCCCTCAATTTTGTTCCTTTTTACTTCAGTTTACATTGCACTGGTCTGATCTGCTAGGTAAAGAAATGGGCAGTATTTTGACCTAATTTAAAACCATAAGTAAAACAATAATTTTTTTTATTTATTTTTTAAACCGTGTAATATCCTTTTAGATAAACTTTTATGTCTTGCAATATAATGTAATTGGGATCTTAATGAATGACTCTTGGTAAAACCACTTTAACTATTGCATAATCCTCTAAATTATATTAGTAAAACTGTTATACAATTAAGATAATTTCAATAGTTTCTTTGCATTTCCTTTCATAAATCTTGAACTACAATTACCATGGAGAACAACTTCTTTAGTGCGCTTTCCTCCCATTAGAATATTTGATACTCAAATGCATATCAAACTAAAGCAAAAAGCTTCAGAGTTCTTGTTATCCTTGTTCAAATAAATACTGAAGATTTATTATCTCTAAATAGCTCAATTTAACACATTGAAGAAGAGAAAATGATTACAGCTTTTAGAACTTAACCTACCCACCACCACGAAAACACAAATTACAAGCGATGACAATAGTTTTACGAAATACTCTTAGTCAGGGAATTATTCAGGGGGAAAAAACAAAACAAAACAAAAGAAAAAACAGAAAAAAGAAACGAGAAAGTTGTAATCAAAAACGCATTTTTAGTGTATGCAGTCAGAGAGAACAAACACATGTATGAAAGGAAGACATATATCTTAATGGCATATGTGGATAAAACACGCACACGGCCCTTTTTGAGTTATACTAGAAACCCATATCCTCCTGCAAGCACTTAATCCATCATAATTTTCTAGCCCACCTTCAAGCAGAGGTAAACTGGCCAATTGAACACGGTAATGGAAACTTTCATACCTGACAATTTATGGGGTGTTCTGTGTACACCCCTAATTGACGTCTTTAACACAGTTTTTTTTTTTTTTTTTTTTTTTAATCATCTCTTCAAGGTTTGCTTTTTACACCTAAAAGAGATTCCAAAATTTTCTTTTCCATCTTTCATATATTTGGATTTGAAGAGCTTTGAATAAAAAACTTCGAATTGTAATTAATATTTCATTTTTCACAAAATATTATAAAACAAGATTTATGTAGCTAGCTTCGAACTCTTACGGTTTTTCCGAAAGATACCCACCCTTATTTTCTGAATCGTTTTCTTAAATTAAAATATAGGATTAATTTTAAGATCAAGCTATCCGAAAAAATAGTAGTGGATATATTCTGGCAGCTATGTTGATGTGAATATTAAGTACGTATGTTCATAAACGAGTTTGGACCAATGTAAAATTAAATATTTCGATACACTCTCGAATAAGGAATGGTTATTAAATTTCTTTTTAAATATGAACATTACAAGGGCATTCAGAAAAGTTGTCTTTTTTACAGGCACGTCCTTGAAAGTATGAGACATTTTACTATCATTTCATAATAAATTCGCCTCATTGGTTTTTTTTTTGGGGGGGGGGCAACACAAAGGAGATAAGTTCTTGAACATATCGGCTCTTTATAATGCCAACCTAATTCCTAGCACATCAATTAGGAAAGTACTCCAGTTACCTTTATCGCCCTTGCCAATACATAGACATTTTTAAAGTATCGTTCACATGAAACACAGTAAGTTATTTTGAATCATTGTCTGTTACTTCAGCTCATTTCTTTATGAATGCAAACACTGAATTTTTCTTGGCACATCCTGAAGAGATTCGTAACCGTTCACCCTTTTGGGTCGGTCCCCTCCTAAACTCCACTGAGCAGAGAGCAGTTACAATCTACTATTCAAGTAAACGCAAATTTTCAGATACAGTATGCGTTATCTTCATCTACTGCACGCAAACATTTAACATTTCGTTATTAATTTACTGATGTCATAGCGAAAAAAAACATAATATTTCGCAAGAGAAGGATTTAGAAAATCGCATTTGAAACTTGCATAATTCGTTCGAAAAAGCAATTTAACGAGATATAACCACACACACAATCACATTACAAAAGCATAGCAAAAGTCAGCCCGAATTCTTTTCCGAATATTGCATCTGATATGAGTAATCTACATTTTACATATTTGTCTATTTTCTTTTGAAATCTATTCCTAAAAAATGTTGAAATAGATAGCGTCATTGTGTGCATATATGCACAGTTTCCTCCAGATGAGTTGGCATATTAAAGTGGATGACTCATTTCAAAAAGCAAGTGAAAAAAAAAAATCAGCCTTCAACGCCCACGTTCTTCAAAGTTTATTATGCCGCGTGATAAGAAAGTAATTTTTCTTGGAAAGATAATTCCAACAATTTCATAACTTTGGCATGAAAATTTTAGGCAATGTATTACGCAATATACAAGAACAATCATATGAAAGTTATTTCAAAATAGTTGAGAATTTCAACGACTTTTGGATAACTTATGGTGTCTTAATAAATGATGAAATCAGAGTTCTCAGAAAACAAAAGTTTTCTAATATGATTTCGATCGCGTTCTAGAATTTTTGCAGCGAATAAATAATAGAAACTTAATATATTCTGCGAAGGGAGTTTAAAGTAGGAAAGACATAAAAATGTTGCCCTTTAAAATGCTAGTAATAAATTCCTTACACGGGAAATATGTACTTTCTATTGGAATGTCTAAAATGACGTAAAAAATTATGTTACATTCTAGTTGTCGTAAAAAATTAATTGTGAAAATACTGTAAGGTCGAAAGTTTTACATGGCCTACCAGTCTTGTAAAAATAAATTTATTTTAATGATTAATCTGACCAAGTAATGGCTGTTTTAATATTTTTACAAGAAAATAGGAGTCGTATGTAAATCATTTCTCAGAACACTTATCATATATCGTGAAATGTTTAAAGCAAAATAAAAATATTTATATCGTGAAATCAGTGGTGTAGCCAGAAATTTTTAGGGGGGGGGTAACGACTACTGCAGCTCACACATATGCATACAAATGCGTGATAAGGGCGTGAAGAATATACATTTTGTACAGTTTTTATGGCAAAAAATTCCTCATGGGGAGAGTTGCGACCCCCCTATTCCCCCTTGGCTACGCCACTGCGTGAAATGTTTAAAGCAAAATAGAAATAAATTCAATCAGCCTCTTGATTATTGTGGAAATTGATTATTGCAAAACTTATTACAAATTGAGAGATGTTTTAAGAGGTTATGTTAAATTTCTTATGCAACACGCAAGCGATAACAAATATTAGATCTAAATAAAATTCCCGAATAAACATTTGAAAAAAATCTTATGCTATTGCCAAACAAAAAATATACATGTAATTAGATAATATCTGAATTAGTGTCTGCAAAAACTGAATACAAAACATACATGATGGATAGTATAGCAAGAAAAGAAATGCTTATTTGACTAATTAAGTAAAGAAGTTGTAATTAGAACATAAATGAAACAGATTGAGTTACTATAAAGTGCTTATCTTTATAATAGTTTGTTAACTATCATTCGAATTTTCCTTTTAATAATAATTACTATCATAACAAGGTCAATTCATTAAATTAATGCATTTTTACAAATGATAAATAATATTAAAGAAATAATGACATTTAAATCTATGCGCAAACTGTTTTTATAAAAATTAGTTTGATAAATTAAAAAAATATATTGTTTGCATAGCTATATTTTTGATTGTATTATATTTTCTTAAAAAAGCAACTGTTTCTAGTAGATCAGAATTTTATTAAAACTGAAAGTTCATTAGCATGCATTAGTTTATGGCATGTGAATATTTAAAAAAAACTATTCTTAAATATAAAATATGATCAGACATGCCAAGTTTCCAAACTTAAAAAGCCTGAAATCTTCTGATTTTTAAAGTAGAACAGCCTGAAATTTCCTATGCATATCTTTTCTGCATAAAATGCATATGTAATCAATACTTTTCCTTATTGCCATGTAACGTAATCAATACTTTTCTTAATTGCATTTGCATAGCTGCCTACTCTTGTGATTTTATCGGAAGATTTTGCACCACAATTTTTAAATAGTTCTATTATTTTACATTTAAAATTTAGACTTATTTTAAGCTTAAATTGCTAACCAAAAATTAGGAGTGGAAAATACTAGTACTCTTCCAATAAAATCGGAAGAGTTGGCAGTTGTGCGTGTTTTTCCCTATAAACTTCCTATCCCATTACTTAAGTTGTATAATATTAAATCTATTTCAAAAATTTGCTAAAGAAATACCAGAAAATATAAAACAATCAAAATACATATGACATAAACTAATCACAAAAAAATTTATTTGACGATAGTTTGTTACACTAAAGTTTTAAACATCTGATCTTTAAAAAAATAATTTCATACAGCTTTCGAATTTCTAACATATTTCTAGATAAATAATGAGCACTCATTTATGGAATATAATTTTTTAGAATGACTTCAGATGCGGTATTTTAAAATCAAACGGTCTCAGATTATTGAGCTTGATCAACATGGAAGGAACAAAAAGTCATCTTGCGAACTTGACGAAAAAAACTTGGAAAAGTTTCAATTTCTGAAAAAAATTCTTAAAAAGCCTGAGAAAATTCAGAAAAATACTGAAATCCAAGATAGGATAAAAAAGCCTGAGACTCAGGATAAAATCTTGAGACACGGCACGTCTGTATCATGAAGAATTTATGAAAGAAATTAAACTGCAAAGAAAATTCCTTCTAAAATTTTAACTTATTCAAAATAAAGAATGCATTTATAGATAAGTACGAAGAAAATATTAATTTCACTTAATCAATCCTTTTTTGACAGAAGAATTTTACTTAAGGCTTTTGCATAACATTTAAAAGATCAATTTTACCGCCACCACCACACACACACAAAAAAATAATAATTAAAAAAATTAAATAAATCATCCTTTATATGGATATTAACAGTAACCCCTCTGAAGACTAACCCCTTTAAGAATATACTGTTTTAACCTTCATATATCACATTTAATTAGAAAAAAATCTTAACTGTTTCTCACATTACTAAAATTTCTGGAACTTTTAGTTGATCTTTATTCATTTCAAACAAGCTTAGTTTAAAAAAATGTTTTCCCCGTAAGGACGGTTTACCACAAAATTACTCAATGAAGCAAAATATGAAGATTTCTGCTTTCATTCTTAATTTTCTACTCTAACAGGTTCCTTGGAATATTTTGTCTTGTTGCGTGCCTGCACGCGACACTTCTGTTGTGTATACAAGGTGTTTCAAAAAGTTCCCAGAAACTTTAACGGGAAGAAGAGCAAATAATAAGCAATAACAAATCACACAGCAGCGTGGTGTCTAAAGGCCGTGTTTACTTACCTGCTAATTATCATTTAAGAAAAAGTGTTGAAGTATTCGTCTAATTTCTTAAATAAGTTTCATAAACAACGGTCTTCTTTCCAAAAATTTCACCAACGAATTTTTAAAATATCAATTTTTGCCATGTGATTTCTTTGTTTTTATAAGGAATCTTTATAAAAACTTAGCCTTGTGATGCCTTAGTTTTTATAAGGAATGGTCGGTAAGTTCGCCGTTATTTCAAGACTTGTTCAAAAGCGATTATTAACAGCAACATAAGGACTCTCCATTGCTATGTGAATCCTTACTATTTGCCCTACAAACCCTTAAAGTTTGATGGAACTCTTTTAAAACACCCTGCTGATACTTTTATAGAAACATAATTTCTATGACACGATTTTCATATATACAAATATAATCTCTTATGTTGCTTAACATACATTTTATTGATCAGTGAGGTAAAAGTTCTCAGTCTGTCGACATTAACTAAGCTTCAATTATTTACACTATACGTTTTCATGCGGTACTGAAGAAAATGTAAAATTAGCAACAGGGTTCTGTTTTATCTATTAATACGCGCACAATAGAAAGCTGTAGATTTATATTCTGAAATCCTCGTGAGGCTGTATTTCTAAAAATCCATATAAATACCGAAAAGAAAATATTTTAGTATAATCAAACTGCTCCTGTTCTCTACCCCTCCCCTGGCCTCCATTTTCTTTCTCTGGAAACAAATACCATAGTCTGAAGAAACTTGAGTTATTCTTGACTTTGTTATATTATTTATACCATCTTATTCGTTTGAATAGGTTGATATACATTTCATGTTCAATCTTATTTTTCCTTTTAAATATGATATGCAGTTACAAACAAAATGTTTTCCACTGAGTTATAACAAAACTTATGTTATCAGTGTTATAACAAAAGATATGTTACGAAGATAATATGTACTGTTTTTTTTTTCTTATTGAGAGCTTGAAATATATTAAATTTTCGCTTAAAATACTATTACTCTCAAACCATTTACCAACACTCTTTTCCCTGCCACATTCCAGAAACTGGATATAGTTATCAAACGCACAGCACGCTACTCGGCTCCTGCTCACTCGGAATTAAAACGAGAAAGATAACGATTCGGTAACATTTCTATTCCGGAAACTCTTGTAAGACTGTTACCCAATACACCCGTGCATTTCTCGCTCTAAACCTATCATTACAGACTTAAATAATTAGGAGGTAGTCTTATTTTCCGGATATATTAGCTTTAATCGGAAAAATGCCTATCTGGCTGAAACTGACGGCGTAAGTGTGCCTTGAGCAGATCCAGGCCCCTGTAACTTTATCGGTTGCTATAGCGACTACATCACATTAACAGCTCCTAACCCTTTCCTCCCTGGGTGCCGATTTTCATTAGGAAAGGGTGGCTGAGAGCAACAGATTGTTCAAAGAACTCTCTTGTCTTCCCCCGCCCAACTCCACCCCACCCCACATGTTCTTAACCTCTCTGTTATCTCCTCTTTAAGACAAAGTTGGCCCTTGGACGGAAATTCTATAACCGGGCTTTCTCGTATACGCGCCTGTTCGCTTTCTTACACGACAGAGAAGAAACTGCAATTGAGAGAAAAGGTGGTGGTGAAGGGGAGGTCTTTGTGCAGGGATACATTCACTTCCAAATCGTAATTAATCCTTGTGTTTCCTGAAGACTCTTTTGTAGTCGGTAGCGTTTGTTTTGGGGGGTAGTGGCGCGTCTCTCACTTCGTAGTTTCTACGTAGAAAAGCAAGCAGAAGGGGGGGCGGGGTTTCCCCGTGTGTGCGTTGGCAAAGATGTGTAGATGTGTCAGGTTTTTTCAAAAGTGTACCAATAATTCAGTGAAAAAATAATAATTTTTCCTACTTGAACTGGGATTGACTCATGGCAACGAAACAAAAAATATTCAGAACTAACTTCTCGATTATAGGATCAGGGCCGATTTGCCGAGTTGGGGGCCCTGGGCAAAAGCTTCATTTGGAGCTCCCTCTTTCGGAGACTTTTTTATACCGTACAAAGCAATTTTCATACCCCACCATGCGAAGAAGGGTGTTATAACAACAGGAAAATGATTATTTAATCACGATGCAAAGTGAGATGAAATGGTTCGATCAGCAGTAATAGTATTATGAAGGATAATAATATTTCAATTATATTATTTAACATGCAATCGTTAATTTCATTCCGCAATTTTTCAAGTAACATGCTCCAAAGCATTTCAGTATTTATTTTCTAATGCTTACAGGGCCGTACTCAGAAAGAAATTTCGGGGAGGGTCCAAAAATTTCGGAGGGGACCAAACAGTGAAAAAGGCTGAATTTTTCACAAAAGAGTTCATCATTATTATTTGGTTAACAAAATTTTAAATTTGAGGGAACTCCAAATTTAACGGCCTTGAGTGCTTATATCAGAGCATTTATTTATAATGAAATAGATCTTCACTTCACTCCACTTAGGAAGGCACTTCCTTTTACCAGTTCCGATTGAAAAGCAGCTCTATGGTTTCCTCGCGATCAGCAAACAACACTACATAGGCCACGCCTAAATAATAAGTTTGCGCTGAATAATTGCCTGAGACTATACCGCTTAGCTAAAAAAAACGATGTGCATATAATGCTAGGGCTATAAAATAGTAACTATTAATACTATTATTTTTCATAAAATTAGTTTCTCTGTCTCTTATTTTAAATAAAAATCTAAATTTACAAATTTTTAACTTAAAGAACAATTTGCCCCCCTCCTTTCTGTTGGGGGACCAGACACTTATCCGAATGCCTTGCCGGATATCGGGCCATGTATAGAATGCAAAAATAAATAAAAAATATAGTTAAAACAGAATCTGTGTTTTTTTAAAGCAATATGAACTTTTATTTTTAAAGGAATGATTGTAATAAAAAAAATCCATAAATTTGTCAGTCTTTTTATGAGTAGAAACTAAAAGGAAATGTCAAAACGATATTCTGAAGATGCAGAAAATAATGTGCATTACAGTAAAAGGGATAGTTATATTATTGATTGGAACCTAATTCAGTGCATGATAATTAATTTATTTAAATTCCTAAATAATAAGGCATATACACAGTTAAGTTTGTTGGAAAAAAATACCTACGTTATATCACCGTGAGAGCATTTGCACAGCACATATATTTAAATGCATACATGGTAAATCGAGATGTATAAACTACTTAATTATTTTTTGATTTCTGAAGTTTATAATTTTTTTTACCATTTTTTAGACGAAAAAGAACACATAACTTAGAAGCCAAATCTCTTGGTGAGAAAGTTTATGTACCAACAATGTTCTGGTTTATATTTTTATATTCAAGAACTTGAATACAAATTGTCAACATATATATTTTGACTGAGAAATATCATAGAGTTTACACTTCAGTTTGTCAGTCTGTGACATGATTACAAAATGTAGAAAGTCACAACCATGACTACTTTGTATTTTGAAATGTTTGTTCGTAGGTTAGTGAAAGGCAAGTGCTGAAACGCTACCAAAAAAGAAAAAAAAAAAAGAAAAAAAAAAGAACTCCAAAATTAAGAGTTTTTCGCAATTCTTGCATCTACTAAAACTAGACTAGAGATTGCACCTGAACAAACATGCTAACTACGTCTTGAATTTTCATGAAAACAATTGAACAGAAAAGTAAAGAAATATTAAAAAAAACCCATAAGTATTTAAGTACAATATAAATGAAGGTGAATAAATAAAACGACATATGCTTCTTATTCTGTGTTTAGCACCTCAACGTTTGCTAACGCCGAGCGAATTAAAGTGGTTTATTCTATTGTTTCTTTACCCGCAATGCAACTATCTTTCTTCTGAATAACACATGTATTCATTCACCTTCGAAATCCAGGTCTCAGAAACAAAGTTGTGTTACACTGAATATTTAAAGAGTTTCTATCGTATATATAAAAAAGTTATTTCGTTAGATAATACAAAATTGAAGTAGCTCCGATTGAAAGGCGCCACAGAGGTAAAATATTCGTCCTCACTCCCCTCTCGCAGTAAGCACACTTTAACATTTAAAACAAGAAGCCGCTGTCTGCTGCCATTCTCATGCAAATGACCC
This sequence comes from Cheiracanthium punctorium, assembly GCA_038373885.1. Taxonomy (NCBI): domain Eukaryota; kingdom Metazoa; phylum Arthropoda; class Arachnida; order Araneae; family Cheiracanthiidae; genus Cheiracanthium; species Cheiracanthium punctorium. Next base: position 672,930 of record JAWZYV010005452.1, read on the forward strand.
CAAAGTTCTTGGAACAAAATAAGAAGACTATTTCAAGTCAAATAGGATCCGATAGTGATTGGCCGGGAATGCTTGATCTGGCATTCCGGTTCGAGGGTGGCGCATCGCTATCTTCCTCAGCATTTATATTGAATAAGTTTTCTTATAGATGCAAAAAGATTCGACTGGCGCCAGATGAAGGAAAGGCTTTAAAAAAGAACATGGAGATCGCTTTAAAACATCGCCGAAGGACGGAAAAAGGGAAAATGCAATCATGCATTCGCTTACTCCGTTCTTGACTTGGCGATTAGAATATTTTTTTCCAATGCTATCTGATTTTCGAAACCGAGAAAACGGAAAGTAAGAACGCTCTTTTACAAGTAATGCCATGTAAATTAATCAAACATCCTGCGGTTCCAAACCGCTGTAAGTCTGGGATTTTTCAGATATTGGAGAAATATTACTTAAAATTTAGAAAACGCTAAACTTTTTTTTTTTACAAATTTAAAGAACAACTTCGCTAAAAGTTACTAACTCTGTATGAGAGTTTTAAATTACTTCTTTAAATTATAATTAAAAATTTTTTAGATTGAAAATTAAAAAGTTAGTTTGAATCCACAAAAATTCTGTTGTGGATACCATGGCTCATGTATAATGGAATTAAAGATGGAACTTAAATCTTTCAATTTTCGGTCTCCTGATGTGAGTTAAGTGCAAGTCCGTTAAGACCCTATAAGCTTCCCCGTTGTATCTATCTATGAATAGATTCATAATTTATCAAGCAAACTTCCAATTTGTCATTCACTTCGACTACATTGATTTAATCGTTAAATAGTTTGCCCACATAGCGCACATAAGCTTGAATAGTGTTAAAATTAGATTTAATATATTTAAAAAGTTGTGAATAAATATAGCTGTTCGTCGTCATGAAAGTGATTAAAATTCTTGTTTGCTTATTTGGAAGCTGAATGACTACATTCACTTAGTAAATCCTTTATTTAAAAATATGAGAACGTCAATCATTATAAATAAGCGTAATTGAATAGCAAGGCAGTTTCTGAAATTACAGATGCAAAATGAAAACAAACCAGTATGTGGGACAAAGTAATTAACTGGTATATTCCGGTTTCTTTTACAGTTCTCCAGACAAACACAGTTATATTAGTTAATGAATTCACCAGATGCGTAGCAGAAAAGGGCAGAAAAAGAAATTAGATTGCTCAAGATTGACCCTAATTTAAAACTTCACAAGAAGGATCTCATGTAAGGAAATATATCTTTCGTCAATTAGAGACCTAAATTCTGGACGAAGGCATTTTTGAAGATCTAATTAAGATCGTAATAGATCATTAATGCTAATAATCCTTTTGGAAACTGAATCCGAAAAGTAGGTAGTCAGAGGGTAACCGAAGGGTAAGAGGGTAAACAGAAGAGGGGTGGAAATTGTTTTTTGTTTCATGCACGTTGTTTTTCTAGTTAATTCTTCTTGTAACAGCTTAGGTATAAATTCCTTTGTATGATAGTACTTTAAGAAGTACATAAGTACAGCCAGTGATGAAAAGTACGTGTGTTAAACTAGACAACATTTTTTTTTTCAGTTTGGGATTTGTTTACAGTAAAAATTACGCCACAGTTTTAAACAAAAGATACTCTTATCCCCCCGCCTTTTATTAAATTAGAATATATATCAAGATGCAAATGCGGTTACTTATAACTGCATATTTTTAATAAGTTAGAAGAGGCCTTTTTTACTAAGTCCATGAATAATGTATGATTGAAGCATTGTTGATGATGATGTTTTTCATTATGTAAATACCGTAACACAATTTGGAATGATTAATGAGTTAGATTGTTTAAATATCTTATTAAACCAAGAAAATAAAAATTATAAATTTGACTGGATATTGGAGAATCTTGTAGATAGTTGGATATCAAGATGAAAAGAACCATCTGAAGTATCAAAGACGGTAGTCTGTTTTACGCATTTCTTCACACATCTTTATATTATGGAGACTATATTGTGTAACCTGTTTATCACATTTTAGCATGCTCGAAACGGTGTTGTTTGTACCAAAAGAAAAAATTAAACAGTACGCATCAGGCCCGGACTGGCCAGGTCGGCTGGTCGGCGATCGCCGAGGGCCCCCGGCCCAAGGGGGCCCCGGTGAGGCATTCAAAAGTGGATATACAACTTTATAGTAAGAGTAATTTGATTATTTATTTTCCAGCAATCTTACGCAGTGACGCAGCGGAGGATCCCAGAAACCCCGCGACGCAAGGGGGCCCCCGAAAAGTCAGCCCCCCTTCAAATCTCTAAAATAGTTAAATGGGATTTTTAGGCGCGTAAGCCTAATTTTCAAATATTACATATTCTAATATTCTATTCCCTCTAAATTCCTCAGTAAGAGGCTGGGCCTGATTTCCGGGAGGGCATTCGGGGCAAGCGCCCGGCTCCCCAAATTGTTCTTTAAAAATTTATAAATTTTGAAAAAGTTTTTGAAAGAGGGGGCCCCCAATGAAGCTTTTGCCCAGGGCTCCCAAATCGACAAATCGGCTCCTGAAGAGGCCCCTTTTAAATCTCTAGCCGAGGGCCCCCAAGAGAGCCAGTCCGGGCCTGGTACGCATAATCACAGTGTATATCATTTTTTCTTGATTTGATTAACTTGAGCCAATATCACGTTAAAAAATAAGCAAGCAAAAGCATGCTAGATAACTAAACGAAAGAGTTCTAAGTGATCGAAAGAGATCTAAATGATCGAGAGATCTAAATGATCTGAATGATGAAAGTCATGAAATTCTTAGACATATTTAAAAATATAAAAACTTTTTTCTCCCACAAATATTGCTGGAAGAATGAAAATTTTAAGTAATCTGAATTACAGTTATTACTTATATATATTGTCCTTTCATTACATAGAGTGGATTGATGATAAATAAAGCATCAATCTTTCAAGAAATATTTTAGTATAGAAATTCGGAGGAAAAGCCATTGGGTTTTGAATGATAACCCTAGGCTTTGATAACGATACCAATGGTCATTTCTTATGTTTAAGTTTAAAATGCAAATAACTCTGAAAAATGCATTTTAATATAATGCAGTTTGGTCATAATCAGTGAAACAACTTAAAATCAGAAAACTAACACTACAATCATAAAAAGATTAGCATATACAAGCAATAAAGGTTCCATTTAAAAACAATATACTGACTTAAAATTTGATTTTTAATATTGGAATTAACACTGGGACGAAAAGTTTTAGCGGAACAAAGGCCAAGTTTGCCGAATGAGACAGAACTTAAAAAATCTGGAAAAGGAAGTTGGAAGCATTGACAATACGCGTCGCCTATTATGAAGGCCATGAATATAAACTTCTGAAATATTAAATTTTCATAAATGCTCAACAAATCGAGTATGAGTACTATGAGTTCTTATTATTATCAATATAAAATCATGGCAAACGACGATCATCAGTTCCCATTTAAGATGACTGCTGGGGGCAGGGTTGTGATACGTGGGATGAGGAATAGTTTTATGATTGACAGGGCTCTCTTTAAATACTGAGATATTGAAGTTTAGAGAAAACTCCCCATGGATTGAGGAACAAAGACCACACACGATTGCTGAAGGAGCATACAAAAGGTTCTTGAGTGGTATGCGCCTTCCAGCCTCTTCCATCAGTTTAAGGTCTGGAAAGTATTCGTCATCGGCGTGAAGATGAATGTTCTTTTGAGAACTGCGATTCATGACAGATGGATAAAATGATTCGTGGGGATGATAAGGAAAAGCAGTACAGAGTTTTATGGCATTTGTTCGAATAATTTACTAAGTAAAGTTAAGATTATGATTCTAGCACAACTGTTTTCTTGGGCTTATATACATACACATGATTCATAAAAGGTAGTTTAATTATTACTATTAAGTAATAAATAGTAAAATGAAATTGCACTTCTGTCCTATTCACAAATTATTGATAAATGCTTCCTCTGGATAAAGGCTGAAAACTGGTTAAAATGATAACGTTTGTTGGTCATCTACTAATAGCAACTAACCATCCTGATTGTTATCATTACTTCTATACTGAATAAGAAGGCTTGCCAGAAAATAGTTCGTGTAAACAAGAACCTCAAATAAAAAATGTTTTACAATTATCTACAACTGTACAAGTGTGTTTTACTATTTTACAACTCCACTTCTTCCCAGCAAAAATCGGTTTAGGTAGAACAAAATTTATAACAATGTTTTCCCAATAACTGAAATGATTGGAACACTACAAGTACACTAAATAACGAATATGAGTAACAAGGACACTCAAAAAAATTCTAATAATTAAAAACATTAAAAAACAACAAGCAGAAAAAAAAACAATCTTAGCAAGAGGATCGTTTCGGGTAGTATAAGGAAAGTTGGCCTTTCAGTTCTAACCTCCCTGACGGTGTGGATGGTCAAACTTATTTTGCAAGTGAAGAAGGATGCACTTATGAACGACCCAAAACGATCGCCATGCTATATATAATTTTGCCTCTGTGTCATTTTCACAAAATTTTTAATTAATTTTAAGGGAAATGAGCTTAAATGTAGAAAGCTGGTCACTTGTAAAACTCGAGATTCAATGCTTGAAATATTATAAATTTAATACAAAATGAACTAGACTAATAAGATTTACACAAAAGAAAGCTCGAGGCTCTTCAATTATTATTATTTAGAATAAAATGGACTTTTAGTGTAGTTCCTTTTTGATATAGTAGGGCAACACTCAAATTTAACATTCAAACTTTCATCATTAACAACTCCTAGGGCATTTTCCAGCTAAATGCTTAAGTTATAATAGAAAAACGGGTTTGAATTGAAAATGTGTTAATTTTAGTTATGAGAAAATTAAAACAGTAGCGTGCAAATGTTTTGGCAGTGGAACTCTTTCTGGGCATGAAGATGACATGTTGTCAAAATTGCTAATAACTAGCACTAGTTATAATTAAAATAACTAAATTTCGACACTTAGTGAAATTTCACATGTTGAAAATCAATATTTATTGTTCAAAAAAGTTTGCAATAATGTATTGATGTTCATTTCAATGTATTTACAATTGTTAGTCCCCTTTGCTAACCCAAGGTAGCTTTTCGCGATCAAATTTGGGGTTGCAGCCAATATGAATACGACTGATATACCGTGTTTAAAATGTGAAATGCAGTGTAAAATATCTCTTCAGAGTAAAATATTTTTGATAAATTTTAACCTTGTGGACCTTTAACGCTGATATTAACCCACAAAAAATGGTTTTGTATAGTAAAACGCTCTCATGCTGAATGCATTCTTTTAATACTTAAATAGCATGAATCATATTCATAGCTTTATAGCGTGGATCATAATTATAATAAAATGTATAAAAAGTGTATAGTAATTAAAAGAGAAAACTGTAAGTCTTTAACACGATTTAAAACTTTATTATGATTTTTTTTTTTGCACAAAAAAGGAGAAAATTATTTATATCGGGCATGCCGACCTCTTATTTTACAAAATTGTAAAACGATATAAAGAAAATGATACGATAGACTATCGAAAAATAAAATGTTTAGTACTTTGTGGGAGTTTTGTACTTCTGAAATTTACTTGTTAAATATTTTTTCAAATACACCTACAATATAAGGTTCATTATAACAACATTTGAGAATTTCTTAAAGTGACTGCAACACCAGCATATATTTATATTTATTTACTTCATATTTTTACATTTTATTTAAAACAACTTTGCAAACGAATACCAAAAACTAATTGTTGTGTACATGAGAAGAAACCATTTAAACTACAAAAAAAGTTTTTCAAATTCACTTTTTGTGAAAGAGAAATAAATGATTAAATCAAAGAAATAAATTTTCTCAATGAAAAAAAAAGCAATAATCAACTTGAATAAGTTATAAACATTTAGATTAATTCTTTTTATTTTTTCATGATATAAGAAAACATTTTGAAATTGATCTTTTCCTGTTTGCCGTAAATAAGCCCGTTAAAGAGTCATTCAGGATAGAAAATAGCATACTACTAAAACTACTTTGTAATTTAACTTAAGTTTTTCTTGAACAGCATTTTTTGTTTAAATTAATCTGTTTCCTTGGCTGTTCTTCCAGGGGAAAAAAAAACTCAGTAAAGCACAGGTTGCAATAAATTGCTGAGATTCTTCTATTTTCAATAACAAGAGTAGAGAAAATTGAAATTTAATTAAAGAGACTTTCGCCCAAAAAGCAGATTTCTGAAGCATTAGGACAAAGCGGTTTTTATCCGCAGTTGTTTTTATAGAGATACTTTCAATGCAAATATTCCTGTTACGCAATAAATGGAGTTTCAGAAGAAATTGTAAGCTATATGAAAAGAAAGTTGCATTTTCCACACTTAATCGGAGGATTAAAATGGATTATGAATATTCATGACAGTTAAGATAAAGACCACAAGAACGTGTTTTAATAAAAATTTCATTCTTAAATTTCTGGGCTAAGAGTTAGCGTTTTCTAGAATGAATACTCTACTCATTCATTCTTTAACATTTACACGTATATTACGCTAATGCATAAATGAATAAATTTCCCATACATGGCTTCTTGTTCAGTTATTTAATTTTGTTCTCATTTTGAAATGTTTATAATTATGTATGCTGGAATTTTTGTTTGTTCATTATACTGTAATATTAATGAAAAATTCTGCGATTTTCTTCTGTATGCCAAATGTTTTTCTCAACGAGAAATCTTGTAGAATGTATAGTCTGCCTCACTCTTTTATGGATTATTAAATTTCACTTTTATAACTGGTTGCCTCGAAATTGCTGTTAATAAAATAAATGCTGTAATACTTTAAAACTACTTGAAAATTTTCGCCGATTTTTAAAGAGCTTCTGAGCTTTTTTTTCAGTTTCAGTCGCGACATGTTTGAAATAATTACAATAAAGGTTTTTTTTTTGTATTGAAAGTTCAATGTGATTATTTCATTTTTTAAATATTATTTGAACATTAAAAAATAGTTTGCTTCAATAGCTATTTAAAGTAATACAAAATTATTTATTATTTGGTTGCCTCACTAATTTAAGTACGTGGCTGGCTTGGATTAAGATAATCGCCTTTAAGAGTTTTTTATGTATCAGACGAAAACTAGATTTGATTCTTTTTCTTTAAAATCATTTTCAGACGCTGCTGAAAGTGCTTGATTTCAGGGGTTAAATTAAGTAAGGTGATCAAATTAACAATTTACAAGTAAAAAAAAATTATAAGCAATTTTTTTGCTTACATTGAGACTGACTCCTGCTATGTCAAACATACCTATTAGCATATAAAAAATGGACGCAGATTTGCTGATTTTACTCTCATAATAATCTAAGTTTCATGTCAAGTGATAAATACCTCCCTTCACAATTATTTAACAATTTCTGTTAGATGATTACCGATATTTTTTTTTGTCAAGATTCTCTGCAAACTTTATTGCCTCCACGCTGCACAACAACATTAGCATTTCCTCTCCGAAACTAACAAAATTGATCTTTAAAGAACTTGGATATTTAATTTGTCTTAGAAAATAAATCAAAGTCACTGTAAACATATTTTCTATTTTGTTCACCACTTAAAAAAGAAGAAAAAAAACTTTCATGATTTCCTCACTTGAAGGATCAAAATGCTCATCGTTTTTAAGAAAATCTGCAAACACTTACGCTTGAAAATAAATAAGCTTCTTCAAATATGAGAATGAGAAGAGAAAAAAGTTAACTTTTTTTGTATGATGAAATCTCTCTCCAGAAGAAAAGAAACATCTTTCTAAAATATATTAAAATCACACTCGTGCGAAAAATATACTCTTATTTTCCCCAATATATTCTCGAAAATCAATACATGTTTTGGGAACACAGATTTAATAACTAAGGCCTTCTCTTGAAATATTTTCTACAATTTTAATTTACTTTATGCAAACTTTCATTAATATTTTACTCTATTTTATGACGCGAAGCTCGCGGCAAGCGGGGAAATAAGCAATTTTCTACGTGTTAACCTTGAAGTTTATGGTGTCGGAAATACAGAAATTATTAGAAGATGCATATACGAAAAAGAATTTTTATGTTGCATACTTGCAAGTTGCATCATAACTTAATATACGAAAGATTACATGTGGAGAACAACAAGTCTGATAATTTGTGATGGAAAGTCCATTTCTGCGATGGGAGAAAAATGTAATATTGCTTTATTCAACTGAACAAGAGTACTCTTAATTCCGGAAAGATAAATTCTAGTTATTCCTGATAAATTCTGAAATATTGAACGTCACTTTCAGCTTAAATACATCCCAGAGAAAAATATTTTGTTGATATAGTTACAGCTATAGTTGAGGTGCCTGAAAAAAATGACCTTTCAATTTGGCAGTAATAATGCTGACAGTTAATTTGTGCACCAAAAATCCTATTGCAAGAGTTCATAGAAATACGAATGTAGATAATGATCATTGAATAAGTTCGAGATGCTGGGAATTTTTTTTGTCATGTACAGGGTTGCCACCGGAGAAAAAAAAACCTGAAAAACCTGGAATAATCAAGTAATTTTACTTTAGCAGAAAAGTGAAAGAAAATTGCAAATTTTGACTATAAACCTCGAAAATATTGAAACGTTACCTGGAAAATTATATTTTCTCTGTAGTAATAAACTTATTTTACATTTGCCGTATGACTGCAATTATCTAAATACGACTCAGCATAGGTTCGCAACTTTGGCGGATAAGGAAATTTTTTTCGGAGGCCTTGTTGAGGAAAAAAAAAGAAAGAGGCTTATTTAATCTGTTTAAAATGTACTACAAGAAAACAAAATGTCACCCTAAAGCAGTGTTAGCTTTTTCTTTTTTTTAAATAGGCCCTCACAAGAAAGGCAGAAAAAAAATCTGTATTCGCCACAATTGGGCACTTACATCAAGTAATTACGGCTATAGAAAAATTATTTTAAAATGCAGACTTAAGATGTTTTCCAGATAATATTTTAAGATTGTCCTGGTTCTTGTCTAAAATTTTGCAATTTTCTCTGATTTTTTCTGTTAAAATAAATTTTTCACAGACTATTCCCGGTTTTTCAAGTTTTCTTTGACTGGTGACAACCCTGTATTCAACAAAAAACTTCCCGCATCGGCAACTAATCACATGATCATTTTCCACAGACACATTTCCATGAAAACATGCAATAGATTTTTTGGTGCACAATTTAACTGTCAACTTTATTACTGCCAAATTAAAAAATGTTGACTTTTTCCGGCACTGTAGAATTTTTTATCTGTTTTTCATCTAATAAAATAATGTGCTTTCAGTGTTTTGTCAAAAGCAATTCTGTAACGAAACATTTCAGTTTTTATATTGAGTGTGAAAAAAATATGAAGAATGCTTTTTTTTAAAAATGTAAATCATTTACAGTAATAAACATAGAAACTGGCGATTTATTTGATATGAATATAAGTTAAATTTGATTTTGATATGAATTTAAGTTAAATTACCATATTTAAAGTTTTCCACCAAGCGTTGTTTTAAAGGTAAATTAATCGAGATTTTTGACATGAGTGTAGATTTTTCTATCTCGTCAAACAGAAAAATGTATTTTAAAGAATTATGTCAAAAATAACCTGCTTGTAAATAATAAATTATGCGTAAATAGATTTTCTCAAATAATGCTTTTAGTTCATACTCGTAATAACGTAAATACCTTGATTCTACAAACAAAATATTTGATTTAAATATGAGAAATTTTAGATCGAAATTTAAAAGATTTACAATATCAACCATTAACTTATTCCTTTTAAGCATTTAAACACGAACGATAAACGTGCTATAAAACTTACAAACATAATTAGTGCTCCTAATTTAAATATGTAAGCAATTAAAACAGGTAAAATGAGATCATTTTGAGGGCGAAGATAAAATAAACTTGATTGGGGCAGTCTGATATTTTTTTTTTGTTGTTTGTGCAAAATTACGCAGCAGAAGTAAAGTTTTAGCGATGCAATCAAAAATTCTAAATAAACTGGGTTTTTTTATGACTTTTGCAAAGCTCCGGTTATGATGAAGTCTACATTTTCTGTACGTCGGAAGTTGGTCATAAAAGTGTATAAACCATTAAGAGCCTAACACTGAGCAGGAACCATGCGGTCAGAGTTACAGAAGAAACCTTTTAGTCGAGTGACAGCAGAAAACATTTATTTCTCGTGTTTGCTAGCATAGACGCCATTATTGTGGGTTGTGTTGAGTTGTTGGCAAGCTGCCCTCTTAGAGATGAGTCACCGCATTAATAATGCACTTTTTCTTTTTTTCTCCTCCTTTATTCCCATTGTATCTACTTCTCTCATTTTTCGCTTTTTTTAGTCTCTTTAACTCGTAAAATGTAAAGATATTAAGCAGTAAAAAAAAAAGAAAAGTGGAACGTTCTTTAAATAGTTAGAGTGGACATCTAAAGCGATTTTAATTTTAATAAAGATATGACGTTTCGCTTTCTAGTTTAAGCTCAATTTATAAAATACTGAACAGTAAATTTTCTGGCACTCAACAGAGGGTCTTTTGTTTTTCTTTCATATTCTTTTATGTTACGAAATTCATAAAGAGGTTTAAACATAATGTCCTTGCCAAGCGTTTTTAGGAAATGCCGACAATATGATATGCATGGCTATGTAAATTTAATATTTTTCTTAGTGCAATTATGTATTTACTATTTAACTGTTACTTAAATAATAGGGCTTTTTTAGATTACGTGAAGGTGACTCAATGATTTTCTTTTTAAAATTTATTTAAAGCATAAAAAATGTATTTCTTTGATAAAAATAGCTACCGCAATACGAGTAAAATATAGTTGTTTAATTAATTTTTATTACTGTATCGAGTCAGGGGGAGTGATTTTAACCACATTTTTCAAGTTTCAACTTCGTGAATTTTGAACTATTTTACTATTTTAAATATAGGAAAAATATTGTTTTTAATAATTAGGGGAAAACTTTGACCTTTTAAGAGCACTTAAAAATTTTTTTGTTTCCGTAGAATTATTTGCTTAAAATTTAAGAGAATGGTCGTAATTATCCAAACAAAATCACAAAATTGAAAAATAAGAGGTAATAACACCAGTGTGGTAATTATGACCACTTGACTTCTTTGGGTACTCACACTTACAACTTTTGTTGGAGCAACTGAGACTATTATTCTTGTTTTTGTTAGTGATTAAAGTTACTTTAGTGCTAAAAAAATTGATACAAACGGAGTAATAAGGTTATAATTTCTACTAATTCAATTAAAACGCCATCTTCTGCTAATATGTGTTGAAATTCGATGTTTTTATAAAGGTAAAAGTGTTAACAGTAGGAATTGTCGAAACAATTGTATTAAGCAATGTTTTCTTGATCTTTTAAGAGGTAAACGAAATAAAAATGAAGAGATAAAAATAAAGTCAGAAGAAATGTCACTTTTCTTGCTATGTCGTCTGCTTATATGGTTATTTGTTATTACCCACTTTTTTAACCAGAAACTCTATTTTTTCTCTCAAATTATAATACCTCTAAAATTTTATATTTGCCTTTTCTTTCATCAGCAGTTTTACAGTTGATTTTTATTGTAATATAGAGAAAAAGGGTGGTCTTTTCTGTGTAAACATGCGAATAGTCAGTGAAATATTATTTAATGCTTCGATGCTTGTAGAGCATAATATTGAAAAAAAAATTCTCATGCGTATAAATATTTTCTAAACAGATACCAGCGTTTCAATTTTTTACCTACACTAAATGGCACTTTTGGGTTTCTTTAAGGACTTGAGTCATTTAAAGACATTGCTTATGAATACAAGCATGCAATATTTAATAACTCTAATAAACATAACACATATACATTAAAATAGACTCCACTTCATTTCATGGAGCATAAAATCTCATATAATTGATTTATTAAGTTCAATTACCTCAATGAAGATTAATAGTGCAAGAAAAATCCCCTTGACGTATAAAAATTGGCAAATGTGTTTTACAATCGTTTTTCATCCGTTATTACCTTTGCGAGTGATAACGTTTCTTTATTATTTTTCTGTAAAAGAGTTCACCAAGGTTTATATCTACAATCGTACAGACTTCTTTATGTCCTAGGAAGTCCAGGCAGACGTAGCTTCTCTCTTTCTTTTTAAATTTTATGATTCACTGCATAGTACACACATAAACTGATTCAAATACATAAAATTTATGTACCCATATACCCGATATTACATTATAGCTATATTTCGTATACTGCATCCCAGAAAATAAATACAGCACAGAATGAGTGTTACTTATAATTAGAAGGTCTCGCGCCTGGTTTAAGAAACGCCTGCCCATCTTGAAAAACTTTAAATTAGTAACGCTTATTCGACATACATGATTCACAATACTCCCGTGCAGGATGTACAGGTGATCCGAAATTGCTTGTCAATAATCCATTTGTTACATATTTAACTTAAAAAAAACACAAAAGCATTATACGATTATTTCAAATAGTTTTTAACTGGCTTAAAAAAGATTAAAAAATTTTAATACAGATTTAGTACTTGCAACCGTTAATTTCCTTCAATTGAAATTAAAAAGGAAATATTACATGTGAGGAAAATGAAATATGCAATAAGTAAAACTTCTGACGTGACAAAACGCACCCATTTCAACCAAGAAACTCTCATGTTGTATCTCTTTCATTTTTTAAATTAAACTATGTTGCAAATATTAATTTTTAATATCGAGTAAATTTGGGGAAAAATTCAGGAAAGCATAATTTCGGTTAATATCAGAAACCCTCTTGTGTGCATATGTTTCTGTTACGCAATTTTTTGCGGCATTAAAAATGCAAACACAAGAAAGTACTTCCTTAAGATAATGATTGCGGCATACAGAAAAAGCAGTATTTCACGTACATCTCACCTAAATATACTCTTTCAGTCTGCTACTTAAACTTAAAAGATTTCAGCTTGCAGCAGAAACTGAAAAACGAAAAACAAATGTATGTGTCACTGGTCTGAAATCACTCATTCATTTCCGTTCGCAAAACGATAGAAAATTTGCAGGAGAAAAATTCCAATTCAATGGCTGATAGTTGTTAAACTCTAAAATTTTGTATCCAATTTATCCAATTGAAAAAAAAAGGAAAGAAATCAGGGTTCCTTCTAAGATATGATGAAAGAACAGAAAGTATTGATAATGATGTTATAAGAGAGCAGAAAACTGCGAAAAAGATCCCTGCTTCAGTGAAAACATCCGGACCCTCAGCTGGTGAGATAATATTTGACGCTTCGCTGCTTTCAGGACTAGACTGGAAAGCAGAAAAAACTTCTCTCCTTACATAGAGTGATTGTTCCTCCTTTTTTTTTATTACTACTTTTTTTATTTTTTGAGGGGCTTAGACTTCATTTACGCAGTGACAAGCGAGAGGAATATTACGGGGGGCATAAATTGTTTTTATGGCATTGTTTCGAGAAGGAAAGAGGCTTCGTCTGATTTAAAGGCAGAGTAGCTGAGGATAAGTTCTCAATGCATGTAGCGGCGAGGAATAATGGCTTAATGTGCACTTATACTCCGATCTCTTTGTAGGGGATACTTTTCTGGTTTAAAAGCAGAATTTTTCCTTTTATATTTTAAAAGATTCTTTTAAGTTGAGTTTACAAAGAAATTCTCTTCAGTTTAAAAGGAGCTAGCATTTGGCATTTAAAATATCTGAGTTTCTTTGTGAATTTTCAGGAAATTCAAGTTAGCAGAACATATAGTTCCCTTTTCAAAATACGTTTTACTAGCAGTATTATGTAATCTTGTTTGTTCTTTAAACTTTGCATTTTCAAATAATGTTCAATGCAGAATCAGTGGCGTAACCAAAATTTTTCATGGAGGAGTTACGACTACTGCAACTCATATAAATGTATACGTGTGTGTGATAAGGGAGTGAATAATATACATTTTATATGACAAAAAAAAATCCCCATGGGGGGGGGTTTATACCCCCCTAAACCTCTCGTAGCTACGCCACTGACAGCAATATAAACGTTTTTCTTTTTTTTCAACGTTTCGTCCTCAAAGAAGAAATTCTCGCCAGGAGCTATAACGTGACTGAATCTCTCCAAAAACACGGATTAACTTCGTCGGAAAAAAAAAAAATCTTGTTACCTCGACACTTCCTTCTCGGTTGAATTATACCCCTTCTTTTACTTTACATGCAAATGAACTTTTATAAAAAGTAAAAAGTGTAGGTACAAGACAGGATGCACAAGAATTCAACCACGTTGCTGAAGAAATGAAGAATATTGACAAATTGAATAGTTATTGCGGATGAGGAAGTGTTTAAATGGTTGATTTACACTCTGCTGAATAATTTTTAAAAAAGCTACAGATATATGGCATAAAAAATGCATTTTATTGAATTTTTGAGTATAAAAGTAATAAAAATAAAATTTAAGTACCTCAAACCAGATGATTTGTTGAAAGAATTCACAAAAATAAAGATATTTCGGAACAATATTTCTTATTTAAACATAATCTAAGGTTCTCTGCATCCATCACAAAATTTCCAACGGGCATGTCACGATTCAAAGCCTTATCTATCAATCGGACGAGAATTTGGATATTTTAAAAATCTGATGCAAAATTTATAATCTTTGCCTGTCTTAGAAGAGAAGCAATTATGTAAAACCTTTTCGGACATTTTATCATCTGTAAGAAAATATAACTGCATAATAACACAACCGTGACAGAAAATCGTGCTTCTGGTGTTTTAGACAGTTAAACTGAACAGTTGGAACTTGCTTCAAATAGAGGCGTAAAGTCGAATAGTGTTCTTAGGATGTGGATAATAATTATGTTATTGATTAAAAACTAATTCTACAGAAGTTTATAAAAATAAAAAAAATCTTTTAAAAAAAATGATAATAACCAATAAATAAGTAAAGTATATTATTGAGAAATGTGAAATTCGTATGATTTATTTTTATTTTTTCAAACAAATAAAATAATTTCATACATCTTCAGTTATAGACAGAACCATAAACAAACACGAAGTGTAGATTTCCTTTATATGGAATTTATCATAGCACTCAATAATTCTAATCTAGTATGAATCGATGTTCTAAATTACAGAGATTTAAAGCTATAAAATAAAGGATGATGTAAAACAACAGTGTACTTATTTTGTAGCAAATACACTCGAATAGTTGAGTTTAACTAGCATTTACGTCGGAAAAAATGATAAAATAGAAAATGACGTGTTTGCGTGCGACCGCTAAAAATCCAATTTGCACGAAAGGGTACAAATCGAGTTCACTGTACTTGTCTTTATATGTTTTAGTCATGCATAATTATTTTTATAATTACTCTACAATTATTATCGTATGAATTTCAACGTAGATAATAAATGAGAATTTTAAAACACTGTGCTTTTCTCACGGCATTTGCACACTACATTTTGAGGCACATGAGATGGATATTTACAACTAGGAAAATATTGAAATTCAGGATATAAGAAACGGGTAACCATCTATCTTCAAGATGAGAAATCAAAAAGCATTCAATTCACACGACCAATCCTATGGACCCGCTAACATAATGTGAGTCTAATAATAATTTTAACAATTTAAATAAAATACGTATTCCTTATAAAAGGTATAAATTTAATCAGTTTTGACCTCTATAAATGAAGAAAGAACTCCCTGTAAATTTTAATTCTTTAAATTCATTTAAAGATACATTATATTAGGCCTCATTTTTAAAAACTCATAATATCCGAGATTAAAATACAGAAAGAAACTGAAGTTGGATAATTGATAAAACGAAAATAAAGCTGCATAAATAAAAACAATTACTAGAGGTAATTTTTCTGTTTGTTTATTTTTTAATAAAAAGGATCAAAATGTGATCAAGCTTGATATATTACATTTTTATAATAACCCGCAATATCATTATAATAAACAACATGTTTAAATTATACGACTATTTGATATCTTTTCTTTTATACAATGGATTATCATGCTATACATGTCATCTCTTCATTTAATATTTATGATTTTAAGTTCTCAGAGGTCAATGCGGACGAAAATTGGATCCGTTTTGCGGTCGGTCCCTTCACCAAATTACAATCGATTAAAACAGCCCTTTCACAAAAATACAATCGATTAAAACGGCCCTTTGTTGGCATTTTACCCAAAATTTTCATGTATTTTATCAATTATTTTAATAAAAAAGTGATTTTTGTTAAAAATTAGTATGAAAATTCACAAAAATAAGCAATTTTCACAAAAATGGGATCTTGGAAAAAATTTCTGGATCGCCCTTGGTTCTTAAAAAAATTCAGGGAAAAATACTCATATATTCTGCAATAAATTACTAAAGAAAATTCAATAACGGCGAAAGATTTCTAGAAGACATCTATCAATAATCAAGTTTATTGCTAACTTTGGTTGAATGAAATGAACTGCAAAACACTGTTTTTTTATTTGACATTTAAACATTAAAAATTTTTTAGCTTTTTAAATTTTCTTTTTAAAAGCTTATAGAAATAAAAATGTATGAAATGGAAGTGGAAATACAAATGAGAATCATTTTTGCTTTCGTCGTATGTTTATGTATGAGCTCTAAACACAACAAGTAAACTCATAAATATACATCAAAAGCTATTCTTCTGACAAGATATAAATAAGTTACCACGGCGTTTCGGCCAAACGAAATAAGCTTTCAGAATTCCTGCTGAGGTCTAACTTAATCAGTTGCCCTCTGAAAAGAATATACTAAAAAACTCCTTCGTTTTCTTCAAATATGAAAAAATTAGAACATCGAAGCAACCCCCTATTCCAGCGGATACTTGGCGGAAAAAGGCACTCGCCAGGCAGCCAAAAAGATTTCCGATTAAACGAGTCTCAATCGCGATTTCGCTGTGCTTTGCTTATAAACCGGGACATCATTTACTTACAAAAATAAATAAACAGATAAATAAATGAAACAAATAAACAGCCGTTTCTCCTTTACTGTAAGACAGCTGTTTCCTTCTTTCAAATTGCTTTGGCTCCAAAAGTGCCTTTGCAGCACAATAAATAAAGTTGAAGCCAAATAAAAATGGATTACTTAGGAGCGCAATTAGGCAGAAAAAAATTTCCGAAATCTTTTGTGTTTAAGGGAAGATCCTTTATTTTTCCATTTCTTTTGTTGTAGTTCGAAACAAAATATGGTATGTTCTCCGCGCAAATACAGTTGTGATACAGCAATAATTCTAATTCCGTTATGAAAAGGCATTATTAATGAATAATTAGAATATTGCTGTATCCATTGAAAGAAAAAATAATTTTGTTTTTGAATTAACTTGTTGGATGTCAACACAAGGCTGATATTTCTGTCAAACATGCTTAATTATTTGAGAACAAAAAAAAACTATTTTGGAGCTCTATAAATTTATCCAGAAATAATGCAAGTACATATTCAATTAAAAAAAGAATAAAAGAAAACCTTATCAATTATTCAAGTAAAAAAATTCGAGATAAAAGCTAAATATATGCGATTGTGTGCATAGAATATAATTAAATTCATTTTTTTAGTAAGTATTAAATCCATTAGAACATATTTTCGGATCTAAATTCTTCTTTTTTGTAAAATGAATTGTTTCTTAATAAAGCGGATTACATTTTTGCAACTCTAATAACCTTAAAATGAACGATAAAATAAAGTAGCTCTTAGATTTTTTATATGCCGGAAGTTTATTTTCATAATCATGTAAATATTTCATCATATTTTTATGATTTTTTATTCGTTATTTAAATAGAGAATTAGAAAACTTTCATTAAAATAATTCACCGGCAGATGGATTAATAGATTATGATAGAAAATGTCAAATAGCAATGCGTTGAATCAGTGGCGTTGCCGGGCCGGGGGGGTTACGACTACTGAAACTCACATATATATGTATACGTGTGTGTGGTAAGGGAGTGAAGAATATGCATTTTGAACGGCGAAAAAATTCCTCATGGGTAGTTGAGATTCCCTTTATTCCTCCCTCCCCCCTTGACTACGACACTGGTATGCATTTAAAGAATTTCTTTCACGATTATTTGTCATTTCCATACAAAATAAATGCTACATTCTATTATTGTAATACAGAATGATACAGTTTCTTACAAAATTATGAATAGTCACAATTTCCAGAGACAGGCTTTTCATGCAAATTTCAAAGGTGGCTGATGACAAGCAATGATTTTGTAATGATGATTTAGCTTAGAAAATAAAAGCAGACATAATAAATTTTTAAGCAAATTTTCCAAAATCATGTTGTTTCATAAATATAAGGTCACTTTTGTTTTTTAAATAGTACAGAAAATTTACGCTTAATTTCAGAGGTTAACTGTAACCTAAACCATTTGGAAAAACTGAAAAAAAAAAACTTGTATTCTGTAACGGAAAAAAATAGTCTCAAAGTAAAATAAACAAGATTTGCAATCATTTTAAGGCGATAATTTGCAAATTTATGAGTAAAAAGAATTGGAAGGAAAGCAGAAAAAATGCACTGCAAACAGCTTCTATTAACTATTAATAATAGGCAAACTTTTCACGTTTGCTTCAACTTAATAAATAGCACGTTTGAGGTGGGCAATAAGGGTATGTCTTTTAACATTTAATGGAAAATATAGTGCTTTCAGGCAAGAAAATGTTAATATTGACACATCTTAAGACGAGAAAATTGTGAGTTCTTCAGAAAGATTGGAAGTTTCATTATAGCGTGAGGTGCTTTTACATGTGAAAGAAAAATATATCTTTAAACAGTTGGTGTAAGAATAAACTCAAGCAATTGTTAAGAGATGTTATACAAATACTCCTGAGAGGGCTAAAACGGTAGTTTTTACAAGACATAGCTTCAAGCCATGCATTTAAATAGCTAAACAATGTTTTAAAAGAGACCAGATTGAAGATACACCATGATCAACCCTGACTAAATTAATGACATGTTACTGACTTAAATCATACATAAGACTTGTGGGGTTATTGTTGCCGATACGCTTATAAAATCAAAAATATCATTAGGAAATGAAAGCCACTATTACAGAGAAAAGTCAAAATAAACTGTAATATCCCTTAAATTTTAATGAAATCGACGCCAAATCATGTGTATTAAGCTCTGCGGACAATATGGCGGAGCAACAATTCTCAAAACTTTTCAAACTTTTTTTTTTTTTTTTAATCTTTGCAGATGTTATAATTTTGTGACAGATACATGTGCCTCGTTTATTTTTATGCTGCTGCTATATTTTTCTAAATGAATTTATCGAAAATAAGTTGATAATTTTATTGATAACTGTATGTTCTGAATATAGAATAGCTTTGATTTTTATTAAAATATTTCGTTGATTATCTAAATAGAAAAACGTCATTTTTATGAACTTATACGTGTCACATTTAGATTTCATGCAGTTGTTATTCGAAAACAAAATATGGCATTCAAAGATTTCATTCAACTAAAAATTTTCATTTAATGAATCTTCTTTTTTTAATATATAAATAGTTTTTAGTAAAACGAATCAGTACAGCAAGTGTGAATTCATTTAAGCTTACCCTCGCTTTACCAATAAAAATTCATATTTCAAGAATTTAGTTGAACCTCTAAAAGATTTTTGGGATGTTGTCTTTTTCATAAGCATACACTGCATTCAGTATAGATCACCTCATGAGAATAAATTTCGAAACCTTTTATCCTCAGTTATAATATTATTATCTTTCATAGCAGAAAATATCCAACACGAATATTAACATATATTTAATGTAAGAGTAAACATGAATACATTTTAAAAGAAATATTTTTAAAAGATATATTTTTCTTTTTAATAATCAGTCGTATATATCAGTTATAAGTAAAAATTTTAGTTTAAACTTCAAAGTAACATAAGAAACCAAAAGTTTGTTGAAATTTCATTTTCACGGATTTGGCCCCCTAAATTTTTTTTTGAATAAAATTTACACTTGAGCTAATATTTGCTTCTAAATCAAGCAATTGAGAGCTACTTTTCTGTCAATTCAGTTTCAGTTCCTTTCATATTTCTTAAAAGATTCATTATTGCGATAACTCTCTAAAATTACACAGATTTCCAAAATGTAGTTTTCCAGGTATTTACCGATTCGCTTCGAGCGTGTCCGATGCCTGAATTTTTTGAACGCCTCTGAGAATAATTTTAACATTTAAGTGAACAATTTCTCTATCAATTCTTCCACCCTTCATCTAAATTAAAATATAACACACTGTATTAGAAACTTTAAATGCCAAACAAAGCGATTAGCCGAGTGATGAAATGAAATGACCTGTACTTACTTTCGTAAATGAAGGCAGAGCAATTACCATTAGCCTATCAAACAGAACTTTAATGATGCGCCAGTGAGCTGTTTTTCAAGAAATTCATTTCTTTTGAAATGGCTGAATTTGTGGTATCTAAGGCCACAAGAGCGCGCGAAGCTGTAATAAAAAAGACCACTAGTTTAAGGTCCGTCGATTCTCTCGCTTGATATAAAGGTGCTAAAGAGGCTTTTCCATTCTCCTATCGCTCTAAGACAAGGATGATAAGGGGAGTGGGTGAAAAACAAGCATCACACCAAGAGTAAATAGCTAGAAAAAAAATCAGCAAACCCATTTTGATCTTTTCTTTTTTTGATGAAAGATTTGAGCACTTGAAAGAATCATCTAGTACAACCCTCGTTAGTCAGCTAACGCAGTTTACTTAGGAACACATCTTTTCTTTGTACTCTTTCTCGAGTAACTGCCAAAAGGAAGGGACTGAGAGAGGAGGCGAAAAAGAAAGAAGCCAGGAAGAGAAATGAAAAAAAAAATCTTACGAGGGTGCTTGCTCACGTCTAGGTCCGAAAGAAATCAGGAAATTGTTCGGTCATTAGGACAGACAAATGGTACCAAGAGAAAGAAGTGCATTTTGCTACCCAGCGGGTCTGGTAAGGCAGCACTTTAAAAAATTTGAAAAATTTCGTCACCTAACGAGAATGTCTAGACGTTAGTATGAGGGGAAATGAAAATAAATGCCTTTTTGTTGAAGGGAAGAAAAACAACCATAGCCTTATTATCTGCAGCAAATTGCTTAGATTCCATGAATGTACAATGTTAAACAAAAATAGGTTCGTTAATTTCTTTTTAGCTATTTTTAAGGGCTTTATCTGGAAAGATGACCCTTATTTGTTCCATGAAAATAATTTATTTATTACAAAGTACAGTATTCCAGATGAATAAATTTAAATATCTTGAATCCAATCTGCCAATTGGAGTTTACATTATTAATAGCGCATTAAGAAAATACAGCGTAGCGATTAGCTGTTATCTGAGGAGTTACAAGTTGATCGTAAGAAATTTCCTAATCCTAATACTCATTAAGACGAAAATCTTTAAATGGGCCAATCTGAAGTTGTTAACATCCCACTTCATTTACTTAATGCTTTCTGAATCTCATGGTTGTTTAGATGGAATTAAATACATTTGTAACATTCTGCCTCACATTTTATGTATGCTATTGTGATATAAAAGTTCATTTTGCTACAAGGAATTTTAGAATCAGAGTTCTTTTCCATCAACTAGAATCTTGTGTTTAAAAAGCAGATAAATTTATTTAACTTTACCAAATGTTCGGTTTCTTATTAGATGAAAAAACAAATTCTTTAAAATAAATATGAACGCATAGATTTATTAATTTTGAATTTGTTTAATTTTACATTAACTTTAATTAATAGTTCACTCATTTATAAGCTTATAACGCAAAAAGTTATGACAGTTAAACATTTCAAACAATAACTGTACAATTATTAATACACATATTTGAGAACCACAAGTACAATTAATCTTTAAAATAATAAATACTCTGAAATGGGGAAAATCAGCAATCCTAACATTTTATAACTTTTGTAGGCAGTGGCGTAGTCAGAAATTTTTCATGGGAGGGGTTACGACTACTTCAGCTCATATATATGTATAGGTGTGTGTGTGATAAGAGAGTGAAGAATATACATTTTGTATGGCAGAAAATTCCTCATGAGGGGGTTATGACCCCCTAACCTCCCCTCCCTATGGCTACGCCACTGTTTGTAGGAGACGAGGACTTAAAAAAGCCATAGTAACCACGTTTTGCTGCATAAACAAACCTGTTTTTGGGGGGAGAACTCTAGTTTTGGACAAACAGGAACAGTGTTAAATTCAAGTTTTTTAGTGATTGAATTCATCAAGCAATCCAATGACTTTGATTTTTCAGCGGTATGTTATGTTTTGAAGTGATTAAATATCAGTTTAGCTGGTATATTTAATATTTTTTGAGAGTTTAATTCAAATCAAATACAGCGTTATATAAGTACAGAGTTATTCCCAGGCGGTCCGCTGGTCTTCCATTGACGCACGTACAACGGAATCTCGACAGCCTTCATAATTTTTTGAATCCTAGCTCAGCAAAAATAAAGCTGTAATAAGTGAATGACTACATAAAACTGACTTACTTGGCAGACTGAATCCCTTTAAATGTTTGTATTAAGTTTATGCTTATTCGTGTGATTGGTATGTCCTGTTCTGTTTTGAGAAGAATCGCAAATTAGCATTCTCTGTTACAATCCAGGTATTCTATACACACAGGCGTAGTTCACGTTCATGAATATTTTATAAGTTCATTATTCTAAGATGTACTGAAGACTGAAGAAAACTTAATTTCTCTAAATAAATTCCTTAGTATTACAAAAATAAGATTCTCAAGTATAACAAGATTTCGAAATTGCCCGTATTTTTAGAGAATAAATTTTATAATTATAGAGTTTATATATTATTATAGACTTTATTTATTTTTATATTATAGAGTTCATCTCCAGAATTTAAACGCATCAGAAAAATAAACTATAGAATCCCTTATTTTCCTTAAAACTTTCATATTGAAAAAGTAAGGGAAGAATATCTGTATTCTTTCGTAAAACCAAGAAGAATTTGGTTTAAATATATAAATTTATGTTTTACTTTAATGTAAATAGCATATAATTTTGCTTTGTGTTCATTAACCTAAAATTGAATATGCTCAAATATGATATAAATTAAGCATTTCTGTGATAAAATACCTTTGGAATTGAAATGGCTTGATAATATCATATTTGAGCAAGTTCACCGCATGTCTACGTTAACAGAAAACTATCCACGGTATTTTAAGTTTAAGCATGCTTCAGTTTACAGAACCTAGCATAAAAAATAGTAAAACACATGGGATAATACTATTTATTAACTAATAAGGATACATATGTTTGTGTCAAAACTTCTTGATTATTCTTTTTTCCATCACGTATTATGAATATGTTAAATAAAATGTGTACTTACTGACACGGAATAGAAATCAGAATTCATTTATTATGGTAATATAAGAATTGTCAAAGATAATTCTTACAGTAAATTAATGTTACAAAGGCTTGTTTAAGGTCTTTTCATTCGATCTTATCATAAGGTCAAAAGTGCTTTCTTAAGAAAGCACTTTTTGTTTTTTACAGTAATTAGTTTTGAACAAGTGTAATTCATACACTATCACAATTCTTTTAATTGTACACTAAGCTTAATTAAGGTTACTTTATTTCTTATGGATTAAATTTAATGGACTAAAGCAAAGAATTTTAGAATGAAAGAATTATTTCCCATCATCTAGGAGCACTACTGCACAAACCCCAGAGTACTCTACCATTTTGGAAAACACTGAACAAGTAATTTTGTTTAACGCATGCTTCAGAAAATGCTCAACTTTTCATGAACTAAAGATTGATAATGCTTAAGATATTTATTCCTCAATTCGGTAACATCTCAAAATAAGGATGCTTGAATATACCAGTCAGAAAAGTTCACAGATTAACCCTTGAAGGAAACCATGGATCTTTGAAGTTTATGTCTGTCGAAACGTCGAGCCGAAATCACAGATGGGTACTGCTTTTTACTCCAGCCGGTTTATCTAAGCGTGTGAGTAAGATTGAAGATAAACACGCTTTTGCATCATCTTCTAAATAATGATATTAATTCCCCCTATCTTCAATTTATCCCAAGAAAAATACGACAGACGGCATTGTCTGAGGTGGCACTTAACCGTGACAAATTCCTGCCTCTTCATATTAAATGATTAAAACGTCGTCAAGCTAGAATATGTCAGCATCGGTATCGCAGGCAAAGAGCCCTTACCAGGTAGATAAAGCGCCGACTGTGACAGCAACCAAAGCAACAAAGGCAGCTGTTAGCAAGAACGAGAAGCTTGACAGCACATTCTCGGTTCCTAGAGATTCTCTAAAACCTACATTAATTTATTCGAATTCACTGATTCTTCGATTTACCCTAGCGAGAATCATTTTCCTCATTTCCTGCTTCCTCGAATATCTTCCGAGACAGAACAAAGAATTTTTCGCCCTTCTAACAACTCCAGTTTTCCATCATCCAGAATGAAATGAAAACTTTCTTCTTTCGTTAATCCAAGTCCGGAATCAGGAATTTAATTTCGAAGGACCTTTTATTTCCAGGAAACCGATCAGAATCTGCTTTTATTTTGCGCGTCACGTTCATTTTTAAAATATTTGTAGTATACTGGATATCAGATCGCACACGCGTTGGATCACCCATTAGTTTAAGATATTTTATATGTATAGCAACAAGACCCAGAATGCGACTAAGGTTGAAGATTTACAGCATCGTTTACTATACCTCATTTTTAGATGTTTTCATAAAAATTGAAGCTCAAAATTACTCATTTAATGAATCAAGGCACGGAAACGCATAGAGATTTGTAAATTTAATTTTAGTGCTGAAATAGCTTGTCGCTGGTAAAAAACTGCGTAAAACTGTGCAAAACTTCTTAAAATTTCGCAGACTTTTTAGTCAAAAAGAATATGTATGTTAGTAGTTTTAGCATTTTATGCCGTTACATACAGTGTAAGTTTATCATCTATTGTTTTACATCTCTAATACATTTATTTCACAAAATCTTAATGTATTGATTAAAGCAAACATCATTTTTGTATCTTTATATGTGACTGCGTATCTTTTAAAAATTATAAGGGGAACTGTACACTACATACTCTAAAACGAGAAGGTTATTTAAGTTAACCACATACAAAAAGCTCTTTCTTTTCCTAATTTCCATACGTACATACTATCCCGTCCCTTATTTTCTAGGAAAAAAAAAACTTTATTCAAACTGTGTGGTTAGCATCAATATTGTGACTTTATAGTATACTCATGAACAATTTCCTGTTTTCTTTTCATGTAACTCCAGTAAATCTTGATTTTTTTCTTTTGGTGAAATTGCGCTTTTTCATGAAGAGGAAGAATATAAATTCACTACTGTCTCTGTGTCTTGATATCTCAAATCTTGAAATGTATATACGTTGGAAGATATATGTTCGAACATTTGAACCCTCTTTTCTATTTGAGATTGATGTTACCTTAATTTATGCTCTTACTCTAAAAGTTACAAAATAATAATATCTAACAAAATAATAATATCTGCATTCATATACTGTTACTATTTACATAGATTATCTCTACCATTCAGTGCTTTAATTGTGAAAAATCTGAAGGGACGAATCTAAATTTTAATAAAAAAAAAGATTTTCCTTAGTTTTTCTAAGTTATCTTTTAAAGCACGCTTTTTGATACCTTTGCTCGTGACATATTATTTGCACGGTATTTGACCTGCAGCATTTCATAGTGATTGAATAATATCTAAACCATAACTTTCAACTGTTCTGATTTTATCGGAAAATTTCCCACCACTAATTTTTACACGGCAATTTAAGCTTGAAATAAGGCCAAATTTTAATTTAAATAAAACTGTCCAGAAATAGAGCTGGAGAATGTTACGATAAAATCGGAATGGTTGGCGGCTATGATAATCTCACAATGAATGGGCTTCACAAAAACTGTAACTGGTAGATAACATATATTTAGAAATTATTCGCTAACTGAACCGATCTAAACACCAAAAATCCGTATCTCTATTAGCGGATATAAGAAAAATATATTATCCAATCCATAAATTTTGATCTAGATTTTTAAGATCTTGTCAGAACCCTCTAATTGTGAATTATCTTTTATGTATGTTGAAAATAGAGATATTTCTTTGCAGCGCAAGATTAGGTTCACGTTTTATAGCCACTCTTACGGCGTTAAACAACAGTAAAAATTTCCAACTTCTATGAATGTGAATGTATCCCATCTCCAAAAAGGTAAAATGTTATTTTCATTAAACAGTATCACGACGGATGTTCTTTAAGTAAGGCCCTTTTTTTAAGAAAGAAAAAAAACCGAGCTGGTAGTTTAGACAAAATATATTTATTTCCTGATTTTAAAATGTTTTTTCTTAATTTTTCCTCATAGGCACCTTGTTTGTTCAAGCGAAATTAAAAGTTCAAACTCTCTTCAAAAAATTTGCCACCATCTCCGATAATCATGAGTTTCAAGCCATTTTCTCTTCTTTGTAGTGCTTGTTGCAAAGGTGATGATATAGGTGCTTTAAAAATGGGAATCTAGATTGGAAAAGTTCCAGACTGTACGGTGGGTGATCCAAAACTTTCCAGTGAAATGAGGTGATCAAGGCCTGTTGTGGGAAGAAGTGTTATGCCTGTGTCATGTATATCCCATATCTTTTCGATTCTCAAATAATTTCCTTTCTTGTAAATTGAATATTCTGTATTTAAGTTCCTTCACTCTCTACTTCGCTTTTCTGCTTGATAAAGGAAATGTTCCCATTTCTCTTATTCCCGACACCGTGTCTATGAAAAAAAGTAATTTATTTCTAAATTAACTAACGGTTTAGTACATTGAATATTACTGCTAAGTGTCAGTGTGCCTTTCTTGGGCATCGGATAGATGGTTGCCACCCTTGTGTAATGGCGTGTGGCAAAATCTGGCACGTCTGGGTTGGCGAAATGAGTTTGAACGTTTAATTTATATATTTTCTATGTGTTACGTCTACCCGTCACAAGGCGCCACGTAGTCAGTCGCTTATGTGTGGCTCACTTTTTCTGGCCAGGCTCCAGAAACCTGGACTTCCTGTGTAAAATATTTTGAAACTGTCTTTGTCTGAGTGGCGTACTTTTTACGGAATTCCGGCATTCCGTGTGGCAATGCGATACAATCAGACCTATCTGGGTCATATTTAATTTTATTCAAGCAATGAAGACCTGAATATCATTCTGAAAGAGTTAGGATCAATCTCATAAAGACTATAGTATTCAGCGTATTGATGTCATCTCTAAGTGAGGACTTACGTGTTCTCGTCTGGATTTTTGACACTATACCCTCATGAACGACCTACTAGAATTTCTAATTCTATCACAGAGAATTTCAGCATAGCCTGCGCTATCATAAAGCTCGTCGCACCTTCTTCAGGATTGCACAGTGTGCCCGATCACTGATGGTTGCTACTTGTGGCAGGCAGAAAATAGTTTGAAGACGGCCTTCGTTTTAAGGTATGAAACATGTTTTTAAAAAATGATTATCCGTAAAAATAAAGAAAATTATTCGAAATAAATAGATAAGAAAGATTTCATATAATTTCCTTTGATATTTTTTTCTTTAAAAAAACCTTACTTATAAAAAGTCTCCTGTATTTTGAGAAGTGTAACTATTCACTTTATCAAGATGTAAATTAAAAGGCTGAATATTCATACCTTTAAAAGTTGCTTATTTCTTCTCTCCATCGGATCAACAATACTGTAAAATATGAACCTGAACTTTTACTTTTAACTTTCAATTACTGAATCAACGAAACAAATCCCGAAAATCATAGCAAACATTCACGCTGCAACAAGCATTCATCTCTATATTTATAAACATAAACAACAATAAAAAAAATAGAAAACTAAAACTTGATAATTTCCGCAA
This sequence comes from Cheiracanthium punctorium, assembly GCA_038373885.1. Classification (NCBI taxonomy): domain Eukaryota; kingdom Metazoa; phylum Arthropoda; class Arachnida; order Araneae; family Cheiracanthiidae; genus Cheiracanthium; species Cheiracanthium punctorium. The sequence continues at coordinate 700,781 of JAWZYV010005452.1, forward strand.
GACTGGCGCAAAGTCATTTTTGCGAGAACTCGCGCGTTAACGTTTACTCAGATTAGGTAAGTGAAGACTGGGTTTGGTTCGCTTATTGCTGCGCGGACTTTCATATTATATGAGTTAATTAGATATAGAGTTTAGAACCAGATACTCATATGATTCAGACACTCGTACTCAAAACGGAATCCGCACTCAAAATTAAATGAACCAAATATGGGGTGACCGTTGTCAACCCAGGTCATATAAATGATGATGGTAGCCAAGCAGATAACCTTTATCGTATGAGTATGCTTGTGTTGTATAGCATATAAATAGTCACTCATACGATTGAATAATTAAAATTATGTCTCATTGCAATATGTAACTATATCTATGATTCAAATTAGGAAACATACATGAGTAACAGTGATGCAGTTTCGCGATCAGCGTGAACATTCGGATTAAAAAAGAAAGTTTACCTGCAATTGCGGTTAGTCAAATAATGCCTTATGCTTTAATGAAATTTAAGGCTTTTCTAGGGCAGAATATTGCTAAACAAAATCGAGTAATAATGGAAAACATGTTGAATCACGTACAATTAAAAAAGGAAGAAAAAAAAGAAGAAGAAAAAAGACCCTCTCCTTTAAACGCTTTGTGAGATATAGAAGCCATGGAAAACTGAGATGTGAATAAAAAAGCAAAATAAAAATAAATAGGAAATGAAGACTTTATTTCGCTTGTTTCAAGATACCATCTTTTGATATCAAATATCAAAGGAAACAGATCAAAGGTTTAGCTCTTATAATACTCTAAGTAAAATTATCTCTACGTACACAGGAAGCTCTTGTGACTCAAACCTATCCGAAGATTTTTGACAGTTGAAAAGAGTAGGTTGACGTATGCTGGCATACTTTTCGAGCTCCCGTGTCTACCTGACATATTTTAGGGGCATTGTACGCTCTTTGCCAAAATGGAAGCCCTCCAAACTGATTAAGCTCTGAATCTTTAGTAAAACAGATGACTGCTAAATCTAAAGAGATATTAAAAAGACACTTTCACAACGAGAGGAATTCGAATGGGTAGTTTTCCAGTACTTTAGAGTACAGCATGCGGTTATACTGAGGGTTTAGAGAAAGATATATTCAAATTTTAAGAGATTCAAAAGATAATAGAAACAATGTCATGCCACTGCTATAGTGCTCAATCCTAGAAATGGACAAAGTTGACTTAGACTTTTATTCCTGCGTGGGTAGATGTCAAGTTTTCTTGTTAAGGCAAACCCATACGGATGTATCTACCTATGGGGGTGCCTTGGTGTTGTGCTGCTAGTTTAGTTTTTTTTTAATAATTAAACTAAACTTTACATTATCAGATAAATAAAAAATTATACATAAGACTAAAACCCATTGAAATATATTTAGCATTACACAGATCGCTTTGTTTTAGTACGAATTTTGTCAAGCTACAGAGATTCAATGCACAACCTATTAAACCAGTTTAGCGATAAATTTCCTCATTTAGTATAGGGCAGTATTTAAGGCAAATGCATGTATAATTTAATTGAATGAACTTCTATTCAGAAAATGATTAAAAGGAAATGGAAAACGAGAATTTCTAAGAAAAATATTTAGCTTGCATTTTCCTTTTTCCAGGGAAAGGTATAAAATTTTTGAAGTCATAAAATGTTGTTATTAGCAACTTTTTTAATTTAATATGTTACAATATCATTCATATCCTATATAGTTACATCTATGTATCCGTGTATGAAAAGTAAAAAAGTGGTTGAATCTTCCATTGTATCCTAGAAACGTATTTACTCAAACGATTGAAAAAAATCATGACTAAAATTTTTATGCGAGCGAAGAATTTTGCAGCTAGTTTGTACGTTATTAAACCTTTCACAGACCGAATTGAGATCCAGGCATATTTTAAATACTTTTTTTTGCATATTTTGTTTTCTAAAGCGTTAGATGAAGGATATTAGTCGTTTAAATGGGGGGGAAAATACTGTACGCAATTTTCACTGCTTTCCCAATTGGGAACATGGGTCATTTCTGACTATACTTTCGTTTCTGACTATAAAAAAATCCGGATTTCAAAACGGAATATACTGATGGGTATTTCAGGTAATAACTGAAATATTAAGAATTAATAAAATGCTTATTTTTAAATTTAAGTAAAGATATGAATCAAGTTTGAAGGGGTGGGGGTGTATCAAAATAGCTCTGTAAAAATTTATGAAAATGGCTATTTTCATGAGTATTTTTGCCAGTTTCCCACTAATGATAGAAATGCAACTCCTATTTCTAAAAATCATGTCATATTTTAACTTTATCTGCTAGTTTTTTGAAGTCAATATTGATAAAATTTCCTTCATGAATAAATTCTTGATTTGATGTTCCCGCTTGGGAATATTGGCCTGTATAAAGTTAAGTTAATGGAAACATTTTTATGAATCAGACGAAACAGTTAAATAACAGAAGATAAGGATCATGCAGATCAAGCAGGCATTTATTTGCAAAAGACTGAGTTACTTTGTTCATTTCTCCGAACATATTACAGCGGTGCTAATGAAAGGAATCATAATTGTAAAATATGGGCATTGGATATGATAGTTATACACTCATGTCCATAAATTAAGGATAATGAAGTTCAAGCAAAGAAAGAGAAAGAAGCAAAACAAATTTGATTTATTTGTAAAGTCTATTTATTAAACAAAAATTAAAGAGCAAAAAAGATGCTATATGTTTGACATAATTAATAAAAATTGCAAGTTTTACTCCCTTGACCAAATTTCAAAAAAGAACCTATTTACAAAAAACAGTATAACATGGTTAGTAGGATGGTTAATACGGAGTATGTCTACGCATAGGTCTACGGAGTATGTCTACGCGGAGTATGTCTATGCATGACAACGCCTAGGCATCTGAGTATCAAATGATCAATCTGATCTTGGGGAATATTACACCACTCATCAAGCAATGCACTCCGAAGTTCCGGTAGACAGGTGGGAGGGGATTGACGGGCTGCAATTCGTCGGCCAAGCATATCCCACACATGCTCTATTGGATTCAAGTCCGGTGAGTATGCTGGCCAATGCATACGGGTGATATCCTCCGATTGAAGGCATTCGTCTACAATGTTTGCACGGTGAGGACGGGCGTTGTCATCCATAAACACAAATTCAGCACCCATGGCGCCCCGAAACAAACGTACATGTTGTTCCAGAATGACATCCCGATAGATGTGGCCTGTCATCGTTACACTCTGAACATGCAGGTCAGTTCTGGAACCAAGAATAATTCCTCCCCAAACGAGCCATCCTGCACCACCGTAACGGTGTCTTTCAATGGTGTTCTCTTGGTGGTAACGGGTACCTGGCGCTCTCCAGATGAATGTCCGGCGAGAATCAGACTCCAAACTAAACCTGGACTCGTCGGAAAACATCACACAAGACCACTGTTGCGGTGTCCACAATGCATGCTCTCTACTCCAGGTTAATCGCAGGCGACAGTGAGTTGCGGTAAGTGGAACACATGTGACAGGCCTACGAGCATATAGACCAATGTGCCCTAATCGTCTGTACACGGTCTGCCTTGAAACTGTCGTACCGGTAGCTGAAGAGAGCTGACGAGACAGGTCTGATGCTGTACTCCGTCTGTTTCTTTTGGCAGTAACTGCCAAATAGCGGTCCTCATTCGGCGTTGTAACTCGGGGGCGACCTGTGCTGTAACGTCTACTCACATTACCACCTCTTACCATCATCAGCTGGGTACGTCCGCATTCCAGTCGTCCGATAATTCTGCCACGTAAAACATCATCCAAATGCCTCCTTTGTGCCATAACTATGCGGTTTTTGCACTGAAAGGCTTTCACAGCGCTTGTGAACAATTTTACTTCTTTGCCACCATTCCTTATATACCCCTCTCTTACACTCTCGGCATTGTGACGTACCATCCACGCCATCTGGTGGTTTCCTGTAATTTGCATATTCTTCTTCAAGATGTGTGTGATCATTCCACAGGTGAAATTTTTATTTTAGAGATCAATTTCTGTGTGATTCTGAGTTATCCTTAATTTATGGACATGAGTGTATTATGAGAGACTTATTCACACAGAAACAGTAACTTTCGTGGCGTTTATCGGCTCCCATTAACAACTTCAGTATCGAAGGATACCGTGCGCAAATACCATTCCCAAAAACGTCTTCCAAGTCAATGATAACCTTCTGTTTTAATAGACTTGGAGCAGTTTCGAATTTAGGCTCTAATGGATTACTCTTGTCACAAGAGAGTATATCTCAAGTAGCAATTTCTACTTAATGCCATAGATGCAAGTGAAAAAGAAAAAATATCTGCTTTGATCAGAAGACTGCTTCAACGTTTGCTTTTAATTACGTAAGTCTGAAAAGAAGTTTTTGTGATAAATACCGCCTGACCTCCCAGAAAATTGCCTCCGTGACGTAGTTAGAGGCAGCGAAATCAGAGCCCGCACAAATTTCGATTCTTATAGGCAACTTAATCCTTAACTCTTCTGCATTTGACACGCGATCTTGTCGTATTTAGTGCCCCTGCCTCCCTTCCTCCTAACTCCTTCAACTTCTAACTCGGCACTAATCCGTCGATTTTTTTTTCCCCCAGAGTATTTTTTTCTGCAATTTAGTCTCTCCCTATCCACACGTTCTAGTTTTTTTTTTTTTTTTGTCCGCCGCTCTTTGCTTTCTATCTTGAATTTTTTCGTTCACTTATTAGAATCGTAGCTCGTTAGTTTCGCCTTTTCTAATTCTTTCTGTCATTTATGCCTGGAATGTTAAGCGCATTCGACTTTTTTTTAAAATATTTTTTCCCCTCTTTTTCGCGGATTTCTTTCCTCCCACTTCTCTTCAAGTTATTCCTATGCTCTATCCGCAATTTGCCCCTCAACTTATTTTTATTTTTTATTTTTATTTTATTTTATTTATTATTTTCTCCCCGTGACTGTCGAGTAATAAATACTCTCCAGTCCTTTCCCTCGAACTTTGTTTGCAAACTCGAGAAATGAGATGCTTCGAGAATCGATGAGAGGATAAAAGAGAGAGCGAGAGAATAGAGCGAAAGCGCAAAAAATAATAATAATAAAATGTTGGTTCTAGAGATAATTTATTGCGCCAAATACCGACAATTTTGAGCGTCGCTGAGCGTACAGTCTAGATAGCTTCCGATCAATTCTCTAAACTTTCGGCATAAAATTTATAGATTTTAATGATTTAATGTTTATTTTCCTTTTAAGGGTTAGCACTTGCACCATCTGATTGCATAATACAGAGAAGTCTGTTTGTTGTTAAAGGGGCTTCTTCTGGAGAAACTTAAGATCGGATCTCTTGGACAAAATTTAAATTTTCAATTAGCCAAGAAGTTTTCAAAAGAAAAATAAACTTCCCCAATATTAAAGAAGATTTACAAAGCTAAACTCGAGAAACATTGAAAAATCTTAATATATTCACATTGAAACGAAGTTAAACATAGCTGCTAAAAAGTGCAAACAAAGCCATGCAAGACTAAAAGTGCTGCATGTTTTTCCAAGCCTATCCTATAACCAATACAAAGAAAAATGTTAGAAAAGAAGATGAATTTTTTTCAAGACCATTTTGCTCTAAAATTACTGAGTGTAACTGAATTTAACTATTTCGTAAAATGATTACCTATTTCTAAAAAAGCAAAATCCAGAACTTGCTAGCGTACAAAATCGTTAGCTGAAATATGACCACTACCATAACTGTAAATTTGGTCTGCTGAAATTTGTGCAATTTATTTAAGTTTTGTCATATCTTATGTGGACGTTGTTATTGGACATTAGATTTACGAATTTCTAGTTCATCATTTTTCCAGCTCAGCAAAAGTTAATTTTCATTAACTTTAGTGGAAAATATTACTAAAGAAGATATTTTACACGATTTAAGTGCACGCAGGCATCAAAATCATTTTATGCTCAAACATAACTAAATACTTAAAATTAATGATTGTTTCGACGTTAAAACTCCGAACAATAATAGATGTACACGAGCGTATACCTCTGATATGTACGAAGGACATGCGCATAAATAAAAGCGGTCCTGTATCATATTGTACATCCTGTACATAAAAGCTTTGTTTGAAGTAGTTAGTTAATAAAAAAATTGGAATTCATACATGAAGGAAAAAAGAATTTTGTCTCTTATTACATTATAGAATATTTCTTATGTAACAAACTAAAAAAGAATGTAGAAATACTAAAAAAAATCTATTGCGATAAATATGATTATTTTTGTGAATGCTAATCCAAATCCTACGCCAAACAGCAAGTTGACACACAGCAGAAAATTTCTTCATAAAATAATTCTAAGGATTCTGGTTAGGCATTACTATCTCTATTCGTAACATAATACCTCGACAGACGAGAATAAAAACAATATTAAACAGCAGAAACGAAAGACATGAACCTTGGGACAAAATATATATTAGTCGAGTAAGAAATCAAGAGAAAAAATAAGCTTAGTAACTATTATTTATAAGATGGTGACAAGAAATGCATTCTCTTATAAAATATATGTTCCACTTGGTACGAAGATATTCAGAATCGTGTTAGGACTACGAAAAGATAAGTGTTATAAAAGTGTAAGAATGAAACTAGCATAGTTAACGAAAATCATGTGCATATTATTTATATGCTCCTTTAAATTACTTTGAGAGGCTGAATATGCAAACTCAAGTGTGCATTATATGTACAGCAAAGGGCTTGTATAATTTGTTTTACTGATCTAATTTTTAATTTTTCTTTTCCATTTGCAAAGTTAGAAACGTAAAATATATTTACAAGTCTTTAAGCTTATGTTCACAACAAATATGCTCTTTTTTAATATTGATTCGTTTGTGTTGTAAAATAGATTATGATCGATTTGATTCCATCACGAACAAGACAGTGAAGGTACAGGACACAGAACAGAATGTTGGATATAATTAGATTAACTTTTATATAAGTTTTTTAAAAAACTGAACGGTACATGTCAGTATGTAGTTTAAACACTGTATGGGAAGTGAAAAATATGCACCTGTTTCCAATTTCAGTATTCTCAAAAGAAAGAGAATTTTCCAAAAGTATTATTGGTACTAAAACTGTCAAGAGCTAATGATGGAAAACTTCTTATGAGTAAATTAATATCGAAATGTTTGGTACCTATCAGTAAAACAGATTAAACTACTAATCTGTTCTGAGTATTTCAATTTCAAATATTTAAATATGGATACACATTAAGGGTTAACATGTTATGTTTATTTAGATAATAATATTTAATGTAAAATATGTTTTTCCAAATCGTCAACTTAGAAGCATATCCAAAAGATTAAATGACATGGTTTGATTGTACTGCGAAATGACACCGATGGTACTTGATTAACTTTTTATATAAATTTTACTATATTTTATTTAAACTAGTATTTATTTTTCTAAAAGAATATGTTGGCTGTTTTAAAGATAATCTCTTAATATCTAAACTAGTCCTTATGTGGTTCAACTAAGTAATTTTAGCACATAGTAGTTTAAATTTGTCTGATCGGAAGACATTTTTGACTGCAATCTCTTGCTAACTTTTTAACCACAATCCAATATAACATTGTGTTGAAACTGCAAGCATATTATTGCAACTCAATCGATCTATTTTATTTCATACTTTGCTTTGTTCTTTCAGAGAACATAAAAAATTGTTTCTTTTGTTTTCGATAAAATTCTTTTTTTTAATTTATTCAGTTCTTTAAAAATTAGATGGAAATACATAAGTAGGAATTTATAATAATGATGTTGGCAACAGCCGAATGAGAGTGAGTTAATGCTTCGTTACGAAACCGATATCCCGAGTTTAAAGATACCGAAGGGAAATCATAGTAAAGTGGCACCCTGAGTAACTGAGAAAGATCCTAAAAGAAGAGAATAAAGCTAATCTTCGCATTAGGGAAGATTCGTGAGATAACACACTGATAACTACTTAGTGAAGCGAATTCCGATTCCCCATTCCTGTTGTCATTAAAAAGGCTTACTATTGCTAGAAATTAGACTGTGCGACAAACAACGTAGTTTGTAGAACTGGACCAAGAAAGCGAACAACAAATACAAAATCGTAATATTTTAGCATGTATTATCGAACACATATTGAAGCAAATTCAATATTATACTAATGGATTGGGTTAGATATTTTTAATTTAGTTTTTACTAATCTCATGTTGTTAAAAAACCGTGCATTTTAATGTGCAAGTTAATTAAAGTTTACCTGATGCATACATATTGGAGGTGTCAATATGACTGATAGTTACTGAAAATTTTCAGTGATCAGTTGCCTGATGATTAAATGATATGGTCATTAAAAATAAAAAAAAATATATTTTGAATCCGAGGTAATTAGAAAAAAATTATTTAACAGCTATTTAAAAATCAGTGCTTTTAACCTTAAAAATTTCCTAAGGAATTATGTAAAATAGATTTAAAATTTTACATTTAAAGATAATTTTTGTATATGGAAAGTGTATGAACTGCACAAAAATACTTATTTAGGCAATGATTTTTTTTAAAGTTGAAACATATACAAGCATTTTGTAACTGGTGGTGAAAAATGACTTTGTGATAGAAGTATTCATTAAAGCATTCATTATTCAGTGCTATTGGAATCGGTAGAGTAAAATACACGTAAATTAGTGATAAAACATCACATTTATGCCTGGATGATAAAATTTTGTATTGAATTTAACAGTTATCTGCATTTGCTTTTTTGAAAATACTTTTATTAATTTTTCCGCATTTTTTGTAGACCAATGGCTCACTTTTTGTATTTAACTACTTGTGGTTAACAATGGCAATATCTTCAAAAATGTGTTAATGGAATGCAATTTCGATACATCATATAAATATCTAAAAACATTAGAAAACTGACAATGCAATGCATGGAAACTAACAGACGTGTTTACGACAGATAAATTAGAGCTAATACAATCCCTTAAAACAAAAACAAAAAAGAGCTATGTATAATAAATCAGAAAAAAGAAACCTTCAAGGCAAAATGTGACATATTATTTCCCTTCTTTTCGATTTCCTTTTCAATTCGTTGTCAATTCCGGCTATCATTGTGTATTAAAAAACAGTCGAAGGAGAAAGTACAACGAGAATAAAAGTTAATTAAGTATGTCTTAAACCACGAGACACAGAGACGAATAGCAGCAAAAATAAGGAATTGAAGAACTGTGCTGCATCTAATGAAAAGGCATTTCCAGCAAAGAACAAGAAATGAAACTTCATTTCACCACCTCTAGGCTTTCTTTAGATATTCCTTTGGGGTCAAATAAGAAGAGGGGAACGGGTTAAAGAACGTGAAATTATGGCATTAAAAATGAATAGAAAATAAATAAGAATATTCTTCTTCCACCTCGAGAAGACAAAAGCTTTCCTTTTACCTTTCCCCGTTTATTTAAATTTGCTAGAGAGGAATTTCTAATGTTGGTGAGGTGCGTCGAATTTTCAAATTCAATTCCTTTTTGCCAAAGCTATTTTTTTTAAGGAAAAAAAATACAGATATATATACTGGTTTGAAAATTTGTAACTTTAAACTTTTTGAAAATCTACTTTGGATAAATTTATATTCCCTCCCCCACCACCACCACAGAAAAGGAAAGTATATATATATATAAAGGTCGTCGGGTGCGAAGAAATGTTCTAAGGTAAATTTATGAATATTTTAAATAATTATTTTAAAGTGATGGAATTTAAATAAATTAAAGGCAAGCAAGTAATTATATGAAAGCTCTGAATTTTCACAAATTATCTTAAACATTTTAATGGTAAAAGTACGATCGTTAAAGCAACTGGGGCTCAGGGAATCGTAATTCAATTACTTTACAGCCACATACACTCTCATAATTTTTGCATTATGCAGAAGAAAAATTTTGCATCTTTTAGGATCTTCTTTGAATCTTAAATACCATTTTTATGCACTCTTTTAAAACCCAAAATGTAAGTTCAGAGAAGGATTTATGCTTTTTAAAAACCAGGGTGATTTATGTTATTTTAGGAACATACATTTTTAGAAGGCTTTGAAGAAAACGTGGTGGGAGAATGTATAAAGCACATTATTATTTTTGCAATAGTACCTCTTGCGTAAAAATGAACTTACTTTAAAATATTGCTATGTAACTGCTTTCATCTTAAAACAACGCGAGTTAAAATGTAGACATTATATCATCTAATAAAATAAGTTTACCTCAACCGCAACGGGTAATATTTTGAAGAAAAATAAGTTTAATATGTGGCAAAATCTTGTGCACTTACATTTTACGGAACTCGAATATTTCTAATTTTGGAAAAAAAAAAAAAAAAGACTCATATTTATCTGAAAAATGTAGCGAAACAATTAATTACTTATAGCTCTGGACATAATTTCGTATAAGATTTAATGTGATGCAAAATAAATTATTTTAATAATCTTTACTTTTTTATAACTAAGATAATATTAGATATACTATTAATTAAAAATGTGTTATTTAATTAGCTGATTTTTCAAGTAAAATTTTTCGGACAAAACATTTTAACAAAGAAAAATCATCCGAAAAACGAACAATCAGCACAAACTTTCTCTGTGGTTTAAAAAAAAAAAAAAATTGATATCTACTGTGGATTTATAGTGTTTGAAAAATTTATATGTTATATTCCACTACTGAAAAACTGCATTTATTAAAGTAAAAGATAAAATAAAAAATACACATATAGCTAACTTTTTGCAATTTCATTGTCAACGTATACACTAATTAGAACATTGATATAATGTGTCTGTCCAATTAAAAGTGTAATAGACGTATAAATCATTTACAATCACATTCAAAATGTATATTTCAATGTATAAAATCTGATGTTTATGATATAGATTTTCTGATGAATTTTGGTTTTAACCATTACATTTTTCCTTTTTCTCAGGATGATTATATAAAACACAGATTCTAATTGAACCAATCAATTAAACAATAATGTTAATGCCTTATAAATATTATAATAAACGTAAAACACTTCATAGAATTATTTGTAAATAACAATTAAACAGTTTTGTGATTTTTTTAAAGTTCTAAAGGAAAAAAAATCCACTTCTCTATGTACATACATGCAAGTTTACATCGTTATAACTGTTTATGTTATTGAAATATTTTTAAATCTAAAACTGTAGCTGATTGAAGTTGAGATATTTCCTCTAAGCATATTTCCTAGATGTTGCATAAAGTTTAATAAACTGAAAAGTAAAATTTTCTTGATGGTATTAAAAACTGTTTTCTGTAAAGCCTTACATTTACTTTTTGTTCTAACTTTTGTTACTCTGACTCCTTATATTTTTAACAGTCATATGAACATTTATTCTGAGAAAAATGTCCAAGCACATAGCGCTGTATTTTTCACTTCTCAAAAAGATATAACTCATTTCAATATTACAAACACATTAAAGCATATAAGAAATAAAATTTTTGTAACACAATAGCATTTACTTTAAAAATGTGAAAAGCAAAAGCTCAAATCGAACAGAATACAGTAAAAATTTTTACATTCACTTTGCAAATCTAAGGTAAGGGAAATGTCGTTAAGTTGCCCCATCTGGTTTAAACTTACGTTTATTTCTTTTTTTTTTTGAGTACTTGAAGAAGGATACTGTGCATCAGCGAAAGAATTACAATAAAATGCTGACTTACCTCATTTTTTTCTCAGCCTGAATGCAAATTCCTCCTCAAATGTTTAATTTAACAAAAGAAAATAAACTGCATTTATGTTGAGCGAAGAAGAAAGATACAAGCGATATTTCAATATAACTATACACGCTTTTAGTGAATAAAACGAGACTAAGCAGGGAAAAAAATATGCAATATAATTTTAATAATTTTATTTTTAAAACATGTATAAAAGAAGAAAGACATAAATAAGAATCTTTATGCTCTTTTACATCCTTTAATAAGAAATGTTAGTTAATAAAAAAATTGATGTGCTATATATTTATAGCTATTTAAAATGTTAAATTATTACAGTGAGCCAGAATTTAAAGTAGGGTTCGACATCGAAAAATACATTTTTTCTTATACAAACTACAAAAATATCGTTTTATAGAAGAAACTAGACATGATTTTCAGTGATGCTTTGATTAATATTCCATTTAAAATAATGCATAACTAGTTTATTTTAAATTAAATATCTTCTTATTTTACTTAACAGTCTTAATATTAGAGGTGATAATTCTCGTTAAATTCTAAGCCAATGAAAAGTGAATTATCTTAAAGGATAAAGTAATAACAGACATTTTGATTGGAATATACTAAGTATGCGTTGTTTAAAATTGTGGGTAAAGTTTTGAGGCTTAGATAAACCCCAGTTCGTCAGTTGTAAAGGGCTGTAATCTAGGTAATCCACAAAAGATATAGGAACTGATTGCAGCCTTAAAGAGGCAAATATGATGAAACTGTTCATACTTAATTTCGAACAAAGATTTTTTTTAAACATTTGTTAACACAATATAAAAAATGAAGAGATGTTTGTCAACAAAATACCTAAAATGTGACAATGGAAAGCTCAGCGAAAGTGATAATTAATAGGTAATTAAAGCAAACTGCGAACTCAGAACCCTGAGGATAATCGAAAATAAATATTGTAAAATTATTTCTGATGAAGTATGGTTAAAACAACATTTTGAAAAATTTTATAACTATTTATGTTCAACTGCATAAGGTTATCAAACCTTACTATTAAATTTTAGCCCAATTATTATACCATACCTGATTCCGGAAAATAACTTCTGTACATATATTAAATAAGCAATTCCTTCTTCAAATACATAAATGAGCTTTTGCTTTACGGTTTTAATTACTTAAATTTATAGGATAAGTCTGCAGTTAACAATGATTTTAATGCAAATTTTAACTTACTTCTCAATACATAAGTTTATATTGTCAATTTTTTTTAAAGAAATTCATTTATTATAAATGTAATTTTCAACTTACATGACTGGACTTCGTTCTGATAATAAAAGTTTAAAAAATTAAATACCTCTTAATGTATTGTAATCATCTGATTAAGGTTGAATAAGATTAGACATAAAACACTTAAAAATATAACTTAAATTTCTAATAAGAATGAAAGTATTTGGATACGAGCTAAAAGATATTTCAGATCAACATTTCACAACAAAATTTTAATCACATGCATTTAAAAAACTTGTACACTGTCCATTAGGCAGCTCAATGAGTAAAAGAAAACTTTTATTAAGATTTTATAAATACACTAGTAGATCAAAGTGTAAAGTTGAACAGGATTAAGAGTCCCATTGTAGAATATGTAAATGAAACAGCATGGGCTGTTTAGATTTTCTTGAAAATTTTGAATTGTCTATTCAAATTTATGCAATAACATCGGTACCCATTAAAAGTCGCTATTGTAATTTCCATTAATAAAAACATGAAGTGTGGAGCAAAAGTATTCGAAATTTAATTTATGTGTGTTTAAAAATATCAGATAATCCAAGAATATAATTGTACGATTATGCTTTTTATCGATAATAAACGAACTTTTTTATTAATAAAACTTTGAATATTGCTAGGCTGATAGCTGAAGAGCGCATAAAAATATTGAAATCGGAAACTGGACGAAAATGATGATTGAAATATATATAAAGGTTGCAAGAAATTAACCTCTGTACACAAAACAGTAATTATTTCTTACACGTGCATGAAAAGTTATACAAAAAAGACCTTTGAAAAGTTTCATGATAATGATATTTTAAATATCAGGCAATCACTAATTTACTAAATGACAAAAACGTAGAAAATTTAATAAAATATTTTATTATATTTTTACTCAAAATCAAAGTTTAAAATAGGTCGTATTACAATTCATTTTAATGTAAAAACTAGTCTCATAGAGATGAGTATATGTTATATCGGACTGATTGTTCTTAAATATAAAATGGAAGAGAATACTTAATTTTTCCAATTATAGATTTGCAAATATAGAATAAAGCATTAAATAATGATATTGAGCATCAGAAACAGAAAATTCCTTGTGAATAGACAAGTTTTAATTTCAAATTAAGCAAAATACATATTGATCTCATTACAGACTTAAATTTATTTATGTTTGTGAGTCAAAGTGCATGAGTTAATGCAATTAAGCAGTGTGTATGTCACTTACGTCCCTCATGAACATTGGGAAAGTAGTTGTAATCGAGAGTTCTATTTTTTATAAAATTATATAAAGCATTGGTTTCAATATAAAAAATATATTGAAAATGCAATCTCTACAACATACGTGAAATTTAAGAGTATGTTTCATAGTCTCAAATTTACAATAAACCGATTCCGTTTAAACATTTAAAATCATGATATCATATCAATATTTTATATTGAAGAAAAAAGAATAACTGCTTTGATTTTTGGGAAAAAGAAAGAAAACATGTTAACGCATTGATAAATAGAATTTGAATTAATATGAAATTTACCAATAAAGTAATTTGAAAATTTTCATCTACTATACGAAATGTTATAAAATGCACTATTTTGAATATACATGTAAAGGAAGGTGGCCTAAAATGATCCTAGCGGACAAAACGATCCCCATATGTTTTCTTCCATACAGGTAGCGCTGTCTTCTGGGTAACACACAAACTTGTTGAGACAAATGAAGAAGAAGCAATGGCGGTATTCTATCTATAACAGAATTATGCGTCTAAATAGCATTCTTTGAAAAATAGGGTGTTATATGCGTTATAAGGTAAGCATTAACTTTCCTATTTATTCAGACATATAGTCTTTCACGCGCAAGAACATGACCTGGATTATTGAATAATGCTTTTAGATGGGAATTACATTTGCTAAGTTTGTTATGTTTCTCGTCTTCATCCAGTAATATGACATATAAAGGGCAGCCATATTGCAGGGTAAAATGATCTATCGGCTGAAGAAAAACCAGTACTGCGTCCTAGCTATTATGGCTGCTCTTCCACTGATCTCAAAATGCATTAAAAAAACTAGTTTAAAAAGTTCTAGGCGTTTTTTAACTAGGTTTCTAATGGTACAGCATAGCTTCCAACTTTTACGGAGTTTAATTAACCACTTTTCTGAGAATAACTTTAGGCCTGGAATTGGAGTTTTTGAGTTTAACGTCTGGGATCATTACAATTTTGAAAAAATATTAAAGAAATTTGTTTTTTACAAAAAGTAGTTAATTATATTCCGCAAAGGTTGGCAATTATATATATGGTTTTAACTTAAGTATTTTAAAACCTAAATCTTTTATTATTCCATTTTACTGTTTGTGACACTTTCTAATTTTAAAATTTTGATAAAATAAATCATGAGTGCTATTCACTGTAAAACTTATTTTATTTCACTATGAATAGTCATAATTGCTTTTATATCTTTTTATTTTGCCAATAAAAAACAATTTTCATTTATTTTTACACAAAGAATCATTCTGCAAATTTGGATGAAGGTAAAATGATCGTTTGGACACTTTTTCGAAACTTTATTTTTTTAATTACTCATTGTGGGTTTAAAATATTACTAAAATAAGCTTATGATGCAATATATACGCGCAAAGAGCCAAAGTTTTATTTAAACATATATGCAGTTTTACACAAGTTGTTCCCTTAAGGGGATCATTTTAGCCACCTTCCCCTATGTATACTCATGAGGGGGGGAATTCTTAAAATCTAGTGCGATTGGTATCACGAGAATTTTGTTACGCTGTGGTCTAACATTTTTTTAAGAACATAATTTTCAAAATATCACGTGATTTATATTATACTAAATACTCAGGAACCTAAATTTGTTTTATTTAAATAGAAATAAAAATTATCAAGATCATTACTCTATACATAAAACCTATGTATCATTTTCTACCACATCGACTTTTAAACAAAACATTGCATGAAAGTGTTCAGGAATATATTTGTGTAAAATCTATGTGCAAGTGATGCAATTTCTGGAAAAAAATGGCAAGATTAGACAAAGAGAAAAAAAATGTTTCGTGTCATGTAAAATGTTAAATAAAAATCGTACACTTAGAAATAAAATTATTCTTAATGATAAAATCTGTATTATTGTACAAGGTATGGATATTTTGTGAATATTTAATTTACAACATTAAGTTGAAGCAGCATAAAGCATTTTCATTGCACGAAGAATTATCTTATATTTGAAAAAAATCAGATTGTTTTTCCTATTTTTTACCATGGGGCAACCAAACGCAATTTCCCTCGGTTTCAATTGAAGTTTATAAAATGTTGGGAGATTCAGTGATGTATACTAACTGAAAGCTGTAAAAATAAATATTTAACTGTACCTCATATCGCTTAAAGACAGCAAAACTATTTAATCCACACATTGATTTCCAAAGAAAATGACTTACCTGAAAAAAAAGAAAGACAATAAATTAACATTTGCAACTTTCACTGTGTATTTAGACATACATTATGAAAAGTACACACAATTAAGTATTAGATAAAATTGCACGTGTTCCATGTCTTACATTTAAATATTTTATTTCGCGCGTTATATTTTCACTTCCGTATTAGTAAGTTAAACATAAAAACAAAAATAAAAAAATAATTCCTATGTTTTAGGATTAATTCTAGTATTAGTGTTAATATACTAATATGTTTGTTCTTCATTAAAACGCTAAACAATAATTTATATCAAACAAAACTGTAATATTCCTGATACAGAATTGGTATTTTCTTTCCTTAAATTCAATTTCATGTAAAAACAAAAAATAGCAGTGATTAAAAGTCGAGATTTTAGTGTTTTGCTATACATTAAGTTTTTTTTCTGTAAAATGGAAGGAAGGAATAACTGTCAAGTCGCAATTGTTTTTAAACGACAATGCAATAGTCATAATATAAATCTCTAAATATTTTATGCTTCAGAATTAAAGTAAATATTCCTCAAATTTAAAACTGTGTGTTCGAAAATTTCAAAACACAAGCCATGGCATTTAAATGGATGCCTTTCTTTATCAAAGTGCAACACAGCGAGAAAAATAAGTAAGACAGCTTTTTGAAAAATATGACACCGTTTCTACAAGAAAATAAAACATCAAACGGAGCACAATAAAGAATAAAACACTGGGATTTATTCTAGAACATACTGAAATGTGTGAATCAAAGCTACAACGGGAAATACAATCGGGTGTAAAATTTTGCAAATCTAATGAAAAACCTAACATAGACTCTAGAAAAAGCTGGTGACAGGAAGTGCACAAAATAAGTTTACGTTCGATTTGCAAGTAAAATATTGTACCTGCAAAGAAACAGGACATTCCCTCCACTCACTCATATCAAATCTTACTTGCAAATCAAACTGTTGTATACAAGAGCTCAAATTGTTCTGCCACGTCCTAAACCTCAGAAGCCGTTCAAAGTAAAGTTTAAAAAAACTCATTAAAAATCGGACATACTGTTTATTCCTTGCTTTCTTAAAGTACTTGTACTTCTTAAAAATAAGGACACTATTTATTTATATCGGTGATTGAATCATTTCGTGCATAGCTTAACCAGTTGCTGTTTAGGAAAGTTAGCTTCTATTCTGACTTTTTATGTTATACTGTAGTTCATAATTATTAACTTTGTTGCTTCCTTATCTCATTGGTGTCTGAACTCAATGGTTTATTCAATAAAAGTGCTCAAAGCCTCTCTCTAGGTCCAAATACCAATACAGCGTTATTAGAATAACACCCTGTTTCTTCTTTGTGGAGATTTTCCCTTGTACATGTTTAATTTTGATTCTTGCCTGTTCTTGTTCTTTGGGATTGAAGATTTTGGCTAAGTATTGGTAATTTACTTTCATGAATGTGTTCATTTTAGCAATTGTTCTAAATTGTGCATGGTATTTCAAGAGAGTTCCAACAAGCTTTAAGAGTATATCAGGCGTACAGTAAGGATTCAGAATCACATAGCAATATAGGGTCGGAAACGTCGTCTTCATGTAGCTGTTAATAATCACTTTGGAACAATTGAATTGAAATTATATTAAACTTTCCGGATATTGTTCGTCAAAACCCAATGTATCTTTCACAGAAAACCCGTTTAAAATTGATAGTTCAAAAATTTATTTCATTTCATTGATCAAAGTTTTGGAGACAAGCCCGTTGTTTTTAGAACTTACTTAAGAAATCACGCAAACACTTCAACACTTTTCCCAAAGTGATTACTAAAAATGTAAGTGAAAACAGTGTTTTGGACCCAATATTGCTATGTAATTCTGACTCCTCATGATATGCCCTACCTCTCGTTAAAGTTCATCGCAACTCTTTTGAAACACCCCATATTTATATACCGTATATCTCGGAGTATAACACGCACTTTCAACTTCAAAAAATTACTTCATTTTTTCGCGTGCGTGTTATATACCGAATATAAAATGGTTAATATAAAAAAAATTATAAATGAACATTACAAATATGCATTATACTGAAAAATAATTACTATCGTAAGACATATCTTAAATTTACTGGTGCGTGTTATATACGCCGAGATATACGGTTTTTCTGCGGGCATCTGCTGCCAGAAGCGTTGTTCAAAACTACTGCATGAATCCATTCTTAATCAAATTACCTTAAGAATTAAATATATGTTGGAAGTACTTGTAAATGTCATTACTAAGTGGCCAAGTGTCGCTTATGTGTGATGACATCATTTAGAAACTGTGATTATCTATAACATACCTGACACCTTTAACGCGTGGAACCTGATGTCAATCGATGCACCAACCAAAAAATCGTTTAATCCGACAATCAAAAATAATAGAAGTAAAAACTAATACTAAATCATTTAAAATAATACTATATAAAGAATTAGCCTTGTCCCGTTATCCTAAAACTAAATAAAAAGAATAAATATCTTTAAATCTCGTTGTTTGGAAATTAATAATTAAATAAATCATAACGCAATAGTTGATGCATAACTAATTAAAAAAATATCAGCTGATGTCTCCTAGTCAGGTCACACCCACCAAGCCAGTGCCTCTATAACCGTGAAGTGGGTAGGGGGGGGGGGTGCAGAGCAAGTTTCTGAATGCATATTAGTTTCAAGGTTTCAGCGCACCGACGGGTGAAGAATGCGAAGAACCAAGCAGAAGAAATATTACAAATTGTGTTCCATTAAAAAACTAAATATCATTATTTTTTAAAACACCTTTTTAACAGTGGGTGGAATCTTCATTCCGGATAATCAGCAACTTCAGAAAACAGAATGTTGAGAAATAAATTTTTAGACACTTAAAGATTACACATGCTAAAATTATTATTATTATTACAAACACAGGGACTGACAGACGGCAAATCACTTATATAGGTTGATTTCAGTTTGAGGAACGTAATTGCGAAATATGTTTAGCCTTTGATTGCATTATAAATATCATATTACAAATGTCTTCGTTTTATAACAGTACTTGGTTTTATTCAGCGTATGAATAGGTATATACATAACCTAATATTCACCCTAACGGTAAAACCTTGCTTAAAGTGTTATAATTATGAAAATAGTAGATCTCATGAACTATTGAAGTTGAAAATGAATTAGACCTACTGTTTAAGTTCCTCATTTCATAAATTGAGCCTCTTGATCTATTCTCTTTGCTAAATACTAACCTGCGAAATGGAATTAAATTTTTTAATTTCCCTTATCAGTGCAGTGACGTTAAACACTTGTCTAATAGGAACGAACAAATAATTTTTCACAAACACTTTTAACACGATCATTCGCATCTCTGTGTATTCAAGCGGTAAAACTGACACTCCAACAAGATCATCGCTATCCTATTACGTAAATACATACAAGCAATGTTATTAAAAAGTTAAAATCGGCGACAGAAAAGAAAAAAGCTCACCTAAATTACAGCTTACATTTTCGCAAAGCATTTTTTAAACAGTGTATTACCCCCTCCGTACATCGTTTCTCTCCAAACTGAACCTCCAAAACTCATTAATAACGCATTATCCCTCAATTTACCTAATGACTAAAAATTTCCCTCGCGAACTTGCCCTTCCGATGATTAAATTCTCCCGGCGGCGCCAAAGAAAGATAAAAGGAGCCGCATGGCAAACCTCTAGCGAGCATTGAAAACCCATGTGCCTATTTTGCCAATTTTAGTCGTTTAAATTTAGATTGACATCTTCATGTTTCTATGATGAAGAGTAATGGTATTAGAGTGGCGTGCACTGATTAGTGAAACTTTTGTTGCTTCTTTTTCGTAAATGCCGAAAGGTTGCTTCCACAGAAAACATTTTTTCCCCTCAGGGGGGAGTTGGGGGGGGTGGATTTCAACATTCATTATCTTTCAGGAATGAAATAGTTTCTTAGCAATTTTAATGAAATTTTACTTTCCTGTATTTTCAGTATTTGGTAAACTAAAAAGGAAAAGGAACTTTTCGTGATAATGTATGGACACTTCTTTAGAAGAATTTTGTCCAAAATCTAATTTGAAATAGTAAATGCAAATTCATTCGAAAATCATAAAGTTATAAAATTCTGCTGAAAATGCCTGATAAAAGTCAAAAAGTTTCAGTGAATATGTGGAATTCATTTCTCGGTAACAAAACTAGTAATTTGATACAACAAAATACAAAGTTGGTATTTCTGTTTACTGTAAAAAGTTATTTTAGACTAAATCTTATATTGTGGAATATGAAACACTGGCTAATTTTGTATTCTAACAGGTCACACGAGACTATTAGATCTAGAGGAAAAGAATAATTTATGAAATATCATTATTCATTTTTTTCCAGGCGTGTGGTGCACAAGAATACACCTTCCCACCATGATCCCTCCCCACTTTCCGAAAAAAAGCAAAGAAATCAATTAAGAGCTATTTTTATTCAAAGTGTTACAAAGTTTTGTTATAATGTTTGCTGTTTTAATTTGAAAAAATCTAAAATTTCTAAAAGCAAATACAGTTTTTTCCCCCTCGAGATCTACTAGATTCGGGGCTGTTCTCATACAAAATTATCCAGTGTTCTTAAAATACATTGGCTGACGGAAAAGCTTGTGTATTTTATAATACGCAATGTAAGATTCAGTCTAAAATAACTTCTTACTGGAATCAGAAACATCAACTTCGTATTTTGTTCTACTAAATTACCAATTTTGTAACCGAGGACGAAATTTCAAATATTTACTAAAACTCATTGACTTTTATGCTTCCGTTGAAGATCAAAATAAAATTCACATATATATATATATATATATATATATATATGATTATATACACTATAACATATATAAAAGAGTATATAAACTATACTGCAATTTTTCTTACATTAGAAAAATTCTGATATAATGGAATATCGTAAATGATTTAAAGAATTTAAAAATTCCATCAGGCCTCAAATTTTGAAAATACACAGAAATTCCTTATTTTATTAATTTTTGAAAATACAAATTAGAAAAAAAAAGTCATGATTGACATCTTCGTGAATTCAATTCCTTCCCAGTAAAAACCAAACGCTCCACCAAATATATGTTCTAATGAACAGAGACGGAATCTCAACGCACAGATTTTCCCACTAATTATACGCTTAAAAAAACTGAATTTATTAATTGAGGGTCAATTAAGAGCTTTTTACCGAGCGTCACCTTAAACCGTAATGAACACCAATGAACGGAATGCACTACATCGGAATATTTGACACAGGTAAAATCGAATTCCAGGATTTTAATCTGTACATTGGCGAAACATGTTGATTGCAAAAGTTAAATGCTTGCTCACTTAAAAAAAAAGAAATATGTCCCAAAGGAATATGTTTTTTTTCATTCGAAATAAAAAACTCATCTGGTGCCCGTAGAAAATTAAAGCTAATGATTTTCACGTGGCAGAAAATGCAAACCATATGTTGATATGATTTTTCTTCCCCCCCCTCCTCCTTACACACACACTCCTTATCTTTTACTTTTATGGTTCTGTACGACAACAGATAGAGTTTAATGCAGTTCTTAGACATTTATATAAATGTCATTTTGCAGTAAGATTAATTTTTAATTTATGCATAACATTGCGCAATTGCTGATGAGATTATGTTTACATTTTTAAAAATCATAATCAACCCCGGCAGCATTGTGCAAAAGCCTTTAAAGCTTTAAAACAACTTTGTTTTACGTTTTTCGGATGGATTTCAATATTTCAGAATTGCATACCCTTAAATGTCTTAGCATAGCCTCATAGTTCTTTAATTACCGCGTTAGCTTCATTTTATATAAAAGAAACAAATACAACTAGGTTAGATTTTTAAACTAGTTTTTGAATTCCTTATGAAATAATTCTTTCATACTAATTTTAAATAATGTGAATTATAGGAACTATAACGTATTTCAGTATGCATAGTTTACCTTCGTGCAAAGTAGTAGTATACTGAATATAATTTTATAGTTTTGGACATTTGGAGATTTTATTGCAAGCGATGCATTCTGGGAGTAATTAGACTTTCATATTTCACCTGAAAAACGTTCACAAACATCTTAATGATATTGTTAAGCTTTTTTGCAGGTGTGCGACTAAGATAAGTTATATACAAAATGATCAGTTTCTCGATTCAGAACGGTGTTCAGCAAGAGCTACTGGTCAGAATACTACCAAATTTGCAGAAAATCTCCATGAGGCCGTAGGAGGAAGATTTACGTGGGAAAAAAACTTGTTGAAAAATCCCGACCAGATGGCATTTCATAATCCATTTCTAATTGATACAGACTTCTTGTGGAAAATGTTAGTGTGAGAATATGACGTGCATTCATAGCCATAGCTCACAGATTTAGAACGTACGATGATCTGTAAGAATAGACTTTTTCTTTAAAATCTGGTGGACTGTGGTTACTAGCTGGTCTAACGTTCCCGAAATGGTAAAGACACTACAGCTGCCTGTGGTACTTGATGCCTTGTCTTCTTCCATTTCTTCGCAACTTTTTGCACTAACTTATCAACGCTCTTCCGTTATATTCCGGATTGTACACTCAACGATCTCCTTGCTTAAAATTTTGCGATCATTTTTCGTAGCCGTGTAGATATCATTGGGCTTTTTCGAATCCCTTTTAAGGTCCGATATCAGCCTAGGTGCGGAATCGCTGTTTCAAGTGTAATGCTCGATCTCGCTGAATAACAACCATTATCAAGCGGGAAAAACAATGAAGTTGTGAAGCAAATTTTATGCTTCTGCGTGGAAGAATTTGCTCATCAGCAGCTATAACATTGTGTAGCGCCTGTCGGTGACGATTTTTGAACTATTTTTTCCCCCGGAAATCTCTCTCCCATGGTCTCATTGATGCTTCCTGAAATTTAGTAGAATTCTGATCACTTGATTGCAAAATAGCCTCCCTCTTTTCTACAACTTAGCACCAGTCTCTCTCTGCCTAGCGAGTTGCTGTGGTTTCCTTATGAAGGTGAAAACGGCCAAAAATGAGCATCTGCTATCTTGTGCGTAATGAAAGAAAAATGTTATACTGTGTTTATTAAAAAATCTAAATATCATTAATTTTTCAAATAAAAATAAATAAATAAAAATAAATAGAACAGCGGGAGAAATCTTTATTTTAGATAATCATTTTTTTTAAACAGTAGGTTGAGAAATGAATACGTAGCGGTCTTTAGTTCTGCTTTTTAGCAAATGTAATTCCCAATAAGGATTACATTTGCTAAAAAGCAGAATTTTCAGGCAACATTTTAGAATAACGTTGTTGAAGCAGAGCCTGTTCGAAGAAATATTCTTTGGATTCTCCCATGATACAAGAAATATAGTCTTAGGATGAAAATTCAGTTTGCCAGATCATAAAAACACGAAAAATAGACGGAAAATCGGAAAAAAAGAAATCCGAGATATACACAAAATAATAATATTAATAATACAAATACCATTTTTTTCGCAATAGCTGTCTTTTGTTCTATTTAGTCAGTGCGCCGAATTTGGTCCAGCTACGTCAAACGGTCGAGGCGCCTATCGCGAACACACATACACACTTATAGAAAGACAACAGAGCTCTATAAAGAGTTTTGTGCAAATCTAATCTAAGTGGATTTTTGTTTTACATATAAACATTAAAACAACCTTTAAATCCATCCAGATAAAAGGAAAAATTCCCCGAATGCAACAGTCAAACCATCTGATGCAGTCAATAATAATATCACAGGAACATCCAATAAAAGACAGCAGTTAAAGCAGAACCGTGGTCTTTTTGCAAGACGCATATAGGTGTAATTAAATACGGAAGGGCGAAATAATGCATTTAATCCAATTTCTGCGAGAATGAAAAATGTTGATTGCGAAGACCAACGTTTTGTTCACACTTGAAAAAATAAAATAAAAAAATAAAAATACTGTGAAAGGAAGAAATTTCTTTCTTTCATTTTTTCCTTTGTACTCAAAAGAATGATTCTGTCGGATAAAATGACCTCTGTGTTGTCACAAGAAAGGGATATGGGGAAATAGAACTATCCTACAAAGGCACTCAAATGCTTAGATTAGGAACTGAAAGAGTGAATAAGTCTATCGCTTATTTCTTCGATAGCGTTTCAGCCGAATGAAATGGTTGAGATTAGTACTGAAATTTACCATGAGTTTACCCTTATCTAAGAAGCCGAAACAGGAAAGGTTTCAGGAAACAGGACAAGATATTATGATTAAGCTTATATAATAAGAATATGTACGTTAACCAGTTTTGAAAATCTAAATAAATATTTTCTATTTAAAAGCTATTGCATGAATTAAAAGAGTTCACGTGAAAAGTATATGAAAAAAAGTGACAGCCTTAGAAAATTAATGACCTGATAAAGACCTTTTTATACTCAAATGAAAGAAATAACACACAAAAAAAATAATAACAATAAGGCAGCTTTAGTGAACTTCTAGTTAGATAAAATGAGAGTCTATGAAATACAAGCTTAGATTATTCACCTACCTTTTGACACAAAGCCTTGCTCTTCAACTGTAAGATACATCTAAACTCATTCGGCCAAAACACGGACGCTTTTGCCGATTTTCTATACATATTTTCCAAGAATTGTTGTATTTAGAATTAAAATGTTAAATTTTTACAGCTTGCTCTCTGCTATCAAACTCTAAGTTAAATGTTCATGTAATTCTATGCGTTTAACTTTATATCATTCAAGAAACAAGTGAGTTTATTAGACTTTTGTTCAGATTTGTCGGTCAGTCTTATTGTCAAAACCTACGTTGAAAATTGCTCGATTAAAAGAAAATAATCAGAACTTTTATCAGAAAATATCATTTTTAATTTTCATGTCCCAAACTAAACTGCTTTTGTAATTATTTGTAAACATAAACAGCTAATGTAGATTACATTTGAATGCCAGAAATCTTACAGATTGGTGGGTAGTTATACATAAAATCCTTAAAAAGAAAGTAAAAAAGTTCAGCGATAAACATTGTTTCATGTGTATCCCATACTGATTAAATAACACATTTCACAAAGATAATGTTTTGATTTATGTAGAAGTCTTAATGCTAAGGCATTAAACTACGAAACCACGAAGAGAAAATATTATTGTGAATGTAGTGGAAGAACTCGTTTATGCAAAGAACAATCACACTTTAGAAATGGGCATGAATTTTCACAAAAGATAAAACTCGTAATTACTGTAGTACTTTCATTCCATTTTACGAAGTCTAGACACGCTTGGCAGACTTTCAACTTTAATGTTGCAGAGATAAACGATTTCCTTAGTAACACTTTTAATACAGATATTTTACTAATACTGCATCGAAATTAATAGTTTGAGACATTCCAATAATTCATTCATATGTCGCGTAGCAGGAGTTTTAAAGCACATAAAATGCCACTTATTCATACAAAGTGTTTTCAACAATCATTTTAAGCATACATAAACTGTCAACTAAATTATAGAATCTATGAAGTTTAAGTTTTAAAACAGAAGGAAATGTGTTGCTTAATTGCTTATAATAAAACATGCCATTATACTTATAACGTTGCACAGTACTTTATACCTTTGTCGATAACGTGAAATTTGTAAAAAATATTTTATGATTTATATATAACTGAGTATTTAGTATATATTACGTATACTCTTATCAGTATGGCTATTAATTCTAAGTTAAAACTTTCAACTTCCAAGGGCAGACCATAATTTGATCAAAAACGTTTCCAGTAGATGTAGGTTGGACCAGTTATAACTGTCTTTTTAATGTTAATTTGATGCTTTATCATAATTTTCGACAGATTATAGTCACATGATTCTGATATTTCCCTAAAATGTGTACTAGCTTAATTTTATGAAAGTGTTTAGTCCATGGACTAATTTTAGAAGAAGTGCACAGACTATGATAAAATTAAAACTTCCGATTATGCTTTTAAGACTTGCTTTTAGTCTGTTATCCAATCCAATGAAAAGCAGCAGCATACAGTGAAGCAAATAAAAAACAAGTACAATTATAGTCAGGTTTAAGTAAGAACGTAGCTTCATTTAGTAGTTTAGTTGGGTTTTGATTATAAACGATAGTGTGCTTAGTCAACACCTCCTTGATATCGAAAACCTAACAACTGCTTCGTCACCAAGCTTTCACGCCATCAGTAGGCCATCAAAATTGACGTCATCACAATTTAACTTTCATAAAGTAAAACTATTTAAAATTTCTGGTGAATTTACTGACGCACAACAGCATTTTAATGATTTGCGATAGAAATATTAATTTTACGACAAAGGACAAGCTTTTAACTGTAACTAATTGTGTAAGGTAATAAAGAAATACATCATAATGAATTGTTTTGTATCAGAAATGCATTTTAATTTTCATCTTTAACTTCAGCTATTTTCTAATATTTGTAGCATTTACCAGAAAATTTGAATAGTTTTACTTTATGAAAATAAAACTGTAATGCCATCGTTACTTGAAGGCCCAGTGGTGATGTCAAAGCTTCAGATTTTTGGCTTCCCATATGTAGGAGGTGTTGGTTTAGTTAATGCGCTTCAAAACCGATATGATATAGCTAGTAATTTTTCGTTTCTGTCAAGGAAGAAATATACAAGCCAACAGTATTACTAGTAGTCAGTAGACAACTAATGCCCACTGTCTACTACTGATGTTTACTAACGTAACAAATGAAGATAATGCTTTAAATTCTGAACCAACTGAAGAAGAAAGACTATCTCCTAGCGGCGAATCTCTAAACTATTCATTCCAGACTCCCAACAATTTGTGCAAGTTATTCTTGTTCGTATTTTCCTTCATGCAACAAAGACGTTAATCTTCCCTAATCATATTCTTAAATAGTTACTAATAAATAATGATCTAATAAAAATAATCCAGAACGGACTTCGTCATCTCACTCTGTAATCCCCCTGACACGACTTTTGTACAGTCAACTCACGATAACTCGAAATATCTCGTCTCAAATCTTCGTCTCTCTCATCATCGTCTCTACCATCGTCTTTCGTCTCGAAATATCGAGTTTCATATATCATTAAGAATATAAGACTCATGAGATTTCTTTTATCTCGAACTATTCATACTTACAAAACAATTTAATATTTAAACAGTACAAAGTTTTCTTAATATTCCGAAGTCTGAGCATTCAAGGCGAAGTTTTTGTAAAATTTCTATTTCATTTCATACCCAAAAATCCAAACAAAGTAAATAAATAAAATAAAGCATGATTTTTATTTTTTTTCCCACTTTAAAACTACGAGTTTTTTTTATCTTCTAGTTTGTTTTGCGGGGGAAAAATTAACTTTTCCACGTTTCTGCCTAATTCCGTTTTGGAATAAGGAAAGAAACTTCCCGCACACATTTTTATCATAAATTAAGTGCAAGTTTATAATTCATTTTTTCCCTAAACTACACCACTACCACAGTACGAATTAATGACTAATGGTATTATAAAATTTAAATTTTTGCAAAGGAATCTGTTAGGAATACAGCTAGCGATAACTCTAGTATTTGGCCGGTCCTTCAGAATTAAAGTTATGGCAAATTGATTGTATTTATGCTTCACTGAGCACATTAGAACAAAGTCAATATCGTGCGTAGACAGCAGCTGTAAATTAAAACTTCTATACAATTATAATGCAAAGGTATTGAATAAAAGCCAGCGAACGAATGCGTATTACCCAAATCGTTTTCGTAATCAGTGCAAATATTAATTACACTGACCAAATCCAGCTCTTGGAGGCATAGAACACTTCTTAGTTATCGTAAGCTAGAAGGAACTCCCGCGTTTGCCCTTAATTAGTGAGCTTTAGATTTAATATCGCCACTTATTATTTGGGACAGGCCTGTTTCTACTGTCTAAGTGGGAAAAAAAGGTCTCTACAACTTTCACTTAACATTTTCGCGCGTTACTTCCTTAAAGCAGATTGCTTAATTTCCGATTATGTTTTCTTAAATTACATGGAACATTACCTTGAATAAAACAAACATTTTTAGTAAGGAAAGGCTTTAGGGTATATTAAGATGCAACTGTTTGCTTTACAAACAGGATTTTCTTTTTTAAGGAGAAAAGAATAGAGGCGATTCGCGCAATTTGACTAATAGACTAATAATTCAGTTCTCATTCCTGGCTGTTTCCGTAGAGCCGATATTTAACGAAACATTCAATGCTTAAGTGAAATAAACCTTCCACTCTTTAATTACATTTCAACATATTTTAAAATGTGGGAATCATTAAAAATGCTATTGAGAATGTCGAAATTACACGAATGCAGATTTCTTTCCTAAGCCGTTTAAAGAATTTTGACGTTGCAAATTTCAAATATTTTTTAAGTCTAACTAAAATTATTAAAAAAAAATGGTTTTTAAATCTTATAAATTAATAATATTTTTGAGTTTTTATCTATTCATTTCTTTTTTTTTATTTCTTGTCTTTGGGTGGGTTGCGCATATTTTTTTTTTATGGACAACATTTTGTGCTTCTTGAAATGTGCATACAGTTTTTATTAACTGAATGATTTTTTAAAATCACTCAATTCTGATTGAATGACTATAGCACTCAACCTTTTAATGTATATCTAAGGCTGCATATTCATAATAAATAACTACATATGCTGCATTGTGCAAAATCAGAATAAAACTCAGACAATTTAAACCGAAAGTTTGAGGAACTTAAGAAGATTTATTGCTACGTTTCATGCACTCTTCAAAAAATCTGCCCGTATGAATTTTGAAATGCTTACACAGATATGTATTTCAAAACTTTCTGAAGCAAAATAAAGTAACAAAAAATGTGTGTTCCCGAATTTCATTAAAACAGTTCACTGCTTATATAAGATTTTCATTTAGAGAAAATTTGGTTCGTCTCTTTGCAGTTTGCAGAGGATAATTTTTGTTTTTTGCACTTCTGATGGAACAGCTTTAAGAGTATACAGAAATATACAATTACTTTAACCTCTCAGTAATATTTTTTAAACAGATCCCCAGAATAATATTTTCCTATTTTCCAAATTCCATCAAACACATGTCTGAGTTTCTGCTCATTGGAATCCATAAAAATGGATAACCTACGTAGATAAAATTGCCGTTCCGGAAAACGATGTGCTTTGTACCAAGCATAAACAGTCTGGAGTATGAATATTTTTATACAGATCATCGGGGAAAACACTAGGAATTTCAACTATCAGCTAAATTTAAAAAAAATTAAAATACTAGATTGCAATTTAGTTCCACCAAACGTTTCTTTTCCCCAGAATATAGCAAACAAACTTCATTTTTCGAACGCATAGTTGCCAATTGCCCGCTTTTTTCGGGAGATACCCACCGAAATTTTTAAACGGTTTTACTTCGCACTAAACTGTTGGCTTTATGAAAAGCATAAGCTGCTAGTTAAAAATTAGTGGTGAGAAAACTCCCGAAAACATCGGAGGAGTTGGCAGCTATGCGAATGCCATCCAGTTCTCTTATCAGGTTTTCAAATTCTCTGCTTCGATTCGCGTAATTTCGGACTATCATCCGTAATTGGGTTTTGTCTCCGAAAGCAAGTACGTTTTCCCAGTTATCTTCCCCAAAAGCACATATTCAAGCTTTTGACACTCCTAACGGATTATATATGGTTCAAGGACTGTGTCAGTTCGACGCAAGTTCATGAAGCATGATGATTCTACCGAGAATCTATTGGCACTACGTGTCAGTAGGACAGACACACAGCGGATCTGCTCTTCCGTTGAACTGGGATTCCCCGAAGTTTCTGGCTCAGAATAATGGAAAGAGAGAATGGCAACCGGCCCTGCACGTGACGTCAAGGGGTAGCAGACGGTCACGTGACGCAACCGTCTCGGAATGTGGAACCGGAAACCGGTTCCCGAGATGCATCCGGCGATGGAACCACCGGAGCACGTCCGTAGATCGCGTGCATCCAGATCTCCCACCCTCCTGATGGTCACGCACGTTTTCGCCTTTCATGCACACACTCAGACATAATACAAATTCAAGTCGAGAATTTTCTCCAGCATTTTGTTTCTGTAAGTGAAATCGTATCCATCACACTTGCACAATTTCGTCACCTTTCACTGGCGGGTTTCGAGCAACTTTTTTTTTGTCTTTCTAATTACGCTCGTTCTGAACCGTTCCCAGACTAACAAATTACATTACATTTCTTATAACGACTAACAATAACGTAGTTTGTTCAGAATTTCGCCTTTTTTTTTAAGTAAGCATTTATGAATTTACATTGAATTCGTTCACACTCGGTCTGACTGTAATTAAATAATACTAGATAAAATGTGAAATTAGTTTAATAAGTGTCATAAATAACCATAAATGTTGACTTACACGGGATACATTGTAACTCAAATGGAAAATCTCAAATTCCAGACACGTTTTCTTGATACTATCAAGGTAGTTTTTTAAATTAAATCATCAAAAGAAGTCGTATTGAATATTATACTGTGTTTGATGTGTAGATGTGGGTAGATACTGTTCACCGCTAAACCAATGCCTGTTCTCACTGCTTGTCCAGTATTCCTTAGAATTACAAATTTCAACTGACCTCCCGCGATCGATAGAAAACCACAAACATTTAGTTGTCCTTCAGTAGTGGTTAATGTTCCTTAGAATTACAAATTTCAACGAACCTCCCGCGATCGCTAGAATACCCACACATATTTAGTTGTTCTTCTGCAGTGGTCAGTATCTTATAATCACATGCGCAGGCACGAAAAATATCAAACCTTTTTAATCTCTCTTCGAAATCTGAACAGCGGAACATCAAACTGTTTGTTGAAAAACAGACAACCCATGGATTACACTGCGCGCCCATATCATAAGACTGGTACTAACCCAGAAATTTGTAGCGATCGTGCGGCACGTTTGCCAAGCAGCAGAAAAATCTGTACCAACCTTAATAGAAATTACCGCTTGGTTCAACATGGACTTCATTCATCCTTGGACTCTCCTTTCATAGCCAAATATCTTCATTGTAGTTTCTGTCAATATTTTAGTCGTTCTTTACTATGTGTGGCTTGCAAAGCAAATTGTAGATTCTTCTAAAATGAATTCCGACTTAAGGAAAGTTAATTTTTGGAACCTTGAACTCGATATTTGTTAATGATTTTTCATGCCGACGTTCTGCTATGTTGGATTTCGTCAGTTGCTAATACTAATACAGTTGGACCTAGACTATCCCAACACTGCCGGATCACAAGTATCTCCGTAAGTAAAGTGTCATGATCCCCGGAGCTGCATAGGTGCAAAATTGGCCGTTTGCACAAACTCGCACAAAATTTGCAAATGACGCGAAACCCGGGTGTCGAAATATCGAGGTCCGACTGCAGTAAATTTTTAGGTTGTCCATAGTGAGTGTACTTTTGTTTAAACCACAGTCCTTTTTAAGTAATTAGAGAAGGAATTTGCAAAAGAACTATTTTCCATAAATGTCTAGGTTAATCTGCTATGTCTTGTCGTTCCCTCACGGTCAATCATACCGGTGTTTAAATTCGTACCATACTGTGCGAGATATGTTAGAACTTCATGAAGTTTCGAGATATTGACCTACAAACGTAAAATTTTTGAGACATTTGTAAGCCACTTAGATTACATAATCAGACCGAACTTTTTGCTTTGAATCTCTGAAGAGAAGAGTTCAGCCGAAAACGCAGCACAGTTATCAAACAAATATTTTATCTATGTCCAAATCTTCATCACTTTTCATTTCTGATGTCCATGGGACAGGAACTGGCTAGAATGTTCACAAGTAGATATTTGTACTCCTTCAGTTTGGTTCCGATTGATAGTTAAATAAACTGTCGGTCAGGTGAATTCTTAGTTTAGTTTGTACTTTAGATTTCAAAATGGAAGCTCGCTCTTAAAATTGATGCACACCAATTGTCGTAGTTATTTTTTTTTCAAGACATACAATGAAATTTAACTTCAGGGCTACGGATTTCTAACACTGCATTCACTGGTCCCTGCTATCAGTGAACCTCCAATGACGATTAGTCTCACCAGGAGAATTTAGAGAGAATTCAATCTTGAGATCTATCTTAGAATAATCTACATTTCACGTGGAAAGTCACATGCAACCTGTGGAAAGAACGATTAAATTTGCGACAGAAGCTGGTATGAAGGTATCGCACAATTGCAAAAACGTAATTACTCGAAAAATCATGGTTTTTTTCAGGAAATACGTTTGAAGTTCCATGAAAGTGAAGAAAAATATTCGCCAAAAATGATATCACCTCCATTCCGTTTGCAAATTTTAAAAGCTCAGAAATGACACTCTGTCAGCTAAAAGTTCCCATCATTGCAGCGTTGTCCCTATGGCGAAGTAGCTACAATGCCGAAAAAAAAAATTGGTGCCTGAAAGAGACAAGCCATCGTGAATAAAATATATTGCGAGACTAAGCTGAGAGAACTTGTTTTGCCCTTTTCTCGAGATGAATTCTGAATTGTTTGACGCTGGTTTGAATTCAAAGCAAGTTGAAAGTAATACAAAAGATTTTTAAAGCATGTAGCAGAATTAAAAATAAATATTATAAATTAAACCTAATTTGTTACGTACGAAGCATCGAAAGAGTAAAAATGCAGAGTATTGAAAACGCTATGTAATTATTAAATGCAATCGGCCAAATAAAGGGACTTGAAAATCTTGAGAAAATGTCTTAACAACAATACAGAATAAAAATAAAATGCATTGGTGGAAATTTGATTTTCATTTAATAATAAAATAATTATTATAATACTAAATTAACTAAATTATGAGATTCCCCAAATTTCCTATAAGATCTTTGATAATCAGTAGCCTTTTGAAAAATCTTAAAATTCTGTTTGTATTTACCTCATTGGATTATAAACTTGAGCTAATTCTTTTTTGGTACATCACTTAAATAAGATTATATCTATCAGTGGCACAAACAGATTTGAGAAAGTATTTAGGGAAAAAAGGCTACATATAAGACTTTGATACATTTTTTTGTTTCATTTAAGAAATTGCATAATAATTTAGAGAAAAATATATGCGCATGAGTTGGCACTTGTAAGTTGCTGAAAATACTCAAGTTTTCTTTAGATATTATTTTGAAAACGTAGATTTTATGTTAAGCAAAAAATTTCTTCCAATTTTGACGTAAATTATAAATTTTTAAAAATGCTTTATTTTGTAGTGACAGTTTTCTTGATAAATTATGTAAGTTTTATAAACGATTTAAATATTTTTTTTGTTGATGATTCTTTTTGGGTAAAATGCTAATTAAATCAACAGTGTGGTTGTCATGTTAATTTCTGATATAGTTTATAAATATAAAAATGAAATATTTTAGGAATATTCTATGAGATGCACACAAAAAAATGTTTTGTTAAACTGAACAAAATTTTGTATACTCAACAAAAACTTGATTGGCGCTATTTACATCGAGTAATTTTGGTAGTTTTAACAAAATATTTCGTTGAATTAATAAAAATTTTGTTTTTTTCAACAAAAACATTTTTTTGAAATTGAGCCGACCAAATTTTTGTCTAATCAACACGAGATTTTTTCAGTGTATTCCTAAAGTTTTTATGGAAAAAAATCTGTAGGTGATTTTAAAATACTTTTTGAAAAAAATCATGAAACGTTTTAAGTAAGGCATGTATGTTCCTTCTTTCAAAAATCTAATTTTAGCTTTATATAAATTTCATGTGCTGAAAAGATATGCATATAATTCAGAAAAAAAACCCATTGTACCTTAATACTTAGAATTCTTTACAGCTGTCTGAACGATATATGCTTCAAATGTGTATGTAAAAACTTTATGGAATACACGAAAGCATATATTTTTCAAAGTGTAAGTAAAAAATTTCCACAAGTCCCTTCTAATCACTGATTTAGGTTTTATTTTTCAGACTTTTTTTTGCAATGAAATTACTTAATAATTAATTCTAATTGGATGTTCCAGACAAATTTACTAATAAGTCGAAGTTTTTTTTTAACAAAGCAATCTTAAAAACATTAAATGAGGCTTAATTTAGAAAAGACTAAAACAAAATGCTACCAAACTAAACTTTCAAGAAAAAAATGTCAAACTAATGTAACTGAAAAATTTCGTATCAATATTTTGACAGAATTGAATTTTGAGTTATTTTTAAACTCCTAAAGATATGTTCTTTTTTTTAAATTTAGATTTTACGGTCTCTCATTTTCATTTATATCTGAAGTCAGTGCTTAGTATTGTTGAAGTACTTAAGTTTTTCGCCGGTCTAACTTCCAAGCCAATACAACATTTTTATTTATTTATTTATTTTTGTATATTTAGATACCATATCTAAATTGGCTGTCTCTCCTAATACATGTTTGAATATCTGTTTCTTGCTTTCTTGTCCGTTTTCCTATCTCTGAACGATTCACGATCTTCTGTGTCTCTGTTATCATATTTTGTAATTGTTCATCTGTTGGAAATGAACAATGCATAGATTCTAATATTGAATACAGGCCCCAGGTCCCCACATTCATATTTGGGGAAATCTTGCCCACATAAAAACAATGCAAACACAAAAAGTCTGATATTCGTACGACCAATTTTCACAGAGAATTCCAGTTTAAAGTTTTAACGTATGGTGTGAGAACCTTACATAAACGGAGAAGGGAACACTTGGCCCTAGCAGAAGAAGATTTTAGAGCAGGTAAAATCATGACAAAAGTGTAGTTGTTGAAGTCAAAAATTAGTATAATATTTGCCTATTCGCTCCTATTTTGTAAATTACATAAAAATACAGTAGGGAAGACCTGGGCTAGTAGCCGCAGGATTTTAGTAACTGTTTTTTTTTAATCAAATTTTTCTTCAAAAGTTTCAACAGAATTGAACTTCAACTTGAAAGTCCATATATTTGGCAATGAAAATCAGGAGTTCTGTCCTTGTAATGTTTGTAGTTTATGTTTAACGGAAGCCTGAATTAAGAGAAAAAATGTGTGCCAACTGACCCCATCGGGGAGAGAGTTGCCTATACCTATGGGACAAGTTGACACATGCTTCATAAAGAGTTCAGTGGAACTCAAATAAAACTCGCATTTAAGAGAAATCAATAGTAACAGCAAGTTTTAAAAAAGCAATTATCTATTTCTGCACAATGCAAACTTCAAATTATACAGTTATAAAAAAACAAAACAATGAATGAAACATCAACTTTGAGTGGCTTCTGTCCTAGTCGAAATTCTTATCAGAGTTACAGTTATTGAATATATAAAATGCAATGTCTCCATTGTGCAGGCCGTAAGACCCCTAAGTTCTGAACCAAATTTTCTTTTGTTTGGCGTACTTTGATGTTTTACTGTCAGCAAGCCTGTGCAGAAGATCACTAGTCCTTTGATTACATTTTTCACAGGTCCAAACTACCTATACAAATGGGCCAGACAAAAATGTGACAGTCTGGGAGGTGGGATGACCTTCCTTCTTTGATGGCGGAACATCTACAGCACAATTTACTGGTTAAATCACACGCAATGATTAATCAATAAAATGGTATAAAATAGCAGAAAACTTTCGGAAACAGTGTAACGGTGTAATTTGGGGGGACCGAGTCAACTTGGGAGTATTTAATGCTCTTACTATCTCCATATTATATTTTTTCACGATACGAGAGGCATAATCTTCTAAATGTAAGCAATAGAAATAATTCACGTGTGCTGTAAAGAGAGACAAGGGTATACTATGAATAATTGCAAAAATTAATGAGTAATTACTGAGATGAGTGTTGGAAATTAGAAAATAAAGGAAGCAGCGAAAAATTACTTACCGATGAAAAAAGAGAGAGGGGGGGGGAAATCTTTGTAAGTATCCACTCCACGCGGTTAACGCTGCAAAACTATAATAGCATTTGGATAGAGGAAGAATAACGTTACTCTGTGAGTAGTTGCGCAATCTATCTACTAACAGCCGAACTATGAGAACTGCTCCTACTTACTCCAACTGTAGTCAACGAGCTCCAGTCTCAACTACACAAGCTCATACAATTTTCATACAATACTTTGAATGAATAATTTAGTAAATAGTGCTTTCTCGTAGATAAACTCAAGCATTAACAAATCATAATAAAAGCAAATTTTATCAGAAAAGCACCCTGTTTCTTACTTTTGCATCACATATGCCCCCAGTATTTTCTTTGGACTAGAATGCATAAACGGAAAGGAGGATGGAATTCCTCTTGAAATTTTTTCAGCATTACAGGCGTGATGCATCTGACCACCGAAAAAAGATACTTCTGCAAATCTACTCGGCTCATTAATTCTACGTTTTAATATGCTCCTCAGAAAGGAATGAAGGGCTTTTGATCAGAGGATCGAGAAGGCCTTTTACTAAACCGAAATAACCGATGGTTTTGTCTTGGAACCATTGGTTGCAAGAACCATTGGTAGTGCGTATAAGTCTTTGAGACTGAGCAACTTTTGCGGGTGGTCCACCACTAAGCAGTATCAGCATCTTGAAAAGGTCTGCTAACGAGCATGAACGAAGACAAATTATGGTTTGCGTAACAGATCCATGTACTTTTTACCTGTTATTATAACACTATCGCAGAAATTCGGGGACTTGAGCGAGCACCGTACTCATGATCTGTCTTGTTAACGAGTTCAGTATACACACTTTACTATAGATATTGACAGATCGTAGACACAAATTTGATTTCCAAATAATTTTCAAAACGAAATATTGCCGTTTACTGTATTTTATTTTGTGTACTGCTTCTGAAAATATGTAAATAACTATGTGTGAAGTATTTTAAATCTCTAAAGACCATGTTTCGTATCTCTGTGAATATTGGTAGTAAAACTATCGAACTTTTTGCATTTGCAATATTTTGCATGAGCAGGGCTTCCCTTTACATGAATGTAGGGATGTGTGGACTATATACAAATTTAGATTGCATATTTTTTTACTAATTTCTTTTTTCAATTTCAGCTTAAAATATCTTTATTGTTCATTTAATTTTACCCATTTTTAATACTAGAAGTGTGCATCTAGAACTTACTGTTGCAGAAATAAATGCACCTTAACTTAAATGTGGACACTCTGTATGTATACATATATCAGGGATGGTCATAAAGCTACTCGCGAGCCACATGCTGCTCTTCTGCAAATAAAATAATGAAATATGACAATTGGAAATTACTCAGTGCCCAAAAGTAATTAATCCATTTATTTATTGTAAGCTAAGGAACTCAAGAATGTTTCTCAAAAACATAAAAAATGGGTATTGATTCTATGAAACAAATTTGAAAACAAATATTTAAAAAATGGATTTGATCATGGATGTTTTGCGAATATTTCCTGCATAACCCGTTTAGTTGCCGAAAGTTTGGTTAGTGATTTGTTAGAAAAGCTTTTGCAAGCTCAATGAAATGTTGATTAGTTAAAATGGACCGATGTATGATTCTTATTTTTAGTAAACTTATTGTTGAATATGAAGACTAACAATAATGCGAGGTCGGGGAATACGGGTACAATGAAACATACTATCTAAAATCAGTAGGATTTGTCTTAGAAAGTTGTAACTTATACACCTATTATAAAAATATATGTTCCAGTTACTGATGTGATTTGAAGACAATAGCATTTTTACAATAAGATATAAAAAATATTGAATTTTAATCGTTGAAAGTAATTTTCTTTACTAAAAGTAATTTTTTTTACCTCATTGTTCTCATATGTATAATTATTTAAAATTATTATTTCAAATATTATGATCACTATGGGATTTTCATACTCCGAAAGCCAGAAAAAAAATATTAGGAATTAGTAAAAATTTATTTATTTGTAGCCTCAGTGAAACATTTGTAGACGAGGTACAATGAAGCATGTTTTATTGCACCCCGGGTGAATGCATTCACTTTAAATAAAGATGTTATTATTAAATACTTGGATTGAGATCTCCTTAGAGCACGTAAAAATACTTTCACAAAAAGGAAGTGGCAACATCAATTCCAAACATTTTTTTTTTTTAACATACAAATTCAAACTTGCTCTTTTTTTTCTTCTTTGGTTACAGAGATTATAATAAGCTTATTTTTTATCTTCTGAAAGTGACACTATTTTACTCAAAGAAGTTGAAATAAAGAATTGCTCTGCTGGGAAATAATAAACTTTAAAAATCAAACGGAATGCAGAATTCTGTACATCAAACGACTGCATCCAAGCTTCAAATTTGTGCGTTCTTCGGAAACATAAATTTTTGAAAAAACTCAAATTGTATCAAAACTACCACCTCCTGTTCCTTCAAGTGGTACAAAAAGGAAAGCAGAAACGCTAATTTTTGAATTTGATTTAAGTAAATTTAATATGAAATGTGTAAAATATAAAATACTTAAAATATAAAGGCTAAACTCTAATGAAAGTACTATGTTTACATATTAAGCTATAACATTTAAATTAAATTTGTTTTTCGCATTTAAATTTCATATCTATATCCCACTAATGCTTATTATAAATGTACATAAAGCATAAATATTGAAATTTGAATCTTGACTCATATTATTTGAGTGTTTTTAAAGTGTTAGTAAGTGTTTCATTGTACACTGGTATACGGAGTACAATGAAACACACAGGTTTTGTGAATTTTAAAAATGAAAAGGCCATCTACAAACTCAAAATTAATTTAGATGGGGAAAAGAATAGGTTAAAAGTGTCCATCAATTTTATTTTTGTAAATGCAAATTTGGTAGCAGGGAAAAAAAAATTGTAAAATTTGTTTCATTGTACCCCGTCTTCCCCAAGGTAAAACTGAGATTAATCATCAACGCAATCTGTGTGATATTTTGTTAAAAAATATGATTGCACAAATTTCGGCGTATTTTTTTATTAACACTGAACTTCGAAACTAAATTAAAACAATATTCCATTGAATATTTTAATAAAAATACCAATAATTTAATATTATTGGTATTTTTATGAAATATTCATAAACGAGCTGGTTAGAAAAAATATCCGCGTATAACATTCAACCGAAACAGCACTAGAGAAAGAAACAAAATGGAGGCCATAAGGTTTATCATTTTTGATTCAGAAAAATCAAACTCCATTATCTCAAAGAAATAGGGAGGGGGAAAGTTGACTTTCGTTTGAGACAGAGAGAAAATGAACATAAGAATGAAAACTATGTAAGACTTTTGAACACGGAAAGAAAAATAACACTTTGTATTACAATAAAGACTACAGTGTGATATTGTGGTTTGTTGGTATGCATACCATAGGTGTGCGGAAGTAGGAAGTAATACCAAAGGTATTTTGAAAAAATGAAATATCTAAAACATACTATGATATATACATATTATATACGTTTTTCAAAAAAATATTAAGTTTGAATTTTACTTGTACTTGTTTGTTTAGGAATTATACGTGGAATAGTGTGTTCTGCAACAACGGTTTCAAGCCAATTTTCATTTTGCAGTTCATTGATACTAAATTTCATGGGGTACCGGCGGCTTGGAGGTTAAGGGCCTGTCGTTCTACACGGCAATCGCCTGAGCATAAGGTTGTGGGTTCAATTCCTACTTATCCTCTGGTTGTTTAAATTTCCATTGTCTCTGTACTAGTAAAAACTTTCATTGTATTTCCGTCTTTAATGGACGTGGGTTTATAAGCGGCTTCTTGAATCTAAGCACACAAGTACACAAAATACTGTTCTAAATACAACATCAATATTTTAAGAAGAATTTATGGAAGATAATATAAGTTTACACAGACGAATAAAAGCATTAACAAAAGACGAATTTTCTAAAAATGACTGGTGATTGCATCTCTTTTTTCAATTCGAAAACTGTTTAAGAATTTTTTCAATCGTCAAAAAACTTGTTGAACTTGTGTTAACTGCAAAGATGAATGCGAAGAACAGATTTTGCAATAAAAACGGCAACCACTTCTTTTAGTGTGTGTGGTGTTTGTAGTGATGTAGTAGGATTTGATGGATAAACAATTAAATTAATACAACAAGTCCCAGACTTAACCGCGATTAATTTTCTCTATTTTTATACGAAATTCTGAAATATCCCATTATGGCTTAAAAGGCATGGATTCTTAGTAATTGAGAAAATTAAATGCACCAAAGTTTAACATTGATATAGATAGATAGAGAGGAAGTAGAGAGAGAGAAGGAGGGGGAGAGAGTTGACAGAAATTTGTTTTAAAAATAGCAATACATAAAAGAGATTCTTTAAAAATAATACCTCTGAAATAATAACTCATAATCCCATTTTGAAACGTAATGAAAATGAAATCTATTGTTAATGATAAAAAGCATTAAAAATTTCTAAGTCGGTAATCAGTTATACTTGAAGGATCAAACGTAGAAATAAAATTTACAGGTCACTTGGCGGCAGATTGTCTCGTATATTCTATGAAATATTCAGTAAAAATAGTGTATCGGATGCAATAAGTAAAAGAAGACCAAATATCCTGGATTTATCGTAACTCCGTTTAAATTTTAAAAGGTCCACTGAGCAACAGAAGCAGTTAAGAAGAAACACAGCAAAGAAAATGAAATTACTGAAGCAAAACTTAAACAGAATAGATACTGCTCGAGAATAAAGAATCTCGGAGCGATCGGATACAATGGACATTTAGAGTTGTACTTTTCATTTGAAAGGTTTAAATTTAATGGTAAAGGTTATTTCGTTCTCACGGAAACTAATCATTGGAGAGAAGGAAACTATTTTCAGGCTTCATTTATTTCAACTATTGATAAATTGATAAAATAGATTATAAGTCTTGTTTCGATGTAGGAGAAATTGTTAATCAATGAGCGCAGTTATTATTCTTTTCATAATACACTCGTGTTCATTTTGTGGAGAGTACTTTAATTAGCACATCAGTCTTCGGTTAGCTAGAATGCAGACCATTGGAAATGCGCATCTATCATTCATGTTCCATGATTAAAAGACCTTATTTCAGTGCTGCCTACGGCTGAAAGCAGTCATCAGAAAATTGTGTCATTTTGCTGATCAGCTAATGTAAACATAGGAGTTTGTTTCATAAAAAACAGAGTTTCAAATATCACAATTAGATAGCGTATTAATTTGAAAAACTGTAGTAAAAAAAAAAAATACTTCTTGACACTATGCAAACGCTGTTATAAAGCTTGTAAAATTTCTGAGAAATATTATTTCCATCGGGTTTGCTTCAATATCGCAGTTAAATATTTATGTTATTAGCAGTAGGTTCTCAACTGGTAATGTTTTGGACTAGTTTTCTTTCTTTTTTCCTCTTTAAAACCAAATTCCCATGTCCTTATTCAGTTATCTTCAATGTTGCTTGACTGTTATCAGTGCAATGCTATTCTATTAAAACTGTCCACAGAAAACTATATACATTTTAAATTATGTCCCTATTTTTTTAACTCAGATGATAGGTTATCTCATCTTGTTATAAACAAGTTTAAGAGATTTTTTAAACTACTGTCAAAGTTTGTTTTAGTGTTGTACACATTACACGTACGGGTAAGTGGAACAACTGGCATACTCATATGTATCATGCAATATAAGAGCACCTTCTAAAACTGCATAGATTTTGTTCTTGGAATGACCTGCAACACCTAAGATTCATTACAGTGAAAATAATGCAATTATACTTTTATCTCGTTGCGAAAATTGCTCATTAAGCTTGCTTTATTGTAATTTATTTTTCTGGAATCACACACTCAATAGATTTTTATAGTTTTCAAAGCATTTGCGTCGTTTCCAGCGACACTAACAATGTAATTTCAGCATAATTATTGCCCATAATGTTAATTTAATTCAAATTGCTCTTTCTTGCCTTGTCGAAATATCCTTGAAGGCTTGTAATTATAGTTTTGAGGCTGCAGCTGCATGTAATTAAAAAAATTAGAAAATAGTCGCAATTGTTTTCTTTTCTAAGAAAACGCATTGACCTTCACAGCATATATTGAATTAGAACTGAAGCTTAAACGCAATTAATCTATTTAATAAGAAGTATGATTACTGACTTGTTTTAAGCACCTGAAGGAAGCAGTCCAAAATATTTCGATGATATTTTTACAGGTTGCATTATAATAAATTTGCTTTTTACAGCAGAATGTTTTTATTATAAATTTATGTAGCGAAAATGCGGTTAAAAATTTCAGAAATATATTTCAGTAATTGAAAATCTTTTCATCTAAAATATGCATAAAATTATTCTCATTACATGGGTGTCCTAAAACTTTTGTTACATTAAATTTTTGTAAACTCAACCTTTTTTCTTCTCAAATGTGACATCACTGCTACAGGGGACTTAGGGATTTTTTTTAAATATAGGGTTTATAAGATATAGTATTATTACATTCTGATGGGCGTCAATATCCATGCCACAGGCAGTTCTCATTCTCATTCATTAAGTTATTTTATTCTCATTCTCATTCATTAAGTTCTCATTCATTAAATCTCAAAATAACGAATTACTTCTCCACTCTACAAAAATGCATTCGAAAACATTCAACTTAATAAATGATTAACTAAACTCATAACAGCAAGATGGACCTCCCAGTCATACTTCATACTTCAAATGTTAAATAAAATCTATCCTAATTAGTTTAAGAAAAATTGCTAGATAATTGTTATTTTAAAGGAACCTTATTTCTACTATGCGATAGGTAAATGTTGTTTTCATTATTTAGATGGGTAACATCGATAACACTTGCAAAATGGTTTTTATAATATGTTTTTAGATGGGGTCAACAAACAATTCTGCATTTTATTTTAAAATTAGAGTTTGAAAATAATTTTGAAGTTATACAATGAAGATTTTTTCCGAGATGAGAATATCTTAAGAATTGTGAAATCACTGAAGCTTAAGGACATATTAAAAACTCTGTCATAGTTTTCAGAACTCTGGCTATCGCTGTAAAAAATTACTTTCGAATTTTGAATTAGAATTATTATGTCTGAATGAAGGTTCTACATATGTGTGTGTGTGTGATTTTGTTTTGGCTGATTACTTCAATATCATACAAGACGTTAAAAGACACCAGTTATGAGTTTTATGTCACTTTTTAAATGTCTACTATTAGACCCTTACAAAACGCCGAATAAAATTTATTTAATTTTTGAAGACAGAAAATTGACAACAATTA
The DNA here is from genome assembly GCA_038373885.1 of Cheiracanthium punctorium. Lineage (NCBI taxonomy): Eukaryota > Metazoa > Arthropoda > Arachnida > Araneae > Cheiracanthiidae > Cheiracanthium > Cheiracanthium punctorium. The sequence goes on from JAWZYV010005452.1 coordinate 744,296, forward strand.
GTGGCAATTACCAGAGAAACCTCTCTGAATGCTGTTTGACTATAACGTGACAAATTTCAATGTAGCTTTTCTGAGCTTCGCGCACTTGTTGAGTTAAACTGTAATAAACAGTAACATTTTAATTTGGCAGTAATAATATTGACAGTTAAAACAGTGTGCAGAAAACCTATAACATGTTTTCATAGAAATGGAGGTATGGATAATAGTTCGGTATTCGGAGAGATTTTGAGAATACAGGGTTGCCACTGGTCAAGGAAAACCCAAAATCCTGGAATAGTCAGGAAATATTATTTTTTCTGAAAAAGTCAGAGAAAATTACAAATTTCGGCCAAAACCCAGGAAAACCTTGAAATGCGCTACAGAAAATTATCTACATTTATAAATAATATTTTACTTACTGTATGTCAGGAATGTTCTAAATAAAACCTGATCTAGGTGCACAACATGTAAATGCAGAATAATTATTTGTGGAGGGCTTAGTTAAAAAAAAAATGAAAGAAAAATTTTGCTTTAGGGTAATATTTTACTTCATTTTTTTAAAGTTTTATACATTTTGTTTAGGTTAAATAAGCTGGGATTTTTTTCAACATCTCTAAACTAGGCCCTGACAATAAATAAAAAATTAAAATAGTACGTTTTCAGCCAATTTTTAAACAGTTCTATTTTACATTTAAAATTTGGGCTGATTTTTTGCTTAAGTTGCCAAGGAAAAATTAGTGGCGGAAAACTTCCCGATAAAATCGGAAGAGTTGTCAGTTATGTGCACTGAAAATTAAATGTGACTCTTTCTGCTATTTTAATGAAACAATTTAGGAACGATCAGAAATCACTTAACATTTTTTTTCACGGTTTTTTATGGTTTTCAAACGTCAAACAAGAAAACCAACAAATCGCTCTTTGCAGAAATCTACGGCCTTTTTTTTCCAATAGAGGGGCCAGAAATTGCATGGTAGGCTCTCTTAATACTCAGACTTTGTTCTTGTGAATTTACAGTACTTACCCAGCAAACACACACAGGTTCTCTGAACGTCTATTAACGTTCAGAAGACGTTTTCTGAACGTTAATAGACGTTCAGAGAACCTGCGTGTGTTTGCTGGGTAGTGTCTCACTAAGGGTGTCCTGAAGTGTCTCTTTAAGTTGAGAGATTGTATTGAACTACGACTATATTCAATCTTTCTTTGGGGAATCGGGATACTAATTTGACTTATTTGAATGAAGTATAGCTTATTTAAATTTTAAATCACTTTGACGAGCTTGGACTCTAGAACCATAAAGTGATAATGTTAGAAATTATTTTTTGTCATTGTATTGGAAACATTAAATTACTTATTCCAATGTGCAAATATTGATTTTTACTCCAGATTATCAGCATGAAAAGTTGCTAAAGGTGATTTATTACACGAAACAAAACTATTATCTTTAAATTGCATATTCCTTCAGAAAGTTTCTTTTTATATGTTTGTAAGTAACATCCCAACGTTAGGATATAACGTTAGGATATAACGCTCATTTGCTGTAACAACGTTATAACTCAAGAATCACATTTTTTCAGGAAATGCGTTCGACGATCCGTGAAAGTAAAGAAACGTATAATCTCAAAAACGACGCTACTGCCATTTGGTGGGTCAAATTTACCTTGCCCAATACCTCAAAAGTGACACTTTACCAGTTAAAAATTCACGGCATAGCAATTGTCCCTATCGTACTGACTGAAATATCATGATTTTTGACTTATGACGTTGTTGCAGCAAATCAGCGATATGTTCCGTTTTTCTGAGAGCAGATTTAAATTTATGAAAGTAGTACTTTGGAAAAATAAAATAATATGAGATTTTTAATTACAGTTTAAGTAAGAAACGTTCTTTTTTTCCTCGGGCAAGACCGAAACGACAAGAAATCGATAAAAGCAGAAAATAAAATGCTTTCTTTTCCAAAGTATCTTCAGATGATGTAGCAGATTGAAATCGTTTGGTGTTGCCTGCGCGTTTTTCTCATCCAGATGTGTTTGAATTTTTGAATTGAGTAGACATTCTTTTTCTCCTTCCAACCGTTTTTTGTTTGTTTCTTGAGAAAAGTTTTGACTTGTAGCACTGCTTATTTTCCAGCAGCTGCTTGAAAATACATTTCTTCAGAATTTAGAATATGAATTTTTTTTAATGGCATCCCTGCCAGTATATTAGAACAGGAGTTTCAAAGATTTTTTTTTTTTTACTTTAAACTAGTGCTATTGCTGCTAGTGCTATTGCATTTTAAAAATAATGCTGTGCAATGGATAAATTGTTGTGGTTTGTGCTGTAATATTTAATTAATACGTCCAGTAAGCATGTATCAGTAAGCCAAAATATATTAATGCCCATCTAAAGACATGTAATTCTCCTAAAGAAGGGTGAGTTTTACTAGCGCAGGTAAAAACGCAAAAAGATGCACCTCCGTTCATTCTTTCGCCAACCAATCAAGTTGTCACTATTTTTAGGTGCTTAAAATCTTAGCCACATCATAATGCCCATCTAAAGACATGTAATTCTCCTAAAGAAGGGTCAGTTTTACTAGCGCATGTAAAAACGCAAAAAGATGCACCTCCGTTCATTCTTTCGCCAACCAATCAAGTTGTCACTATTTTTACGTGCTTAAAATCTTAGCCACATCATAATGTGAATCTCAAAAGGCTATGTGCTGCGTCGTCGTGTTAGTTTCGATTATGCGTCGTGTAAACGCGTTTTGTTGTAGTATGGCAAATCAACAAAACATGCTTAACGAAGAGTCGAAACTGACTAACACGATGACGCAACACACACCAGTTCAAAACTCATAATCTGCTATGCTCAAATAAGATTTTTAAGCTTTTAAAGGCAGTGATAACTCGATCGACGTTGAATAGTTGACCGACGATCCTAAACGATGAACGAAACCGCATCCTTTTTGCGTTTTTTACCTTCACTGAGCACATGAACTAAACAAAACTCACCCTTCTTTACAAATTACATGTCTTCAGATGGAGCTTCATACGTTTTCAGATATTTGAATAATGCGAGAAATTTTATTTGTCATTTGTACGCTTACTGCCATCGTATTTTTTGAAATAAATAACATCTTTTCAAAGTAAAAATATGAACTAAAAATTTGAAAAACACATGTAATGACTCGTGAATTGAAATTATAAAGTAATTTAAAACATTTCATAATTATGTTAGTTTATTTAGAGTTTCAACTATGCAAATAAATTAAAATGAGGCTCACTTAATTAGTAGATTTCTTAAAATTTGCACTTGGATGTCAAATTTTAAGTTATTCAAGAAAAAAGTTACAAATTAAATTTTCTTCGATAAACTACTGATTTTCCGCCATACATATGGTGGGGTTGAAAATTGTAGCACTTTGGCTTCTCTATCACGTCTTACCAGGAATACATCGAGTTACTTGTAACCCTATGTACTGAATTAAAAAGTATAGATAAACATTTTTTTCCCATAACTATTTTACCGGAGAAAGCAATTTTCTTTTGCGCTGAGAGTGGATCAATATGAGTTGAGAATGGAGTTTATAAATATATAAAATAAAGAACAACAAATAGAAAAAAATATATTTCTCTCCAAATTCTCTTTTTATTTAAAAATCTAAGATCACTGAATACAATGAATGCAGCAACAGTAAATGATTCAAAGGCTCAATATAATTAATTATAGCCACACCTAATTAATGCACGCAACGTCTACGTGTGACAGCAAGTTTACCGAAGTCAATTAATAAAGTTTTGAGACGGTAAAATATAAAGATGCTATTTTTAGAAAACTCATTTTCCTTGCAGTGGAGTAACCCTGTTATCTTTTCAAGATAATTATTTGGATACAATTTAAGAAATTTTTAACTATGATCATCTTGGAGACGGTAAGTATCAACGAATTTATAATCCGGGGAAACACAGACAGTTCTGAATTATCCAACATTAATTTAAATGATATATTTCAGTCAAAATTCATTTAATCTGCATTTTATTAGATTTTCAGATCGGGTATGATTTATTCTCTCGCTATCAATTCATTAATACTAAATGAATAACGGTAATAACGTTATATGTAAATAAGTACGTAAGTTCATTTTTAAAAAATTAGAATGATATTAACTTAAGATTGAACAAAAAATAAACTGGTTCATTAAAAGTTAAAATTAAAAATTTCATTAAAAAAATTCATACTCTAAAAATCTCGTTAAAATGCTATGGATTTTAAAATCTAAAAGCAGATCATTAAGTATTTTTATTTTCTTTTTCATTTAGTTTAATAAAACACTATCCACTGAATTTTGCATACAAATAACATTTTACACATGTAGGAAAAATCTTTTTGAAGTAAAACTTCTTTAGGCGAAACTAGGGAGTAACTCAGATTTTCTTTTCTGACGGAAGTAACGCTCAGTAAAGGAAGTGACGTATCTTTTTCCCCCTTGCACCTTCATTTGCGGAACAGCTCTCGGGCGTTCGTTCCTGCGAACGTCGACTTTGCTCCCTGCGCGTCGACATTACTTCCTACCTGTTTTGAAGCAAAATCTTGTCTGATGACTCTGTTCAGTGGATAAGGGGACCGGCTCTTGTCAGAGCCACTGTAGGAAGCCTTTCGCTGAACAAGCAGCGATCCTGCTGACTCTCTCACTGTTGTTACAGGCGACCCAACCCGTCACCTCCGATAAACAAGGTCTGCGCACCGAATACAGATAGTGGCACAATGGTGCATTCCGTGGTCCAAGCTCCGTTGCGTTACTCAATTTTCAATGACATTATTATAATATTTAATGGAATTATGAGTTAAAACTTGACATGATTGGTTGCCATGATACATAAATATTGTTTGTCTGTACTTAAATAGTATGTAATCTTTTAATATTGCTCACGTGTTTTTGAGTTATTTATAATAATGAGCCAAATGTAAATTTTTAAACAGAGTAATACTTCGAGCAAAACCAGCAGAGGAAAACAAAGGTTTAAGAACACTGCCATAGAAAAACGCAATAATAGACCCTACGTGCATTCGATACCAACCGGCAGAAGAAAACACCAGTTTAGGAACGCAGTTAAAGAAAAATACCACAACATCGACATGCTCTTGATTCAAACCCTACGGGAAAACGTTTTAAGGAAACAGTGAAAGAATAATAGTTCAAAAGGGACACTTCCTGGATGCTAACCCGATATCCAGACGGAACAACGGTTTAAGAACACGGGTATGTAACACCACAAAGAAACTAACACTGGCTGCAAAGGGTTTAAGAACAAAATAGGAGAATAACAAATGGACATTCCGTGGATTCTAACCCAACTTCAAGACGGAGCAACGGTTTAACACGGGGATGGAACACCACAAAGAAACGGACCCTGGCTGCAATCAATCTCAAACAATAGACAGAAACTGCAGTTTAAAAACACGGATACAGAATAATAATTCGAAACCTATCAGCAGACGAAATGAACGCTTAAGAACACTGTGATAGAAAAAAAAACACACACAAAAAAATTTCACACTACCTGCATTCGAACCCAACAAACAGAGGAAAACACCAGTTAAAGAACACACTTAAAGTATAATACTAGACTATGGACATTCCCCCCATTCAAACCCAAACTCCAGACGGAACAATGGTATAAGAAAACAGTTCAAGAATAATACTACAACATGGACACTTCCTGGATTCTAAATAATTATCTTGAATTACCGATGATTCTTCCGGGAGATTTTAATGTTAATTTTCGCTATCAAGAATCTCAGCCGTCAGTTGATTCTTTAAAAGAAAAAATTGATCTAACTATCAATACTTCTCGACTTCAATCAGCAACGGGTTTCGGTACAACGATAGATGCTGTATTTTCAAGAAAATTAGCAAATTTAGAGAGTAAAATTTACATTTCAGATTATAGTTACCACAAACCTATAATTTCTTACATAAAAAATTATGATGACATTCAAGTACCTATTTCCAATGAATAATATGAATATAACATTTATATAATCTGTGTAAAGTACATGAATAATAAATATAATTAAATTATAATATGATATTTATTCAGATTATAATATGATATTATATGATATTATTAAATTATAATATGATATTATATTTATTCATTTAAGTTAAAGTTTAATCATTTCAGTGATATGTGTCGTAAACGTCAAAGAAGTTTTACTTCAACCGCGCGTAAAGATTACACGCACACACTTTTTTATCTTAATCAGATTTATTTTATAGTATACACATGCCAGTTTTCCAAATGAATGTGACACTACAGTCGGCGCGACAAATGATGTAACGACACCATGCTATTCCAACTGTACTTTCATTTGCGGAAACCTTATATATTTGTGTGTGTAAAGCACCGTGGTAACGCAAGCTGGGAGCTTCTTGGTAGTAGTTAATGAATGTAGGGATCATATCCCAGTAAAGTGCTCTTATAAAATATTTATCCTGCATAAACTTTCTTCACAATCATTAAAATTTTCTATACAAAGCAGGCAATATATTCTCGATTTTCAAAAGGCTTTGAATGCTTGCAAAAATAAAGAAATAAATAAAGGCACATTTCTCACTCATTAAAGTAAAAAAAGAAAAAGAAAAGAAAAACGCAGAAAATTTTTAAATACAATTTCAGCAGCTCACTTAATATGCACTGAAATAAAAAAATATATAAGCAGAATAGTATGAATGAAATCATTTCCATTTTTTTGCATTGTATCCCCATCTAAAATTGGCTCAAGAGAGTATCAAAGCATAAACTGCATAAAATCAAGAATTTCATTTACTAGGTTTCCCGCAATAACTAAAGAGCAAAAAGGTAAACAAATATATAATCCGAAGTAACCGAAACTCGCAAATAAAACCCACATGAAATGAGATACTGTTGAATTCTTTCCCTTTCTATTCGAAGGAAAAGGCATCTAGCAAAGAATCATATAAGAAATATTGCTTTCATATATCATATATCAAGAAAAAAAAATTAAAATCCACCCAGTCAGATATATTGATTCGCAAGGTTTAAATTATTTATGTGAATTTTATTTCTTCGTGAGATTTTCCTTTTATTTTAGTAGATTGGTTATTCGATTCGATTTTTCAAAATAACTATGTCTGGAAGTAAACGAATTGATTTATATCCTTATAAAGATGGCTTTTAATGCAGGAAAAACAATGATCCACTGTTGCTGTGTTTTAGTTTGAGGCAGTTCAGACTAAGCGTAACTGCAAATTAAAGCACGTGTTAAAAGAGTAAGATTTATAAAGATTGATGTATTGGAACTCCTAAATCTTTTGTTCTTGATCACTCAAATTACTAATGGTAGTGATTCATTATTCTGTCTTGCATAAAACGTGGTGAAGAGTGCTTTTCATGTACATTTATCAGATTATTGATTTAGCTTTATTAGAGAAGGTCTAGTGAACAATTTATGAATTTTGCTTTTAATATAGGATTTCTTTCTTTTTGACTGTTTAATAGCTATGTGTCGACAAGATTCTTGTCATAGATAACAAACAATAAACTAGTGATGTCAGGCCAGATAGGTGGGATCACCAAAGGCGCATATCTTCGACTACCTTTAAGACTATCTTTTTTTGCAGAATTTTTTTTAGCATAATTATCTATCTTTATTCAGGAAACGAAAATTCGTTTTGCATATCAGCATTTTTTTTTTTTCAATTGTGCTTTCAAACCAATGTTTTATTTGCAGGAGAAAAAGCTTTGAAACATTACTTACACTCGATTAGAAATTCTGTAATGTGGTATTAAAGCCAATTTGTTAATTTTTTTTTACATTTTTACTTTAAATTACTTGCTATACGAATGTCTTTTCATGACCAGTAAAAATAATGCTACACTAATTGCATACGATTATCGGCTTAATCCGAAATCACGGGTACCAGACACAGAAGCGGAAACTTCATGTGTATCTACACCGGAGGAGTGGACAGATTAAACCTTAATTCAAAATTAAATCAGGAGAGTTAATATACCGCTCCTGAAAATATCAGATAGAGTTCGAGCAGTTTTAACAATGTAAGACACAATAAAATATATAATAAAAGTAACTATAAAGAGAGAAAATCACTGTGAAATCTACTGTCGAAAAAAAAAAACCCTGAAAGCTTTTGATATAAGAGTGCTTTAGTTAAGAAGTAAATAACTATGAGTTTACATGTTAGTAGCTCGTAAGATTAAAATTTAGAAACTAATTTCTTAAATTATCTGTATGAAAATGCTAAAAACCTTTTCCTGAAACGTGATCTTTTGAAATCAGAAATCGCCAAATAACAGCTTTTAAACTCTTAAGGTTGCATTTCTTTCTTTTTTTCCAATCTTAACATTTAACTTGATTTGCATAAGCGCCATTTAAGGAAGAAGCAAACTGTCATTTTTCATTAAAAACATTGACTAATAACCTCAAAAATAGGATCCGAGTCTTTTCACAGAGAAAAATAGAAAAGAACAACATCATCTCTACTTGGTAGTTCCCCTCCCCCCTGAAAGTCACCTTTCACACATTGCGACTCTGCTCTAAGTCACTTATTTTGAGCTCGGAAATCTCCACAAACTAATTTATTCAGAAATTATCTGGCGTAAAATCTCCAGAAAATGAATCGGTATCGTCTCGTTTTTCAAGTTTTTGAAGAAAAGAAAATATGGAGCATTCGCGTATACTGACGTTCCTTCAATAGGGCGTAATTGCGAACATTTTTCTTGAGCCATTCAAATCAGAATCTCGTTATGCTTCTGAAAGTTGGAGCATTTCGATTATTTATTTCGATTTTTTCTTTCCTAAAATTTTCCGTAGCTTTGTAATTGAAAAAAAAGTAAAAAATGCGGACTAAATTTAATTTTTAACGCCTGCCAATAGAGAACGAGATGCTCGTTGCCATTCAGATTTCGCAAATTTGGAGAGGCAATTACGAGAGTTAAGGAAATTATTTATTTAAAAGTGAAACGTAAAAAAAGAATTTACAGATTGGAGTTGCAGCTCTGTTGTTCAGAAAATACACGGGATAGTAATTTCAAGTGAGCTAGACCGAAACAATTTGTAACGATTAGTTGGTGAAACTGTTTTTCATATACCTATCTATTTCGGTTGCAAAAGCATGAAAGGTTTACTGAATTAAGCGGACAAATTCTGGTAATTTGGAGTCTTTTTAAGTTAAAGAACTTTTAAAATACGATAAATATTTAGTGATATGTAGCCGTATTGAGGCAAATCGAAATTTAAAATAAAACTTAGATTATTACTCTCAAAAAGTATTCGAGTGTAAATCAAATTTTCCATGTCTGTTTCATCTTTAAAATATTATTCTCCGTAAAACTGAATAATATTACATATAATAAAAACTTCGCATATTTCTTTCTGGTATTGTAATTTTTCAGAACCTAATTAGTTGTTGCCGAAACCAAAATAGGAAATTTGGCTATTATTCGAATACTTTTTTGAGTGGGTGTACATACAGCGTTGTTTACTTTCATTCGTACTCGATTTTGTTTATAGTCAATTTTATATTTTTATCGAATTTATCCTTAACTTATTTATGTTGTATTTATTGTTACATTTCTTTTAAAATTCCCTTCAAAATGCTTCATTTACATTTGAAAACAATGAACCTCTAATAGGCACAAATTTGAAACAATAGTACTTAAAATTTTTTCTATATCTTAATAATATATATATTTTGCCGAAACATATGATTCTAATCCAGATTATATCATACTCAAAAGAAATAAAAGTACTCGTCCTTAAAAAGATATCTGTGTGTTTCATCGTTTGAAACAGATTATTGGATTGTCAAGACAAGCAGCTTACACGCTGTCTGGGGAAATAAAAGCATCTTGATTTTTTAAGCAACTTTTGAATGTCGAAAAAATATTTTAAACTATCCATACCTTGAAGAAATTTTTTTAGTGGGGTTACTTTTCATTATTTAGAGGGATTACGGAATAAATTATTAATATTGAACTCCGTATTTAAACTAGTCACTATTGACCGAAAATGCTATTTCAATACCAGAAAACATGACAAGAAAACCAATCAATTTATAGGAATACTGAAAAGTTAGAATTTGCTTAACATAAACCTAAATAATATTAATTACTAGATTTTTGAGTAACATGAAATACTGTTTAGTTTAACAAATTGATATATTTAAGACGAATAAACTCAACAGTCGTTGAATACGATATTGTGAAAATTCGTTCATTTTTAAGATACAGCAATATAAAAAACTTAACAGTTCTGAAATATTTCAATTACCATTGCCATAACAGTAGAAAATGAAACAAGAAGATTTTTATTTATTTTGGCTTAAATAAAAATTCCAGACTTTTGTTATACAGCAAAAAAGATAAGTTTTCTGCAACAGTCACTTGCTCGAAAATTCTATTGCAAGGAAAGTAAAATGGGTAAGAGGCCAACCTTGATAAACCGTTGTATTTCCAAAACAAACTGTGTTTGAGAAAATGCAAACCAATCCAAGGGTTTTATTTACTTTTTGGAAAGTTTTCTATCCGATGAGAGCTTTCTGTAGAATGCATTATGTCGTTCTTCTGTTTTTATTGCTATCCCTACATTTTGAACAGTTTTGAAATTTTGAATTGAATTTAATGCAAATGATAGAGATTTAGATGTGAAGAATTAAAATACCGGGTAAATATAATATGAAACGGAAGGTATACTTTGCTGGAACATAGTACTTAGCTATTGAGACTAAATTAAAATATTCTTCCGAGTTACTTCATAGATATTTACAGTACGAATTTTAGAAACTTAAAATTTTTCTTATAACATACATGTTTAAAACATACCCATTTTATTACTTTATTTCTAATGTATCATTGGGTAATTACTAGAAAATTTACTTCAAACTATTTCAGACAAACTATTTAAATTTTCGTTGGGGTTCACCATTCTGAATGAAATGTTTTGTTTACAGACTCTATCTTTAACATTTAAAGTATCCATAATTTATATTTTAAATTAACATTTAATTGACCGATCTCAAGTGCATTTAGTTTTAAAATGTTAAGCTGTTCATTGCTTTAACAAATTCAAACATGCTCGCTTTGCGATCCAGTTCATTACAGTCCCACAGCTCATTTTATTTTACAATCAATATAATACAGAATAGGTATTTTATTTTAAATTTCTGCGAGCACGAAAATGAACCAACTGAATCGCAGAGGAAAATATCGTCTCACATCACGTTCTTCGCCACGCAGGGTGAAATGTTGCATTGAAATTCAAATCATTTCTGACGATTTCTAAAGCCGGGTAAAAGGTGCAACATTATGATTAATAGTGCAAAAGATAAAGTGGAACGGATTTTTCGGATATCGCATTTTTGGTCTGTTGCAACATTTATGATACAGTAGAATTCGAATTAATGCGTGTATATTGTGTTTAAGTATACATAATGTGAAGTTAACTTTCCTATGAGAGGTATATCGTGGATGTATATAAAGGGGAAGTTTAGGGGGTCCTGGCACCCCCCTAAGTCCACACAAGAGCGCTTATTTTGGCGCATAGCCACCTTTTGTATACATGCCCCAGAAGATTATATGGTAAAAAATTATAAATTTCACTGACAAATTAAATTAACAAATTAATTTTAAAAATTTTATATTAATTTAAAAAATGTAAATTAATTTTCTAAATTATATACTTTAATGAATAATACCAAAAATTTCCTGGGAAAAAGATTAAAAATTTGTAATGAAATTAATATCTTTTTACGAAATATTTATTGTAAAATCTATTGTCAATCAAATTTTATAGTAAGAATGCACCCCGCCCATTTGAAAGCTATAGCTACGCCCATAAGAGGAATGCATTTGATTTAGTTGCAATAAAAATTATTTTTACGAACTCTTTACTGGGTATAGTTTCATTAAAATATAAGTTTGTTTTTCTTACAAATTTATAATTATGGCCCGACAATTTCAATACCAGACTATCGAAGAATGTGTCCGCATGATGAACACACAGTATAAAATTATGGCTTAAGCAGTATTTTAGATGGTTTTTAGGAGTTTCTGAGCAGTTCCAATATTTTCAGCAGTTCCTGAAACTCTTCTTCTTTTTAATAAAGATCTGTACTCGTGAGTGAATATTCAGGAAGTTTCCTATAAGCTTTAAATGTCATATTTCGTGGGGTGAGTTGCATTTACTACAGCATAAAAAATTCCTTAAAAATACTTTTTTTTCGGATCAAATTAATTCCTGTTTTGAAAAAGGATACAAAATTGTGATACGTGTCTCACCAATTCTATTTTTTATTTCCCGCACAATTTATAAAACCTAAATTTTTTTTAAAGCAGAATTTACCCTTTATTTTTCAGATAGCAGACATTGTCAACTTATCAGAGATACTTATAACTTTTTTTTAGAATTGAAAAGCTTGTAAAAGTAATTCTTGCTTAAACGCCTTTTAAAATAGTTTTATATTATGTGCACTGAGTAGTCGAAAAATTTAAATATTGATAATTTTATTGCTGTAAAATGCAATGAAAACCAGTGTGTCTGATAAATTTGACGTCTAAATTTTATTTATTTTAAAGCCCCACCATGGACGAGTGAATAAAATACTGAACATGGTGCACGACTGAAGTGTGAAGGTCCCAGATTCGGGCTCACCGCGTGGCTGTCGAACTACTACTCTGGAATTTTGGGCGATTTTCTCCAGATATAACGTGAATACGCGTTAGAACTCGCGCTTAACTCTTCGTTAGAACTCATTAAAGTAGCCTCCGCCCAGACATCCCCCCCAGCCTCCCCGTAGGCAAATGTCTGTCCAGTAGACTTGTCACAATACAAATTAATTTATTTTGAAAACTTTAAAATAAAGTAATATTCCCATTTCAAGATTTATTCGCGAAACTGTATTTTAATTGCACATACGCTATAAATCGCATTGCTTTTTTTAATTTGTTTACCCGATGTCTCTTAAAATGTTCATTATATAAAGTCACGAAGCAGAAATATCAAAATGAGTTTCCCTCTGGCCAACAAACATGGATTCTAGAGTTATTTGTTTCCCGTTTCACGATGCCCCAAGCTGCCCGGTATTGGTTCAACTCTGGTCTCTTCATATTCTGATTCGCGGGACGACCATTTACGTAAGCCGAGTGACGTCGGATCTTTCATATTTATCGGAACGAACTTTTATTTCTTTTATATTACTAACAGAAAGAGTGTAGCGGGGCACTCAATTATGTAAAGACAGTTCCCATGATGCCCAGGAATTTATGTTGTCCAAGATGCCGCCAAACTATTGGAGAAGGCGGGCTTTAAGAGGGCGCCAGACAGTCTGACTTCATGTCTCTTCCAATCTCTGGATAATATCCCTTTACTTCGATGTGTATTATGGAACATTTCGGGGGAGTCGTAATTCGTCTCCGGGACTTGAAACAATTTTACGAGCTCTTGGTCTCCCGGAAGAGGAAGTAAAAAAGAGCATGGAATCACCTCCAACCTACACACTGGCGATTGATCAGGCGCAATAAAGTTTCCCGAGGAATTAACAAAGATCTCCGTCTAGACTTGGCAAAATACCAGCAGGTTAAACATCACCCAAGCGTATGTTTACAAGATGTTAAAGGACAATTAGAGGGAATTCAGCAGTATTAGGGTATATAGCAACAGATTCGGACTGCAGATATGGTTTTCTTTCGCTTTCTCGTTATGTAGTGCACAAAAATGCATCCAGATGTATGAAAAAGTTTACATATATGTTTCAGAAATGACGTACCAGTCTCTTTTTTACCATTATGAGCAGCATATTCTATAATTTGTGTAAATGCAATTTATACAAAGTATAGTAAATGTAATTTAAACAAATACACATAGTCTCTCCCCTATGAAATTTGCTCTTTTATAAGACCCAAATATTAAATTGAACCCCACCATGTGACCAAATGCATTCTCTAATTTAAATAATTCAGTTAAACGATATTATTATTATTTTGAAATACGCTTAATGTAATGCAGGTTTAAAGATGCTTAATTTTTTTCCTGTCTAATAAATAAATTAATTACCTTTATGTATATCTTAATATAACTTCATGCATGTATGCATGCATACTAATAAATTAAGAGTAGTTGAACAATAAATTATATGTATCAGAGTCAATCAATGCGAAAAAAAAAGGATAGCTGAATAGAGGTACTATTACACTTAAATATAATATTGCAGTTGGCATTTCACACATATTATATATACATGGCCAAATCTTTTTCCATTAGCTGAGTTAATGTCATTAGTTGATATTTAATCCACTACTAGCCAATAGAGATTCCATAAAAATAATTAAAAATATTGTAAAATAACACCATAAAAGTTACTCATCTATGAAAAGATCGTTTCGGGTAGCACGAAAAGATCCACCCTTCATCATTTGCAGAATGAAATTCAACAATTCACACGAGCATATAGGATAAAACTGAAAGTGACTTTCAACTTTTTTGAAATTGATGAAGGATGAACTTTTTTCTACCACCCAAAATGATAATTTTGTAGATAAGTACCTTTTATGGTGTAATTTTACAAAAAGTTTTAAATTTTTTACGTTTTAACTCCAGTTATTTCTTGTGAACAGGAGTCCTTGTTATTTTTGTTCATTTGGAGTTATTCCATAGTTTAGGGGATCAATTTTTGCTGCTCTATATAAGTATTGTAGTTTTTGAAACTAGCGTCATTTACCATGGCTTCTGAAATTCGTTTTTCATTCCCTATAATTGTTAAACTTTTGGAATTTACATTTTGATTTCTTATTAACGATTCGATAAGTTTTTATTTCACTTTTCTTTAGCTTTTAACTAGTGAGGTAATACCTACTTGCTGATAAATTAGCCTTTTCTTGCTACTTAAAAATGAAACGTCCTGTTTCGGTTGCTTTCCATTGAACATTGGGAAAGAAGGTTAGCTGCTGAATGTTCTGAGTAGTTATATTTTTAGCTTACAATGTTTTTCTGAAACAGTAACTTTTTTTTTCAAAAAGAAAAACTGTCTTGAATACCCATTGTATGTAATAAGTTAAAATGTTACAATTTATTTATTTATTTATAGTTACAATTTTGAGTGAGTTATTAAATGGGTATTGCTTGAATCTTGTCATATAATAAACTTTAAAGTTGTGAGAATTTTTTTTTAAATATCAGTTTTTAGGAAGTATTACAATTGGGTCTACCCCGCAAAAAAAGCGTTTCTTTAATTCGGGAATATATTTTTGCAAACAACTATTTTTAAATATATATATTTTTGCAAACAACTATTTTTAAATCGCAAGTTTATGGTATTAGAGAAGTTCTGCACAAGATTCGTTGAATAAGTGATGCGGTTTGTTCATTTTCATTCAATTGCGCACATTAAGGCTACTGAAGTGATTGCACGCAAGTGCTGCTTTACACATTCGCAAACTTAGGAGTAATTTCATAAACTAACATAGATTATGAAACACGCGTAAACATATTTCATCTGATTTGAACTTGAGCCGAAATTCATTTTCTAAGCAGACGAAATGTGTTGTGAAAGAAATTCATATTTTATAAAATAAGGAATCAAAACAACGAAATACATCAGAAATACAAATTTATTAACTCCACTTTTCACTGATTTCGCCTTAAAAGAACAATTTGATAAACTTTCACTTTTTCGTTCATTTTTTTCAACATAAAATATTCTCATTTATTTAATAAAGTAGTTTTTCCCCCCTAATTCTTTTCGTCGCGAGGCGAAAACTACATTATTGTATTTATACTTCTCTCGAAAAATGCAGAGAGCGATAGAACGTTAAAACATATTTGAAAAAAAAAAGAAAAAAAAAGAGAAGAGCTATGCTCTTTTTGAAGGACCGGAATTGTTATGCGTAAAAGCACCATCTTTTGACTGTGCAGTTCCTTTTACCAGCGATTTGATACAGAAAGCAAAAGTGTGGAAAACTAAAGTGAAAAAGAATGTTTTCTTAAAGTAATTAGAGATGTTTGTATTTAATAGGAAACAAATAAAAGTTCTACCGCGTGTGTGTTAACACAGCAAAATGGTAGTCTTTATCAATTAATGTATGAAGTTTTAGACTTAACTTTCAAAATCATTAATATATATTGGTGCAACAGTTTTTATGGAAAAAAACAAAGTTTAATCAAATGCTTAATGTACGCTCATTTTTAACAACATATGTTTTTAAAAACAATTAAAATTACTTTAGACTAAAACACATTTTATCAGCACTTACAATGCATACTTTAACTAATTTCTGTGCAAAGTGTAAGTTACATTTGTTAAAACAATTTAATAAATTCTGTGGAACGAATCGAAACTATCTACTTTGCATACTCTAGGAGTTAAAAATGTGCAGTGTACTATGATTTTACGTTGATACATGTGTGAAACTTCATAATAGACGTAAAAATAAGCGATCTAGTGATCTGTCTTAGAAATTCAAGTAAAATAATTACTTGAAATGAGCATATTCGGCAACTTTCAATTCGTCAATTCTTCTTAATTCTTCTGTCTCCATTAATACATTAACAGAAATTTTATTGGCTTTTCTAGTTTTTTAATATTGTTAACAATTAATTTAAATGAAAGAACAGGCAAATATAATTTACCTCAAATATAAGAAAAAGCCAGTTTACTTACAATTTTTGTAATGGTATTTTGTCTGAAAAACTTAATCTAGAGGTACCTATACATTAACAAAACATATTTAAAATAGCAAAATTTTAGTTTTCTTTTGTTTGTCTAAATTATGTAAAAATTTTGTAAAAATCTACAACACTGCAATTTATAGCATTTAAATTGACTATAAAACATAATTTTGGTTGGAAAATTTAATTATCACTTTTTAAGGTAGTGGTTTATTCATATCACCTCGTTCTTATTTTTTAAGGCGAATCGGACGGTAATATTTACTTGCACCATAATGCACATATTAAAGCTGAAAAAAAAATGCTGAAAATCTCATTTTGATGCATAACTCAGATTATTCAACAACTGTTTTGAAGCAAAACTCACAATCTCCGAATCCAACCGATCACTGAGGATTGCTAAGGATCATAAAATTGTTTTCTTCTCATATGTCGATGTTTTAAAAGAATACCCTAGGAACCTTTTCAATAAATATATTTTGCGTGTTAATTTTTGTTGTTTAATACCCTCCAAAAGAAAAAAAGAAAATTAATGTTTAGATATTTATTTTTTGTACTTTTTGTTTTACATTTATTTGGGTTTATAACAAACAATACCCATCAATGTTTGCTGCAAAACTTATATTTTTCATAGTTAAATTTAAATTCTAGCTTTATTAGAATTTTTACAGGTTAAGGATTATGTTCAAGTAGTTGTTATGGCAACACTTACAAAAACAAGTGTGTCAATATATCCTGGTTGTTAATAATAATCAACTTTTTGCTTTTTTTCTACGAACTTGGAAAGTGGGAGTGGGAGTTTTGCATCTACGCAATTCACCTATTAATTAAAACGTAAGCATACGTGTTACGATCTATTTTAAGAAATTTCAAAGGTTTCGGAAGCCAAGTATACGACTAACAGCAATAACAAAATGTATTTATCTCAGCCACTATGCCAGCAATATAGAAAAATGTAAATTTATTAGTACTTTTTCGTTGAACAGAAAATATAGATAAAAATACAAACAAAAGTTATCAGTTTATTAAAATATCAGAAACTACTTGTGATGAAATCTTTCGACAAACCCAGTTAATGGGTGTATTCAAATCTAAATTTTTATCAGACTTTTTTCTTCGGTGTCGAGACACATTGAAACTTGATTAAGTTAAATTCATGACGTCGACTGCTCTCCTTCCATATTTCTGTTTATTCTTCGACATTACCTTTATTTAACTTAGTTGCGTCAACTAAAAAACTACGAATATATGTTATACATCGCGAAAACAATTTCAATAATTCTAAATGCTCATCTAGACGCGTTAATATCATTCTCTTTATTTTTCAGTTCCCATTCTTTAGAATATTTTAAAGCGAATTGTCTGGAAATTTTAGGATTAGTTTTTTTTTTTTTTTTTTAAGAACTGACTCATTTGTGGAACGTAACATTCCCTCAATGAAATTTCATCGGGAAAAGAAGTTTTAATCGCGTCTTGACTAGCAAACAAGTCGATAATTACCTTCAAAAGATTTGGAACATTAATAGAAGTCTCTTTAAGCACACTAGTTTGAGAGAAGGCGATGATTCTCAAAAAGATAATAACTATCAAGTAATCAAATTTATGATTGAAAACAGTTCTAACGGATGAAATTCCAAAAGGAAATACAGTATTTGTAGATTTTAAAATTCAAATGCTGGGGGATTATTGCACGTATTTAATAATTGGCGGGTGTGTGTGGGGGGTGATGAGAATTTAATTGCGTCGTTTTACTATGGATATTTTATTTATTTTTGAGGAAATAAATAATATAAATATTGAGAGTACAATTTTTGATGAAACATAAAATTGAAAATTCTGTTTAAATGGTCGCAAACGAGTTTTGCCTGATGTATATTTCTTGTATTTTTACGGCAAGTTGGTCATATCAACGGCTAATGCTTGAGATCTGGACGTCATTGCTTGCGGGCAGGTGGTGTAATGGATATTTTAAATAAAAGCGTTTGTAAGTTTTCTGGTGGTGACACATTATTATTATCTTAACCTTGAGTGGTACTTACAACAGTTACTAAAAAGTAAAATATGTTTTAAAATTTAAATTATTTCCATAAGAAACATATTTTAAAGGATAGATCAAAATAGCCAGATTTTTTAAAAAAAATATTTGATCAGTAACACTCAATGCGCTACTGTAATGCATCGTATCAAAATTCTAAGCTCTCACACCTTTTACTGTAGAAGGTAATGGTGGACAGGCTCAGTTCATTTATTCCTGCTTTTTTCTTTCTTTTTTAAAGAAAGTCGCAGAAAGTTATGGCGCGATAAATTCTAAACTTCATTTGATAAATATGCGCTATCATTATTAATGTCAATCACAGGAAAATTACGTATTTAACTTATATGATGTAAAAGCTTTATTACAGTAAATATACTAGAGGATGACCCCGAATTGCAGGAAGATTTACTTTTTTTGTTTTACATTAATTTGCGAAAAGAAAATATTCAATAAATATTCAAAATAGTCTGTTTTGTCATCTTTATTTGTTTGTTTGTTTCAGATTAAATCTTAATGCCGTATACATTGACGTTATATGTTTATAAATGTTTTTACGAAGATAGTACTCCAGTAATTTCAAATTTCAATTTTTCCTATACAGGCCACCTTACACCGAATTTTCTCTAATTTTTAAGGTATGCTCCTCATAAAATGTACAGCTGCATATCATTAGAGAACTGTTTGTGACTTGTAGGGCTAAATTTAATAGTCTGAATGATAACCTTCCAATTAATTAAATTTGAAAACCTAGTATATTGATTTCTGGTTTTGAAAAGTACGTGTTAAATGTTTTGTAATATATTCACTACGATAAATTTCGAATTTTTAATCTTTTAACTGGCAATTTTCAATATAACACTTATTGTTTAGCTAAATATATACTTAAATGCAGAGTCAAAAAGGAAGCTAATATTTTTTGAATGAGGATCCATAAAATTATAATCCAGGTGCGCAAACTTTTGTGGCATTGAGCTCCAAGATTGAAAATTAAAATTTCTTGCACAAAAACTTGAATTGTGAAATATTACCGAATACTCGGAACTTGAACTTTCTCTTATAAAAGGTCTACTCTTTGCTAACAAAGCTCTTGCACAATAAATAAACCGAAATGTTTAACTACAAGTACTCCGCCGATTATATGGAAATGGAAAAATGGCTATTCTGCACTACACAGATTTTAATATATAAAATATCCCACTTTCAGTGCCTACAGACGTAAACTATTGTTTCTATAATATCTTTTCACGAACGCAAATAAAATTATTTTTTAGAAACTAAACATTAACAGTTTGAGAAAACATTCACTGTATGGCGTTATAATGAGAAGACATAATGAGAAAGTGAATCTTTTAAAATCCCTTGACTAACTTGAAAAGTGTACTTTACGATGCGCAGGTATTTCTGCTGGTTTTGTAATTTCTTTATGAAAGACTGAATTAATAAAATAAGAGTATTTCCCTCTCCGTTTCTGTGGCAAACCTTAATTAGACTCCCACCAAATGAAAACTGTCGACCATTTTTTTAAATGACCTTAATTAACTCCGCAAGTCGATCACATTAAGCTGAATTTTATTCTCCAAAATGATACTGTTTTGTTTGTTTAGTAGTTTGATGGCTTGATTGTGGAATCATTTTCGATCCCACGCCGAAGAAATGCTATCTAATAGAAAATTTTTAAATTGTACTCGGATATCATCAAAGCCCACACCGATCTTTGGTTCCTTAAATACTCGTGTTCTATATTCATAAATCGGATTTTTTGTAGCCATATTACTTTTAATAATACTTTCTGCTAAATTTAAATTAATAAATTTTAAATTGATAAAAAGTCACAACATTCCTTCTTAATTCAGTTTTAGAGCTTCATTTAATTAACAAAACATTAAGTTTAAATTGCTACGCGTTTGCTTTGAATTAAATTCACAACTATTTGCCAATAATTTTATTTTTAAATTCAAGTTTTTAGATAAAAATCATTTAACACTATTCAAAATGAAATGGTTCAAAAATATCCTCAAATTTGTTGTTATACGGTAATATTAATTACTTTTCTAGGGTAGACAGGAATATTTATGCGAAATTTCGGAACCAACTTTTAGACATAATTAGTTTTATATATTTGCAAACTTTTTAAAACATATTTAAAATGCATCAGTGTGGAAAAGAAATGTGTAAAACACACTTCCACGTTATGATCTCATTTTAGATTTAATAGTTACAGTTCATTTTCTATCAATAAAGCAGCGTTTCTCAACCTGTGGTGCGCGACCCCCAAGGGGGCAAGAAAAAACAAAGAGCAAGTAGCGATGCATGTTTTTAAAAAAATCATCTTATTTATTCTCATTTTTACTCAAAAATATATCTTTCGCTTAAAATGTTCATTTAAACTTTACTGATAACATTATTTTATAGAAAATTCGATTAAATGTTCATTGTTAAAGATTAAAAAACTGAATGTATGCTGAAAATGTGAGGGGGGAGGCACCGCCGTAAGTTAGCCTTTTTTTTGGGGGGGGGGAGCGACGTTGAAAAGGTTGAGAACCGCTGCAATAAAGAGTTAAAGAATTGTTAGCTGAAAATGTGAAATTTGAGGCCCTATAATTAATTAAAGAATATTATTGAATTAATAACTGAGTAGTTTTATTAAATTATATTACATGTAGATTTATAAATTATTGCAGTTCATTTTTGGCGTAATACCCAATAATTACAATTAATTCTAATACGCGATCACGTTAGTATTGCAGAGTTTTACTAACAATATATTGAATAAAAAAGTTTAAAATTAAACCGTTTTACTACGCCATTTCTTTGTCAATTGAAAATTGTATTTTCAAATGTGATTCTTAAAAAAATTATAACAGTCATTAAATATTCAAAACTAAAATTTTTCCAATCGTGTAATATATACGTACGCTGTTGCAGTTTGTAAATATAATTTAAAATATTGTCGATTAAATTTAAGTGAAGTCATCCTGCACTTCAAAATAAAAGAATCTTTCCGCCGTTTTAAAAAATCCCGGAAATTCTCTAATTATTAAATATAAAACCAGCATCACAGAGATACAAATATCTAAAATTCAAAATGGAAAAAAGTATAATTGTCTCATTTAAGTTTTAATGCCGAACCATTTGGCAAAGTGCTGAGTTAGGAAACTTAAATGCGTAGCAAATACCTCAACTACCGAGGGGAAAAAATTGACGTTGAATTTTTTTTTTTAATTACTAGTACGTTTCCCCAGAATATGGTTTTAATTATCGTCCCAGCTGTGCGTCTTGAAATCACATTAAGATCAGCGACGAATATCATAATTAAGCACACAGATTCCACTCTCCTTTTTTGAGATCGTGGAGTGGAAAATTAGAAATTCCAGTGTAATAGGATTTGAAGTAAAAGCTCTTTCACGAAGGACTTACAGAAATGTACCGGGGTGAGGAAATTCAAAAGAAATGCGACTAAAAAGTTCAATTTCTAATTTCAATTTAAGAAAAAAGTCTCCAAATGTCCGCTATAATCTTGATAATTTTAGAAGATTCCTTTGACTGCAGTGTTAATATTTTTTTAAATATCTTTTTTTTTAAGTAAAGCGATTCAGGACGGAAATGCCTTTGAATTCCAGCTCCAGAGTTAATATAAATCTGAGGGGCAGATCAGGTGAAGCCGATGTGGAACAATAACGGTGTAAACTACGGTCCGCGAGCAATTTCTGTTCATTTTAAATGAATCTCTGGCATGCGGCTGGCAAATGTAAGCATTAAAAAGTTCCTCTGCATAACACATAAATAAAGTTTTGTTTTTAAAAGCATTCAACTGAAAGTGCATTTTTTTAGAGTTAAAAAAGCACAACGTTGTTGTTAAACCAATATGTGCTAGGTGCAAAATGTTTATTTATTAATACCAATCTTCATTAGCAGTTATTATTTGACAATCTCCAAAGAGCTCATATAGCAGATAAGACGTAATTGCAATGCGTTAATTTATTGAATCCTTCAAAACTGCAGGGCACAAATTGTTTAACACAAAATTGTATATAATGACATCATAAATACCAAATTTTTTGTACGTGCGCCTAATTTTTGTACGTTTTTTAAACGAAAAATTGCTTTGTTTTACGGCACTGAGTAAAGCGATCAAAGTAATAGTATCAACCGAGAAAAGCATATCAAACAAAATTGATAGCTAGCAAATATTTTCACAGTTGGATGTACACAAGCTCACATATACTTTTGAGTGATTTATTTTTTGTTTCACCTGTTAACTGATGCATATAAGCACACTCAGCTTCTTTAACTGTATAGTTGTGATAATGATATAATAATTACACGTAATGTGACAAAAGACATTCCATCTATTTTAAAGACTTGTTCAGTACATAAACAACGCAACAAAGCTGTCACCTTGTTGATTGTTGCAAACAATTAATGAGAAACAAAAAAAAGAATCGCTTGCAGCCCTAAAATACCTGACAAACGATGTTTTTTTGCGCCAGATGTGGATTAAACACAATTGAATGTAAAATTGAAAAAAAAAAGTCAAAGCTCATTACCTATTAACAATGGCTGTTTGCATATATTTTTCTTTATTTTTTTCGTCAAGAAACATTGTTCGTTTTGTCTTTGTGATAAGAGTTCACTATGCAAAATTTTAGTGCTATAAAAAGAATGGTCATGTATTGATCCGTTGGATGATGAAAAAATATTTTATTTAAATGTCATTTAGAATAAGAGTTCATAGTGTGTAGATTGATTTAAAAAAGTCATTCATTTATTAAATGATTTTTTATTTGTAAAATTTTAAATTGTTCCAAAGATAGATAGCAACTTTAGTTCACAAGTTAAACTATTCGGTCTTTCTGTGAAACCGAAACAACAAATTAATTATATATGTTTCATATATGTATAAATAGGAACAACTATAAAATGTTTTTTTATATATTTTATAACAAAAAAATAATTAAAAAATAGAATTTTTCATCACTGGTACAATGTCCATATTATTAAAATTTCTTCTCCAGGTATACGCTATACATTGTGCATTGTTTAAAAAAACTGTTCTATAGTAGTTGATGCATTTTAAACATATTTATAGAAGTTCTAAGATATACTCGAAATAAGTTACTTGACATTTTTTATTGCATATAATTTGACTTTTTAAATTTTTAATTATAATAATTACTATTATTTTGAATTGTTCTCCTTTTAAATTTCTGTTGTTCACTTTAGCTACATTAGCCCCTACTTTGTTGCTTACTTGGTTAGCTACGCTTGATTATTAGTATTGATCTACTTTTCTTTTTTTATTGTTTTCATTATATTGCTTATTATTTCTAATTTTAACTATTTATTCATACTGCAATAACATTTTGTTACTCCCATTTCTATGAAATCTCGTATTGGCATCATCATTGGACTTTTCCACCATATATGGGTCGTTTCCACGATTTCCTCAATAACAGTGGTCGTGCCCTTGCGTTGAAGATCATGGCTCTTTTCGTCGTGGAACCTACAGAAATCTAGCTATTTTTGTTTGTTTTGTTGTAATTATATATATTGATGAAATCTGATAATAGAGCTAGTAATTTCAATTTCCATTCCATCTCAAAATCTTTGTTATACGATTATAGGCGTACGAGATCTCTCATGCTTTCTGGCAAGCAATACGGCCTGCGATCGCATTTTGTCCGTAAAGGTCTGGATTCTCCTTGCTGTATTTTTATTTTTATTTATTTATTTATTTATTTATTTTTGATATTTTATTTGCCCTATGGTTATTCTTTGGATATCCATATTAGGTAAGTTTAGCTTTTTTATATTATATTTAATTTTCATATATTTATATATATTTAAATTTCCAATTTTTTGATTTTATTAATTTTGAATTAAGTATTATAAGTGGCCTTCTTTTAAATAAATTTCTAAATAAATTATTATTATTTAAAATCCCACTATCTAAATGTTTCTCATTATCATTACCTAAATATATGCTTTATTCAAAAGTACAAAGCATATTTTAATTACTATGTTTTGTTTCAGCTTTTTCTATTGTTAAGTACATAAAAACTACTCTTAAAAAACGAATTACACTTTCTAATCTTAAAGAAATTTTGTCTTAAGAGGATTCCCTTTACGCCATTTAGAATTCATATTTTAATGTTTAATTAAATATTAATAAACTTTAATACTTTTAATTAAAATAAAGCACACAGCAGTTAATTAAGAAAGTATCACACTTGAATCATTTGCCAGTAGTTATAATTAGGGACATGATCACCATAAATATTTAAACTTTTTTTTTTAAATTAAGTAGCTTTTGCTAGATTCATTTTTGCGATGTATTTTTCCGTAAATGATATAGTTTACGTATATATTTATTTCCTTGAAAATCTTAAAATGTATCTTATAAATGCTATGTTAATATATGTGTACATATATATATATATGTATATATATATATATATATATATATATATATATATATATATATATATATATATATAAGAAAAATGATGACAATGAAATTGGGATTCTATTTATTGCTGCTCATAAAAAAAATAATGTATGCAATATTTTTCTATAAATTATTCCGTTGTTTGCACTCAAGTGAAAGAAAATATTATAGATACTGTATGCATAAAATTTGGTGCTGAGATTAGACGCAGGATCGTATTTTAAATCATAATACATGTGTTAATTGAATTGGTTTCGCGTTATGCTTTTATTTGAAACATCCAAAAGTGTTAAAGAATATAACCCAAAAACATTGCATGAGAAAAAATAATATTAATCATCATGTCATGTATTGGTTTATATCAATTTATTTGCTGAAATATATAGAATTTTGTACACTACTTACTAATCTATATTGTAAATATATCTATAGCTTCTTAAAAATATATTTTCATTAAATAAGAGAAAGGGATAAAGCTTAACAAAACAATTTTCACACACTTTGAATATTGCAGAAAATGGAAGCTTCCTACACCAGCAAACATATGCTTTATGAAAGTGTTTATGAATTAGTGCATCATGACTTAGTTCTCAAGCATATTTTTTATTGTAAGCATGAGAGAAAAGGGAAATGTTCATTTGGCCATTTACTTGTTACATCGATAATCTATCTATATCATATGTTCACGTGTACCCCAATAAACTGGCAAAATTAGCAAATTTGAAGTCTTCATTTATACATCGGCTATTTTTTAATGCGCCCGAGTTATCTCTTACGCAATCAACTGCAGAAGAGGCATAATTCTAGTGTTCATGCATTAAATCACTTTCAAAAATAAAGTAAAATGTTAAAGTACTTCCCGATAAAATAAATTTTGTTATGGGCTCTTGGCTTTATCCTTAAAAAGCGTTTTTGTGAGTGTGCTTACGTGATAAAAAAGAAAGAAAAATCTCGCCTTCTTCATTTTCAACAGCAAGATAATAAAATTTTAAAATTTTCTCCTCGATTATTTTTATCAGATTAAAGATCACATACCTTTCATAATAAGAGCTACTGAATTTCATATTAATCCCAATTTTATGATCTTTTACTTAGACCACTTTACTGTTTCTCAGTTGGAACATGTGTTTATTGCTAAGGTAGCTTTTATAGTGAATCTTAACTCGAAATCATGCATTTGAACAGAAAACTGCCGATGATATAAAAACAAAAAATGCGACAAGATATATTTTTTTCTGGTTATAAATAACAAAGGCAGCCTGAAAGTCTTAAGGAAATTTCAAGAAATGATTGCGTTTCGGTTTTTATTTTGAAAAGTAATTTTTCTCTCTGCTTAGTGTGCAAAAGATAAAAAGAATTCCAGACACAAATTATTTATTATTTTGGATTTACTAAGCTAAATATTGACATCTTAGAAATTTGCAATGTATCTTCAAAAGCCAAGACCACAAAACTTTAAGAGAACACCAGCTCTAAACGGATTTGAGAGACGTCGAAGCGATAGCAAAACATTTATTTCGAAGTTGTTTTTTGTCTTTTGTGAAAAGAAGTTTAACACAACAGGACTGTACATCTAGATCATAGGTTCCCAACGTGGGCGATAACGCCCCCTTGTGGGCGTTTGAGGCTTTCAGGGGGGCGGTAAAAGACCCAAAGAAAATTAGGGGCCGTTGAAATGGCACGGAGGGGCGTGGGAAGATTAACCAAATATAGTCTAAAAAAGACTTAAAAATTACCCTGATAATATTTTAATAAAAATAAATTTTAATATTTTTAATATAATTAAGTATGCGTTTTGATTGCTCTCTGAAATTGCCAATTTATTTAGAAAGCAATAGTTTATTATCTATTACTTCACATTATCAAAACCCCTCCTGCCTGTCCTTATAACAGGTAAGCTAAAACTTTTATTCCTCTTCTTCATGCTTTCTTACATTCATGCGAACAATGTACTATAAAAAGTAAAAATTAGAAGAAAAAAATTCTGCTCTCAGATGACTCTCTTAGCGTCTAGCAGAAAAACAAAAAAAGAAAAAAATAGAAAGAAAAAAAATATAGGGAAAAAATATTTAAACTTTACGTCAAAATTTCAAACTTGTAAAATGTTTTCATTTCTTGGTATTTTTTGCCTTCAGATATCATGTAGCATTTCTACTTTTCGGTAATATGTGTTCAATTTTCATCAGCAAGCACTCTTAATTACGAACACTCCGATAATAGTGTTACAATATTATATTTTAAAGCCAAACCACACACAGTACAGCGGCATCTGGCTTAAAGTGGTCAAAGGCATTCCCCGAATTTCTGTATTAATAAGAGATCAATTTAATTAAGTTTTTATAACAGTTTGAAAGTAATGCAGTTGCTAACAATACTAGTAACTATGAAAGTTCATGAAAAATGAATTTATAATTTAATCCTTCTATCTACTCTTTAACTGATAAAAAGTAATATTTTAATAACTTGAAATGTAATTAAATTGCTTGCATGTAAATGGAGAAAATGCTTTTCATGAAAGCCAGAATGATATCATACGTACTTCATTTCTTAAAACATATATTTTTTAATAAATGACTAACATTCTTAATACAGTTCAACTAGCATGAAAATTTCTACAAAGTAAAAGATGTACAACAGAAGCAAACTGAATATAACTTTACACCAACAGTACGTGAAAATTCCTCAGGTAAGTAAGACTGTTTTTTAAATTTTCTGCAAACAAATGAAGGGGTAGATGCAAAATCCGCTTCTCCGGTTAAAAAATTAGTTCTTAGTTCTAAGAAAAAGGCAAAATAGAAGACTTACTAACTAATATGATATATTGGAAAAAAAATTGTGATCTAAAGGGTTTTCCAATAGTTGTTATACAATTTTAAAAATTTAGAATGGCGACGGTGCGTATTCCTTTTTGACATTTCTTGTGTCATTTGTGTTTAGTATGCTTTGCCATTTAATCATGGAAAGATACACGCTTGAACAACGTTTCGAAATTATTAAATTGTTTCATCAAAATCAGTGTTCATATGTGAATATTGAGAGAACTTTGAGAAGAATTCATGGGCGACATAATTCAGTTCTTGTGATTTAACACATTGTGATTTCTTTCTTTGGGGATATGTTAAGCCACAAGTTTATGCTGATAATCCAATAACAATTGAGCCATTAAAAACCAATATTGAACGTGTTGTTCGTGAAATAACACCAAATTTATGTGAAAGATTGATGGAAAATTGAGTTGACAGAATGCGGTATGTACAGAGAAATCGTGGTGCTCACATGAGCGATATTATTTTCATACTTAATGGCATAATGTAAGCTTTAAAAAAATGTGTCTCACTAAATAATTTATGTGTCTTTTTGTAATTTTTAAATTGTATCACTCTGAATGGAAAACCCTTTATTTGTTGCCATAACAACTACCTGCACATAATCCTAAACCTGTAATAATTCTGGCAAAGCTTTGAATTTAAATTTGGAAAACATAAGTTTTCCAAAAGTGAAGACCATAAGTTTTGCATTTACAACCTTCAAATATGAAAACTAATAATTCATTCTTCAGCCTGTTCAATAAATAGAAATTGAAAATGACATTAACACGGTGATTATTACAATGAATGAATTAACTAATGCAAATTAAATTCTTTATTTTACATTCTTAACTGAAAAATTCAGAACGAAGATACTCATGTTAAAATAATTTTTTAGTCCAACAGTTTACACATTTAAATTCATCATATCGAAAGGATTCATTGCTTGTTCGTTTTTGTTATTTGGCTACACCAGAAGCAGCTGCCGACGGAGGGGAGGGGGGGGAGTGCTTGGGAAGAGTATTCTTGCTTGCGCTTATTCACGTTTCATCTGGAGGAAACCCACAAAAATTACTGATTGTTAAATCGAGCGCTGCCCGCTAAGCCCGAATGTGTCTTATCCACTCGGCCATGGTGGAGTGCATTGTTTATTATTCATTTGATGACCAATGATTTAACTAAGAGAATACCGTACTGTTAATCTTTTAGATTTTGAAAGCAAAACATGCCTTTAACCATTACTTTAATAGAATGATTAACGAAAGATACACGTTTTAGAATTAAGAAAGCATTCTAGATCTACTAAACTCAGACCCAAAATTAAAGGTTGTATATTGTCAATATATGGGCATAAGCAGCTTTTTTAAAATTTTGTCATGTTTAAACTGCTGAAAAACATCTTTGGTAGGAAGGTCTTACATCACTAACTTCATAAATGATCCTGGAACAAGTATACGCACGTTCAGGTTAATGCAATGTTTTTAAGTAATTTTGTGTGATATACTTTTCTGGTGAAACATGTGAATAATTAATATTGAAACATCCTGTTTTGAAATATAAAATAACAAAATTATTTGAAATAGTGTATAGAAATTTAATATTTTAATATTAAAAAGTACGTCTAATACATTGTAAAAATAATATTTTAATTTGCCAATATTTGTATAAAAAGTCGACATAGCCCCGTAAAATATTTTTAGTTAAGAATATTCCCGTTTAAGCCTAATTACTATTTTTTTTAAATCCTGAAATTAAATCAGCATTTGTGACCAGTAATATCCCGACGAAATAATTGCGTATTAAGAAATCACTGGTGTGAAAAACTTCAAATTCTTAATCAATGTAACCAATTATAAAGTTCATTTTTGTTGAAAATGAAATGTAACGAGAAATGCGATTTTTTCCCTACGTAAAGAGATAAACCCCCTGTCACTAACTGGATCCAAGCCAGGCTTCTATAATCACAGAAGAGCGTTAATGTAAAAGACCAATTTATTTTACTTTAAAATCGCTCATAATATTTCGCAAGGGTGTGGATAGCATGTTTCATAGTGACATGCCAACATGTGACTTAGCAGGTTGCGGATAGCGATGAAAGTTCTTGATTTATTTTTGTTTTTTGATGCAAATAATACAAAAAAAGTTCAAAATTATTTAAAATTCTGAATTTGTCTTTTTTTTCACTAGTTTTACATAGATTTTGGTGGTACGATTCACAAATTGACCTAAAAAACACTCAATGCCATCAAATATTGGTTTTGTTGAGAGCAAGAGTTCAAAGCAACAGCATTTTTTTATGAAATAAAACAAGAACCAGGTTTTTAGAGCAAATAGTTTATACTAAATGAAGGAAAAACTAGATATTTTCCTCAAAAATCGTAATTTTCAAGCATTCAACCTCGATGCGCCACGGGTTAATATTATGCAACTGAGCTAAAACCTTACCAATCTCATTTTCTAGTCAACTGCCAACTTTTAGGGGGGGTGCCCCAAAAAATAACATTAAAAAAAATCCCCCCCCCATATAACTTGTGACAACCCTACCGTTTCATTTAAATCTTGTAATCACATTTTAACAAATAATGATTTTTTAAAAATATAGTTTGAGAGATGTTTAGCTTAATAGAAAAAATGATATATCTCACTTTCAGTTACTGATGTTCTTAAAATATAACAAATAATGCGTGAAAATAAAATTAGGTAGTAATATGAGAAAAAGTCTGAAGAAAATATTTTAAAAGAATCGCGGAATAGGCTTAAGTATTTGCAAGCGTCAGTTCTTTATAAATAATTTTCAAGGCTTTTTAAAGTAAAACATTTAAATATTATACCATTAATAACACAAACGTTACTTCTGTCAGAGTATTCAAGGATTATGAGGCAAATTTCTTAATTATCTCTCTCTCTATCTATCTACCTATTTATCACATTTATAAATTACTGATAAAGAAATTATTTATTTGTAATTTTATGTAGTTAATGCTTTTTCTCACATTTTGAAAGCAAACAACTGAAAAAATGTTTCAAAAATTAAATTAGTTGCTAGTAATGAAAGCTGAAGTATACATTCAAAAATAATGTATAAAAAATGAAAAAAATATAATGATGGGTTCAACGGTTAAGCTTTATCAGTGCATCAAAGAACTTCCCTCTCTGTTCCTTAATTCATTGATTTAAATTGTTTCTTGGTTTGTATTTTAGATTGTGTGTAGCAAGCTCAGGTATATTCTTTAAGTAGACTTTATTACTGTTTTTAAATTTACTAAAGACAATAAATAGCGGACCTGCCAATATTAAAGAACATAATCATTGAAAAGTGGTGATATAATCAACCACTTTTTGTAAACATTAGTTTTTAAAATATAGTTTCTTATTATGGTAAGTGCTTCTCTCCATTGATTGAGAGATTTTGCTATATTCTATGTAGAAAATTACTGCTTATAAAAAGTGGTTAATTATATTTCGTAAAAGTTGGCAGCTATGTAATAAAAGTTCGTCGAGTCAACTTTTTCAGAATGTTTTTCTTTTCTAGTAAACATAATGGGATTTACGCTATCATATTAAGTAAAAAATATACCACAACATTTAGCCTAAACAAAGTATTTAATTTTTTGAGATAATATATGAGTGAGTTTTAACTAAGATAGTCTGATTTTTTTTTTTCAATTACTTAACCTTTATTTGATAAATGAGCACACAGTTAATTTTCTGTTGGCTTCCATTTAGCCAAAAAAAAAAAAAAAAAAAAATCTAACTTGAAAGTTGACTTGGTTTAACAGTAACATTTTTAGCTTACAGAACAAATATGTTGGAATATAAAAATTCACTGTTTAATTTCTTTAATTTTTAGTAAGGAACTCAGAATATTTTTGGAGAAGTTTAAATTATTCAACAATGCTCGTACTTTTTAACAGTTTCAGAGTCTTCAAAAAGTACTTCTATAGTTATTTTTTAACTTTATCCAGCTACATTCTAGCAAAAAGTCGATAATGACGGCGGTTTAAGAATTTCTAAGCATGTTAATAACGATGTCTTCTTTTTTTTTTATCTTTTGCTTCGAACATTCACTTTACTTTCTCGGCGCGTGACTTTTCAAATGTATCAATTTCTCCTTTTCTGTTTTCTTGTTCCCTTTCTAAAGATCTACGAGGCTGACATTTAAATTTTAACAAATTATTGCACATTTCTTTACCGTATAACTATTGCATATTATGCTAAATTCCCCACTGGCATTATCTTCTTAATGGAACAACACCCTAAAGCAAAGGCACGTTTCTGCAGGACAAAGAAAATGTTTAAAGGCCTCTCTACCCCTTGCTACCATTAATTACACGTTACTTAGTGCGAATGGTGAGTAAAAGGGAGGCTAAATAAATGTGCCCCCTGATGTTCATTCAGATCGTAGCTTGCTTGTAGGAGTCATTCTTCCCCAGGAAAGTTAGAGGGAAAAAATCCCTCTCTGCATTATTGTAAGGAAGTCTGCCAGCAAGGGAAGAGAAGTGCAGAGGCAATTATGTAAATCAAGAAGAAGCAATACCCCCAGGACAAAGCGCGGTGGGTTTATCTTCAGCTGCTTACAAATAAAAGTGAGTTTCCTAGATAGTAGCCTGACCCCAGTGTGATATGTAAAACATTTGGTGAGTACCCCTTTAACGTGATCTCGCGTAGTTCCGCAACTGAATAAAAGAGGGCAGCAGTGCGCTAGAAAGTTGTGAAATTTCGCATAATAAAGGAATTTCCCTACGCCAGTTTCCACACCGCGGGGCAAACTCAGTTCGAATTCTTTATATTAGATGAAGGGTGATTATGGAAATTGTGGCTTCCTGTGTGTGAAGTACATCGCAAACTAAACTTCACATTTAATTAAACATCTTAATCAAATAACAAGTGTTTATTTCTCCATGCATAGCTGTTTAATGTAATAATTCCCCTGAGATAAAAATGGGGACTCACTCACTAAGATTCACTCATTTAAATAGAAGGCATTCTTTTAATATCTACAGTTGTGAACAAAGAATTTAATTAAGGATGAATCTGCAAATCCCTTCGGACAGCTACGAGACACTTGGAAAAATTCTATTATATCAAGAAATCGAAAGTTGTTTGGGAAATAGATGGGGATGCGGGTAAAATTGAATTTTAAGCATGCAGCTAAATTCCTCAGACAATATATCTGATTGAAAAAAAAATAAGGAAAGATATTTGAATAAAGTCAGAGATGCTAACCTTTGTCTTTAGCTACATGGATTTGGTAATTTAAAATGATTAAAAGTAAATTAAAACCTGTTGTTGTTGTTCTAATTATTAGATGATGTCATTCAAACAAATGGAGGTAATTGGAATGAATTATCTTAAATACACTAATATACTACATAAAATAGAAAGATAATTAATTTATTTTTCTTCTATTAAAAGAAAAGTTAAGAAAAAAGGCTTAGAAAGTTAAGGGAAAATATTGAAATATTCAGAGAAAGCTGCCTATTCTATCATACCGGCAGTGTATTTTACAGCAACATAAAAAGAAACATAAAGTAGTTTTTGTAGGTTTAACTAATGTTTACGGCTCAAAGTTAAATTGCAGTTGTTCATAAAGTTTGTTTCTTAATATCTGAAAGAAAGCCAACCTAGACGACCTTCCAATACTCATTTCATATTGAGAAAAATTAAAATTTTAACAGTTCTTTAAACGATTCTTCTAGACAATATATATTTATGAAACTTTTTTGGCATTTTTTAATAAATTTAATGCATAATAAAAAATAACCAGAATAATTGAATTCAGTCGTTCTGCAAATACAAGATTTTTTTTTTCTTTTCGCAGTCTGAGCTTTTAGAAAACCTGTACCGCCGATTATTATTTTTTTAAAACACTCTCCTTTTCAAGGAGACTTCCAAAGTACCAGAAGTAGTTTATGGAATTTAGCATTTAATTTGTGTTTAAAAAATCTAGAGTGGAAAGAAAGTCTGCAGCTGTAAAAAAAAAAATGAATTCAATAGTTAATAAGGTACTGCAATAAATCTAAGATTCTATAAAACGAATTATCTAGCATTATAAAATATTATGGAAGGCATATAAGTTTTTGCATTTTATAGAATTGTTTTTCCGCTGAATCAGCCTCAGTGTGATAAAGCTGTCTGAGATTTTACTTTATCTAAAAAGTAAGAACCTAATTTACATTTTATTAAATTAAAATACTATTTATACACTTACAACTCACATCTCTGAAATACTCTTGAAATAATTTTAAAATTAGTAAGCCGTCTATGGTGTTTTATGTTAATGTTGTTAATATTCCTGAATTAAGTAATGTGTAAATAAACTGTTAGTTGTTATTTAACATACCTGAAGTGATGAAAAATTGAGTCAATGCATAAATAACGTTTTGAAGTCTTACCTGCAAAAAAGAAAACCATTTAAATAAAACAGCATACTTAATATTAAATGTAATTACAAAGAGACATAAATTATAGTATTAGATAATTTAGCATAGAAATGGTCTTTAAATTTGATTTACGAATTCGGTGTTGAATTTGTTTAAGGTTTTATGGAGCAGTAGTGTTAAATATTGTAACATAGAAGAAATACATAAAGTCTCGCCGGCTAAGTTCTGTTTCCACCTGCTAACCTGTTACGAAAGTAAAATTAACTTATAAAGTGGAGAAAAATGTGCAATGACAAATATGAAGCTATAAAGAATAAATCTAATTCAGTCTAGAGCTTGAAAAGTTAAGATTTATGCGAACTGAACGAAATTATTCGTGAATGCGTCTTATAGCTAAAAAATTCTTCTTGCTAAATAAATATTTTCCAATAGCTTTTAGTTATTAAATGTAAATAAGGATAGTTTGAATTACTTATTGAAATTTAAACGGATATATTAAGTTTAAATTGTTTACGTCTTTAAAATTATTTCTTTCACTGCTGCTCGCTTTTAAAAATTTAGAAAACAGAAAGGACAGTAATTTCAAAGGTAGACTTTTTTACTTCGTATACTTTAAGATACTAGATTTCAGCTAATGGTTAGCAAATTGTGAATATAGTATATACAGTCGAACCCAATTAATAGAATAGCCAATTTTCCGCGAAAATTTATTCTAATGAGAGGGATATTTCACTTTCCGAAATAACATTGACTAATTATTACTGTTTGGTATATTGAATATTTATTACAATAAGTGGGATATTTAATCAATATTTCACTAAGCTGGTTCGACTGTATAGCTCGAGAAATTATTATTTTAAAGCTTACAAAAGGTGTATTTTATTGTCTTTAAAAAAAGAAACATTTGCACTAACATTCTTTAACTTTAAAATAAAACAAATAAAACCCGTCATCTAGGAGAGAGAAATAGTTCAATCAACTATTTGTATTACAACTTTTAATTTTGTGTAAAATATTTAGCACTGCTTAAGAATTTCACGTTTAGTTTTCTAATAAAGAAAGAAATTCTCTTTGAAAAAACAGTTTCGAACTTTCAAATAATGAATCCGCTGAAATATTCAGGTTCTTTTTTTTTACATTTTTAGCACCAAGTACAAATTAATCTAAGAAATGCAACAATTACCGATGTATCCATGGGGACAGGAAGCTTAGTTTCATTGATTTAAAGTGAAGTATCGTTCTTTTCTAATTAAATACACGATTTTCCGTGGAATTTTATGCTTCTTTCTCTAAAAGTAATGCAGATGTTTCTTTCAAGAGGAAAGGAAAAAGAATAGTTTTCTAAACTTGAGTTTTGCCACTTTTATCCCATTTCAATCGACGTCAAATTAAAAAAATATAGCAAAAAAATGCTAGAAAATAGATGTTGGATAAAATGAATTTTTAAAATGTAATATTTAAAGTAAAATAGCAACAAATCCTCAAACCTTTATAAAAATAAGTTATGTAATTAACCTTAAAAAATAATATTTTTTGTTTGAGCTTATCTAGATAAATATATAAAGAAAAGTAAGTAAAGTTCATATTGACTTTTGAATTATGTATAACTCCCTTAAGAGCTTAGGTAATCTTAATTAAAATTGAACAAAATGACATTTTAATTAAATATAGCAATTCTGCATCAAACTTTCCAAGAAAACCACATTGTTTACTTTTTAAGCGCAAGAAGCTTTTTAGCTTTAAGGAGGAAAAAAACTGTACCTTTAAAATAAAAACATTTGAAAGCATAAAGGAAATATTTTCAGTAATACCGGAATATATTTAGAAATAAAATTTTAAATATTATACTGTAAAACTGAAACAGAAAGAGTTAATCTTTATAATTGTTACAATGTGGTAATATGTAACAATGTTATGTATGTATGTATGGCATTGTTAACAATGTATAGTATATAAATGAATATTATATTAAAACATTATCGTCTGAAGACTTATTTTGAATTTTGCGCAATAAAGTTATTAATATATTGTTTACACATGCATAAAAAGTTCCATTACTTTGCAAAATTCAACCATCTCATTATATTGAAACAATGTTATTCCAAATACACATTGAAGGATTTCGACAATTTGCGTTTCCTTTATAAAATGTAATGATGGTTCACAATAGAGGTAGAATTATGTTCAGTATCATTAAATATTAATTTAGCGTGATTTTCCGGTTAAATTTTTGTTTTATTTTTTACAATTAAATATTTGAATAAAGTGATGCTTGAACAATAAGCAAACACTTGAATTTGTCCATAAGAAATCACTTTATTGCATGGAAAAATGATTTTGTCATACTTTTGAAATAATCTGTATTCTCATGTTAATTATTATTCTTTTTCCAAAGCCATTATTGAGTTATCATCTGCATGAGAACTAGCACACTTATTATTGTATAGATTTCATATTATAAAAAATATATGCATTATAGAATAGGGGGTCAAATTTAATTTTCTTTCCTCGATATGAGGGGTCAAGGATGACCATTTTTACCTGGAATATTCAGTTAAAAGTCTATGCTGAAATTAAACAAATTTAAACTTTTTATTTGTCTCTATGGCCGGATCCGTTGGCAGCAGATGTTGGTCGTTTCATTATGGGGCGACTATTAGGCAGACCAACGTTGCCCCCTATAAGTGGTCTCCCTAATTTTGAACCAATTCCGGATGAGAGACCTAGCACCTGAAATCGCCACACCCAGACGTATAGTTTGAACGTGCAGGACATTGGAGCTACAAACAGATTTTACGTGTACCAGCTCCCATTAGCGTACACAGTCCAGCCGAGAGAGGAGTTCACCTTTTCAAGCACTGGCCAAGCTGGTGCTGCTTCACTTTACGTGTTCTTACGGGAACGAAGATTAGCGACTAGGTCACAGCGGGACAGCACATTTAAACTAAGAATGTGGATTTTATCTTGCATCAATAAAATTAATTATGCAATGAATCTTCAACCAAAATAAATCATTGCTGTCTATCTACTACATACTCTAACAATCAACTTTTTACCACATCATCCCAGAAAATTTTTAATCTGCGAGTTTGAATTTCTTTTTCGACAACTGCGTATATACTACACAATATGCAGAATCCAAATCTAATAAGTAAGATTAATATACTTTTGTGAGAGTAAAATAACTGTAGTGTGGCAATCCAAGCGGAACATTTTACTGCGCTATGGTGGAGTAGTTTTTCATTTGTATTTTCACAGTGCTCTCGT
Organism: Cheiracanthium punctorium; assembly: GCA_038373885.1. Classification (NCBI taxonomy): domain Eukaryota; kingdom Metazoa; phylum Arthropoda; class Arachnida; order Araneae; family Cheiracanthiidae; genus Cheiracanthium; species Cheiracanthium punctorium. The sequence goes on from JAWZYV010005452.1 coordinate 781,895, forward strand.
TATATTTTAAAGTTCCACGCTGTTGTTTTACGTAATGTTGAAAGAATTACCATATACTGAAGAATGATGATTTGCTGTTCAGTATACGCTAATTTTGAAAGTATTACCGTATATTGAACGATGTGGTGTTGCTATCACAACATTTGTCTGAAGTTAAAAATTTTAAAACAAACTGCAGACTTTTTGAGGAGAAATGTGTGAAGTTGCGGGTTATTAACGGCCAGTTGGACTAAAACTACATTCACTGTGAAGATATTTTTGCCGGTATAAGATTTTTAAGGAACTGTATATTGCGACGTAAAGTGTATTTATGGTATACTACATGTAACAAAAGAAGATAGCCTTTTTTCTAAATGCTTCACTACTCAAGATATAAATTAATAGAATCAAGGACCGTGGAAATTGCTGAAACAGAAACTCAATAGACATAAATTATGCAAATTCTAAATAGTATATATCTTAAAGCAAAAACGCTAGGGAGAATCAAAATATATATAAGCATTTGCCTGGCAACGTACGAAGATGCTGTGCTTTAATAGTGCTTCACATATGAAAAGGGAACAGTTTTAAGCTTTCCAAATGCTAAACACAGTCTATCCTTAACACCTAAGGTTGTTACAAACTACTTAAGAATTTTTAAGCCAAGTTTTAAAATACTAAAACACATCTTCCATAATAGTATTATTCATGAAGAACAGCTTTTATGGTACAAAGCTTTTAAGATAACATCTGAAGAAGGACATTCATAATATATTTTATGCAATTTTGTAAGGTATGGATGTTAAGGGAGAAAACTATTTTTATCTGTACATGATTTAAAGGACCTGTTATTGCTTAAAACATTCTTATTTACAAAAAAATAGTCAAATAAATGTAACCAGAAGTTGCAAATTACGCAACAGAAAGCGGGAAAATCCTAAATAAAGGTAACAATGTGAAATAAATATTTAATAAAACATCATTAACCTTACAAAAATCAAAAACATTTTTCATATTATTAAACGTACAGAAGTACACAAATCCAGGGTATATCTCTGTAAAGTTATCAAATAAAGCTTATGGATTGAAGATCTATAGTAAAACTAATCTATATAGAGCATGCATTGTAAAGTCAAGAAACGTCTTATAGTAGCTTGAAATACGATAACCTTGTAAAAAACTCCTAAGAAATTACCAAGCAATGCTTTCAGATGCAAAGCGTGCCATATATTAAACATAAATGAATCATTCATAGTCCTCTGTCGTATAATCCACTGGATGGCATACAGCAAACAATTCCGCAGTGCAGTGCAATTCATTTTATGTCTTCACATAAATCGTCAGAATATTGCAATATATTTTCATGTATGCTGCAAAATTTAAATAATAAAGATGGGTCACTTCGGAGAGTTGTTTTTAGCATTTTCATATAAGATAACAAAAAGGCGGGAGCTCCACCCAATCCAGCGCATATATATTCTAGTTTCGAGGCTTTAACGAATTATCATTTTGATTTCCTTTCTTGTGGATGATGACACCCAAAGGGAATTCGATCCTAAGGTATTGTCCGAAAATTGAATGAAATGTCCGTCTTCGAGCGGAACCCGCCCTGTCGGATAGAGAGCAAATGACCAAGATAGGCTCTCAGAGCCTTGAGTTGCGTGAGCCGCCAATGAACTCATGAAGTCTTTTGAGCGATGCTTTTCCTTTATACACGGCTCGATGGCAGCAAAGGCTAATAATCTTTCAAGAAATGTAGAGATACTATTGGCATTGCAATTTTTATCTTAGAGGGTGGACAATATGATAGAGAAATTATTTCATGAAAAAAAAATGCATTTTGATAAGCAGCTTACTAACAATCAAAACCTCAACTTACTCGGTTTTGAAAGAGTGTTTAGTGAGAATATGAAAATTATAAGGCTATGCTAAAGAATTAATTTTTTTTTCTTTTTATATACACTTACACACATAAAATTGTCAGCATCTGAATTAGCTGCTACTCTCTTCAACCCATTAAAATGAAATATGTATAATTTATTATTCAACCCGTAATAAGTAATTTGAAGGCATGCTCTAGCGACTGCAATTTATAATAACAACACAAATCGAAAGGTTATGGACAAAGTAGATATTTTCGGAAATTACTTTTGTAAATTTTGATTATCAGCTTTAATTTTCTCTTTTCATGGCAAAATAACAAGTTCTTGTTCATTGAAAAACCAAAATGTCATTGGAACGGTACATGTGGTAGGGAAATAAGTTACATAACGCCCATGAAAATAATAGCATTAAAAATAGTAATAATAACAACAACGAGAGAGAGCAGAGTGGAAAAAAACCGTCACTGGGATTATAAGTTTTCTATATAAACCATTGAATGCAGTAAATGCTAACATGCAAATGTATTGTTTAAAAATTTCAGTTATTGAGTTTCTGGTATTTTTCTTCAAACAATAAGCTTGTCAGACAGTATAACTACACAGTGTCAGACAATGTTACTATACCGAGTCAACCATTAATTCTGTAAAATTACTTCCATTGCTCATTGATAATTACTTCACAGGAAACAAAAAATATAAAGCAAATTTCTAGATAAAACAAATAAGACTAAACATTCTAAAAAATAGGACATTTTAGGTTTTTTAATTGGGGGAAAATAATTTTTAATCCTTTGATTTTTTTTTTCAATTAAACTGGATGACGTTACAAAAGATCATGATAAACAATAATATAAAAGACAGATTACTTAAAAGAGATTCCGGTGGCATATTTTAAACGCTACAGCTAATAAAGAAATGATACAGAACGGAATTTAATGCAGAAATTTTCTTCTCTTATTTTCAAAAGAAGGAAGCAGAGAAAGGATTCTAGCACTGTGAAAAGTTTCTATTACTATACATACATTTGAAGACTATTTACATTTTTATGGGAAGAGCATCATTCTAAAAATTTACTGCATAAAAAAAGTAAGTCAAAATTCATACAGTATCACTGACTGTCTTGTGGTGATAGATCACACCCCTAGACATCTTCATATCCCCAGACTGCTGATTAAAAATGCATTGCACTCTAGTTTCTAACTGAGCTAGAGGAAGACGTTGTGTGAATAAAGAAGACCGTGACAGTTATACGAAAAACTGTTTTAGATTTATTCTTATCTTTTTCACGAAACGAATGCATCATACCATGAAGTGAATTCCGAAACAAGCTTTCGTCATTACCACATTTTCCGATTTTAAGCATTCCAAAAATGCTATGCTGAATTCAATTCAATCAATAAGGGAGCTAGCTCCTTGGGAAAAGGAGGAGGAGGAGAATTGGTAAAGAAAAAAAAAATTAGTATTCCTCACAACGCGCTGAGGAGGGGAATAGAAAAACTTTTTGTCGGACCGTCAGTTGCCTGAAGCTGTAGAATTTATCTATGATTTTCTCTAAGCCTTGAAATGAAAAAGATGTTTTCAATTCACAAGAAAGAAACAAAAGGAGAAATTATGATTCTTTTTTTCACTTTTCAATCAAACGGAAAAAGAAGTTTTCAGAATGAGAAAAAAAAATTGGTGGTAGAGAATAAAGGTTTTGCAGTACAAGATTGCCAGTCGTTCACACATGACTAAACAATGAGGAGCCGGTTACTGAGTGAGTGGAAATAATAAAACGCAATCGATCTGTTAAAGTTTGGGTTACGAAGAGCATACATTTCCATTCAATTAAAATATAACTGTTCCAAAGAACTGAAATAAAAACAGACCCCCTTTTTAAGTCAGTTGAAGTAATTTGAAAAAAAAAAATGTTAGGCATGAATGTGTAGATTGATTTTTAAAATAGCGTCCGTTTTTGTTGCAGCATCTGTGTATGTATGTGTGTTATGTTACGGTTAAAAAATAATTATTCCTAATTTAAATCAACTTCGTATTTTTTAAACGCAACGCTTATATCAATAACAATTTATTATCTTTTAGGTACAGTTGCAACAATTTTTTTCAATTTAAATATCAATTAATTGTTACAATGTTGAGGTTAATGAAATTTTTGAGTTAAAATGACCTCTAATCCAAATAAAATCTACAAATAATTAAATTCAACTCCCATACTTAATGCTACGTGGTTTTTAATGTAATTTAGTACAGTGGCAAAAGCTGCATTTTTTCAATAGCTTCATAGGCGAAGTTCTGTAAAAGTATGGTGATCTTTTAACGCACATTCACTTAACTCCTATACTGTAGTAACACAGAGTGTTTTGAATGTATTCTGAGAATATTTAATTTATGAGCCTAACCCCTCGCCGTTTTGAAAAAAGTATTTGCATTTTTGCAAGACGTCATGAAGACCACTACTTATATTTAATTGCTTGGTTATGAAATATTAGGTCATCAAATTGTTAATTTGTGAGTCGCAACTAATAAAATCAAACAATATTAATGAGAATTTTCCAAAGTGTACAAGTACTTCTGTGCTATTCTGTAAATTGCCATTTTCAATGACGGTTTTAACTGTCTTTATAATTGTCTCGGTATTTAACTGTCACATCGATATTTTCAAAAGATAGCGATAACAAAGACAAGTCTGATCCAGTTACTACCTTGTCTGTGAATGAATAGAACGTTCATTTATTAAATTTATGGACACAAATTCTAAACCGCTAAATTTCATTGAAAAATTCTTTGGGTTAGACACTTTCTGGAAAATAATATATTTATGATCTCAGTGGTTTAATTTAAAATGTTCAATGTGTTTAGATTCTCGAAACTGATATAAAATATCTCGCAGATATTTCTAATTCCATTCCAATTGAACAATTCCATGAATAAAAAGAAGGTGGCCTTCTGTAGTGGGTTAAATGATAACATTTAGCGCAAAAAACCCAATAAACTGCTTTTGATTAATATTACTGCATTTTTCTTTAGAGCATACTCGTAAAATCATCCAATCTATATTGTTTCAGAATACTCTGTTAATGCCTAGGTTCCTTGTACTACAGTCCAGTTGGTGTAAAAGTTCTAGTATAGAGTCCATTTGTCAGGATGGAACACGGACTTTATTGCTTCTAGAACTTCGTCGAATAATCAGCTGTTCGAAATTCACAGGCACTAACAGCCGCAGCGTGCTCATAACAGTCCGCTAAACACAGAAGGCTTCACAAATGCTGTATTTCTCACACAAAATAAAACACTTCCACGGTCAAAAATTCAGTGGAAGTTTGCGAGAGAAATCGTAAATAGTTCCTCAGGTCTCAACAATGAAGAATTTACACACACACTTAAAAACTAGCTTAAACAGAAGCGAAAGACCGCTACAAAAGCTCATTAAATAACGAAGCAGAGCTTCCCAACAGATCTCAGGTGTCTCTGCTCGCACGCCAGGGAATAAACGGGAGACTGACTTGAAATCCCCGGCCTGTCTACCTTTTCCGACGTATTTTCTAGAAAAATCGGGATGTGTAGAAAGACCCCCGAACACTCGTGTTTTGATTACGTCATCGAAGTGTAATGCAGTAATATTAGACTATTATGAGATACTATTGCAGTAAAACAACTTTTGCAGACTCCCCCGGAAAAATCCCGCCAAATGTCCGAAATGCCGCCAAGATTGGCGACTTTTTGGTGAAATATCGCCAAATTTGGCTCCAAAAATAAGTCCCCAAGAGTGAGACCAGCGGAGCTCTAACATCATTATTTCTCGAGATTCCTAAAAAACCCTATATAAACCAATGGAGAAACCCAAAACTCCAGATATCTCGTTCTAGTTAACCGATTTTGATGCAAAAAAAATAAAATTTAACTATTTGATGCGTAGAATACGAATTTTAAACTATTTTTAACAGCTAGGTGGCAGAACAGACGGAAAATTCGTTACAATATCTATATACAGGTTGATTCAAAACTTTGTGTCAAAAATGTAAAGGGTGATAGAATAGCCCAATCAGATTCAGAATCACATACAATGTCCGGTAGGAAACTTCATCGTTATTTATCTGTTAATAATTACTTTAGAAGAAGTGTTGAAGTAATAGTGAGCCTTCCATCCATCGTATTTCAAATACTAATACATCTTCCACAGAAAATACTTAACTAAAATTGGTAGTTTACAAATTCTATTTAATTTCATTGTTGAAAATGTCGGAGAAAAGCGCATTGCTTATGAAACTCGACTGAGAATTTAGACAAACACGTTAAGAGTTCTTTCAAAGTCATTATTAACAAGTAAATGATGACGACGTTTCCGACCTCACATTGCTATGTGATTCTGAATCGTGCTGGCCTCCTCTGTTACCCTTTATACTTCTGACATAAAGTTTTGAATCGCCCTGTTTATATATATCTATTTTAAAAATTACAATAGCAATAATATATATATATATTATTACTATTGCAATTTTCAAAATAAATAAATAAAATAAAAGCTTAAATTAACTTTTAAAATCATCATTTTGACTTCTATGCACTCTCTGCTTAGAGCGTAAAACATGGCTGTTCAAAAGTAACATTTACAAAGAATCTATCGACTACATTATAACTTATAAGCAAGAAAAATTATATTTCCCTGAAAACTCCAAAATTCTCTCCGTGTTTAATAGGAAACTATTTAACATTCATGAAACGGGCATTTCCTTCATCTGTGTTCCAGTGGCTTCTGATTCGATGTATTAATGGCTTCCATAATATATGCATATGGAAAGTCATAAACAGGTCTGAATTAACAGCTACGTATGATTTCCATCTAATCATCATACATATAATATTGTAACTGATCATTCATATCAACAGAAGGGTGGAATGCATGAGTAAGGATTTAGTGAATGATAACGGTAGGTGAATGAATTTATCTTAGGGTAATAATAGGAAATTGATCAGCTATACAGCTGCAAACATTCTAGCATAAGTCATATCATTTGAATAGCTACTAACGCGCCATATATATGTGTATATATATATATGTGTGTGTGTTTAACAAAAACACTCTAATTCCCAAACATTTGCACTGATTTAAGAATGCTAAACAAATCTTAGGAAATGAATTTATTAACGTGTATGTACGTACGTACGTAACGGATCTTAAATTAGTATGTAATTAAACATTCAAAATACATAATTATTAAATATAATTTTAATTAAATATTTTCAGTTTACAAATAAATAACTACAAATGATATTTTAAATTGAAATATTGATTGATATCAAAGATAATTGCTTGAAAAATACATTTTCAGTATGCCTTTTATTTGCATTGGAACATAATATTTATACTGTTTTAAGTCATGTGATGGTACTCTATGGGGAAATTAAATAGACTTGAGTAATGTAGTTTTTCTTAAATTTTAAAATTTAATCACTTTTTTTAAAATTCGCATTTATTGTTTTAGTCATTCGAAATAGTGTAACAAAATTTTATTTTCTTCTCTTAACCCGTGTTTGAAGGATGTGAGAATAAACATATACTGGATTTTCACAAAATCTCAAAATCTCTGAAATTTTTGGTATGTTTAAAATTAACTTGCCCTGTAATATAATTCTAAATTTCATTCTATTCCATTGTCAGTTTTCAGGGATGCAACAAAAATTTATTGAATTTTCACAAAATTTCAAAATCTGTTCAAAAATTTTGACACCTATAGTTGCGTGACCACCTATGATAATACTAAATTTCACTTCATTCGTATGTTTCATTTCATTATTACGTAATGTGCGAACAAAAATGTAAGCATTTTGAAACAATTTTCACAATTATCAAAAAACTCGACATCTAGAGTTTAAATTGCATGACCACTTATAATTTCACTAAGTTTTATTGTATTTTTTCAAGCCTTATTGATTGAAGCGTGAACAAATATTAACGTATTTTGAAGGAATCTCTAAATATAATCAATTTTTTTAAAAAGTAGGCACCTATAGTTTAAGTTGAGTGACCATCTATCATTTCTCAAATTTATTTTTATTTGTTTCATTCATTTTTACTTGATGCGCGAAAAAAGAAAGCGTCGCTGACTGAATGACAGGCGCTTGAAACGGATAGAAATCGCAGAATTCTTGAAATCCAAATGATGTACACACAAAAGTCTAATTTTATTTATATAGACATTACCAAAACACTTCCGTTAAAATTAGCAGATGGATATATGACCTAAAGTGTTAGTTAAATTTCAATGGTTTATTTGTTATTGTTATTTCAATTTCATAGTTCTTATATTATTTTTTCATACAGTTTATGAAAGGTTAACGATCACAGCTGAAACGGAGCATATGATGCAGTTGACATTCATATATACGACATTCATATTTGGTTATGTTGTTGTCTGTTTAAGTAACACTCAATAGTGGTTTTACAATTTCAATACAGCCATGATCTTTGACAAACGTACGAGAAAACTGAAGGATTTTCGAAGATTCAAATTTCTAAATCGTTTGTTTATCCTTAAATGCGAAAAATGAAAATAAAAAATTATATTAACCGAATAACACCATAAAGTTGGAAATTTTCTGTTTCATAAACTAATTTTGAAAGCAAGGGACTTTCTAAGTAAAAAGTGGTGTATTTAGTGCTTGAATTTATTATTTTAGTTGAGTGAAACCCTGAAAATTTCATACAAATTTAAAATTTATAGGTTCACAAGTCCATCGAAAAATATAGTATTTAATTATTACTCGCGAGTACGTCTACACAAAAAACATGTTTTTATCTATCATTTTTATCTATCATAAAATTATATCACTTTTCCAGCTTCTGCCAAGAGAAATATTTTGCACTATACAGCATTTAACTCTTATAGTGGCCCTTCTCCACTTTGTGTAGTTCTTAATATATTCTATATTGTCAATGAATATTGTGAATCTAAATGTACTTTCAGTGCTACATATGCCGACATTTGAACAAAATGTTACCAATTGCAAAGCAGGAAAGCTAACATCGAATAATACTCAATCTTTGAGTTTGTGCAAAGCGTTTATCGGTGAGAGACATAACAGAAATGAATGTAGAAAGGTTTGAGTGAACATAAACCCCGTTTTACAGATTTTCACTCATAGTAATTCGGGCCTTTGAATAAAGGAAAAAACTCTGTTTACATTTTCGTTTAATTTATGCCTGTATAAATTTCGCAGAGAATACAAAATCCGTTCTTGGATAAAAAGATGAAAATACATCGCATTCAGTCAATTAATGAACTCTTCAAAATGACGTAACCTATTGGGTGTCAGGTAGTTTTGCAACAAAAATGAAAGGAAGGCAATCGAATAGGGAAAGGAATAAAACGCAACTTAAAGAGCACTTTTCACGGTTGAAAGAGTAGTCAGAAAACATTTATCATAAGAGAATGGGTTGGATATCTTCAAACTTTCTACTTCTTCTCCAAAAACAAAAGTTGGAATATTAGTTGAATTTTCTAATTAAGCTTAAAAAACAAAGAAACAAAAATTGGATATTTAAAAAGTTACATCCTTAAACATGGCATATTAGTATTTATTGCCTCTGGGTGTTTTTGTGAACAATTAATTACTTATACAAAATCACTAGTCGACACTTGACTAAAACTTAAAATGTTAACTTAATTATTAGTTTTTTTTTTATACAGAAAAGTTTTCCGTTACCCTCTTACTTAAATTTTTCCGTAGATTCTAGAAGCACACTTTTCATAACATTGTTAAAATACAATTATATTACTATCCCGTTATTGTTCAACTCGTGGCTAAATTAAGGTTTTTTAATTCAAATGGCTCGGAAGTAAATAACATTCTTTTGAACAAAACCAGCTGGAAAATGTTACATGTTTTCCGAAAGGCTTTGAGATGGTAGCGAATGGGATATCCCAAAACTGATAAAAGTCGTACATTTTTAAGGCTGAGAAGCCGATAAATGACCGTACCGTTACAATGGCTATGATGTTCTAAAAAAAATCGTATAAGGCTTGTTCTCGTAAAAACGCTTTACTCCGTGTAAGAGCTATTAGAAATTTTCTAAATATCCTGTATTTTCCCTAAAGCATTAATATTTACATGCTGCAAATTTTCTATGCAAAATGTATTCGAAAGCATCGAAACAAAAGCATTTGTGAAACAAAATTCATTGCAAATGTACATACTCAGGACATAATTACGTAAAAATTAGGACAATTTTATTTATAAGTCATTTTAGATGCCTTTCTTGGAATGTAGTTCTTCACGCACCAGAGTTTAGAAACCTTCAGTTAGCTTTTTAACTAAATTGACCTCTGAATACTTTAAACTGTTTAAATGCATTTATTAATTCTTCTCTTCAACACTCAGTAAAGAATTCAATAGAAAAATTCAAAATTAATTTTCTGGATTCAGGTATATAGCCGTGATGATTTTTAATCGCGTATAATGCCAGTTAAAAAATTATCTACAGTGTAAAAGTAGCTCGAAACCACTTAGAACTAGTTTTTACATACTTAATTATTATTTAGAATGTGTTGCAGCCTAAAAAACGACAGCATTCTAAATAGAAAACCTAAAAATAGAGATTACTGATATTTTATATGAATAGAACTTGTTTAATCGAATTTTTAAATGTACATATTATTTACAACTAACTTTCTCAATCTAAAAGATCATTTCGTAGAAATATTTAAATACTGCAAATTACTTCGATCATTAAAACTTTTCAATTGAGTTAATTTAATTATTTTCGTAATCGTCTGTCGTAAATAATCTCGCATAAACTGCCTATCGATTCACTGTGCGGTAATGACCGATTTTAATCGTCGACGCCATTAAAAACGAAAGTCAGGATACGACGGTACTGTATCGGTTCGCTCATCTAGTAGCACTTCATCCAAACTTCCTTGGAACAGCCGTTCGGCAAAAGATGCCGACGCAAATAGCGTGCGACTAATCCGCAACAAATTTCCAGAGAAATTGATAAAATTTTCTACGTTAAAGAGTTTATAATGCAGAGCGCGGTGTTACTTCGAATGGAACGCAATTTTAATGATCCTTCACAGGCAGACACTTTTATCTCAGAAGCAAAAAATCGTGCGTCCCCCATTTACTGTCACTTAAATCCCTGATTTTGCAGACTCGAATTTCCAGCCCCCAATCCGAAAGCGTTAGCTGAGGACATTGTACAGTTCATTCTACGAACGCTCTGACATTGATAAATGAACAGTTTTTCTTTTCGACCATTTTTATTTCTATTTTTTATCAACCTTTTCTATCACAACTCAAGAAGCTCTGTTATTACTTTTTCTGTGCTGCTTTCCTCTTTTTTTTATTTTTATTTATTTTTCTTTTTTTTCCCTATCTATCCCACCCCCTCCCCCCATGCTGCATTTATTTATTTTGGTCCGCCTCGCTTTATGTAAAAAGATAAAGAGTTTGGGAAATGGAAGACAAGGGATAGCATGGGGAAGAAATGTGTGAATTTAACCGGATAGCCCTGGTGTTTAAATGAATACATCCAGAAAGCTGAAACGCCAGACCGACATTAGAAATGTGATTTTGAGAGTAAAGAGAAAGAGGATAGAAAAAAAAGAAAGAAAGTAGACACATTTTTCAGGAATTTGAATTTTCCATTTTTCTTGTTTATATAATCATTGAAAAAAATGAAGGAAAAAGAGTATATTTTAAGCTAACAGAGAAGGGTTTATTTTTGAAATGCACGAGATATAGTGGTGACAAAATTTATTCGTCCATGTAGAATTCGTCAAGCCAGAAGAGCAAATTATTTTGATCTTTATGTTTTCCATCAAATTGCAAAATAAAAGCGTAATGCAGAAAAAACGGTGACAAAAATTTTAAGTAAATCAATGATTGTTCTTTTTTTTTTTTTTTGAAATGCGAAGCAGAAAATTTTCCATTTTGTTGATAAATGTGTTTTCTTTCTTTAGTGACGGGGTATTATTTTGTAGGGCTCATTTGGCAACAAATCTGAATGCGATGAAATAGTGTCTAGAGTAATGACTGGTGTTAAATATTTTGCTCTTGTTAGTACAGTAAAATCTCGATATTTCGAATTTTGAAATAACTGAAGATCAAATTCGTAATTCTAAAAAAATCGTTTTTAAATTTTTAATGCTTTAATTTATTATGTGTGGCTTTATTTTAAGATTGCGATTTTATTCATTAATCTGAAATTTTTGTGAATCGTTTTCGAAGTTCATAACTGAATTTCTAAAGAAATTGAAGACACAGGAAACTAGAGTAAAATTTCCAAAAGTATCAATATTCCAGTGTTCCCGAACCTACAATTTGGAATGTCCTTCCCTTGTATTTAGTGATCGCACTTCGAATATTAGTAACACATGTTCATGTGCTTTTGCTTTGGAATTACTTTCACCACGTCATCTATGTCATCTGTGTGAGTAAATCCTGGCGTCATATGGTAAATCATTTAATTCTTCTCCAGGTATCCGATAAATATCATATTAATGTTAGTATTATTAAGATGATGAATTTTCGGGTGTCCCTGTTTATCGAAATAGAATCAATGCTAGTTACTATCGCTATGTATCTATTACTAAAAAATTCTAGTCTTCAAAACAAACTAATTAACATTTTTTGTTTAACGTTCAAAAGCTTACATTGGTGTTATAACCTAAGAAAAAATAATTTATTGAAATAAATTTTAAGAAAAAAACTATTATAAATATCATCTTCAAAGCAAATAATTGACTTTGATAGGATAAATAGACTTAATAAGACCACATGCCAGTATCTCCTTTAAAATGAGAAAATCATTGCTTTGCATATCATCTATAAGTCAAAAACAATACCGCAGTTTTAATGTTTCAAATTGCTTTCTTGGTTTAGAACTTTAAAAAATCTGAAAAGGCACTGTGTAGCTTGGCAATTTTTATCCTTTGATTTAAATCATCGGTAATCAAATTGCAATAAGTCTTGAAAGGGAAAAAAAAGTCCAGTTATTAAAATATGTTAAAGGATGTATTTTTATTTTTTTAGAAATCTTGCACATATGTGGGAATGAGAGCTTCAACCATTTAGATTGCTTGAAAATAAAGCAGTCAGCTGTGATAAACTACATTTCAAAATAACTTTTATTTCAAATTTATCAGAAGGCGCCGCATGACGAAAATGAGGCAAAAACGATCCACCGCTCTTCCACTGTGCGAGCATTTCCTTCCTTTTACGAAAACTTCGGGCATGAGAAATGATTTTCGGTAAGTTTTCACTTAGGCCACTTCCTTCCGGGTTCCGGCTTATGACATAGCGCACCCCCCCCCCAACTTCTTCCAAATATGGCGCTACCAAATAGCCAGTAAATCCCAGAATGGAAGATATTCCGGGCTTCCTTGTTTCTAGGGTAACAGAAGCGGGTCGCACTTAGGAGACTTGGGATTATGGGTCCTGTAAGCAACGCAAATCACGCAATATTATAGTTAAGAAGGGCCAGGAAATCTGATAGCTTTTCTTTCTTACGTAAATATGTCCCAGATTCTATTAAAAGGATTGGAAGGATTTAATGTCCCCACATATACACATACAAATCAATTTGTTATGGTTGTCCAACTTTACTTAGAAAACACCAAATAAAACGATTTAAACCGGGTTAGAAAACACCACGTTGAACTATTTAAGACTGGTCTCTACAAGCTAACATTGATTATTTATTTACTACATTTCTTGAATCACGATTGTTAGAAGTAAAAATTATTTTAAATACCAGCGGAACTAGATGAGCGAAATCATTTGCATGTTCTTAATATTTTTTTTACGGAATATTTATTATTCTTTTACTACAACACCTAATTAACTACATTGTTTCGTTTCAATAAAGCAACTCTGAATATATCGCAAAGAGAAAATAATTACTCTGTTACGCAATATTACAGTCGAAGGAGACAAGAAAATCGGACACCTCCTTGTGTAAATATACTACTGTCTGTATTAAAAGAATTGGTGCTAATTAGATGTCTCTAAAATACCCAAGAAGCAAATTTGTTATGTTTTCTCACCACTATATAGGAAGTATGAAGAACTCAATTCTCGTTACTACTTGAAATATTATTTTAAAAATATTTACTAATTGAGGGAATGCGAGTGATTTGCAAAGATAAAACTGTTGTTGTATTAACATAATGTGCTGATAGATTTTTAAAATGTGCATACATGCAATACTTCTATTCATTAGGTAATATAGCTATATGAGAGAAATTTGAATTTTACCAAAAATGATACACTTCAATGATCCCAATGATGTGAACAAATGTTATCATGCATTTTATGTGAGTGTCAGTAAATTTCTTGACTTTCAGTTGTAACCACTACAAAGATATGCTATTAAAGCGCATTCTAAATTTCCAACAAATTGTGGCAGATGATCTAAAGTCAGCAAAGTGTATGTTGAAGTTATCTTTGCTGTTCAGAAGATTTAGAAAACACAAACATCTTTTAAATCTTCTGAAAAATCTTATAAACGGAACATATAAAACGAAAATCATGTCCAATATGTATTTTTGAAATTTTAAATCTATATAATGTCTTTAAAAATTTAGTAGATTCTTTAAAGTATTATTTTATATGCTTTTAAAAAGCAACATAATTCCTGATGAAGCACTTGAAACACATTTACTAACATTGTTTACAATATCCTTTCGCATAGTAATATCTATCTATATATTTTCTGTATTAGAAATGCTAAGATTGGGAAATACACCCATGACTGTAAAAACTAAATTATCGTCTAGACTAATCTTTGACTAGTGTTTTCTTTGGTGCACACGTGTATCTAATCAAGTATTTCACCTACTGAAGGCTTTCTCTATAATTTTAATGAAGCTCATGATTGCAAAATGGACTTTCGAAATACTTGAGAAGATTAAAATTTATTTAGAACTGAAAAAAATATTTTAAGGATTGAGTAGGAAATTTACTGTCATTAGTTTTATTAAAGTTATTATAATTAATAGGAAATCTGTATGGGTGGTTTTCATACTTAGATAAAGTTACAAAATAGTTCGCTTGAAACATAAGGAAATTGATAGTCAGTTTACTAATATTGACACTATGTAAGGGAATACGTCATTTTTCACAAGCTTAAAATTATTTCGCTATTTTTTAAATTTAACTTAATTTAAGACAAAATATAAAGAATGCCCCCTTTATAAAAATTGCTTTATGATCATTAAAAGTTTGAAAGTAGGGGTTTTGCAGTTTCATATTCAACGAGCAGACTATCAGAAGTAAGTTAAGAAATGTTACTTAATAGTTATGTTTGTAAAACAAAAATCTTCACGTTATATAAGTACTAAATTATACATATTTTGAGAAGTAAAAGCTTAAAAACTATATATTTCTTTTTTTAATGCAATACACCTCCTTAAAAATTGTGTTACTTAGCATCATTTTACTCATCGAAATGTCACAAATGCTATTGGAGGTTTTTGTCATATAATCACAAGTTGTCTGTCGGAAATATCGCTGAACTTTTGATATCGAGGTCGATGAGGTGAAATTTGAAACCGAAATCAAACAGTTCATCCAATATATCTCTGCGTCACTTCAAGGCCGATTAGAAACAAAAACTACTTTAAACATAAAAAAAAAACATTGATATTCAGCTACTTCTACATTTAATAAGGAAAAATAACTCCACTAAATTCTCCCTAACAACAGAATGAGTATGGTTTGAGTTGGGCAAAGTTAAGTTCCATCGCTAGAACGGAGGATACTTTAGCTCCGTTTATGATTGTGATTATGAAGGGTTTTGAAACAGTGATACTATTTATTTAACACATGTATTAACGCTGTAAAGTTTTGACTCTAAAATAACACAGAGCTGTGATGGTAGAATTTCTGATACTTTTATGAAAAATACGTCCAAAAAACTGACATCACCTACCTATTGGAATTTGAGGCTCATACACTTCATGATACAGTAGAATCTCGCTACAACGATATCCTGTATAACGATAATTCTCTCTATTACGATGTTTTTTCATAGTCCTGGCTGAATTCCCATTAGATTAATGTGAAACAGTTCTCTGTATTACGATATCCTTTAAAACGATAATTCTCTCTACAACGATGGTAATAATTATCACTTACATCACAATAATTCTCTCTACTACGATATATATTTTTTTTTCTACGATGCATCACAAGCCCAACTCATGCACACACATTGAAAGCTACACAAAGAAAGTCGAGGTAAAATGCGGTTGGACCACGCCTCTGCCAAAGAACGTCTTCTAAGTTTCATTTTGCTGATGTAACACTATGGTAATGAGAAAGTGCATTTCTCGTAAGGTGGAAGGACAGTTGGAATTTCCTGGATGACACATCTTTGATTCCTATCCCCCCTCTTTAAAAAATGGTCAAGGATTCCTTTCACCGGAACTGATATAGAAAACGATACGTACTTTTGTCTGAACTTTTGAGTAAGAATTTTAACCTCCGATAAATCCTATCGAGGTCGATTATTACAAAAGGATATTTTAAATTATTTATGAGTTTTGTTTACTTTGAAGTTTGTTTAGTGAAAATCGAAAGCAAATGGGTAAAAGAAAACAAATATCTATCGAAGTGAAATTCAACATCATAAAAGATTTTGATAAAGGCATGAAGCAAGCTGAGGTTTGCAGAAAATATGGACTTTCACAGTCGACTGTTGTCAATTTCTGATTTCTTTACACAGAATTCAAAATAAATAAGGATAAATTAATGGGTATGTATTTTCAGTTAATATCTAATACATTAAAAAAAAACGATTTTGCGGCATTCAGGTATTATTTTTATAGACATTATATATTTGTTATTCAAATATGCTAAATATTTATAAGCTATATCGCCGCTAGAATCCCTGGCGAGGTGGCAAGGGTATTTAACTAAAATTTGTGAGTGTTGTGAAAATTACTGAAAACTATAAAAATGTTTTTCTCCTTTCATTTATTATATATTACTTGCGCGGGTGTGCTGAATGAAAACAGAACACTTTCTTTTGACACCGCAGGGTATGGGATATATGAAGAACAAAATTCTTTTCGTTCCAATATCGATAATTCTCTTTACAACGATATATTATTTTGACCCCCAAAATATCGTTATAGAGGGATTTCACTGTATTAATACAAATATAAATCTCATTACATTACTGCTACAACAGACAAAATAAACTATCGAATAAATGACTATTTCTAGTTTCAGAACAGCTTAAACACCAGGTTCAAAGTACCATATTCCATACGAAGGTCTTACAGTTTCATTTTATCAGTGCTCTTGTAGAAACCAGTGACTCCTCAGTAACTGTGGTTTTATTTTTTTAATAAGCTAGTCAAAATATTTATACTATAAAAGAACACTTACAACGCAGGTTAATTGATAGAAACCTGCTTGTTATTAACTTATTCTTTCCGTAAGTAGCAAACCACCTGCTCGCTAGTAAGACAACTGCTTTTTCCCCCTGCGACTAATTTAAATGTTAAGAGTTTTGAATTCATAAGTAAAAAATAATGTTCATCCACGGCGTACTTGATGAAATAAAAAAAGATTTGAACTTTTCCCCACTGAACTCTTGAAAGCGAGAGAATCAACTTCAAAAACTCCTGCGGCTCTTTTTTCGACAAAAGAAACATTTCTTTTAGAATATCCTCTTTTACTTTCGACATTTTGGGAACACGATTTGAACACTTTTTACGGGATATAATCTACGCAAATGTGAAGCCATGAACTTTTTGAGAAACATTTTTCTAGAAATACTTGTCACATAGATGCATATTGAAAATATTCTAACAAATGTGCTCATAAAAAGTAACTAAAGCATTTGTGCAGTAACGAATCGTCGAATTGTACACTCATAAAGTTTCTGTAATAATCCATGAAAGTAAATATTGATTTAACGACCAAAAAATTTTTAATTCTAGTATTCTTTTGAACTTGCATGCACGTTATTCGCAAGTAAAATATTTTACGGATGATATTTAAACTGTAGTGCATTTTTTACCGTCTAATTTTATAGAATTTAGCGTTTGCTTTTTTCGTTTTTTACGTGCTTTCTTATGTTTACGCGATTATCTAGTTTATATTTCATATACTATACATGTTTCATAGAATTTTAAAACATTAGATCCTAACAAAGAACTGCAGAAAAAGCTATTCATTCTTTTTGATAATGAGATACACAAATTAATAAACACTGTAAATTAAATATAGAGTTAAACACTAAATGCTCTATAGAGAATTTCACCCTAAAGCTTCCTAATAATGTTTTAGTAACTGAATATATCGACAAATGAAACTAATTTATAGATATAGGCATAGGTGATGATTGCTCAAATTTATCCTAACGGGCAAAACGATCCACATATGTTTTCTTAGACACACGCACCGCTGTCTACCAGTTAACACATAAACTGGTCGTGCCAAGCTTAGAAGAAGCAATGGCGGTATTTAAGCGATCCGTGTATTACGTATCTGAGTAGAATTCTTCAAAGAACTGGGCTTTATCATATCTCTTATAAGGTAAGCACTAACTTTCCTATTTATTTAGAAATACAGTCGTTAATGTGCAGAAATACGACTTGGTTTACTGAACAGAGAATGTTTTTGGATGTGAATTACACTTGTTTAGTTTGTTATGTTTCTCGGCGTGTTCCAGTAATATGACCTTAAGTGGGAAGCCATATTTTGCCTTGTAAAACGATTCCTCTACTGACTCAAGAAACTCCAGTACCGGGTCCTTGGCGTCATGGTAGTCCATGCACCATTCTCAAAGTTCGTGACTTTCCATTACATTATTTAATTCTTTTCTGCGTTTATTGTAGGCCATAATTATTTGATTATAATTTTAAAATATTCCATTTTATTGTTTATGACACTTTTCTTTAAATTTTCATAAAATATATCTGCCTACAATATGATTGTAAAATTTCTTTCATTTCATTATTTATAGTCATAGTTACTTTTATATATTTTATTTTGCAGATAAAAAACAATTTACAATTATTTTTAAATGAAGGATCATTTTGCCCCTGGGTTGAGGGTTAAATGATCCTTTAGACACATTCTAAAAGTTCTATTTTTTCATTACTCATCGTGCTTTTAAAATATAATTAAAATATGTTTATGATGCAAAATGTAGTGTAAAATATTATAGCAAAGAGGTCTAAAGTTCTATTTAAACATTTATGCTATTTTCCAAAAGTTTTCTCCTTATGGGGATCATTTTGGGCCACCTTCCCCAAGATATAGCTGAAATACACTGGCTTCCAAAAGTTAAGGTACAACATGTTTTTCGAAGCTCGCCATAAAAATGGCAGTAACGATAAAATTCATAGTTTATATAAATGATATTAATGAACGTTACAGGTAATTGTGCAAAAATGATAGATATCACTTTTATTTTATAGAAAAGAACAGGTGTATATGAACGAGAGAAAAATACGCAAATATGAGGCTTTCTTAAATGTGTGTGTAACTTCTGTTGACTAACAACTGTTGTCGGCAGATTCGTTGACAATAGGCAGTAGAGTCCAGCAATGTCTAGGAGAAACCAGTTTGCCCGATTCGTTAAGGTGGCGGGCGGTCAGATGGATGGAAATGAGATTGTCACAGGCTGATGCTGCTAGGCGTCTCAATGTGTCTCGCAGAGTGGTTCGGGATCAATATCAATCTGAAAATGCTCTGTCCAGAAGACATGCTCCAGGCTGACCACGAGCTAAAACACCTGCAGAAGATCGTCTTCTAGCTTTTTCGGCCGGAAGGAGAGCTGCGGCACTACTGTTCCGCAGCTCGTCTCAGACCACTCAGCAGTTGTTTCTACATTCTTTCGTTTGTAAATTAGAAGCAGAAAACGGTTGTACCTTAACTTTTGGTGGCTAGTGTATTTTAATTAACATCGATAAAATGATTTTATGATATTTTTAACAATGAAATTAAAGTGTTTTCTAGATTACGTTATGTTAAAGGTCTATGAAGTACATTCGTATTTAATTGTCCTTCAAAAAGCATTGGTAAAAGACATGAGAAAATAAAAACGAAGGAATATCTTTCTATTATACTTTTTTATTATGCCACTTTTATTTGAAAATCATTGTACTAATTATACTACCCGTGGATACGTTTTAAGCATCAGCTTTTATAAAAAGTTAACTCGTGGAGTTGCACTGTAGTATCAAACATTAAATAGATATTCAATATCCCACTTACTCTAATGAAACTTAGGCTGTAGAGTTTGGGGAGGAAAATCAACGATAACGTGTTTCGTTAAAAGTGTTCTACATCCCTTTTAAAGGGATGATTGTTCTTTAACATTTGTAAACAAGAAGAAAGTTCCAAAATCTGATAGCCTGCGTGAGATCACACAGTATTAATCAAAAATTATGACAGCGTATCCATTTAGCCGTTGACAAAATCTCGAAATTAAATGAGCTTCATTTTGTTATAAGTAAATATTTAACGCAAATTAATACCCTAATACCATGTTTCACTTTTAAAGAGACAAGCCTCCTCCGACCTCTACCACATTCCCCTTTTCGCCATCCATAATGGAATCCCGGTTAAATATTAACTTTTTTTTTCACCCCCGAGTCTGAATTGTATGAAGAGAGACCTTAATGAAGTCGAATAGGCAACCACTAATGGAGTCGTTTGAAATATTAAAAAGGAAAGCGTACCTCCCCGCTAAATGTCGCCTTTGCCATTATTTATGGTTTTAATTTAGTGAAGATGTTTAGGGAAGGCTCATCTAAGTGCTTTATGAAGCTGGTTTCACAGTAACTTTTTGCCAAATAGATAAGCTCTGGAAAGCATCTTACGTATGTCTTTATCGTAAGATGGTCGAAGAAGAGGAACTGTTGTTTGCTGGAAACTTTAGCATGTGATGCTAACACCATAAACTAATGTGATGCTACCCTAGTGAAATGCGTTTATAGGGTAATTCCGGGAGAGATGGAGCGTCAAATATTTCGTTAATGCGTCTCTCACTAGATTTAGCAACATTCTAAGTCACACAGGGAAGGAGATTTTGCATGGAGTACCATTACTTTCTTCTCAAGACACATAAATATTTTTTTAGCTGAAAATCATTGTTGCTGTTAGTAATTTTGTAATATGGTTATAGTTATACAATTAAAGGTTTTGTTTTGTATGTCATCTATCTAGTTTTGATCATGTAATCTCTGGGAACGTGTAGGCTTCCGAATAGCCTAAAATGACGACATAAAATCTACAGTGTAAGATCAGGGCGTATTGTACTTCTCAGCCATATGATCGGGAGAGGTGTACCAGATTTTCGGTAGGGAAAGATCAAGGGCGGATAAAGAAATGTTTTTCAAGCATTGGTTCAAAGCTTGAACATCAATTCAGAATTGCATGAAATAAATCATCATTGTGAGAATGTCCATTTTATTTAGTGTAAATACATTTATCTCGGATGTTGGGGTGCCCTTCCACTGCATCTGTCCTTGAAAGAGATTGACCGTACAAATTTGAATCTTTGAATTTGCATTTATAAGATTGGAAGAAAAATGAATGTGTGGGATGCTGCGTAAATTGCATTGAGACAAAACAAAAAGTAATTTTCTATACAGTGTGTATATTGTTTGCGTTGGCTTCATGAAGAATGTTCACGGTTTGATAGAATAATGTGATTACTGAGTAAAGAAATTAAAAAGCAAGAATGCAGTTACTGCAAAATAATATTAACTCATAGTGCAAGATTTTTTTTCATACAGTGTTTGAATCTATTAAGAATTCAAGGAATACATGTCACTTTCATATATTTGAAAGTAATATATTTGTAATTACATTATTATTTTTTGTGTTCCACCTCATCGGAACTATTCCGGGTGAGATGGACCGCAAATTAAATATTTAAAATAATTATTTGAGAAATCCTTTAAAAGTATGACCTTCTGCATTAGGATTTTTATAAGGCATATTATAAACTACATGCATACATTGTAAAAAGCAAAATATATGTAAAAACGGATTTTAGAGAAAAGCAGCTATGGCTTTTATAGTTAAAACGTGGTCCATCTTTCCCGGAATTACCCTAAAGTGAACATTCAGGATTTAATAGGGTAGATGTATGAGTTTAATTTAGAGACAGTGACATTAATGCAGTATGGGGCTGAACAATGAGTCAGGATCCTATTTGTTCGGAACTGTGACTGTGGGTTTTCCAACCGGCGCCTCTCGTCTAGTGATATGATCCGGTAAAGAAAATTTAAATCTGTTTGATTAAACTTTCTCAGAAAAACAATGTTAATAAAGAAATAATTAAGTCCTAATGAAAGAGAAATGCGCTTCAAAGATAAAGCTAATGCAACATGTTGTTTCATGTTGAAACAATGCTGTATTTTTACACTATTATTATTTGTTTTCCTTTAAATTTAATTTTTTATAGCTTTAGAGATGAAATAGAAGTTCTTTCAAAAAAGAGCACTTTCCATTACCAACATTTAAAAAACACAGAGGGTCCTCGTGTTGTTCGCCTTCTCACATTTACGTAATGATCCAATTAAATATTGAAACAAGGATGTTTTATTCTGGAAAGAATGAATTTATATCTAAATTTCCACTCACTTTTTTTCTATTGGTTGATAGTTATTTATTTATTTTTTCTGAGTAAGCATTCTTATATAATAGAGCTTATTTTTTTATTTTTAGGTTTATTTTTACCAAATTAAGCTGTTAAACGGATCTGAAAATGAATTTTAAAATTTATATTTTAAAATGAGAGGGTGTCTTGTTAAATAATGCCTCGGATTCAGTTTTTAATGTGTTGTAATAAAATTCTTCATTGAGAAGCATTGAGAAGATGAGATCTTCTCAATGATTTTTAAGAAGTTGAATAGCGCAGATAAAATTCAGATTCCCGCAACCATAGTGAAAAGAAAATACCTTACAATTTTAGCACCTTAAAGATATTTGATGGTAGTTGAACACTGCTAGATAAAAACGTATGTAAAATAACGCGATAAATGCGCACATGCACTTCATTAATCCGTTTTCTAATTATTATACGTAATCAAATGCTCCATTAAAATTAATTATACAAGTTTAATTTTTTTCTTTGTCGGTTTTTGATTTAAATCGATCGCATTTTTTGAATACTTATGGCATTTCATGGCATTTCTACACCGTTATATTAAAGTGGAGTTTGTAGTTCAACAGCTTCTGAAGCTTTCACAAATGCGTGAAGTTAGACACATCTGGCAACCCAGGTTCATGGTACACTTGGAAAATTAAGCAGCATAGAATTTATGTAAATGAATAAATTAGTATTAAATAAATGAAAACAACCTGCATATTGAATTCTTCATAATTGATCTTTATTGAAGAATGCTGGTGTACGCTTAGAAATTGCAAAATGAAATTCAAAAAATCATTTATCAAATAAATAATGACTTAGCTAATATTTTATTTGAATCATAACATTTTGATTTAATCCCCTATCTTTCGGTTTTAGCCCAAACCTATTATTTTAAAATCAGCAGAAGTGAAACAACATTTTAAACGGTACTCTTCAGAGCTCGCGGATGTGTTTATACATAGACACCAATTCAATATAACAACTTCAGCAAAACGCTAATTGTCCAACACAAGCCCCTAACGGCGGAATCTACATTAAGCTAGGCCGAGAGATGGGGCCTATACTTATGGGGCCTTTCCCCGAAACGCTAATTGCCTCGTCTAAAGTATTCTCCCGAGAGCTTGCAGTTTAATTTAGTTGCAGTCTAAAATCTGAATCCATATTTCGTGCATCGTGGGAAATGTGAGGTAGAATAACGCGCTTCTAATTCGCGTAATCGCAAAGAGATAGCAAGCCTAGAGGCATGCAAGTTCGAATTAGAATTCTTTATTCGTATGGAATGATTGTTTAATTTGTTTCCATTCGATGAGGAATTCGCGTTTTCGTTACTCTTCTCGTAGCTGGAATGAAAAACATTAGAAGACATCGAAACGCATCGATATTATATTCGGAGTGATATTTAATTGCTTTTTAAATGTTTGTTTTTAATAGTGAGTGAGGGGTGGATTTGAACACAAAAGAAAAAGCAATAGAATTTTACATTGCTTATTGATGTGTTGAAGAAATGCGCGAAGTTCGCATTTTAAGTTTTTAAATATTAATCTGAGAAGGGACTTACCTATTCAAAATCAATTAATTGATACATCGTATACAAAAAGCATTCGATTTTAAGCCAAAGCTCCCATTTTTGTTTCGTAAATTACAGATAAGATTCGGGAAAAGTGGTCATTTTAAGTTGCGTAATTTTAGAGAGACTAATTAATCATCGACGGAACCAATATCAGAAAATTAACTTGCATATTTATTTAGAAACGCAAAAGGTGTATTTAAAAAAACTCATTTTTGAAAAATTATTGCTGAGTTTGGTTACTTGATTTAGTTATTTAGCGTTGCAATTTTTTGCACACTTTTAGTATAATGTTATTTGTTAATCTCTCGCGTATTGAAACAAATATGTATTTTTAAATGCCGCTTCTGAACCATAAATTAAGCAGTTGTTTTTGTAATAGAAACCTTCGGTTAAAACTGCAAAACATCACCATTGGTCACAGAGCTTATAAAACTAATTACTGTATCAAATCAAGATTTCAGCATGGTATAGGAATTGTTCTTTGTCAATTCCTAGATTTTTAATCAAATTGCAAAAATGTTTATAATATATTTTCATTTCCCTGACTAACCAGTATTAGGCTATAACATCTGACGCTAAACACTGATATTCTCGTCTGTTCTATTATCTTACATTTAAACAATATTCTCTAATGTTTATAGTTACAACACTCATAATAATAAGTGAAGTCGAAGAAAGTGAATGACAAAATTATGAAAATAGTGTAGAGAATTCACAAAATCATGTGTGAAGATTTTGCCAAATATAAATATATATTAATTAGATGTAATTACTAACAAAATAAATACACGACAGTAAATAAAATAAAATTACATTTTGTAAAATTAAAAATTTGTAAGAGTCAGTATTTTAATGTGAATTACTTGAGCTAACATTTTTTTTGTATGACTTCTTTATGAAAGAAAAAAGTGTGACCGAAGTACGAGTAAATCCTATTAAAGCATAAAACTTATGACTGCAGGATTTTTCTTTTATAATAAATTTAAATCACTTCAAAATATACATAAGACAAAGAAAAAGCATTCTACTTGGAAAATAATCCTTTCTTGTTACAAGAATTATAATTAATTACAGGTTGCATGCTAAAAATATACTTTAACTATCGAAAAAAATGAACTATATGTCAAATATTTATTTTGAATACCATTATAATAATTTTCTTAAAGTTAAGTTTATCTGGAGCGTATTTCATATTTAAATGGTATTTTCCCTTTGCTGTAACAGTAAGGGATTTTTGTATTGCACTCATCGTTGATAATTCATTTTTAATATATAAGCAATAGGATTGAAACATACAATACATGGTAAATGTAATGCATCTAATGTATAAAACATTTTTTAGAATATTTTGCATGATATATATTTATATTTCAAAATTATAAAAATAAATGTTTCCATTATTTACAAATAAAAATATATCTCAAACATATTATTAATCAGGATTTTATAATGGAGACTTCAATTAACAATATAGTGACAAAGCTATTCACGATTATACTGTGACAAGGTATTTGCAACTTCTAATAGATCTAAAATTATAAATGTAACTTTTCTATCAGCTTTTTCATATTACATATACTGAAGTTTGTGTTCATATTTTCTGAAGCTAATATACTTTTTTTTCCAATAGCGCAAAAAATTATGCGTCCACTCAAAGCATCCTAATACTTCTGTTACTCAACCGTGTGAGCAAAAGTTTGAAAGTTTATTTTTCAATCGTGTATAGTAACACTGCATGTCCAAAGTATTGCAGATAATTTCTCCGAAAGTAAAATGTTTTTAATAAAATATATACCCTAAGCGTCTTGGCAAGAATAAAAATTTGATTCCTTCTGAATAACGACTGTATACAGTTTAAACAATTAGAAAATTATTTACTTTCATAAAAGTAATTAGAGAAAAAAAAACTTCTAAATGTATCACTTATGATATTTATACTAACATTTATACATTATACTTGAAAATTTGTTTATAATATGCGTATGTTTTAGTTTTAGAGCATATACAGAAAGAATGTAGATTATTGCAATAAAAACTATTATTCAATAAGCATAACTTTACGACTGAACGGTTTCAGGGGCAGGAAACTTGCATTTTGTTTATTTATTGAAGTCATTGTCATATATTCTGATGAATGCAATATATATATATATATATATATATATATAATTTTTTATGAATTCGTACCTTGATGCTTTAATGGTAGACACAAGTGCTGGCATGCTAATCACTCCAGCGAAATTTATTCTAGTTTATTATTGACGATAATAAATTATGTCTTACACTGATTCTTGCCAGCTCTTTTTAAAGCTTTAAAGTGGCAATAAATGCGTCGTAAATGTTTGGGTTATGTCTTTTAGAAAGATTGTTTAAAGCGTTGTTTAATATAATCTTATTTAAATTCTAAAATTTTGAAATAGTTAAAATGCTTCTAAATTCTGTTTCAAACCTAGCAAATGTTGTCTGAAACGCTGTTGAGAAAACACTTTAGAAGTGTGTTTAATCTCAGGAATGGAGAAGTCAAGATTTTTATTATTTCGAATGCTGCAGTTTGGTTGAAAGGGTAAAATTTCAATTTCTGTTTCAGAAACAATATTTACGAAACAGAAACTAATCTTAAAATTTTAAAGCTATTCAGACGAATCTTTTGGTAATGAAGTTTTACAAAACAAAACAACACACGATTAAAAACGTAAAGCATTAAAATATTTTTATTCTAATGTTTTATCTCTTTAATAATTAAACTAAGCATTTAAAAAAATATTTAATTCTTAAATATTAGAAAGTGAAATTGTTTTCCAAAGCTTTCTCTATTCTTTCTTAGGTGCAACCCCAACCCGTAAGATATTTCTATTTTTAATTAAGTATGGAGCTTGATTCGAATTTGATAAAATATTTATGATATGCAGCTTTGAGCTGACAAAACATATTTTTCGCAAAATATCAAATGAGTAATCATTAATAAGGCTTTAATAATACACAAACTAACAGTTCTCGTCAAAATGAATGAAATACCCGGAGTTTGAACGCAAATGCCTTCGGCAAAGTCTTCGCACTGCGCGCTTCTGTGGCGACCACAAATCCCCGATCTGCGAAGTTGTGATGCCATTTAATCACTAATTAAAAGGAGATTAACAATGGTATGGAGCCTGCAGCGAAATGCACAGTGCAACTGTAATTATCTGTAGAAAAGGGACTTGGCAAAGAAATGAATGCAATTAGATAAGGCAATACATAGTTGTTGCAATACTGCTGCTTTACTTACAGACAACTGACAGGTTGTGTGTATTGTAATTAAAACTAGGAGTTTAATAATGGATTTTGCTTTTCTCGGTTGTCAAAAATGAAAAAAAAAACGAGAATAATTATGTCTATATAAATCATTTAACATGCATTGTTTATATTTTTGCATTCTGTAATTTACTTAATAATATCATTGTGTACATAACCTTTCAAACAGAAATTTTAGCCATATGCTTTAATTTCTGCCACCTAAGAACAACTGGATTTGATGTTCAAATGCAATATTTTAGTTAATTTGATATGTTTTCATAAGGAGGATAGTAGATAATACTTGTTAACACAAGTTTAACATTTGGCAGTTCAGAAATATATTATAAAGATATTGGACTTTTAAATATCTAATATCTGAAATAACAAAATTTCTGCAATGCTATGAAGAAGAAAATCTTTAAGTGATATTTTAAAATTCCCATGAGAAATTAAGAATGTAAAATTTGGATAAATTAGGTATTTAACAGATTTTAAAATTTAAGACTGCTTTATCTTTAAAATAAAAATAAACGCAGATTATTTTTAAGAACTTATATTTATAAATAATTTGTTATTAGTCATCAGATAGTAAACTTTAATTTATCTGACTCTTAAAATTTTTTTTATATGAGTAATTACATGAGCGATGTATTCAAGTATGTTATGAAACAATGGCGATTTTTAGATTATTTTTCCTTTGATAAAACGCACACAAATATTTAAAATATGAAGTACTTGAAATTAAATTTGAATGAATGAATCTTATATCATTTGTGAAACAAGTCTTATTTTCATATTATTATACGCTTTTTAAACTGTTACTATATGACATGCTTGATTACCCAAGTAAACCTAGAACAGAGATATGTGTTCTAGAGTTGAAATCTACATAATAAAAGACAAAATATATACTATTTATATCATTATTACATGATGTATGTTTTATAAAGGTGATGTATCGTTTATAATATTTTACCCTATAGAAACACTTGTCTACGTCAAACATTTCTTTTACGTCAACGATGAACCAGACAAAATTTAATATATTTAGCTTCCCTGACATGAAAACAAAAGTGAAACAATAATGAATGAGCTGAAATGGCGAGAGGACAAATAACTGTTAAAAGCCTTGTTACATACCTAAAAGTTCTGTTCCACTAAAACATCAACAAAAACTGCATTTACACGAAGGTATTCCAGGTAGTGAAACAATACATAAATATTCAAAGCCTCCATCCTATTTGCGACGGTTAGACTAGCTGTCACCGGAAAAAAAAAGTCTGTACGTCACATTTTCTCTTCCTGCCAAAACACTGAATAAGTTTTGGTGTTTTAGAAAGTCGAAGAGCTTGCCAGAACACTTTTTTTTATTCTAAAACTTAACAAAATACAA
Source organism: Cheiracanthium punctorium (assembly GCA_038373885.1). Classification (NCBI taxonomy): domain Eukaryota; kingdom Metazoa; phylum Arthropoda; class Arachnida; order Araneae; family Cheiracanthiidae; genus Cheiracanthium; species Cheiracanthium punctorium. Next base: position 810,616 of record JAWZYV010005452.1, read on the forward strand.
AAGGACATATTTTGTTCTCATCCGTGTCGGGAAAATTCTGATTTTTACAAGCAATTGTTGGTTTTAATAGGATATGAAGTAACAGAATGGTAATTTGCTTAAGTGTAACATAAAATGTTTATGCTTTTTGGGTGGCTTTAAAAAAAATTGTTGACTAATCGTCTCTCGACTATAGTTGCTGGCAAGGGTATGTGACAGGTTGTGAATCTCCTTTTTAACATTTTTTGTTATTTATCTTCTTTGTGATAGTAACAATTTCTACTGTGTTGTCCGCTTTACGCGATGAAAATTTATAAGATCAGCCACACAAGTCTCAGAATAAAAATACCAAAAATCAGGAAATGCTGGTATATTGTGTAACGTTTCCAATCTTAATGCATCTTCCATTTAGAAAAGAAACAATCAAACTTTCATTTTTACATGCAAACTATATATAATTGCATTGATATGAGGGGTACCGGAAAATAATGACTTTTTTAAACATTAAATTTAAACAAATAAATTTTCAAGAAGATTTTTAATTACAAACAGGATGTGTCCAGACGTAGGACGTATTTGTTACAGTTTAAAGCAGTGGTTCCCAACTGATGGTCCGCGGGACCCTGGTGGTCCACGAACAAGTTCTAAGTGGTCCGCGAAGCAAGTGAGTGTTTAAAACATAATTGTGTTTTCACAATTCCATGAAATAAAAAAAGCAAAATTCTTATTTGTTTATGGTCTTTTTAGAGAACTAAAACAATATGGTTCATTATCCTTGAAAAATAGGTAAAATAATGGAGGGCACATTATTAAATACAATTGGATGAAACAATGTAAGATCTCAGACAAGCTTTTGACTTCGGCTACAAGTATATTAAACAGGTTGAACTATTATCAGCATCATTGAGTAAATGGCAATAACATTTCCTGCACTTTCTGGAACTTTTCATTTTATATTACATTTATTATAAAACGTTTTGTACTTTCATTTCATCCTCTCACCTCCCTGAAAGAATTTTTTTAACTGTGCCGTGGGTAAATGGGAAGTGGTCCGCGAGTTGAGTTGAGAAACTCTGGTTCAAAGCAATAATTTATAGATAATTCCCTTAATTTAAAGAAAGATATATGAAAAAGGGAAAAAAGAACCGTCTACCCTTCTTGGAGAATGATATTCAAAACAGACTGGATTTTACAGCAAGACTTTTGAGGATATCTCTTGTTCTCTTTGAGATCACGCGGGGTATGTTAAAGAACGTCTCGGCTCTCTAACCCCTGTTTCCCCATTGGTTAAGGATTCTGGATAATTCTGTATAATATTACGCCCATGTTACAAAACTCACATATTTGTTAAATCTCGTAATTTTAGCTTCAGTGGATTTGGCTCTTTTATTTATTCTTTAACAATGATTATGTTTCAGTATTTATTGCTAGGTTTATAAATATTATGCACATTTAATAGGCTAGTTAATAATAATTTTTATTCATATCATGTGGAGCATTTAATCGTTAACTGTAAGAAAATATTCTGCAGTAAAAATGACATGTTCCTTGTTACGTTTTTTGGGAAAACGCACAGGATAAGTTAAATTTTAGTTTTTTAAGTCCCAAAACATTTACAGGAATTTTAAATGATTTAAAGGTATTAATATATTTAATTGTAAAAAAACGTCATATACAAGAGAGACCACTACAAGAATTTTCATTTTCATTGAGAGATTCCTCCTCTCAACAAAGAAAATACTTTCAATCTGAATTAAAAATGAGGCGAATAAAAATCAAGCAATAATTGATTGGTGCATTGTCACAGTCTTCCTCCCCGGACTTCTTAATCATAATACAAAGCGATGCAATTGGTAAAAAGCCTCCATTGAAGCCAAACGTGACTCAGCAACAATAACAAACAACTCTCATGCACTTTTCATTATTCCACTTGCTTTCCCAGTTCTTGGCACCGATACCTTCGGGAGATCATTAAGAGGTTTACGGGTACACCGTTTACAACTTTTCCCAAACTGCATAATAAATTCCACACCAAATATTCAGAATGTAACAACGAAGTAATCTCTTGGTGAGATAAGGGACTACAGGGACGCTGTTCTGTTTCATTTTACTTTATTTTTATTTTTTTGCAGGCAATATTTTCAAAATAATCTATGTATATTTTGGCTATTTCACTCCCTGAATGCATGTGTACACTAGCTCGATTTGAAATTTGCTATTAATTTTAATTTTATTGAAAATGGTGTGCAAGAGCATTTTATATTATAAAATGTGCTTACGTTATTAATATATCAATAAGGGGAAAATATATGTTTTTGTCTTCTCTGAGATTATATCCCTGAAGAAGAAGGGGTCTTTTTTAAAAACCGTGTCTGTTTACTTTATTAGATTTTTTCTATTTTATTGCACACAAATAGTATTTCATACAAGTGTGATGCTTATTTCATCGCATAGCTACTAAGGAAACACATAGACAGTATTCTCATAAACAATATATTGTTATTATGTTAATAGGGATAAATGCCAGGAAAAAGCTATTTGAATGCTGTTAAAGAAAATTGCAAAATAGATCTATGCTTATTAAAATTTAACCATAATGATAATCTGAATATTTTATTAAAAACAAAAACACAGAGGAATAGTTGAGTATTCGAACGTAAAAATCATTGTATATTGTTAAAGAAGAAAAGAAATGAAAAACATTTGCTAAAATACCCCGTAAAACTTTCTTATAAATTATTTAAAAGCACGAAATACTAAAATCAACACTTCTCTACATACAGTTACGCTTTAATCAACGCTAACAAATTGCGCGTGAGAAAAGCGTAGCTTAGGATGAAGCAATGACAGATTTCATTACCTGTACACCCCTATACTTGTTCTCAGAATCTGTTATTTAAGAGCGACATTAAGATATCGTTTGAAGCGTTTGTAAGATGCCACGATGAATTTCACATCAAATACTTCTAAATTAACGAAGGCAAATGAAAGCGAATGCCGTATGCAGCCCCTATCAAACAATTGCATCCGGTTCATTGACAGCCAGAGGCTTGTTAATTTGTAGCGCGGAAAGTGAAGGAACATGAATATAGAACGTATGTACCCCCTTTGCAGAAAGCTTTCTGCACCACAAAGTTTGTGCAGGAATTGCAAACACGAGAGAAGGGGATTTCAACAAGGAAATTGCCCAAATCTTGTTTGTGGGGTGCGGTTGGTTCACACTAAATATTGAATCCAGAAATGGGCATTTGGAGGTGTTCTTGGCAATCACTTTCTGGTCTTATTTCGTCCATGAATGGGTACACTTCTATTTTGAGAATTTGTGGAAGTACTAGAAATTCTGAATCATTCATGAAAGCATGCAGATATGTACATTAGGGTGATTTATAAATTTTAAATTATTATATTTTTAGCTCTCATCCCCCAATATCAGTCTACCTACTAAAATATGAATTAGTTATTAATTACGAAATTTTTTATTAATATTTAGAGGTCACTATCAACTCTCAAAGCTTAAAAATTAACTGCAATAACGCTCTTTTGATTCCTTATGCTTCCTAACACTTGGTCGTTCCTCTTTTTCTGGCTACCCCTGTATCAAGCAGATACCGATACTTTGGGTACCTCCCGCTGCAGGAAAAAAAAAATTGAAGTCAATCTAATTCTTCTCAACCAGCATCATCTTAAAGCAAACCACGCCATCATGGAAACGAGGCCGATAAACAAGGCTAGATTCTAATATATCTACTAGACTTGATGTCGCTAATTTAAGTGACCAAAAAATAACTGTTGCTTTGGCCTCTGCACTCAAAGGCCTGGCTTGTAATGTGTCAGAATATAACGTTAGATAGTCTTCTGTAATTCGCCAAAGAATGTATGTTAGAAGGCAGCTTGCTGACTCTGTTAAAACTGATATTCAACCACAACAACCACAAACTACACTTATTGTGCACAGGGATGGAAAGATGCTCGAGGACATAACGCACATGAAATAACAAATAGTCTAACAATGTTGGTTCCCTGGAAAAGATGTCGACCAGCTCTTGGCCGTTGCCAACTTCCAGATGGCAAAAGAGGAAACCATGGCGTCTGCGAGTTTTCAAATAATTTTACCTTGGACCTTACATGATAAAATAAGATGCATGTGCATCGATACAATAGCGCCTAATCGAGGGTGAATAATCGCAGCCTATATTCTTTTGAAACAGAAAAATACAAAAGGAATTGATTCGCTTCCCTTGTCGTCACCACATCGTAAAAATCATACTTGAAGCCGTCGTAGTATCAGCTATTGAAGTTCCAGGGGCAGTGAAATCATAATTTTCAAAAAATTTAAGAGCTGTTGAAAAAAATAAACCAAGAAGTCTTCAAAACTGCGATATCTGAACCACCTATTTGGGATTGCGTTCAACCTGCAGATTCAAACACATATAATTGCATTTGCTCCGAAACAACTACAACAACCTCGATATGTGATATATATTTCAGCCTCGATATGTATTTCAGCCTCGTAACTATTACAAGGAGCTGCTTCATTTGATCAATACCTTTTTAAGAGAGATTACCGAGAGCGGTATCTCATTAAAGGCTTTACTGGAATTCACCGTGCACGTTGGATGGCGAAAACTATATATGCTTTAAAAATGTTTCTGTTTAAGCACCAGCTCAAGATCACAATTACAGATTCTAAGGCTATTACGAATGTCTACTTATTTGTTGTACTTGTTTATACAAAATATTGTTTTACAGCGCTAGTAGCTAATATGGTATCTGCAGATTTCTAAAGACTGAATTGAGATAATAAAACATAATACAGTCTTTATATCTTTCTGATCTGTCAATATCTGTCAATATCTTTCTGAAGAGCTTCTGTCAATATCTTTCTGAAGAGCTGGCTTCTTTAGCTTTTTTTTTCTTTAGTAATTCACGGAAGAAGGAACGATCGGAAAACAGCAAATGCATTTTGGGGCATTTAATAAAGGCATTTTTGGGATATTATGCAATCACAAACCAAAATATCGGAGGTTTCGTTACAACAAATGCAATGAAATTTTAAAACATGACTGGCATTTCATGCGAGTTCATCCAAAAAGAAGAAGAAAGCTAAGGGTTGGCTAAAGGAATGGTACAAAACATGAGAATAGTTCCTGATATAGCTGAACGGGATGTTGCTTTGATAGAAGAATACAATAAATTACACACGAAAAATGGATCAAAATAAAGAAAGCTCCTTTAAATTATCGTACAGATTTTTAGATTTTTAATTTAGTACAACGGAAAGGAAAGTGCAATTTAAAATAAGCTTCAATCTATAAGTTTACATTTCTAACTTAATTATCATTTTCTCTGAAGAAATATACAAATACATATGAAATGAGTAATCCTTGTAATTGAGAAATTCTATGGTAATAAGCATTGCTTTTCAGAATTTATGACTTGCTGACTGTTTTCATAAAGTAACCACGTTACATAAGAATATGTTATTGGAAAATTTGCTCTTGAGTAATGCATTTATTTGATTAATAAAAGGCAGCAAACTCTCCCATGCCTTTTCAATTTCCTTTGAGGCTATGATTGCCTTCTATAAAATATTAATATCCACATTTAGAATTCATTAATCATGCCGCCACGCATGTTAAATAAAATGTGAGATCCCACAGAGCATTTTTCATTGCCCTTAACGGCCCGATTCAGCGCAGCGCTACACGTACCCGATGTTAAGTGTCCATAAATCACCCAATTGCCTTAAAGTGTTCATAATTGGCTGACTCACCCAATTAATGATGACCTGCGAGATGAACGAGTCTCGGGAAATTCGGCCTCAAAGAAACAGAGATATTCATTGAGAAACCACCAGCTCCTGCGGCGATTTTAGATACAGTCATGTAATTGATTTTTGTTGTTTGTATTCTTCAGTTATCTATGTAGAATTTTCTCCCGTGTCTAGACTTCAATTGCCAGCGCCGGGAGACAAAGCGCATGGTACATGCAGGCAAAAGCAGCTTCTGTGTCGGATTATTGTTAAGTTGAAGGGTATGTTTCTGAGTTATATGTTAAGATGTCACGAAAACATTCACTTCTCTTTATTGAAACAAAATGTGTAAGATGAAGGGTTAATACTCGCAAATCAGTCAATGTACAATATAAGATGTTACATAGCTTCTTTATTCGAAAAAAAAAAGTTTCTTTAAAAAGTTTAGTAACATTCATGCAACACAAATCCGGTGTACCATGCAGAAAAACAACTATACTGCTGAAATGGAGTTTTTATGACATGAGAAAACATCTTGTAAACCAGTGGTTCCATACTGGTGGTCCGCGGACCACTGGTGGTCCCTGAACGAGCTCTAAGTGGTCCGCGAAACGAATGAGTGTTTAAAAAATAATTGCGTCTTCATATTGCATAGGGTGAAAATGTAAAAAGCACAATCGTTTGCTGTCTTTTTTAGAGAAATAAAAAGAATGTTTCATAAAATAGGGAAGAATCCAAGAGTCTCACAGCCAATCAAAGAAGCACGTGCCAATAAATCACATTATAATTCATTTCCTAATTTATAAAAAAAAATAAGGCATACGATTCCATTTTATTAAAAAGTATCTTTTGAATTTTTATTTTTATTTTAGCATTACATTTTGTGCATACGTTTTGCATTTCTTTATTGTTTTTCTATAAATTTTATTTTCTACCTCTCCCCCGGAAAGAATTCTTTTAAGTGGTACATGGATACATTGGAAGTGGAAAAGTGGACGAGAGTTCAGTTGAGACCACTGCTCTAAACAGAAGAAAAGAGGTTGTTTCGTTCGTTCTGTTTTTTACACGAAAAAATTAATTAATTTTTAAATTGCATACTGGAATAGAAAAAAAATTCTTAAACTGGTAGAAACGGGCCCTATAAATTAAAACTCGAAATTGAATTTCGAAAATTAATAGATTATTTGTACACTAGACAGGTACATTTTCTAGTATTTTCAGAAAATTAAAATTATTTTTTACAAAGTTATCTCAATAAACATTGCGAATTAATAAAACTAATTTATCAAAATGCAATTTTTTAAAAACTTGTTATTGTAACAATTATTATGTCGCAGGGCACATTTGAATGTTTTTATTTGTACACAAAAAACCATGCACAAGTTTGAAGTTAAATTTCCACTAGATTTAATATGTACTTCAAAGGAATGCATATGAAATTGAATTTATAAAATAAAGCTGTGGCAATTTAAAAGTAAAGACAAAGTGACAAAATTAATTGTTAAAAAATTCTTTCATTTAGAGATAAAAATTTTGCTAACAAAATATATCTTAATGCGAACTTGTTATTATGTATCATAAAAATCTAAATACATACTACCAGAATCTTGTTGGAAGTACTGAGACGTCAAACTTTGCATGATCATATTTTTTTGCTAATGAGATAAACATTTATTTTCTACATGTTCATAAAAATAACCTGGAAAAATTATCATTTAGGCATATTCATAAGTTCGTAAAGTTTTTTTTTTAAAACTAATTTCAGTGTTTCATTGAAAATTACATATAGCTAAAAGGTTTTTGGCATTAGTTTCACTGGACAATGCAATCCGTATCAGTTTTTGTTTTCAATTTGTGAAATTCAGTTTCAACCACATTCATTAGTAATCATCCATAAAAAATTCCGTAAAATATTAATAAACACAAGTGTTATATCAACCACGATTTAAAAAAAAAATGGAAACAATATTTTACTTAGCTTTTCAAATTTTGAACTACAGGTCGGGGAAATACATGAATTGCGATAGAGAATTTAAAATACAAAAAAAAAAAAACATAGGCTGCAATAAAGGTACAGCTTTTAGGATTAAAATATTTATTAATTTTAATTGCATTGCATACAATTGGTTTCTCTTAAATATAACTTTAAGGTCTTTCCAACAAAAAATAAAAATTGTAAATTGAAGATTGAATTATTTAAATTGTCTGTCTATTAAAACTGTCTATTAAAAATCATAACATTCCGATAAAAATACACTCTATAACAAATAAATCGACGCACCAAGAAGGAGGTGTCCGATTTAGACGAAAATTGGTGGATAGGAAGACAATGTACAGAATAGTAAATGATTAAAATTTCAGAACAATTGAATAATTTATTTCAGAGTTACAGTAAGGTGTTGACCCGCCGCTAGCCTGGATACAAGCTGCCACACGGCGTGGCATAGACCGATAAAGCTCCCGGATGGTCTCCTGCGGTATTTCTTGCCAAATTCGCTCCAATTGTCATCAACAGTCCGTGCCAGATGCAATCGCTTTCCCATCATATCCCACACATGCTCGATGGAAGAGAGATCTGTCGATCTGGCAGGCCAAGGAGGAGTTTGACAAGCTTGCAGACAGTTTAGAGAAATGCGAGCCGTATGTGGTCTGGCATTGTCCTGCTGAAAAACCAGCCCAGGGCACTGCAAAAGGTACGGTAGCAAAACAGGTCTTAGGATGTCGTCCACGTACCGCCACGTACCGTCCAGTGTACTTCTAATGACGACCAAAGGGGTCCGGCTGTTAAAGGAAATGGCACCCCAGACCATAATGCCTTGTTGAGGGCCGGCGTGGCGTGCAATAGTGAAAGCAGGATCCCCCCCTCTGCCCTGTGCGTCTCCAAACACGTCTTCGATGATCGTCAGGACACAGTTGGAAGCGGGATTCGTCTCTAAAGACTATACGTCCCCAGTCTGCATCATTCCAACCTGATCGAGCACTGCACCACTGTAATCTGGCTCGGCAGTGTGCAGGCGTGAGTGGCAGGTGGCGTAACGGTCAGCGCGAGCGTAGATCAAACTATTCATTCATTGGACACCAAATTTGAATCATTTGCATATCTGTTCAAAACATTCATGCATACGAAATTTCAAACCAATCGGATGATTGTTGCTTGGTGCGTCGATTTTTTTGTTAAAGAGTGTATATTATTTATATGCCAAGAAAATGACATATAATTTTCGACTTTAGGGTTCTAAAGCAAAATAATGTGTCATTAACTGTTGCTTTATTTGAAGCAACACAACAATGATGATCTCTGCTGGTGCAATAAATCAAGGTTATCAACAACTTCAAAGATAAAATAAGGAACCCACATCACCAACGGATGTGGGTTATAATTTCAGATATAGCCTTGTGGATGTATCTCATATAGACGGAAAACTGCTTTAAGAGATATTTTACACTTAGACCTTCAAAAGTATGAATAATTATTCAAGTGGTAACTTTTTCAGGAAAAAAAAATATATATATAATAATTTCATATTTGTGTGAATTTAGTGAGAAGGTCGTATATGAATCTTACATTCATGGTTAAGGAATTTTTATAGTGTATGTGTAGACTGTATGATGGATTTTAGGAAATTCCTTTCATACCAATAAACTTATAATTAAATATTATCATGTTTAGCAGACGTTATGAATAGTAAGAGATTTGGGTAGTAAATTTGAAACAACCTAATCAGTGTAAAACATAAACTCGGAACAAATACTTGGTACAAGCTTATATATACAAGCAACAAATGTTTCGCAAATAGATAGACATGACAGGCCTTTCAAGGATACATTTCCAGTTTCTTATTTTTCAATTCTTTTTTAGTTTTAAAATATTAAATAAATGGGGCCTCCCTGTGAGTCATGGTTAAGTCAAGTAAGAAGATATTTTTAAATGGAAATAAGCAATATGTATAAAGATAAAAATGAGCTAACGATATAAATAATAAGAGATGAACAAATTTTGGAAACAAAATACTTCAGAACGGTAAGTAAAATAATGGATGGAAAGTTCCTAAGCAGTATATTTAAAGCAAATGGATAGATTGTTGCAAACACGTCAAATCTTTTTATAATTTTTTTCTCTTTCAGGCTGTTCATAACATATAATTTCTACAAATGTTTAGTGTAAAGTCTGTACATTTTCATTTCAAAAAGCATTTGAATTAAATAAAAATTTAAAACAAAATGACCAGGAAACAAGCAATAATAACAGAAATAAATGCATTCTATGAACCGTCTTGCATTTCAGCGGAAAACATCAACCAATTTAGATACCAGGAGAATAAACTACTGAGTTACAAAATTTATAGTGAATATGATATCAACAGCTGACACGGGCACATTTTCCATTAGATATATTTCACAATGCTTCTTGCCTTTTAAATACCAGGTCAAAAAATATCTTTCTACGCCCTTTAAACTATGCCGCAGTTGACATTTTTTTTCGAAACTGATACGCCTTGTTTACAAGTTATAAATGTTAGGAACGTTGTGACAACTTGAAACCACATTTGGCAGCAAGCGACATCATTATTTATTTATCAAAATAAAAATTTCGACTGATTGATTCGTGGGCTATAAAACTCGGAGTAGAGTCGCATAAAAGACAAAAGAATAATAAATTTCAGATGAAATTAAACGTGGATACCTTGAGCGCGTCAAGCTTTATTTATATTTTAAAATTGTCAAAACTTTACCCTTAAAAAAGGTAAACTGCTTTACAGCTAAAAACAAACAGTATGTACCAAACAAAGGCATTTAAAAGCTTCGAAATCGTGTATTAGTAAGAAACAAAATCAACTCCAGGTTTATAATTTAATTTAATTTATAATCATGGTAACTAATTGGAACAAAAAACTCTTTCTCAGTCAATTTACTGTTTTTTGTTTTCTATTTTTCTCAATCTGAAGAGAAAAAACTCCATAGTTAATAATAATTCCTTTACATACGAACAAATTTTGTAAAATTTATAAAATTCTGGTAGAGGAAAGATACTTTATCATTGGAACGAGCCAAATTTCTTTAAAATTTTCAACAATTTTCCCTTTTAAATTTTAAAAATGAAAACGGTGAAGTTTCACTTTCATCATTAGGTTTTACTGAAATATTTCCATAAGAAGTAAATCCGTTCAATGTAGCATACCGAGCTTAAATATTAAATAGCAATACCTAAGTTTAGAAAAGGAAAATATGTGTCTCAATTGTTATGTGTTGAATGTCTAGGCCGTACACGGGGGGGGGGGGGTGCAGAGGGTCCGGTCCCCTCACCCCCGAAATTTAAAATTTTGTTAACAAAACAATAATAATGAAGCCATTTTGTGAAAAATTTAGCCTTTTTCCCCTCTTGGTCCCCCCCCCGAAATTTGTTTTCTGTGTGCGGCCCTGTTTGTATATCACATTATGAAGTTATTGAAATTCACAAGTTTTGACTTCCTGACGCCAGGGCAAACAACTTTGCATTTTGATACACAGATTATACAGACATTTAAGTTTTCATAGAAAACAGTGACACAAAATAACAAATATGTTTACTTAAAAATATTACCCTGACACGATTATTATCAATGTGAGATGAAATAAATCACAAAAATACATTTATTAATCATTAGTTATAATTTTTTTTTTTCGAATAACGGTTTTTATTTCAAGCATTAGTAAATATCGTTTTTCACTGCATAAGAATATTTTATACATCGATTAAAATTTTTTTGGAGTCAAACACAAAAGAAAAAAAGTTTATAAATATCTGAGATTGCTAAACCTTGAAATTTCCGTATCTAAAAAGGAAGTGCTGTAATTACAACTTAGCGCTGCATAACCATATTTTTATCGCTACTCTTTCGTAAGAGAAATACATTTTAATTTCCTGTTATAAACGCAAGTTGCTAGAGCTTTTTTCCCATTTCAATTCGAACGTGTGACATTTTGCTAACTTAAGCTAATAATTGTATTATAGTATTGCTTTTAAGCACGAAGTTGAAAGGGAGTTTTCTTTGTTAGAGCATTTCCTCGGCGCTTAACCAATAGTGAGTGATGGAGGTTAAGCTATAACATTGTAACAGCGTTTAGAAAATGTGCATGAAAGTTGAAATAATTGTGAAAACATTTCATGTAACAGAAAACAAAAATGAATATATGTTCACAAAAGATGTTAATCACAGATATTTCACGAATTATTTCGAATAAGATGCATTGTGTTAGGAGATTTTCAAAATTTGTGCACTGAAGTCTAATGTGGAAGCGTAAGAAAACGCCATAGAATAATTAGAATATTCTTTTTCAGCGTTTTAAATAATATATGCTCAAATCAGTATTCATACGTAAGTAACGAATGAATATCCCACTGTATTCCTTGATAAAACTTACAATTCAGTGCAATTTTTTTTTTCATTTTTTCAGCATATCATAAAAATTTTTAGAGTAACTGGTGCATTAAAATACTTATTTATTTTCTTCTTCTAAACAGAATTGGTAGTGAAAAGGTGAAAGAATTAATTTGTCTTTCAGAGAACACAAATGATAGTTTGAGGAATTTTCTTTCACAGCAATATTATTTTTTAAAAATTGAAAAAAAAACCCTAATTTTATTTTGTATGATTTTGACCTATTCACAAAGCCTATTAAACAATTTAAACAAGAAATAAAGTTAAACAAGAAATGAAATATATTCTTCTGTGGACACACACACCGAGAAAGTTTTCATGTCGCTTATCCAGTAAGCAATTCCTTAGAAGCTTCTAAGGATTATGAATAATTTGATTATGAATATGATAATTTGGATTATGAATATGATAAGACCTTTAAAAATGATTTTTGGTACAAAATGATAAGAACAGTTCTAAAAAAAAAAAAAAAAAATACGTACATTTTAGTGATGAATAAATTTCAGGTCTGTTTACATGTGTGAATGTTGACGAAAGACTAAAATTAATAATAATTAATAAAAAAATATTAATGACACTGGAGTTGTAAAACTTAGGAATGTTAATATGATTTAAACAGAGCTCAAACTGGAAGACGCAAATAAGGATGTTTTCTTTCAATAGTAGCTTAACTTAAATTAAAATTTTTGAGTACTTTTTATGAAACCCTAACAATCGCATGCCTTTTATTTACTAGAATTCCTCCAATACTTTAACAACAGATCGTTTATCACTAGACACCACCATTTAAAAATGAAATTTAAATAACGCATGACTTTATAAGTATTTTTATGAGAGTTGAAAATAATCTTGTATTGAGCAACTCAAGCACAAAATAGTTTTATCCTTAGAAGCTTACATATTCTTAAGTTGACAAAGAGTCAGTTGTCAATTAATAGCGGAAAATTTTCTGAAACAATAACTTGTGACGACAGAGTATGAATAAAATGTTGAAAAGGGCTAAGCAATGTTTACTTGTTGTATCATCAAGCATGAGTACATCATCGGATATATATTTAAAGTATAATTTAGAATTAGAGACACCGCTAAATCACTGAACAGATGAAATATTCTTTTGAACTGTCGGTCTGAGGTATTTCTAAGGTCCATATAATTCAGCGGTATGACGTTATGCAATATCATTTATGCTTTGAGAAACTAGCTATACATGAAAAGAAAGCCTAAATCAATGGTAAGATTTCTTTACAAGCAAGAAACAGCGAACATCAGCATATATTTATTATATTCGTTACATGATACAGCGTCAGATGAAGGGCATTATGACCACTTATTGCAAATTTCAACTTCGTAATTTTTTTAGCTCTTTTAATTATTAGAAATGTATTATTTTAATTAATTATTACCTTAAAATTTGAGGGATGATCATAATTACCCCAAGAAAAAAATTGTATTAAATTGGGGGTAATTATAAACATTTTATTTCTTCTGATACTTACGTGTACAACTTTTCTTAGAGCATTTGAGAGAACTTTTGTGTTTTTGCTAGTGGTTAGAGTTTCCCAATGCGCAAATTATTGACACAAATTTATTAATTATAATTTCTATTTATAAAATTAAAATGACATCTTACTGACAGGATGTGTTGCTAATCACTCTTTTAAAAAAAAGAAAAATATTGAATTGTAAGAACTATCGAGAAAATTGAATTCAAGTAATGCTAAACTTTTAAGAAGAAAATGAAATCAATATAAAGATATAAAAATAAGGTAGATATAAATGTTTAAGACAGTTTAGAAGCTGAAACTGTCACTGAGCCTTTGACTGTCCGGACATTTCATTTATTTATTTATTTATTTTTCAATGGCACACATTTTGCAATGGAGCAGTTTAAACCAAGGGAATGCAGATGGACTCCTAATATTTTCCGAGAGACACATTAACACCAAGAACACGAATAAACCAATAAAAACTAGATTATCATACGACGGCTGCTCTCTAGGAACGAGTTGTGACGTAATGTGAAACTGCCCTTTTATTTGATTATAAGAAAATTACTATTTGTTTTAAAGAAATGTCCATCGTTTAAATTTTTTTTTTATATTTAATAGTGTCATTTATTTTATTACAAACTCTTATATGGTGTAATTTTAACGTCTTGGAATATACTTCTGTCTCTGTCTGTTCACAGACTATTTCAATAAGTTTTAAGAATTCGAAAGATAAAAATAAAAAGATAGCAAAATTCAGGGTTTCTACAGATTTCACAGCTTTTGGTTCCCTCACTTTTCCCTGACATCTATCACGCTCTTCCCTGACTTTATCTAGCGTGCTTTCCCAATTTTGCGTTTCTATTTTTAACATTACATCCTATGTTAATATTTTTTTTTATATTTTGCCCCTTTTGTTACAAATAGTAATAATAATAAAATTAATATATACAAGAATCTTATTTGACATCACTGGATTCTAACAAAAACCCTTTTTGATAATAATTTAGGATAAAATTAAGCATATTTCAACTGCAGAAGATATGTTCATAAAGAACACATTTTAAAATTATTTATAAGGCTGAATGAGAAAATGAAAATAAAACAATTTCTATACTTAGGTTCAAACAACAAATATTTTCTTGATTTTACCGCAAAATTCAATTTTTCTTGCATTTACCTGACCTTTCTTCAATTTCTGCTAATTTCCCTGAATTTTTTCCCAAATCCCTGACTTTCCCATGCCAAAACTCGTTTCCCTGACTTTCCCTGATATTCCCTGACTTTCCAGGTCTGTAGAAACCCTGAATTTCCATTTTGTAATTTATTTTTTCGTTCAAAATTTGTGTTTTGATGTATTGCAAAGGTATATTTATGCCTTAAAAATCAAAATATTTAAAAATATACATTTTTTCACTTATTAATATCAGTTTTTAACTGCATTCTTTGATATAATCTCCATAAAGGCAGTTTTTGAAAGATAAAAAAAAATCCACAATAGGCAGGCACGTTAATATATTTCATTGTATGTTATCACATTGGAATTTTATTTAAAACAACCTCACCCCACGGGGTAGAATTTACATAAAATATAAAGTTCAGAAAAACAGCTTTTTTCTCCAAAAATAGCTTTGTTTCAATAATAATAACAGTGCATATGTAAAGTACCATGCAAAAATGCAGACATTATACTGTAATTCTTCGGTATTAGAGTTGAGTAATCTAAAAATCATTTGAAAAAGCATGTTTTTGTATCCATTTCACACTATCCGACCCCATACATTTATAAATTCATACATATTGATAGATAGATGAACAAAGAGAAACAAGCTGCTTGGTTTAGGAACAATCTTTAACTGTTATAACGGCTTCCAAGACGACGCACAAAAATGTAATTATTAAACAGATTGGAAGCTACATTTCCCCTAACATGAATTCGAATCACAAAAAGAAAATATGAACAAACATGAATTCAGCGTAAAAGTTTTTCCTATATAATCAGTTAATTTAAGAGAATTCAAAATGGGAACTTTTGTTAACTGTGGCATGATAACTTTTCGACACTTGTTTAGAACTTTCAACTAAAATTTAGATTATGCATTCCTCCTTTATTCGACAGTTGAATAAGCTGTGAGTTCGCTCGATAATATCTCAGAGCTCGTTTTACCGTCAACATTATTGAATTACAAAAGCAATTTCGCAACTTCTAAAATTGTTATCATGAGTTACTTTGAACAATTGCGCCGTTGATTTTGAAAGAGATCGTCTCTAAACACTGAGAAAAATAAACTAATTCTTCAATTTTCTCTACACCACTTAATTTCTGATGCGAGGAAGGCAATCAGAGCTTCTTTAAACTGGAAATGTAAGCAGATTTTAAACCAATATCCTAAAATGCATCCTGCAATCGTGTCTGATGCTTAAGATACATTAGGACTTACAGCTTTCTAAATTTAAAATGAAATCTCCCCCTTTTTCTTGGGTTCAGGATGAATCCTGTCTCTTGTCAGTTTCGATCAATGAGACAATCCACAACTTAATTTATCTCCTCTTTCCTCTTGACAACAGAACTCGCACCTCCAAACGCGAAAGTAATTTAAAATAAATTACCTTATCAATTTCGCACGGAATTTCGACTGCCAACTGGCACATTCAATTCCATGCAGTCACACTTTAATAATTGTGACTCTGGTACAGTTGCAGATGCGAGGTTTCACTTGTGTGTATCGGTTTTTGCTTTCTGCCGTAATTCACGAGGTAGGTTTCAATAGTGGATTATTGTTCGAGTCATTTTGAAATGCAGAAGAGAATTATAACGAGAAACAGCAGGAGAATGAAGGCACAAAGAGAGAAGAAATATAAAGCTAGTATTCTCTTTCCTGTAGTCTTTCATGTTAGTTCAGTTTAGGAGAACTTCCTTTAAGGAGTAATTAGTGAAACCTTATATATGATAAACATAAATAACGGTGCTCCCCAATCACTAAAGGAATCACAGTGAAAGAGGCATTCATTCAAAATAAAACAATAGATAAATATTTCCGGAGAAAACTTTATTGAAGTAAAGTCAATAAAAATAGAGTTAATTAATGTCATGGAAGTTTGAGGAATGTTTTGGAAAATAATAACAGATAAATTATTTTGATAAATTTTCGAAAAGGATCCAAAAATTATGTAGTTTGTAAAAATAGGAAAGAAGCACACGCAGTTTGCAATACAAATTTCAACGAAAATTACAATACAGAAACGTAAATTACTACTAGTAGTAGTAATAGTAATAATAACGTATTTAGTTTTTTACTCAAAAAAATATATTAAACATTTTGTATTCTAAAATATTTAATATTCTCTGGATTGAAATCGATACAATTTTGAGAAATTTTAAACTTTAACTGGATTATACCGTTTATATTCATTTTTCAAAGATTCTCTTCTGTAATTGTATCTGTATCAAACCTTTGTGGTATAATACAAGTGATAGCAAATATTTTAAATTGTACAACATGCATATGGAATAACGCAATATTACAGGCACAGGACCAAGAAGTCTTTACACTAGAGGGCTATATAATGACATAAAACTGTAAAAAAATAATTTGTTTTGGCCTGTATTTATAGCAGATACATTTTTACCTTTTTATTTAAATTTTAACTTTCCAGGGGCTACGTACATATTTATAATTTACATTACTTTCAAATTTCCAATACTTACAGCTAGCTCAAACACGATACATTTTTATTTAATCATTCGATTTCATGATCCTCGGATACCATATATACAATATTACAAGTTTATTGTGAAAGCTAAGCGAGCTATCTATTTTAACCGTGTCAAGATTTAACAATGCTATTCTCAGGATAAATGTGAGAGTGATAATGCGGATATAGATAAAATTATGGTTCCTTAAATTTCGATTTTATATTTTCAAAAGTGAGAATGATAAAATATCTCTTAAAATCAACGCATACTCATTCCCAAAATAAAGAAAAATATTCACTTGTTTAGTCATTAAAAACAAGGATATATTTTGCAAGTAGTTTTGATGCAATCGTGATTTTCTAACTAAATCTTGATTTCCTTACTCTTTGTGTATAGTACATAAGGTCTACTTCTTAATTTCTGGTCCTTTTTAATAAAATTTTCTTTTGAAGTATTTCCCATATGTTTTAAGTCATCTGAAACAGTTTGCTGAGCAGCTTCTAGTTGTTACACTAGTTGTATTTCAGTTTGGTACGAATCTTCATCTAACGATGCTTGCAATTCGCTATCTTCACAGTTTTTCGGTTCTCCTGGATGTTGTTTGTATTTTACAAAAAGATAATCATTTTTAAAGATTTCAGACCATTCTTTGCAAGTTGTATTAGACGGAGCGTGTACATGTTCACCCTATACTTCGAGAAGAATAAGATATGTTTCAGCAACAATTTTCTTCAAAGTAAAGAAATTATCAAAACTTCCCTCAAAAGTTCTTATTTTGGTTGAAAATTCGGCAGTAAAAAATATGCTGATGTTTGAAACTCTTTCAATCTCCAAATATTTTTTTACAGAGAGAATGCCTTACTTGTCAGACAAAAAAAAGGTATTTTTATTGCAGATATATGTAACGCCATCTATGTGTGAAACTCAGAAATTGACCAATACAACTAGTAAATAGAAAAATTTTAGTGAAAAAATTTGTTCACTTCAGAGCAAGGTAAACTTAGCATTCCTAATAGCTATACCTTTAAAAATGTGATAATAATAAATTTAAACAAATACAATTTTTGTTATGAAATTAAAGACTAAATTATAAATAAGAAGCAATAGCTAAATATTTTTAAAATTTATGTTTTTAAATAAAAGTTAATTTATTAATAGCAAGTTAGGATTTTATATTTTTATCTACGGATAAATAAGACATTTAAAAGATTTCTATTAGACCCAGTGAAAAGAAACAGATATACACACAAGGAAATGGATCAATATTTTTTTCTATTTGTGTAAACGGATACGGATATCCGACATTTTTAGCTGACAGTTTTATTCGTGAAAGCATTAATTATCTCTCGTAGGGTGCACTCTTTTTCTTAATAATGTTTACCTTTTGGCACCGTAATAAGTAAAGGTAATTTGCTCAAAATACTTTTCTTTGAAGATGGGGACTTTTACAAAACCAAGCACTTTGTTGGCTGTAAATGCAAATGCCAATTTCAATGAACAAAGTATTTTTTACTTGAAATTTTTAATTTATGTTTAAGGTATAACATGGACAGATCAAGAAATAATTCTTCAATATTAATTTTACTTGTAATCGGTAATAATTTAATTATCCATTTGACCCAAGTTGTTTGAAGTAGAACCGAAATTACGCATAATAAAGTTTTAAGGAGTTTCGAGAAACGAACAGTATATATCATGACATTTGTCGTGCTTAATTTTCCCTTTGACAAGGACTTGGGTTTTTTGGGGATTTTTGTATTTGATTATATATATATATATATATATATATATATATATATGTACGCATTTGCTCGTAAATTAGCAAAATGTCCATGCATCATAACTTCATGAAACTTGTCAGACTTATAACTGATATCAGTATTTGTAAGATACATTAATAGAAAATTTGAAGAGAAAAAAAGCTGTCAAAATTATGCGAATATGTAATAGAACTTTTTAAAAACTGATTAAATTGATTCTATTAAATTAAATGCAAACATCAGCAATAAAAATATGTTTCGTAAATATTGGAACTAGATTATTTTACGAATAGTGTCAATACCCATTTTTAAAAAGTTAATTATAATAATTTTTTAAAAATATTTCCAAAAAAACTACACTACAATTTCATTATTATGCTAGACATATGAATCCCTTATCCACAATTGTTAGTGTTTTCGTCACACTGCAAAGCCGTTTTTGAGTTATGTACTTATCTGAGTTGTATTTAAAATCAGGTCTTTGAAATCAATCACTTAAGAGCAAAAATAAAAATATCTCCAAATAGATACATTCAATATGGGTGTGGCTATATCATCCTTAAAAGCGTTATAGTTTTTATTTTTTTAACCGGCATTTTCGTTACAAAGCACAAATTTACTGTATCTGTACTTGTAGAAATTTGGTAACATTTACCAAAATATTAGATGACTGATAGACTTTCAATAGAGCCACTCCATTGATGGAGAATGAATCAAGCAAAAGAGAGAAATATATTTTCACTAGATAAAATGAGCTTTCTGATAATGTTATATTGTTTCATTCTATTTTGAATTTTTATACAAGCTTAGTGTCCCCTCCCTCTTTTCCAAAAAATAAAAAAAATCTCAACCCTCCCTGGCGGTTTATAGTACAATTGCACTGTCATAGAATTTGCGTGTGGGTATTTACAGTCGAATCTCGCTTTAAAGAAGTCCAGGGGACTAGAGAAATCATTTAGCTGTAAGGAAATTTTGCCATACCGATACTGTATCTCCACATTGTAATTCGATTAGGAGGATTACCAAAGTCTTCGCTTTAACGAGATTTTCGCTGAAAGGAACTTCGCTAAAACGGGATTCAACTGTATAATTTTAAAAACATCAAATATTTAGTTAAAATTAGTTTGTTTATTTCTTGCATTAATATTTCTGCTGAAAAAGCTAAAACAATTTATACTGTTCAAACTGAGCATTTGTCCTATAAAAAATTTGAAGCTTTTTACAACAGTGGCGGAGCTATAACCAGAAACGTTTTTTAGTTGCTTATTTATGTTGGCGTTTTTCGAGTTTCTTTTTCCTTTCTTTTCTCTTCTAGAACAAACTATATTCCCCCTGTACTTGTTGAAATTTTAAGTATAATTTGTTTAAGAGGACTATTAAAACTAACATGGGATAATTTTGCACCGTAATACCCATAAAGGTAATGACATTTTTTTCTTTACACACATTTTTTTAAAATGAAAGTTTTAAGAGTTAACAAATAAGTTTTAAAAAATGCAAGGAATTAATTAAAGTGAAAAATTTACTAAATATCATCGGTTGCCTCAAGTACTACACTAGCAATATCATTCTAGGTTAATGGGCGCGGTGCGGTTTTTAGTATATACTTCAAACGTCTAAAGACAGCACATGATCCTGGACTGGTCTGCGGTTTTTCGGTTATAAAATTCCTTTCACGTTTGCGTGCATACTCTTTTTTTGGTCTAATTCACCGAAGGAATAAAAATGAGGAAATTACTTACATTTAAAATCATCCACTGAAAGAAAATGTGTATTTCTGTTACGAATAGGTGTATTACATAAAGATATCAGATTCTTTACCAATATCCGAAATTTAATAAGGTAAAAGTAAATTCTTCTTGAAATTATTTTTTAATAAATTAAAGAACAACTTAAAAGACTGAACTTGTATTTAGTAATATGCTATTGAAATGCGATTTCGAAACAATATTTTACTATCGGGAGAGCCGGGCATATTTTCCAACTCGCTTTACTTTTGAAATAAGCCCTTAGGTGACTCCATGGAGCAAACCAGCTGATGTAGCGACACACCACGTATCATATACGAAAGTTTCAGTTCAGCATCTGCTGTCAAACTGTCGGAAGACGCTATTTTCTGTACTTTTTCACGAGTAAACATTCTGATCTTTATCCAAACTTAAACGTACTAGTATTAAACTCATTGTTTTATTATTGCTTGTATGCAAAATGGGTTTCTTTTTTCACATAACTATGCGTTTTTTGAAAATAACTTCACAGCCACTCTTCGAGGTAGTGCCAAATCTCCAATATGGACGACGGGGCAGGTTTTCCAGTAGCATGCACGTAAAAACGTTCTTCGAACTAAATAGGCTAGTCTCAGTGAATCAAGAATGTTCTTACAAGGTCACAAAATAGTCCAAACAGCTTTTAATGACTAAGACACCTTGTAAAAATCAGCCGCATATGAAAAACGATTTACCTGAAATAAGGAAACTGCAAAAGGAATCAGATAAAGTGGAGCACTATGGTTCACTATCGAACACTTAGCGCAAATTGCGAAAGAGTGATCAGAGTGCATGAAAGAATATGATATGGTCATAGAACAAATGACTAGAAGAGATTAATTTTCTCAGTTTGGCCAAAAAGTTAGAAAAAATGTAATTGTTTGTGTTTTGCAGAAATATCTTTACTCTAATTATTAAATTATTGTATTGTTGCAGTATGACGAGTGAGTGAATTATTTAGTAGAACTCTACAGCGATAATTTAATGCATGTATTTAGAAGTATTTGTAAGATATAACTGATAAATTGCAGATACTCTTGCAGATATTAAATAATGATATATGCTTACTGGATTCGGAATTTATTTAAATATATAGACATAATAATATAATTTTGAAAAAAAAAGGCATTGCAAAGTAGGTATAGTTTTATGCTTTATAGTTTCATTGCATTAACACTTAAATTTGATACTGATGACGATTATTTGATTTAACCTGTCTATGGAACGCAGAATCATGCGTATATTTTAATTTTATATATTTTTTAAAGAAATTTTTCTTATCGACCCATATATTTATGGCATTCGTTTTGACCAGAAACAACATATCACAACGGACATATTTCAAAAGGAAACCCCCAAAATTTATGTTGGTTTTGATATTAAATTGCCTCGAGAAACAAATTGCTTCAAGGGGGAAAAGAGAGAAAAAAAGCACATAGTTTACAGCAAATTTATTCCACATAGGGGAGTTTCTTTCTTTTTTCTTTTTTTTTCACCGAACTGTAAGAAAATTGTTTGTTTTAAAGATTAGTCGTGTTAAAAATGTTTGCTTTGGTTATGCTTTCAGATGTAGACATTGTTAGATAAATTTAATAGACTTCACTTTCCAGAAGAGCTATTATCTCATACAGGCATAGCATAGACACTATTGAAGACGTAATAAATCTATCTGAATGTATTTCCTTGGTTATTCATTTGAGCGCTTAGCAATGAGGGGAGAAAATA
The DNA here is from genome assembly GCA_038373885.1 of Cheiracanthium punctorium. Classification (NCBI taxonomy): domain Eukaryota; kingdom Metazoa; phylum Arthropoda; class Arachnida; order Araneae; family Cheiracanthiidae; genus Cheiracanthium; species Cheiracanthium punctorium. The sequence goes on from JAWZYV010005452.1 coordinate 833,201, forward strand.
AGTAGGGCATCTTTAAAAAAAAAGAAAGCAGAGTTTTCCCCATCTGCAAAAGTTCAAGGCTCCAAGTTATAGTAAAACGTGATAAGAATTGATATCAGACAGACAGGTCCCACATTTAGCTTTTCCGATATGCATACACTTTCCGTTATGAGAGAGACTGCTTGGGGTCTACGTATTCAACACAGGGTATAAGATTAGTCTGGAAGTTTCCTGTACCTCATGTGTAGACACAAAAATAAATAATCTTATAATATGCTTATGAGATCACAGACGGTATCATTTCTAGAAAGTCCCAGGAAAATTTAGATTTTATCAAAAATGGCGGGAATATTGGAATTACTATCACACCTAAGAAACTGATGAATACCGAGAAGAATATTAGAAATCGAAAAAAAAATACTACTATGATAGGGTTTGAATGATATGATATGATATGAAGATAAGAAATTGATGAAAACTCTGATACTTTTCGAGCCACAGAAACTGCACACCCCACGCACATGGTGGCTATTAGTCATTGAACTCAGTCGCATGATGCTGATGTCCTGAAAACTTTGTTGCCACAGCTGTTTGTCTCGCAATTGAATGTTTACTCTAAATTTTATCGTTTCACAGAAAATTATAATACATTCAAAAATATTGATTTGTTATCGGCTTTGTATACACAGCACACGAGTAACACAATCAATGCCCAAGCACAAACAACAAAATGTCAAATGAGGCAGCATTGTTGAAACACAGATTCAAACAAAAATATTTTAATTTAAATTAAAAAATTAACAGTTCATGCGGAGGTCAGTTTTAATGCTTACGCAAAAAATGTTCATAGTAAAGTGTAATATATTTTTTACTCACTTCATGTTATCAAGAGTGCGCTATAATAAGATGATTAGAAAAATACTTTGTCTAAATTGAAGTTTGCAAAAAATATTATAAATACATACATTATCATTTTTTTCACTACATTGATTATTGCACGAGTTCATCAGTACAGTTACATTTAAGTACATTGAATAATTTAGGTAATATAAAACTAATTTTATTTTATTAAAGAATAAGTATTTTTATGTAAGCACGTGAAAAGCATACTTAATATATGTTCAACTAACACTACTGTAATAAGTTAGTACATAAGTCCTAGGCAAAAATATAGAAGCGTTACAATTTTACTAAACATTAAGTTATGTATACATATTCAACGCTAAATAATTACTTTCTATGCCTCGTAAGTTATTGCAAAGTATAAAAACCTTTAAATAGAATCTATTCATCATCAGAGTTTTCGAAGATCCTTTAACATGATTTAATTTTTTAACTCATTTCTGGAATAATCCTATTAAGTAGAAACCTGTATTTTAAAAAAAATAAGATGGCTTAAAATATTAATTTTTATGCGCAATGTTCTCCTTGCTGAAAATAATCCGTAAGTTTATAATATTGCTCTGTTTTTTTATGTTTAATTTCGCTTAGATTAAAATCAAATGCATTCTGTGCGCAAACGACTGTTTTAAATTATGGCGTGTAACGTACTTTCGTCAGCTCCTTAAAATAAATTAAAAAGGCGAAAGTGTTATATTTGTGCTAAGATATTTTAGTGCGACTTAAAAGCTGTAATAAAATACTGTCGTCTTTGCTATTAAAATATCCGAAAAAAATCAGGCATGAGATGAAGGGGGGAGGGGGAAGTCATTTAAAAGTAAGCTATGAAATGCTAAAAGAAGAATATGCAATTTGTTATTTTGATTTAATCACGAAAAATCTTGCAATTAACAACTGTGTTGCAAATAAGCAGCATTTAGATAATGAACGGACACGTTCTTCCATCTAAGAACTAAGAATTTTTTGCTGCATGTGACACAAAAGCACGGAAGTTTGTGTATTTTAAAAGTCTTTCTCAAAGTTAAACTAAAAATTGACATTTATACTTTCTTTTTCATTACTCTACAATACACAGTTGTTTTGACCTACCTGCATTTGGATTCTTGTTGAGAATCTAGTTTAAATTATGACTGTAGACAGCTATTAGTGAATGTAGGATTGCCGTTTTTGCCTTTCTGTAGCGTTTTCATTTACAGAACTGTTAAATGAGGCTGCTGTTCCTTTGAGGATGTTGGTTGAAAACAATAGTGTCCATTTTGCCGATTTCCCTTTAATTTACCCCCTCTCTCTCTCCTCTCTCTCTCCTCTCTCTCTCTCTCTCTTCTCTCTCTCTCTCTCTCTCTCTCTCTCTCTCCAGAGTGGTTACTATAGTTTCGCCCGTCTCTTAACTTTACAACAACGTCTATAGTCATAAAAGTAATGTCTATGCAAAATCTTTGATAGCAATGAGATGATACCGTGTACTAGACCACTTAGAAGTGTAATGTCGGAATTAGATACCTCGTGAAATAAAGTACTAAACGCAATAAAAGAGTCACTCCACGGTCACTTACGTTATACTTAGACTGCATTCTTTACTGCTTAACGTGCGATGTGCAGATAATATGACCTTCGTGGTTGAATATCATGATAAATTTTAGTATAATGGATCAAATCTGTTATATCTACCGTGGTTCTGGATTTTTAAGTGTGTATACATATACAGAAAAAACTAAATGTCACGGTCACTTACGTTACGCACACAATTTTTTTTTGTTTGTTAAACTGAAACTTATTATTTTATATCTGTTCTGTTATTCAGGTTTAAAATTCGCAGCCTTTAAATATGATGGACAATTCAGAGAGTTAAAATTTTTTTTTATTTATTTATAATGAGATTTAAATAGACTTAGCAAAAAGATTAGTATTTAGTCACTTACGTTACACAGTACACTTACTCTACTTGTCAAAATTAATTAAAAATGTTCACGGCAACATTGTAAAATTTACAGTGTTGCTAAATAACTTCAGGTAGCATAAAAATAAGTCTATTTATTAAAAAAATTCTAAATAAATTTTGAAAATTTTATTTTTTTTTTGGCCCCTTAGCATGGAATGACCCAAAAGTTTAAGAGCAACATCTATTTTGCCCATAAATGCTAAAGCGGACACACTGTAAACTTGGAGTCAGTAAACGTGTTAATTTCATGAAACAGCTAGTTGCCATAAGATATCTTAATTTTCACTTTCAGGCTTGTCAGAGTGAAATACAATAGTATTTTTCTTTCTTTTTTAACGGAAATTTGTCTTTCTTTTAATTAGTTTTTTCTCGGCGTGTGTAATATTAATGGTAATCACGAAAGTAATTTATCCACACTATTCTCCGCATTTAAGAGTTCAAATAATTTTTCTTAGTAAATTAATATTGCTCTAAAACTTTATTTTTTGCTTTATCGCCCAGTTTCAAAATTAAAACGTTAACTATAGTTTGCACTAGGTGAAGCAGTAAGAAGCTTCGTTGCATAGGACACATTCAGTTTACTAGACGTAGTCAGAATTTTCATATTTCATTAAAGTTAATCGGGTCGGAATGTCTATATTGGGTGATTCAGAACTTTAAGTCAGAAATGTAAAGGGTGATAAGGCTCCTCTATCACCCTTTACATTTCTGGCAGAAAGTTCTGAATTACCCTGTATAAGGAGATCGGAAATTTTGAATCATAAACAGAAGTCTAAACAGCTTTCTTCTACGACAGTTAGAACTTTCATCACATTGCTTCTGTTTATAAAATGCTTCACAGATTTATTGGCAAAAATTAAACAAAGCAAGAAAAAATTGTTTGTAATTTTACCTTTTAATGCATAACGTTATAGGTTTTTCAAAGTGAACTTCAAATAATGTTGCTTACCTGAAAGAAAAAAAAAACCATCATTAATTATGCAAATTTTAAAAAATAAACAATTTAAATATTCATAGTTATGAAAACATCGTATTGGTTAAGTCCAGCGTGTTTGAACAATATTTAGCTTTGAGACAGTAAATAACATTAAATATCTCGTCTAATACTATATTCTAGAGTGAGGTGAGCAATAATGTTTTTTTAATTTTTCGAAAATTTTCTAGAACCTTAAACCTTAAATTTTGCCAGAATATACATAAATAAAATTGGAAAAGTTAATTCATAATTTTTAAATGAAGTATAAAGCTGTATGGATCAATGATTAGTTACAAATAAAGAAATATTATTCGTAAATATACCAATTTTGTAAATTTTGTACCGCTAATTAGAGAATTGATGGCATTTAAATATTATTACGTATGTCTTACCTACATCCAGGAACGTAGCCAAAGTTTGGGTCATAAAAGTCTATCCCCAACCACCTCTACATGCGAAATTTCTGTTTTCGTTAAGCTTTTACGGTGCGAAAATTTCTGTCCCTTTTCAAAGTAGCACAACTAGTACAACTGCCGTTTAAAAGAGGTCCAGACTGCATTCTCATAACGCAAACCGAACGTCTTTTGAACTAGTCGTGCTAGTAGGGTTCTAACTTTTGGGTAGCTTCTTAAATTTCTCTAGGGCTAATGAACCGCAAATAATAATGAACAGCTTAAATCTACAATTGCTTTAATTCAGAATAAGAAAAGAACACTTCATGAGGCCAATATTGCGTTTATGAATTTCATGTTATTTCGATTCAAGAGACACATTTTGAATATTTCAAAAGAGTATGCGTAAAAAAATTTGCAAAATGAGTTCCAATATATATAAAAACATGATAAATACTCTGAACTCGGAAAGCTGAATTATACCTTCTTCATTTCAGACTCTTGGTTCCCTGCCAACTCAAATATGGTCCCTATCTTTAGCTGTTGAATCAGTGTCATATTTTGTTTCATAAATTTTGACTTAGGTGTTCAAAAATAGGTTACTTTAGCAAACCATATATTAAACTAAACAAACTGTTTGTTAAATTTATTTTTTTAAGTTCCAGAATTACATAACCATGTCGTTATGCTTTACTTTTAATGCAGTACCAACTTAGATCTAGGGTCACATGACAGCATAGTGTAAAGAACTAGCAAACACATGCACAAATTTGATGCCTGAAATATCGCATTCTTAGAAATACTAATTAAACAAACAATTTTTAAAGTAATATGGTAGTTTTAATATTTAAAAATCAATTGCCTACGGCTAGTAATAACTTATTATTTTGAAAGAGTTATTCATATATCGTTCTTCTGAACGAAATATGAATAACTCTTATATTATTTTTATACTTTTGGACTGAACATATTATTCCAGTCCAAAAGTATAATAGTAAGAGAAACTATCCTTAATAGTTATAATTAAAGGAATTTATTTAGAAATATATTTCTTCTCAATTATTAAGAGTATAATTTTATAGCGTAAATTTTAGTCTGAAAAATATTAACAAGCATGCAAACATTTTAAAAATCGGAACTTATTTTTCATGCGCAATTTTTGCAACATCGGTTAACATGATAATGTTTAAATTTCAGCGGGATATTCAAAACAGAGATATCAAGCAATGGTTAGGTTGCTCAAAGTTAACGTTTGAGCGGCTAATTGTAAAAATACAAAATGGACAAAAATTTATTAAATTTGTAAATACTCTTATTAAATCTGCAAATAGTCTTAGAAATTCAAATCTGACATATTTGGACAGGAGAGAAAACTGAAAACCAACTCATAGAAGCGTGAACACATTTCCTTTCAAATGTCTTGGAATATCTTACTCTTAGGACTACTAACTAAAAACAGCTTTCTTAAGAATAGCTCTTTCTGAGAAAGCATAGCACGTATTCACGTTACATCGAGGTGAAAAAAAGTCTCCAAAATCCTAGCAGCGTCATCGATTCGGTATACATTCTGTGAAGGTTCCCGACTTATAACCTGCGGACAATTATTATTTTTTTTTTGCTTGAAATGGTGTACATTTTTTTCTTTTCTTTTATGCTTAATAGTGTTTCACTTAAACAAACAAAAAAATATATATCTGTTAATATGATTTTAGTATCAGTATTCAAATATCACGCTCACCGATGAGAATTCTGTAACACATAATGCTTGATTTTTATAAATGATTGAATATATCACTGAATGTACTCTATACTTCAATTACACAATGCAGACAATTACGCCTGGAATTTTAAAGAGCGTTTTACAATCTTTATTTTGAACATGTGTTTACTTATCCTTCAACTAAACGAGATAATCTAAAAAATAATGGACAGTTAAAACCTGCATAATAAGGTCATGATTGAAAAGTTCCGAAATAAAATGAACTTAACATGGACTATTTTTTTGTAAAATTCTAGAATTTCTATTCAAAATAAGGTAATCTATCCAAAAGCGTAAAACAAACTTTTAAAAAGTTAGAATTCTTTAAGTAATAAGTTACCTAAAGAGAATCCATTCGATGATATTCTCTGCCAACAAATGTCAAAGAGAGTTAAACACGGAGCTAAAAATATACTTTATTGGAAATACTAGGTGAATTATATGAAAGCGAAAGTGCTCAAAAGTAAGCTTTAGGGCGAAATAGCATTTTTGTAATAAAATATTTTTCTTATGTTGCTAAGCATATAATTCTGTAATAGTGAAGTATCGTATTTTATTGATATCTAAGAATAACAAATCACTTTTATTATTTTACTTAGACAGTTTTATGTCATTATTTGACTATACTTTAAAAAAATAACTGAATACTTTATTTAATGCTTAAAATAATACGTTTCTCTTTTATACTGAAAGTTTCAAATAGTTCAAAATGCAAAAGTAATATATCAGAAAAGGAGTATATTTTTACTAAATTTGTTAATACTTACGTACAGAAAAAAACTCATGAATACAATGTCTTATAACTGTGCCAAATTTAAGAAACGTTTTATATAAAAAATAAATTTAGTTATATTTATGAAAGTAGTTTCCAATTTCATTAAACCCGGCTGAATTTAAAAAAATCATTTTGAGTGTAATTCGAAGCAAAAATCGTTTTGATTTATGAAAAAACGAACACCACGGGGACACAAAGTATACAATAAAAATGCTAACTATCGCAAAAAGGAAAAACTGAAGAAATAGAGTAATAAATAAGAGTTAATTTATAGCCCCCATTTTGCAGCTTTAGAATAGATTGCAGAGCATTCCGTCTATGACAACAGCATCTCAGACAAAGTGTTGCAACATAAAACAAACGATGAAGTCTTATTTTTATCACACGCATTTTTTTTTCAAACCATGCTATACTAATCACGTAATTTTTATAACAAGGCTCCTTTAAATATCTACACACTTTCTCAGTTAGCATAAGCAATGTATTCTTGGATGCGAAGTGACTGTCTACGCCCCGGTCTACTCAAAGGGCCCAAGGTGTGTCTCACTACGTTTAAAATAGCTGGAGACACGACTGTTTGGGGTAAAAACAATGATTTACCTTCAGCCTGAGTATCGCGTTCTGGAAGCGGAAATAGAACGTAGCGCGTCAAAAACAACTCCTGAGAAAAATCGAAGTCTCCCTGCGTGGTTATTTAAACCGAAAAGGAGCCAAGTTTGGTTTCAAAGAGCCTTTAAACTTGATTCAATGTAACATTTAAGAGACGGGCATAATTTTTAAGACAGATTGTTATGAGTATTTTTTATGGCGCGAGAGTTACAGTGTGTGAATTAGTTTAACGTGACATTTTTAAACGGGATGATGCAGGCGTGAAAATACGCGCGGGTTGCAAAAACCTTCATTTCATATAAAATATGTGTTGCCAATTTAAAATTTATTAATTTTGTTTATCCAATTATTAGCTTATGTGAAGCATTTGTAATAAAGAACACAGCTATTCATATTATTTCTAGCTATAATTTATAATTTTATATTTTATATAAAGACGTCCAAAAATTTATTTTATAAAATTAAACAGGGTTGCAATAAATGAGATTCAAATATTTCACTGGGGTCGAAGTTATATAATTAAAGACGAGCAAGATCATTAAAAACGTATGTTTCCAGATACGGGTATGAAATGAGTCATTTATTTGCTTACAATCACGGATATGAGTAAGGAAACTCAACAAAACACTCTATAATATAAAGATTTATTGGTGGAGTAACCAGCAGTATTCTCGAAATTAAAAAAAAATTAATTGATTAAAACACTCATAGTTTTGCATTCAAGTATAAAACTTATTTGCTATAATTGATGGATTTAACAGTATAATAAATGTGTAAGATATAAGTTTTAATCATTTTTATTTTTTATTTTCATTTGTCTTTCTTAAATTTTAAATATGCGTGGCTTTCAATGCTCTGTCTGCTTTATTTCTAAGATATATATATATATATGTGCAGAACAAAAAGATATATTTCTAGTAAAGTTATATTTACATTGACTAATTTCATGAAAACTTATCTTACTCCAATTAAAAATTTAAATTAATAATTTTTTGCAACCATTTAAAAAGCATATTTATTAATCGTGATCAGTTAAATTTTTATCAGTTTCTACACCTACTAATAATTAATAAGTTATTAATAGTTTCATAATAGTAGTAAGCAATATACTTTTAAGTAAGTACTTATAGTAAGTAAAGTAATATACTTGTAATAGAAGTAATATATTTGTAATACCTACTTTTTTATTCTCGTAACTCAATTATCTTCGTGTAATGTAACTTATGAAAATATCTTAATTTTCATAAATTACATGTACGCCTAGCTAATACAACATCTTAGCTATGGCATACTTGCCTAGCCCTGGCTTATGCCATGCTAAGTATATGTATGCTTTAGCTCTGAACAATTCAACACTGGTTTGAATTTATTTAGGTTTTAACCATAAAGATTCGACATATTTAATTAATTTTAAAAAAGTAATGGCGATTTCGTGTAAATATGCTGTTCAGTTACAAATGGAATTAATTAAAAGCAAATGTTTCTTTATTTTATTTATACAAAAATGGCATTAAAAAGTCCAAGATTTGCTAGAAAGGAAGACGAAGTAGATAAGAATGCCGATTATTGTACTCGTTGAAACAGATACGATTATTGATATCTGGCATACATGTGTGTACAAACATTCCGTTTAGTTTTCCTACAAAAAAAAGATAAACACACAACTAAAAATGTGTGAAAATTCTGAGAATGTCTACAAAGTGCTTCCTTGGTATAACAAAATTTTGTTTTATTGCCATTATACAAAAAACTGAATTATTGAACATAACAAATTACTGAACGCAACGAGCATTCATAATGCATGCGAAGTAAAAAAAAATCGAAACTTTTTTGTTTTATTTAAAATAGACGATTTAAAAGTATATTTTCCTTGCTAACATTAATTTAGCTCTCACTCTCTATTAAGCCGAAACGAACAATATATTTCACACTAAGTCAGTTAACTTTTAGAAATAAGTGTTGTTAAAAACAAGTAGAAACATACCTTATGCAAACTGAATACATTTAGGAATTTTATATTGTCATACGCTACAGTCATTGAATTTTAAAGATGCCGAGTTGAAAAGTTTTAATAATTTTTCAATAAAATATATCTTGTTCAACTAAGAACATTAATTTCTCTTAATCTTATTTTTAAGAAGATTAAATCTGAAAACGTCTGGTTTACAGTTCCACTCTCCATTCAGATAATCTTACAAAGCAAAGTGTGTACTTAAAAAAGTAATTGATTGCGCAAAATTTATTTTACATAGACAGAGAGGCATAAGAGAACTTCTCGTTCGTACACAGTGTTTATAAAAATTTCTTACTTTATAAAAAGAAAGTAAATTTAAGAAGTAAATTTGTAAGTAACAGTAAAAGTAAAACTTGAAGAAATTTGTTTCAATTTCTTAATATTAAAAGTATAATATATTAAATAAATATTTATATATAAATAAATAAAATTTAAATTTCTTAATTTAGAAATGCAGAAAATATTCCTTTAAAACCATCATTCCCTGATCTTAACTCACCCCGTTACCCCTTTCCTCACCCCAACACACACATACTTCAGTAAAGGCAGCATAAGAATGATCACAAGCCAAATAATATTTTTTTTAGCTGCCGGTCTTACTCCAATACCGGAGCCGACCATTTTGTGTTGATACTTTTTTTACAAGGAATGAGTATTTTAAATTGTGACAAACAGAAAATTTTACCGCCTGTAACAGGCCGTGGGGGATTAAAGCCAAACTTTCTGAAGTGTTTAAAAAAAAACCAAAACAAACATGATTTAAGCGAACCCAAATCCTTGCTTGTAGCCAAATTGGCTGCCTCTCCTTTCTCCGCCTACGCACTCGTCTGGTGATGTTAAAAAATCCCTGAGCCAAGTTTAACGGCAGGAAAAAAATGAAGTGGTTGCTCACTAAAGTAGTTGGGTACCGTTTTTTTCAAAGACGGAATGCCCAAAACATTTAAGTATTTAGAAGATGTCTTGCATACACCTACATTTTCGGATGGTGCGTCGGAAAGATGGAGCATTTCTACTTCTCTTATCTTCTTGCGCGTTTCGAAGACGTAAATGCGGATCTGCAGTTACTCGAGATGTATTTAGAAAAGCACAACCATGATGATGTCATGACGAGAGCAAGGTTGCAATCAACGAATGGTTGACTAAAACAGTTCTGATGGTGGTTTTTAGAGATGAGACGGGCTCAGCCTGAGCCCGAAAGCTCGAGCCCGAACCGGGCTAGGGCGCTGTAATTCACAATTGCGGTCGGGCTCGGGCTCGTGAAAAATTTCTCAATAATTGAACATACTCCTTGAAACAGATTTTAAAAAGGGATTCATGAGGAAAATAAAAGTACAGTCAACTTCGGTTATAGCGAATCTCTGGGGACCAAGAAATTTCGTCCACTATATCCGAAGTTCACTAAAACCCAAGTGTTTTCATGATGGATAGAGATACTGTGTGTGAATCGAGACTAACGGTTTGCGATCACTATATCCGATGGTTCACTATAACCAGAGTTGGCTGTACTTATAAAAAAAATATCGGCACTGGCACCTAGAAGGTGCGTTAAGCTCTTTGGATATTTCAGAACGGCGGCTTATATTCATTAGTAAGTCATGAGATCCGACATTATTTGATAAATATATGGATAAATAAAGAATTAGAAAGTACATTTGGAGTTTGCATATATTTGTCTTTAATTTGCACAAACGGCTAAATTCATTGTATTCTATCAATGAAGTAATTGGATTTTTTTTTTAAATCTTTAACTGAAATTTCGGGCTCGGGCTCCGACTTAAATTATATTGCTCGGGCTTGGATTAAAGTCCTCGGGCTCGGGCTTCAAAAAGTGAGCCCGAACTCATCTCTAGTGGTTTTGCACAGAAAAATTTAACCTCTTTTGTGTTAGCATTGGTAAACTAGAAGTCAAAGCCCGTTGTGGAGGCAATTACGACTGGCGCTAGAAGAAACATTTGACGGAAATATGTCTACACTCAATATATTTCATCTCCGTCCACCTAAAATAAATAACTTCACATTTTTATTACACCCAAATCGAATTTAATGCTCTTCTGAAAACGCGCGGAAACTTTTCGGATTCGAACGATTTCGTTTTGTGTAAACAGGCCCTCTTATATCAATGCTTCATTCAGACGGCATGCATAAACTATGTTTTCTGGAAAAACTGTGTAAAAGGAAGTGAAATCGCAATTTTCCCTTCAAAGCCTGACGACCGTGACTTCAAATATGACGTCGTTGTCACTTGCAGAACCTAATTTAGTCATGCAAATGATTAACTTTTTTTACTCCCGGAAATTAAATGGAGAAGAAAATAGCAAAAAATTGATTAAAAATTAGGGAACGGGTGGATTTTGAGATTTTTAAAGTAGCACAGATTGTATTCTGTATTTTATCTTGTAAAATTTCAAGCCGATTGTACGAACGGTGCAGATGTTATTACGTTTTTTTTTTTTTTTTTTTTTTTGTAACTTTTTGATCTTCTTGGAGTAATGGCGGTAAACGTTTTATCTTGAAGTGGTTGCAAGGAATTGTTAGAGAGTGAGTCAGGGATCAGTGTAACTATATAGTAGGATATGGGATGTAAAGAAACTTACTGTTTCCTAAGAAAATGCAGCAGAAAAGTGAGAATTAAAAGAATTTAAAAAAATTAATGTTAATTCAATTCATGTAACAATTCAATTCATGTGTGTACTCAAACGAAATTTTTTAAATTCAAATCAGTTAATTAGCAAATTTTAGGATTTCTCTGTTTCTGCAAAATGTTCAAAAAGTCAGTGTCAATGACGAGAATGTTCTCATCTATTTCCACTCTGAATATTTTAGAACTATATTTGGCGCAATTTAATAAAAGAAGATACGTTACATATACTTTTGCAAAAAAGAATTGCAGTGTTTTATATCCTATATAAAGGCTGCAGATAAAAAAAATACAGCTGTTTAATTATCTGTTTATTTATTTCGCATGCAGTTAAATAGTTCTTCAGTTTTGCAGTAGATTTCTGTTTTGATACACACATCGGATTCCGTGTTAGTAGGTATACTGTAACAAACAATATTGTAGAAAATAAAGTGGGAAAATGCTATTTCTATTAAAGTAAAGAACATTTCTTTAGACAGGTAAAAGTATTTTGAACTTGGATATCTTTTAGTGATTCTAGAAAATCATGAAATGTCAGTATGCTTTCAGAAGTGACATTTTAGACATTTAGAACAGACTAAATATGTACAATAAACTGATGTTTATCACTTGCGTATAATACAAAATAATACACATGGGGAAAAAACACTTAGATTTTATTCGGTTTTTAACTTCAGTGCCACCTACATCGGTTGCACAGTTTTTTAAGTTAAAATAAAATAAAATAAATCATTAGCTTAGATAGATATTGCTAAACAGGTACATATAATAGTAAAATAATGTAGTTTTCTTCAGTCACGTATATAGATAATGATAATAACAACAACAGCAATAATAATAATAGTAATAACTATTATTACTCCGGAACAATCGAGACGACAGCCCCCTGGCTAAGGGTCTCAATACCAACCAACCTCCAAACTATTATTATTGTTATTATTATCATTATTATTTCTGAGGAAAGGGCAAAACATGAAGAAAACTGAATTTCTTACAAGGAGACCTGATTATTAGTATTATTAGTATAATTTTTTAACAGAAACTGATGTTAAATACACAAGTGCATATAAATAAGGCTATAAATAAATTTTTCAAAAATTTTCAAGACACTTTGAATTACTACTGCTAAACAAACACCTTTTAACTTTTTATAATAAAACGGCGAAATAATTCTAAAAAAACCTCGCTATAAGCGAATACGAATCAAGAAAACCCTAAAAGACTTAGAAACTCTCCATATATAATTTTCTAATTAAGATGTTTTAATGAAAGTATTAACAAAACAAAACAAGAACAGTGTTCATCCTGCTCAGAAACAGACAGCAAAGACATGAAAAAAAAAGAAAGTGAAAAGAAAAATAAAGGAAAGGAAAGAAAGAAAAGCTGTTTCTATGATCTATCAAGAGCATTCGGTTAGTGTCACCGTAGTCTTTTGTTTTGAATGAGTCAAGGTCATAGAACGATCCGCCATTGTAACTGTGTTTCTGGGTTCAAATTTTTCTCATACTGCCAAGTGAAAGCGATGTTGCGTAACAAGGTATTCAATTTGTCACAGTGATTGATACAATACAATGCAATAATTTTCTTAAAATGCAAAAGATGGTATTAGGTTAAACTTTAAATGAAATGCAACTGCTCATTAAGTTTACATGCATTCTTTTTTAATGCCTTTTTCTTCAATAATGTAATAACATTACCCATCGAAACGTTATTATTTAGCATGGGAAATTTGTTTTTCGGGTTTGTTTCTAGTAGTTTTCAGAAATTCCATACAGAAAGTCATTTTTTTTTTCTGAAGTTAGGTATTATGCAAGACAACATTCAATAATTGTTTCGTTGATTTATTACAATGTATTCGGCTTTATTACTAAAACTATATTCTTGCCTGTTATTAATTTGGATCCTGAATGTTGACAGCTGCCTTTTAAAGTCAATTGTTTAGTCTTGTTACATGCATAGCATGATTTTTATGGAGGCGTTGCAAGAGTAATCAGGCCTTTTAAATCTCCCATACGAAGAAATTCTCCAAAATATCGGACAACCAATCTAACTGATATTTCGAACTGATTGCTACAACGATTTTTAAAGAAGATTTAAAAATTACAAAAATATTCACATGAGACGCAAATTATTTATGATATTTGTAAAATAAGTTTTAGAAATGAAAGAAAGTACCTTTAATTGTCTATATTAAATGAGATAGATTCAGGAATAGCGTTGTTTTTATAAATTAGCACATTTAATAAAAACAATAATGTTTAATTTACCTTTTACTAGTTTTAAAATAAATTTACTATTTCATTAATAAAAATTATTAGCACAGTCCAGAAATCATCATGTAGCAAAAATATAAGTTCTTACAATAAATGTTTAGCTAAATGTTTAGTTACTTTCGGAGATTTAGACTTGTAAGGCTTACTGGAAAAATAGTTTTATATTTCAATACATATTGTTCAAGAACTTAATATAACATATCTCCTTACGAACGAATCTTTCTTTTGTACTCCTAAAACAAGAGGTTTTATTGAATTTTATGTCACTTTCCCTTTCAAATCTCTGGAAAACATTTTCGAGTAACAAAAACAAAAAACTAACTACAAATAAATTTTAAAAAGTGAATGCTATGTAATATAATAATATACTTTTCTATTCGTAAATTGATTTTTAAAAATACATTCTTTTGGGTGATATTTTAGGAAAACAGCAATCGTGTACTGTGATCAAATTCTCGATGAGGTGTAAAGAAATAAAGTTTGAAAAATGCATATTCAACACTGATGCAAAATGTTAAACAAGCATTCCATGTTCGCTTAAATAGTTTTAAAACTCTGCAAATTTATAGTAACTGATATTCCTGTTCCTAAGCTGAACGATTATATATTTTTCTGAAATATTTCTTCTTTTCTTATTGTATCTATTTGCGTCATGAATATATAGTCACTTGCATTCTCATTTGCATTACAATCATATTAAGTTGACCACTTTTACATACAACTTTAGTTGGTTTTTAACAAGGAGACATCCGAAAATGTAATAGCAAACACTTGCCGATTTGAAATAAAATAGAGCTATTCTTATGGAAGATTGTGTTATACTGTGACTTAGTATTAATGAAGCATATTTTTATAAAAGGTTTTAGAACTTTTCGACAGCAAAAACTTATAATACATGGAAATGTGTCCATAGTGAGGAGGGGGGCTTATCAAAAAATCACTGAAGTGTAGACTAAATACACTGCTAGACAAAATTTTGGCGACCACCTGTATCTCGGATTGCATTATTAATAAAAAGCGATGCTATATAAAACACAAAGATAAATCAATAACATGTACATGGGTCATTTTCAAAATTTGGTGCCATTTGGAAATTAAAGAAGAAAAAATAAGTAGTTTTTTTCCACAATATAAAACATAACTTGTTTCTGAACATTATTTGAGTATAATTCATGTATTATTTCTTTTATTTAATTTTTTTAAATTTTTCCATTATCAGACTTGATGAAATTCGTCGTGTCTGTTACCAGACATTTTCTTTGAAAAGTCCGATTCTTTGAAAGAAAACGTGACAAAGTCATCAGATTGTATGGCCAACTTAAAAGTCTCGGAAAAACTGCCACCAATGCAAATGTTTCCAAGAATATAGTTATCAGGGTGCTTAAGAATAAGAACCGGAAAACAGGGAAGAAGACTGGATGTCCTCAAGCCTTGTCCGTTCGTCATAAAAGGAAAATTAGGTGGAAGACACGTCAGTTTATGAATTGGTCACCAGCCATATCATAAAGATCAAAACCGTTGTCGCAGCCTCACGCTGAACTACTTGTCAAATGTTAGCTAAACAAGACTTTAGCTACGAAAGAACCAAGAAACAACTGCTGTTAATGCCGAGACACAAGGAAGAGGGTCTCAAGCTCGCATGCAAACACATTGTTGAAACCACGGACTTCAAGCATGTTGTTTTCACGGATGAGAAACGCTTTTGTCTCGATGGACCCGGACCCGGCAACCTCAGTTCATATGTCGAACATAAAGGCGATAGCGTCATCGCATCGCATCAACTAAAGCGTCAAATAGGTGGTGGCTGTGCCATGATTTTAGGTGCCATCTCCAGTTTAGGCAATCTCACGATAAAGGTTTTTGAAGGCAAATATAACTAGCCTAAAATATCTTGATAGTCTACAAACTACCTTTTTCCTTTGATGTCATGGACAATTTGGCCAGAACAAATGGATTTAGCAACAAGACAATGCGAGAATCCATACTGCAAAAAAAGTGCTGGAGTATCTGAAGTCCAATAACATCGCTGTCTTAGATTGGCCCGCATGCAGCCCTGGTCTGGACATATGGCAGAGCAGGGCTGGATCGAGGGTGTATCTCTGGACATATGGATCGAGAGTATATAGCAGTAATGGAGGAGATTGTGTATAGCGATAAGCAATACGACGTTCGGAAAGAACTGACTCGTGCTCTGGAGAGAGGTGCAAAGAACGAAAACAATTCCTGGACGTTTTTAAAAGGTCCCAAAGGAATCACAAATTCAATAACTATATAACTGTTTTGTTATCCCTTATTTGTTATACATTTGTGGGTAGTCGGTGGTAGCCAAAGTTTTGATTGCCCATTATTCTGTACTTTCAGTGAAATGTTTTAATTTTGTGATAATAAAAACTGCTTCTGATATTCTAATTTGTTCCCTATTATCCCTTCAACTCAGGGTGGGGAATACATCCGTACATGATTTGTACTTTTTTAGAATTAGGTGGTCGCTAAAGTTTTGTCCTCAAAAATGTGGTAAAACTTTATATTAAGCAAAATATACTGCGTCGCATGTACAAAATAATGTCTATTTTTTTCTAAATCTGAAACTTTTTGAAAAATGTGTATGTTTTCATGTATAAAAGGCAATTCAGTGTGAAGATAACTTAAGTTTGGATTCTCAGTTCGGAATTTTCAGAAGAATTTTTCAAAAATATATTTTGATCTGTTATCATAATCGCTCTCAGGAGCTGGGCTATCTGAATAAGCGTGAACAACCACACTGAGCAAGGAAAAAATCATGACAGTCGTATCTCAGTTTTATTGGGATTTTAAATTCCATTTAGAAATAGATGAATCTGTCTAGCTGAAAAACTTGAAATAAATATATAAAATCCAAAATACTTCATCCACATCCTTCACTTACGGCGATTTTCAAGCCAATAACATACATTTATATATAAATAACGAAAAACAGGAGTGCATATTTCTAATTGCGCAATAACTCAGTCTTCAATATCCATCCATCATCTGATTTTGCCACTCAAGCTCCGCGTTTACATATCTCTAATCTGTACTTTACTTCAGTTAAACGATAGTTTTCCAAGAGAGGGTTTTTAGGGGGGTTAGGAGAGGGGAACAAAAAAAGAAAGAAAACTGGAAACTAATCTCAGAACGAGGGCTGTCGGCAGATTGAAAGTTTGCTTTCCTATTTTACTGATTGCAGTTCGGGAACATCAATTCTAAAGAAAACGGCAGTTTTGGAGCGCGACATAAATAAAAGATTTCGAATACTCAAACGTTTATTGTAAGTACCATGACAGCAAAGCTTATCGCACGCTAAAGATCTTAGTAATTTAAGACATGATCCCCCCCCCCCTCCTCATGAGGATTTTTATTTAGGAGAAAGCGAAAAAAATGCTGAAATTACACTTTCAGTGCTCCGACAGTTGCGTATTTTCTGTATGTTGTTTACTTTTATTAATAAAGAAGGTGCGAAAATATTTTTATTACGTTAGCTCTTTGCATTTTCAAATTATTGTCAGTTGTTTTAATCGTGTTGCTATGGCATCGCGTATTGTAAACTACCATCTATTAGGAAAAAGTGAAGTATAAGTTCTGACTTCTTTTTTCAGAGATATCCTTAATGAAATTTTCAAATTTCGATTTGTCTTGTTATATTTTCGTATTTTAATACAAAAGACGCGACTGATTAAAAAGCAGTAAATTTACTGTCTGATACGTACACAGAAATCACAAGAGTGCATTTTAAACAACGCATAGGGGGTTTCAAATCACCCAGTCATATTTTATGATGTATGATTATATAACATGAGGAAATATATTTTAATTGTGTCTATGTTTCTGAAGCCTTTGAAGATATTACGATAAATGCTCCAGTAGAGGGCCAATTTAAAATTTAAGTTGTAAAACAAGAAATTCCAACTATCCATTGAGATAAGAGATCAATCTCTGATTGGCTGGAATGCATATTAACTAAATACAAAATGTTCCGCCTTCATTTCCTGTTTAATTAAGTACAAGAAAATTTGTTACTTAAGTTGGTCTCCTAGAGAACCATTTTAAGGCTAGTTTTAGATATTTCCTAAGGGGCAAGTCTTCATTCGAACCATTTTTTAAAGCACATTCTATTTATTTTTAATATCAATTGTTATTGACATTATTTTAAGTATGTACTGTATGTATTATAAACTATCCTCGAATGAAAGTATAATAATAATTTATGAATAGTAATGGGTGGCCCACTTTTAGATCAATCGTTTATTGAATGCTCCAGAAGTGAGCCTAGTGGTTCCAGTTCTGCAGCACATGTTTTTTTCTCAAAACTACTCATTTATCTAAATATTAATTCTCGTAGTTAGGCAACAATCGGTGAATCAGTTGGGCTCTGTAACAAGGCAAACAATGATGACTATCCCGTGCTGTGCCATTAAAAAAAAAAAACTCTATCGCCATTTGAGAGGTCTCTTTTCTGGTCACAGAAGGCAGAAGAAAAAAGAAAAGTTAGAAAACACGAAAACCTTCCTGCTGTAGTTGCTTCACCACAATGATTATGTAGAAGAAAGAAGATGATAAAAATGCAAAATCTGCTAAATGAAAGGCAAAAAAGAGGAAAATGAAGAATGAACAGATAAAAGTAGCGAACACAAAAAGAACCAGAAAATCTTCATCAGTCTTCACTTGATGATTCTACCACGAATGAATCGAGTAACTTCGATTGAGGTGAGAGCGCAGAGAAAGGATTGCCTATATTTGACGAATTAGAGCTGAAAGAGGGTCAATTTGTTCTTGCATCTCTCACGGGAGGTAAAAGAAATGCACAAATATATGTGAATTTGTGCGTAATTCAGGAAATAAAGGATGAAGCAATATACGTTCAGGGAATAAAATCTAGAAAAAAAGGATACTTTTTAAATTTTTGTAAAGGATTTATTCAACATAACATATAAAGATTTAATATCCTTAATGCCCAAACCAGAACTTAACATGAAAGATCGAGAATTAACAAACACCTTTAATTAAAAAAAACGGCTGTTAATGAAGAAATGTAAAAAAATCTCATATAAACAAAATTATTAAATAAAACATTTCATTTGAAATTTTTAGTGCATTTTTATAGTGTATAATATTATTGTTATTATTACTACTTATATATAACGACTTTATTCTATTTTCCTTACCAATTTGACAAATCTAAGTGGACCACTTTTGGTATGCACACTATCGGTACATCAAAATTTTGCTATGCTCACTTCTGCTGCATAGAAGGGAACAAAGTTTTATAATTTTTAACTATGTCACAATTATTTTGATATTGTAGTTAATTATTACATTAAATATGAGTTTAAACAACCATAAAAAAATATAAATTAACAAAACTTCTCTTAAGATGATACTTGGGGAAATACATATTAAGTGTCCCACAACTGGAGCATTTATGTTAGTAAATTCAAAAATCTCTTTACAAATCTTTGTGCAGGATATTCATCCTACTTTTAAACTCTGTGAGTTGGTTTAATAATTAAAAAAGAAATTTAAAATATTAAAAATGTACCTTACTTATGACAAGGAAATTTTTTTTCCCTCGCCATTTTTTTAATCTGAATCATTAAACCCAGCACTTCTCATCCGCAAAACCAGACGTATAATTTTATCACGCACAAGCTGGCAAATTTATATCACTAGTTCTCCAGTGACTGAACGCATTTGAAAATTTCCAAACAAATCCCCTCCTTTTGCCCCACTCACCAAAAAAAAAAAGCATCGCCTATTCCGCTGCAAGTGTGCGCCCGTTTAAACAAGAGGGCATTTAATGATCGCTGGCACGGCATGTTTACATTGATTATTATTATCTATTTTCCGTATTTTGTTTCATTTCCCATAACGCTCGAGTGGCAGAAGGTGAGGCCTCCGCCATAAAAGAGAAGCCGAATAAGACCTGGGTAAATAAAACAAGCGTAATAGATGTAGTGTAAAGGAAAGTGCCCCCCCTTTTCTCCTATACGCCCACACGAGAAGCAAATGAGGCAAGACGTTGCGATAATAGAGAGAACATTATTCTATATCCTAGCATAATAGAAGCGAGGACAAAAACGACCCAACCCTTGTAATGAGAGCCAGATGGGGCCACAGTAGCGTCTGTCCGGCCGTTATTGATTGGAACTGCAGAAAAGAAATCCAATGGAAATGCCCTTTCTCTATCCCATCTTTCCACCTGGATAACCTGGCTATCTCGGCTCTCTCTTTTTTTATTTTATTTTATTTTTTTATTCTTATGGATAGACTATACGCAACGAGAAGTGGAAGAGGGGCTGGGTCTATCCCCTTTCTCAGGAAATTTACCTCGATGAGCTAGAAAAGGATGGAGCGATGACGTAGGTTTTTCTTTTTTCTTTTTTCTTTTTTAAATATATATATGCCTCAATTTACTCCAGGGAATTAAAATAAGCTGTTTAAGGTACTAGTTGAAGTGTAAGGAAATGTGCTTGTAAAGATTATGCGGCCGTTTCAATTAACCGCTTCGCATAGCATTCCAATAAGCGGAAAATACCTTTACAGTACGAAAGAAAATGAAGAGAAATTTAGACGAGTGACAGCGACTGTATCTGTTTGGGTGGATAGTAAAGTATGTTCCGCGTCACACTGCACTACGCGGGATGAAAATATACTTGGCAGTATATTATCTACCTGTTTCTTTACTTTTAATTTTAAAAATGGGGTGTAAGAATGTGATGCCATAACACGTATTGAGGGAAAGTCAATTTAAAAATTATTTTCACGTATTTAATTTTGCTAAGATATGAATATATTTAAAGAATGTACTGAAATTAGATGCTAATCGTTAGCTATTCCATTATAATTATGGGGGTAAAATCGAAGAGTCTCAATTTGGAGAACAAATTTAAAGATAACTAAATGCTTTTTACCGATGCTATATTGTAAGAGTATTTTAAAATTGATTAAAAGGATTAGTGACCATTAGTAATTGCATGAACGATCGTAGTAGTCGAAGTCCAGAGTCGAAGTAGCGGATACACTAGAGCAGATGTGGCATGTCGTTAGACGGAAGTGACGTCATGAGTCCTTGTGTTCCCTGTGTTCTTTACGTCGAAGGGCTTGGACTGAAGAAGTTCAAAACAATTTTTGAACGAAACGCGTATCCTCTTTCCTTTTACTTCTTATGTGTGTTTTTTACAAAGTTTTTTAATTACTTTATCGAGTTGTTATTCGCTGGGTGTGGGGTCTGATAGAAAATTTGGTTTCGGACTTGTACACTTTGGGGTTCGGAACTGTTTTTTTAAAGAATTTTAGCTAACGATTACATGAATAATTTATTTAATTTAGTGCTTCCATCAATTAAATATTAAATACAAAATTTTAACATGCCGACTTGAAATTTTTAAAAATATATTTGTCTAATTTTACCAGTTCGAACTGCGAACCATAAACGTGAGAGGCTAATGCCCTAGCCACTGAACACGATTTAACTTGTGATACAATGACGTGTGATTTGAGTGATTATAACTTGCGCGCGTTGATAATAAATCTTGATAGAACTCTTCTACGGAAAGTCGATCACTTTTCACTAGAGTCGAGAGACAATGGTTTTATCATAACATTAGGGTGATGCAGTCTCATTTTTGCAGACAGAGTCGAAAAAATGAACCATTGAAGAGTCATAATGCAGCTTTCTCATCGCACTTAGATTCATAATGATGGCTAATTTTCAGAGGGACTACAACCTCACTCGACTTAGTATTCTATATATATAGTTATTACAGTCAATAAAGTAAATCTTTAAATATCATATTTTAGAATATATCGAGCAATGAAATTTATTCAAAATTTCATATTTTTACTGCTGCATTTACTGTTAAAAGTTTAAGATGCAAAAGATATTACTCCTTGATTTTCAATGTGTTATAAAATCATTACTTGAATAACATAGCCTGATACTTCCAATAACAAGAAATATCGAAAGAAAAATTAAAATTAATGGAACTATTCTTATGGGAAATTACAAACGTTCTCCGATAGCCGTTTTATAAAATTGCATTAACATAATATATGTGCTTTGAAACCACGGATGTTTTCGGACATTTACATTCTAAAAATAGATTTTGTTCAATCACGAACGGAAGTACGACTCTAACATGCAGTAACAGCACGTGTGCGGAAGAAAATGCTTTACAAAACCACTGTCGAAAGCACTTGTAACAGTTGAATTTGAGACTAGAAGACTATTTAATACATCATATGTTTTATAATTGAGCCGCACAAACGTATACTAGCTCAAGAGTATCATATCGTATTCACTAGTCTTAGAATGTGGGAAAAACTGCTAATTACGTAAAAGCAAGAAATCGAAATACCATTTAACAATAATGATGATCAAATGCGTACGCATAGACAATACAGATTAAAAACAAACAGGCGCTTAGTATTCGCTACTCGTAGATTATTGCTTGAAGTATATTAAAAATGTAAAAAAAATATATTAGATATAAAAAATAAACCAAGAACATTATATTGCAAGACCTGTTTAGTTAGTAGTATCAGCGAAAAGGCCTATGTAAGGTGTAAAATCGATAAATTTCGAATGAGAGTAAAACACTGATTCGATTTATTTGCACGTCAACTTTAATACTATTTATCGCTATTATAGCAGATAAAGAAATATAATTTAGACAAAATGAATTTTGCCATTTGAATTAGAGAACGAAAGCTCAAAAGAAACAACCATTTTAGACAAATATATCTTTTTTTGAGGGCGAAGGTCAGTTGTTTAAATTATTTCTATCCTATCATTGATACGTGTTATTCATCTGTGGGGTTAATTTACACTGTGCTAACCTCCATCCACAAGTAAGAGCTAAATTTATGAGAAATTGCGCTTGTGAAAAATTAAATCCCTTAAACAGCGATATCATTAAAAATTTATTTTACTGAAATACCATTCCCTGCAAAATGAAACAGAGCAAGAACGATTTCAAATAGCACATAAATAATTAAAATATTTTATTTATACATAGCATTTGTCGTCTGCTCTTGTCTATAATTTTAGTCTCTATATAAATCTTTTACATGGGTTATTTTTAAACCCGAGAGGATCACGACCAAGGCTTAAAATGTAGCAACTAGTTTGATAACAGCTGTTCGATAACAGCAAAAAACATCAAGTGTTGCACGCATGACTAGAAGTGCGAATCTGGAGGATGTTCTAAAGATAAAGCAATGAATTTAAAGTAATGGCCATCTACATTTATTTTTCATTATTCACTTCTAGATTTAAGTGTATCCTACAATAGTAGATTAATTTGCCTAAAGGAGTAGCAATATTTTTGTTCAATTATATAAAAATTTATATTTTACTTCATTCAGAAAAAAAACAGGGTGCCCCAAACACACTGACCTAGGCTTTTTTCCTTAAATATTGATGATATACCTAAACAAAAAGTTACAAAATTACGCAAAAAAGGTAAAGAATTGAATGATATCCATTAAAATTATAAGATTTTTAAAAAAAATGCACATTTTAAATTTTTAGACGGTTCCTGTACACCCTCCAAAAAAAGTATTCGAGCAAGAGAGAAATTTCCTATTTTAGATTTGCAAATAATAATTGAGTTTTTGAAAAACGCACAACTTGATAGAAGTATGGAAAGTCATATTTATACATAGCCTAATTCATATTCTATGATAAATAATGTTTAATATAAGAAACCAAGGTAGGAAATTTCTCTCTTGCTCGAATACTTTTTTCGGAGGGTGTACAAAACAAATTCAAAATTAGTAATATACTGTCTACCAATAAGTATTTGGACACCTGTGATAGAAAAGAAAAACTAACTTTATTCAAAATCAATAGTTGGTAGAGCCTCCACGAGAGGCAATTACACAGTGAACCCTCCGGGGCATACTTTCCACAAGTCTTTGTATTACAGCTAGTGGTATTGTCTTCCACTCGGCTTGGAGTAGACATAGAAGTTCCTTCACCGATTTTGGACGGGTAGTGCACTCCTTACTTCGGCGATCCAACTCGTCCCAGAGGTTCTCGATAGGGTTCAGGTCTGGGCTCTGGTCAGGGCAGTCCATTCGATAAACTCCATTGGCACCATACCAAGTCTTGGTTAACCGCGAAACATGACAACTGCCATTGTCGTCCTGAAAGTAACAGGGGTCCAACCCGTAAAACTGCCACAACGTAGGAAGCACATTGTCATCCAAAATAGTGCAGTAGGCATCGGCGTTGAGCTTACCATGAATGGGGACCAAGGGTCCTAGTCCATACCAGGAGAAACACCCCCAGACCATAATTCCATCTCCGCCGAACTTGACTGTTGGCACAATGCATTCTGGCAGGAGACTTTCTCCAGGCAGACGCCAGACCCAGACGCTGCCATCCGAACGGTAAAGGGTGAACCTTGATCCGTCGCTCCAAAGAACCCGTTTCCACTGATCTGCGGTCCAATTACGATGTGCTTTGCACCACATTAACCGAGCAGCACGGTTGGACTTTGTGATCAAAGGCTAGTGGACAGCAGCACGACCATGAAAACCAAGCAGATGTGCTTCCTTACGGATGGTATTCATTGACACAATACTCCCGGATGCCTGTTGAAACTCCTCGCGGATGAGGGCCATCGGTTGGGTGCGGTTATTCCGAATTTCTCTGGACAGCACTCGTCGGTCTCTATCTCCCAGTTTCGTTGGTCTGCCAACTTGGGGCACATTCCGACAATCACCGCTCACCTTCCACTTCTTAATCACATAGGTCACTGTCGATTTTGGGTACTTCAGATCGCTAGATATGTCCCTTAAGGATCGGCCACATTTGTGATACCCGATAATTATACCTTTCTCGAAATCCGAGAGCTCCGAACTGCGCGGCATCTTGCATGCGACTAATGCCGATGCCGGCGGAGGTGGTGACGTACCTCAGGACCGCAGATATCGTCGTTTGCATAGGTGTCCAAATACTTATTAGTAGAAAGTGTATATGCACCATACATTAATAGGGCGATGCGCAAATTTCAGCCTTTCATCATGGTAATAAAAATAAAAACGGGCTGACTTAAACCATATTTCAATTTCTGTGGAAAGGAAAAAAAAAATCACTTCAAATGATCAAGTCGAAAAAAAAAATCTTTGTACAATTTGTGTAGGTGAAAAAAACTTTTTTATAAATAAAATAGGCCATCTAAAAAACTAATTTGATTTAGCGTATCATTTGGGTCTATTCTATACTTTGTCTAGGTCAAATCAGCTTTAAAAAATTAAGTCCTCGCTAAAACATTTCTGCCCACCTGTAATGTATTTCATTGAAATTTTTGCAATAAATAATTTATTCAAAACTGTGGTTTGGTGCGATAAATCAATTGTAATGCAGAATATTGTACAGAAGGGTGGTCCGGAGAAAAACATTTTTTCAGTTTTCGATGACGGGTAGTGCGGAAAAGGTGCCGTTGGTGGAACAGAGAACGAAAAAGTGTGCACATGAAAAACTAGAATTTTGCAGGATCATTCCTTGATATGCCACAAACGCGTTCAAATTTCAGCCAAATGCTATTTTTTGATGCTTTTTTTAAACAAAATTTCTGAAAAAACTCTTTTTTTTTCGATGATAGTGTCACTGAATTCACAGTAAAAAAATTTAAGCGTGTAGGATAATTCTTTCATTTACTGTAAATTCGTGCAAATTTCATCAAAATTATTTATTTATTTTTTTTTTACGTTTTTAACAAATTTTTTTCAGAATTTTCCTATTACTCTTTTTTTTTTTGGCCTTCTTTATTTGTAATAATAGTACATACATTCATAAAAAGTGCAATGTTCGACATTTTTACATTTTTTTTTCTTATGAATTATGTGATATCAGTTGGCTTTTTATAAATATTAAAGTTAAAAACGTGAGGCATTCTATTAGAAAATTTTGTACTGCTCTCAGCTTATTGTGCGTTCAAAGCCTACAGAAAACAACCTATAACTAATCATGAGGATGTGACTGTACTCTCTTAAAAATTTAGAGTGACATTGTCACTCTTACAAAAAGTCACCGGCAAATGATCCCAGATAGAGTGAGATAAGAGTGAGAAAACTGCATTATGACTCTTCATCGATAGGATTCTGTCACCCTAACTGCAAGAGTGAGACAATGTCACTCTTAGAGTAAGGGTGAAGGCGCTATCTGCTCACTCTAGTGAGAGAGTCACCACATTTCCCATGATGCGTTCACTTCAGCAGGAGTGAGTGCGTTGCTTCCACACTCAAACGACGCCATATTGGAATTGGACTGCAGTTGCGAAGTACCAACTGCATACAAGTAATGGAATACTTTTAGCTAACACAAGTAAGTAAAACCTTATAACTTTTCAATTATTGTAAATGTTAGTTTAAAATTTGATAATTCACAACATATAAGATACATTGATTCAGTGTCGGATCCATTAGGACTCCAGCTCTTCCGACAGACATTGCTTTGGTTAGGGTTAACATTTTGCTTTACTATACATTTTGTTTTTAAGACTTAAACAAGCCTGCTTCTTTTAATTTTATACCCTTCCGAGAAATTGATCTTTGGATCCGCCTCTATACTTGATCGTAGTATGTTATTTATGCTTATATAGCTGAAATCTTGCATTCGTTTTTTGTTTCTGTATATAATATTTGAGCATGTTTTGATGCGTGTTTGTAAATCGGTGGTGCAGTCAGGATTTTATTTCGGGGGTGGAGAGGGCTCTAACCTGTGTATCAAATTGTAAGCAAGCTGTTTCAACTGTAGCCTCAGTATCAAATTTTAAACTAAGTAAAGGGTCAGATTTTTAGGAAGGATACGCGCCTGTTGCAAATAGTATAAACAAAATTTTAAATCAAAAGCAGAAAATAATGATCAATTATATATTGTATGCAATTTATATTGAAATAAATTACAAACGTGGGAAAAAAATATTTTGTGATTAAATTTCAATATGTCTATGTGCATCACTTTATCTTATTGCACACTCTAGCACAGATTCACGCTTAGACTATACATATATACGTTGTTAGATCAAAATAACCGCTCTGTTGTTGTGGTGTAATATTTCCCTCTCCACTTTTTACACATACACAAACCTCTCTCTCATATGGTAAAGTGGATAATTTACGATCGAACACCCCAGATGGCCTCAGGAAAGTCCACTTTTAAATCAGGGAAACCAGCTGAAAGTAGCAGGTGATTCAGAATGTGTGAGCTTTCATTAGTAGTACGAAAAACACAAGGGATAATATGCTGGTAAACTGATTCAACGCGGAAAAAAAGTTATTGTTTTTGGTGTTAAATGCGAGATTTTTGGAATTGAAAAGTTTGTATACTGTTTAAGGATAATTCAATAGTATAGTAACGGATAAGTTTAATATTACTGGTAATAAAGGTAAGTGTTACAATATTAAATTTAGTAATACAGTATTAATTTTAGAGCCTTGCAGATTTTGGTTTGGTAGATTTTATGTCTTCTGTTGTGTATCAATATTGGTAAATAAAATTCTCAAATTGGTAAAACTTACCTTTTAGCCTAGATACCAATTCAAAATAATGCTAATTTTTTTCTATTGAATTTAATTAACATATGAAATATATCCACAATATTGGCTATATACTGGAAATGTTTCTGAAGTAATTCCATTACTGATAAAGTTTTTAATAGTAGCAAGTTAGTAGTTAGCCCAAATATCTTTACAATGTGTTCACAATATTAAGTAAAAATTCGAAATATTTATAATGTATTCTTAATATTGACAAGTAATTTTTAAAAATATTTTTATACCATTTTATTATTTTTCTAATGCTAATATACTCAATCCTTCACATTGTTATTATATTGGAAATAAAAACTAATATTGGTAAAAATTAGCAACATTTATCCATTATATTGTCCATGTTAATGAATTAAATTAAATATATTTAAAATGTATCCACACAGTATTGTGTGTATATTATAAATTTCCCTCATATTGTACTAACAAATATTTTTAATGTGTCAGCATCTTAATATAACAGTAATGGTGAATTAAGACTGTTTATCTACTGTACATTATTTCAAAATTTAAAATCTGATAAATAATTTTAGGTGCATTTATGTACAAATTGCTGAAAAATATATTTTAATAATTAAGTCAAATACTACTGAAAATCCTGTGATGATAAGACCATGATTATCACAGGAGCAAGGAGGGCACATGCCCCAGACACCCCATTTTAAGGGGTCCTTAAATTTTTTCAGAATATGAATTTAGTTTATTAAATTTTCATTCTAAGATACTAAAGCCTGGTTTTTTTTTCTAAAAGTTGGATGTGTGTGTGGCAAAATAGATCCCAAATGGATGAGCCGATTTTAATGTAGTTTGTTTTATTTTAAAGATGGTATAATCAGAACGGTTCTTCATTGTATTTGATAATATTCACTTCATCTATTCCCCTTAAATAAAGCTTACTTTACACTTGTTCAGTCTAAGACAATTCAAATAATATTGTTGACATTCAATTAATTTTGATTGCTGAATTATTTCTGTAATGTTATGGAAAAAGCCATGCTTTGAGTTGCATTTTTTTAAGACTTCATTTTTAATAAAGGTTATTTCACATATTGCATAGGAAATGTTCATAAACTTAAAATTTATCTAGCATATTTCATTTTAAATTCATTTAATCAGAACATATCTTTGCAGATTGAAAAAACATACTTAAGTGGGGGGGGGGGAGTGAGTTTGGCTTAGGGACGTATCTAAACCTTAAAAATTTCAAGCTGAACTTTCAAAATTACCCACGAATATGTAATTTTCTCCATTTCTTATGTTTACTTATTTCGAGGGTGTCTGAAGCCCCACCAGTCACCCTCTGGCCAAGGACGTACCCAGGAAGGGGGGTGGGGGTCTGTAACACCTCCGAAATTTCAGTTTTTATTAACAAAGCAATAATGGTGAAGTCTTTTTGTGAAAATTTCTGCCTTTTTCATCGTTTGGACCCCCTCCGAAATTTTTGGACACTCCCAGAATTGTTTTTGGGGTATGTCCCTGCCCCTGCTCTCCTCTCCTAGGGGGGGAGAAAGTTCCCTACCTTGAGCCCCCCCCCCTTATGGGTGCCCATATCATTAATGTTATATTTTTCAAGTATTTAATATTATTCTGTGGTTTTCTGAACTTGCAGGTAGCAGAACAGATTTCATTATTTATTGACATTGTTGAGAAAGCAGACAGCATGGATTTCAGAGTTTGGGTCTTCTACTGGGTATCATTAAGGGTAAATAAATTTATGATATTGGTAAAATTTACTTAAAAATTCAAAATAATTTTAATCCTTTTTCTACTGAATTTAAATGAAATGTATCTGCAATATTGCCTATATTTTGGAAGTAGTTCTGAAGTAGTTCCATTACCAATAAACTTTCAAATAGCACCTCACAGGATTGTAAAACATTGAAAACCCAAACCAGTATTTTTACATAGCAGCAAGTTAATATTTAGCCCAAATGTATTTAAAATGTATACACAATATTAGGTAAACATTGGTAATATTTCTAATGTATTCCTAATATTGACAAGTAATTAATTTTATAGTATTTTTATTTTTTCATGTTCATATACTTAATTATTCAATATTATCATTAAATTGGAAATAAATACTAATGTAAATTGTAGCAAATTAATATTTACCCATTATATTGTCAATCTTAATGAATTTAAATTAAATTTATTTAAAATGTATCCACAATATTGGGTGTATATTTCAAATATTCCTCATATATATTGCACAAGTATATATTTTTGATATGTTAGCATCTTAATATATTATTACTTGCGAATTATCACTGTTTATCTGTTACACATTATTTTTGCATTTAAAATCTGAAATAATTTTAAATGCATTCATATACAAATTTCTGAAAAATATATCTTAATAAATAAGTCAAATATTACTGAAAAATTTAATGTAATATGATTGTTCCCTGATTATCATGGGCAAACGGGTAAATACTGTGGAAAATACAGAAAGACAATTGTCAGAGTCGGTGAAGAAACAAAATGTAAGGGGGCCCCCATTTAGACCCATACTTCTGACTCAAGCGACTTTATGTCATAATTGCTGCCTGGATTTGAGAACGGGGGGGGGGGGGACTGAAGCCCTATAGCCACTCATCCCATTACCCCTCGATCTACCACCGAATCATTTGTTCTTGTGATAATGTTTAAATGTAAATTTTAACTGAAGACTCCTACCTTGGGTGGTCATTAGTTAAATATATATAAATTGATAATAAATGAATATTCATATAAATTGGTTGCTTTAGAAAACGAAACTTTTAGAATGTTTTTTATGTACTGAATACTCATTTTCTTGAAATATAGGAGAGTTAATAACAGCGATGACTGGGTGATTTTTCACGAACCTTTGATAAGGGTGAATACTACTTTGGATGTCTTTAGATATAAGTATGTATTTATTTTTAATTATTTACTGTTTCAGTGTATTTTTAAATTTGGGAGTTAATTTTATATTCATATCATATGTTATAAATGTTCCTTATACACATGTCTGTGTGAATTTTATATTATTATTATTATTTGCATTGCAAAGCATCCCATTTTAGAAGAATGTATATCTTAAGCACTGAATCAGATGGGTAGTAGATTTCTCACAAAAATTGTGTTTCATTAAGTGTCTCACTGAGTAGAAACAAAATGTTTCAATCAAGTTATTATTATTTTATTTTTTTTACAAGAAATAATGCAATTTCTGAACAGGTTTTAAAAGAATTCAACTATGTCAGAATTTCTTCTATGTCAGAATAAAAACTTAGTCAGAAATTTGAAAATTCAGAATTTCTCTTCACAAGCTGTATTTATGGCAATACAAATGGTTAATTTATAGAAGTGAAATACTCAGAGAAAAATTTATAACATATTGTATTGTCCAAAATAGAGGGAGAATTAGCCATCAGATACAGTTTCCACTTTCGTGAATTTCTCCCTAAAAATGGGATAAGACCTGCAGTTTTGTTGTTCTATAAAAGTTCATCATGCTGTCTATGAAGAAGCATTCTGAATTATACCGAGTTTTTGAGAAGCCTGTCTTTAAAGCTTGCAGAGCCAAGTGATGAATAAAATATGTTACAAGAAAAACTGATTGATTTTGGCTGTTTATCACTTTATTATCTTTTTATTTTCTAGTACTCTGAACTGGTCCTGTGGAAAACCATTGAATTTTTGTCAGTGGCATGCTGTAAAAGAGAAGAAACTATTGGCATTATAAGTGGTATTCATATTTTTGTTTTATTTGTTTATTTATTCTTTAAATGTTCTTAATTACTAGTTCAAAGTCTGCATACTTTTGATCTCTGCGGTCTAATTTTTTCAAAGCTTGTATCGCATAATTTCATAATTGTCAATAACTTTTTTTTTTTTTTTTTTTGAGATGTTTACTTTTTTGTTTAGTTTATTTTTTTCTTATTTTCCAAATTGATTTATATGTTTTTTTTTTTTAGTTTTTTTTCCCCTAAAGTGATGTTACTTTGGGGCAGTTAGTGACTATGTATTAAATTTTATAAATTTCATGTAAATTGAGAAAGTTATTAGGGCTGTTCTTAAAAGAAAAAAAAGTATAACTTTTGGTAAAGTTACATCAATGAGTAAAACAATAAATATTTATACAGTAAAATTCAATGTGGTATTCTTTATTAAAGCATTTGACCCAGGCAACTCTTTAGTATATCATTTTATGTTATGCTATATTCTGTCATTTATTTAATCTCTATTATATGTAAATTTTTTATGTCAAGTTGCATATTTGACACCAAGTTAATAAATTGCTTGCAAAATCAAGTCTTATTTGCAACATTTTATGAAGTAACAATGAAATAAAGTATAAAAATCAATTTTTAGTCCCTTCAGATTAATTTTTTTAACTCTGCACCCTCACTACCTCTTAAAAATATGTTGTAAGTAAAACCTTGAAACTCCTGTAACTTTTATATTATTATTATTATTATTATTATTATTATTAATGTTGTCACTGCTGTTGTTGTTTAAAATGTAAACTGTAAAATGCTACTTTCAGAGATGAGATTTAAGAATTTAGTTTAATATTCAGACCTTTTTCAATGTTTATAAAGAATTCAGTTTTTTCATTTTTTTCAAAAATTTTCTGATTTTTCAGTAAGGCAAAATTGTATATAAGTAAGATAGATTTAGTATCAATAAAAATTAAAATATTTATTGCTCTTGAAATTCATAAGTATAGTTGCTCAAAAGTTGTTTGGACATTCTTTCAGACTTTTTTTCCTTTTTTGTTAATCTCATATCTGTACTTTGGTACAAACCAAATCGAAAACTAGCCTACCAGTTTTGACACCATATTACATGTACCACCATTAGTGGTAAAAACAGATGAAATATATTATTTTTTAATTTTACTAATACAATATGTAAATGTAAACTTTACTTCCTTAGTAAATTCAGATTTTTTAAGCCTGCAGTATTAACAAAGTGCAATAACCTTGTCAGTGTTCACATGTTGTCATATGTATATTTGAATATTACTCAAAAATATCTTTAGTCTAGTTTTTAACTGACTTCAAGAAGATCTAGGTTATTAATTGGGGTCAGTACTCAGAGGTGTAGCAAGAATTTTCAGTGTCCGAGAACAAATTTGCATCACTTCTTGTTTACCAAAATGCGCTGGAAAAAGTTTTATATACAAATTGGTGCCTTTTGGATCCTATGCCCTGGGACAAATGTCCCCCTCTAGCTACACTTCTGAGCACTGAATCCTTGTAATTTACCAGACTGGGTATGAAAAGTATTTTCAAACTTCCGTTTAATTATTTATTTCTTTTGTTTATCTTCCACATATAGATGTGATCTTTGCTAAGAATGTTGTTATTTGATGATATTTTACTTGCTGTGCATGAAAAGTTTTTATTGCAAAGTTATCACTTTATTTTTTACTCAATTTTTGATGTACCTAAAATATATTACAAGTCCTGAATATTTTCTATTTTTTAATTGATTGTAATAATTTGCAAATTTAACTCACCAATAGTAAGTAATGTGTTTAATATTTTGTCACTATTAGTTTGATGTTTGTTATTACGCACAGGTTACTGTGATTCAGGGATAATTTTATTCCAAATTGCTTTGATAAGGGATTTTCGCTTCAATACTGTCCCCAATTATTCTTTTCTGTGTTACCTCAGAGGATTTACCTCACAAAATAAAATTTTGTGAAGTAAATCCTACAATGTGTTCCTTACTTTTAATAAAGTATTTTGTGCTCTCAATCACTTTGCATATCAGTATATTCTAATATTAATAGAACATAGAGAACAGATTATTTTATAAAACAGTACAAGCATTTCTTATCTGTAAAATTAAAGTTTTTTTTCTTTTATTTTTTGCAGGTAAAAAAATAGATTTTTTTTTTTTTGAGCTGATATATTTAAGTTTTATTGCAGTTTTTTTTTCCATTTGCTTTTATGTTCAGTGGCAAAATTAAAATGTAAAAGGCAGCTTAAATTCTACATCTTTATTTTATTCATTTATTCATAATTTGTACAATTTTAACAGTAGGAACCCTGTTTCCCTTCCCTCTCTTACTCAGAAGGTTACAGTATATGTAAATGTTACTTGAAAGTATTTATTATTACCATACATAAATATGGTAATATGAAAAATGGTAATAAGAAAGTATTTATTATTACCATTTTTCGGTATGCTTTTGTGCTGTTCCAAAATTGTATTTAACCTGCTCCTAAAGGTGTTCCAAAATGTATGTAGATTTGCAGACTTTTTATTATAAAGTTATCCTCCGATTTTAGTGAAACTATAAACAAAATGTTTTCTGAATCAAATGAAAAGATCTGCTGACTTATTCCTCTGTAAATTCATCACCTAGTTGAAAGTGTTAAGCTGTGCTTTAGTTGGAGATTTAAATTTGACACTAATCCATGTACACACAAAACTAATTTTAACTAATTTTATTTTGTATGTATTTAACATAGATCTAGTTTATGCTCTAGTATATTCTAGCTGCCAACTCTTTCTGATTTTGAGCCTTTCTTCAGTCTTATTCAAATTATGGGGAGGGGGGAGGGTACCCTTTTTTTATTAGGATAGAATAGCAGTTATGTTTTAACTTTTAATTCTGTAATTACTTGTTGAAGTCATAATTTTTATCTTCCAGATGCTGTTAGAAGAATCCCTGAATGTGAAATAGTATTGAAGTACTCATATTGAATCCAGTGATTGTATTTTATATAAATGTAACAATGTAATACAATTAAACCAAATTTGTAATAATTTGTTGTGTGTTCACTGCCATTGCTTTTATAATTCATTCAAACCTGCATGAGTCTCAATAAGAGATATCTTCCACTTTTTTCAATTCGTAGGCTATTTTTTACTTCTGCAGTTCTGTAATAGTTTAAATTTTTTTTTAAATTTAGAACGCATCGTAAACTAAAATTTGCTAGGCTGAAGACTACTCTGGACTTGGAAGTTCCATTACTCATGTTTTTATTAAGACTTTGCTTATATATTTTTATTAACTGTTTTTTCTTTCTTTTTTTTTGGCCCTCGTATTAATTGAACTTTGTTCTAACATACTAATGAGTTTTTCTGGCTTTACTTTCATTTATTGTTCTAAATCTGTTTTCAATAGTATAATAATTCTTGCATAAAATCTATATTAAAAGAATTTTTTTTTCAATTTGAAGTTTTTAAAAGATTAAGTAATTTGTAGCTATTTTGCTGTAAAAGTGAAATTGAAATAAATAAAATCACACTTAAAAATAAATAAAGAAATGAATGTGTATATATATTAAAAAATTAAGAAATGGCTTTTATTTTGAAGTATGTATAAATTATGTTCAGAACAGGAATTTGGTTTTTTAAGAGGTGAAAAAAAAATCTTTTTCTGTGAATCACCACCCTCCCCCCTCACCCAGACATTATCTATGGAGGTTAATGTGGTTCACCCTCATGCTCTAAACTTCAATTATTTCTTTGCGTTATGGCAAGTCTACAAGAGGGGTGTCTTCTTGGGGGGGCTGACTTGGGTGGTGAACTTTTTAAGGATTCTAACCTGTATTCTTGCTCATGCCTCTAAACCTTAAATAATGGTTTTTGGACAAGACAAAAATGTTGGGGGGATTCAACAAAATGGGCATTGTTGGGGAATTATGAAATAATTGGTTTTGATTTATATTATTTATGTATTGGCCTGCACAAAAATATTTCTTTACCCCTTTTCACAAAAAAAGAAATCAATCAATATAAAGTAGTTTCCATTTTAGAAATATTTTATTCCTTTTTCTGGGGGGAGGGGGAAGAATAGAAAAATAGGTATTCTCTTAAATTTCCAAACATGATATGTACATTAACAGAGGTTATCAGCAGATATATTTATATTTTTGATTTACCCAACAATTAGTTTATTTATTTAATTTTTTTTTTTTTTTTTTTTTTTTTTTTTGGTTTTCAATTAAAGGATAGCTATTACTCTTTTAACTTATTTTCGTGTTTCATAATTCTTGTATTTGTTCGTATAAATGACTGAAATTTAATTTCAAATAATTTCTTTTCGATAACAATTCAATCCTGTTCATTTCTTATTTATTTAAATTTAAAAAAAAAGACTTGTTAATTGTAATAAAGTTGAAAAGAAAGTTTGAATAAATTATGCTTAAAATAAAACCTATTTAAAAATCAAAATTATTAGTATTCTTTTGATTTTATATAAATATCTTATCATGAACTATTTTTATTGTTTTGTTAATACTGTTGTAAGTGAAAGTTGTTCTGAAATGTACCATAGGTAAAAAATAAGCTTTCAGGGATTTTTTATTTCAGCAGGAGAAAAGGTAACATTGAACATATCAAATATTTCTGCACACTGTTGAGTAATGTGGATGTCCGAAACTCTTATTTCTATTCTTGTTTGATCACAGATTACCTCAAATGAAGTTATAGTACTGCAGACAAAGAAAATTCTTATAAATCTCCTGCCGATGGATTTTACATAGCTCAATGGCTATACAGATCACCTCCAAGCATTTTGAAACTTTCACTTCTATTCCTGTTACGTTTTGACTAACCAAACAAAATATAAACTGTTAACGAATTCTGTAACTAAATAGATCTAGAAGTTATGGAGGTTTGTTTTAGTAACCATGTGGAACTCTTGGGGGTACCTTTTAGTGATGCCATCATCTGATTATTAAAATGAAATTCTGTACTCCTTCTTAATCTGTTTAATTTCAGAATAGGCTGTTATTTTAAATACTGTATGTTTTGTGTCAACAGTCCACATTTCACTCACTGGAATGAAAGCAAGAATCTAAAAATGCATGGGGTCAGATATTACTTGTACCATTGAGCTACGTAAAATTTATTTTCCAGCTGTTATGGATCATTCTGATCATGACAATAATCCAAGATAGCCCAGAAATAGATATCTAAGAAGTTCTGGATATGAAATAAGTATCAATTTCTGATCTTTGGATATTTTGAATATGAAATAGATAGCCCTTTTTGGGATATTTGAGATCTTCTGGAAGTTTAAGTATTATAACTATGCTACATATATACAGATACCTGTATGTTATAGATGTTATTTACTCATTAGAGAGATCACACCTCAAATTTCTAATAGAGAAATCTATTTTATGTTGGACTTCTAATAGATATACCCAATATCCATCTATGATGTATTAAAGATTGCTTATGGACAAACTTGGGGGGGGGGGAGGTAAATGCGGCAAAAATATTTACTTGTACGATATGAAGAATATTTTCAAGGCGCTCGATATTGCAGATACATTTTAAATATATTTAATTTAAATTCAATAGCAGCAAAGTTTTATAATTTTTACAATATAAAGGTTAAATATCAACTTTCTACTTTTTACCAATACTAGCTTTATTCCCAGTGTAATATTGAGTAAATATTAACCAAAAAAAATAAAAATGGTATAAAGTTATGTTAAAGTAATTACTTATCCATATTGAATATATTTCCAATGTATATCAAATACTATAAATGCATTTTAAATATATCTGAGGCAAATATTAACTTTCCTACTTTGTACGAAGTTACATTTGATACATTTGACGAAGTTACAGTTGATCTTTGTTTTCAATTTTTTTTAACAATATTGAGTTAACATTAAAAAATTTATCAATTGAGGACTACTTCAAAAATATTTCCAATACAACCCTATATTAAGAATATATTTTTTTGTATGTTAAATTCAGTGGAAAAAGGTATTAGTATAGTCATACTGAAAGTATAATGTTATTTTGAGAATTTATCAGACCTAAATGCTAATTTTTACCAATATTGGAATTTTATTTACCAATATTGGAAACTGTTTATTCTCAATGTGTTCACTTACTACTTTGTAATATTATTGGTTTTTGATATCAATGTTTTCACAATATTGAGTTAATATTTAAAAGTTCATTGGTAGTGAGACTGCTTCAGAAATATTCTCAATATATAATTAATATTTCAATACACACTTCATATGTTAATTAAAATTTTACAAATAATAATAACATTTTGAGCATATATCAGGGCTAAACTCTGGTTTTTACCAATACTGGAAGTGGTCTTTACTCTCAAAGTATTCACATATATGTAAATTTTAATCATTAAAAGTAATTAGTACTTAATAATATTGGAAATATTTCTAATATACACTCAATATTATTGATAAATTTCAAATACTTTAAGATTCAATAGTATTAAAATTTGACTTGAAATGGGCAAAATATTAAATTTATAATATTGGATTTTATTTTCAATGAATTCACAAGATTGGATAAATATTGATGCTATATAGAATATATCTTTTAATGTTTGCCAAATATTTAAAAAATAATAATAATCAATGCTGTTATCAGATACATTCATATATATATATATATATTTATAAGGAATTATTTTAATTTCCCTAAAATAGTGATAGCCAGAAGCAAGGCATATGCAAGGAATAAATCCAGGGCCGTACCCAGACAAAAATTTCAGGCAGGGTCCAAACCGTGGAAAAGGCAGAATTTTTCACAAAAAGACGTCATTATTATTATTTTATTAACAAAAATCAATTTTTTTGGGAGGGGGGGAGGGTCCGGACCCCTGGATGTGGTCTCGAATAATCACCCTATAAAAAGTGGCGGTCACTCTTAAAAAGGGTCATAGCTCACTCTTGATCAGAGCGCTCCACTCTTTAAGGGATGGCGTGCTGTCACCCTTTCCTTAGAGTGAGGCACTCTTTCCCGGAGTGGGTTTTTGAATTCTCACTCCTAGTCCAGAGTCAGAAATGTCACTCTTCAGAATAGTGATTTCTCACTCTATGGAGGTTGGCTGATTTTTGTCACGAAGGTAGGGTCATATATCACTCCTCAGCACTGGTTTTTCACTCTTGATTATTAAGAGAGTACACCCTCCGAAAAAAGTATTCGAGCAAGAGAGAAATTTCCTACCTTGGTTTCTTATATTAAACATTATTTATCATAGAATATGAATTAGGCTATGTATAAATATGACTTTCCATACTTCTATCAAGTTGTGCGTTTTTCAAAAACTCAATTATTATTTGCAAATCTAAAATAAGAAATTTCTCTCTTGCTCGAATACTTTTTTTGGAGGGTGTACAGTAGTAAGAAATTCGTCCACCCTCTTAGGGAATGTTTTATTCACAATGCTGTGGATTTTTTAGAAAACAAAAATCGTTACCTAAACATCTACCCGCTGCAGACAACACATTTCTCACGTACATTCAATCAAAAATGTATTCGAGTTTCCTATTTTAACTTCAAGAGTAATTAACTTGCCAGTAAATATGCGACTTAAAAGAAATATGAGAAGTTATACGAGGTAAAATTACGGAGAAAAATATTCTATTTATAAAACCCACCTCTGAAATTTGACTTATAATCGAATACCTTTTTAGAGTGCGGGGTCGGAAACGTCGTGTTCATGTACCTGTTAATAATCGCTTTAGAAAAGTGTTCGAGCGATAGTAAACTTTCCAACCATGGTTTTTCAAAAACTAATACCTTGTTCACCGATTGCACTTGATAAAAAATGTTATTTCAGAATTGTTTCTTTGACTGCATTTATGAAATTGTCTCAGTAAAGCCCATTGTTTAGGAAACTTGGCTAAGAAATTAGGCACACACTTCAACACTTCTTCCAAAGTGATTATTAACAGGTATAAGAAGACGACGGTTCCATCCCTGCATTGCTATGTGATAATGAACCGTCTCTGTACCTCCTACACTCCCTGCAAGTCTGTGAGCCTGGTAGCGAATCACCCTGTATATAATAAGATTCATTCAAATGAAACCTGGTCAGTGCATCTAACTTTGCATTACACGTAAGGTGGCACTTGGGTGGCACTAAGGTGGTAAGCACACGGGCCTGCTTGTGCACTCCGTTGAGTCATTCAAAGAGGCCTACGGTTGCTCACTTATTGGTTCCAGCACTTAGATACGTCATCTAACGACCGAATTTAA
This sequence comes from Cheiracanthium punctorium, assembly GCA_038373885.1. NCBI lineage: Eukaryota > Metazoa > Arthropoda > Arachnida > Araneae > Cheiracanthiidae > Cheiracanthium > Cheiracanthium punctorium. The sequence goes on from JAWZYV010005452.1 coordinate 873,006, forward strand.
CCAATGAGGAAACGTCCGTCGGCCTCTTTCGGAGTGCACAGGCAGGCCCGCTGGAATCACGATGGCGAGGCCTGGATCCGACAGCAGCCCACTAGCTTCTTCAAAGATGGAATCGACCGACTAGTATCGCAATGGGATAAATGTGCCAACAGTTTTGGCGACTATTTTTGAGTATGTGTACTGTGTATAACTACATTTTTGAGTTAATAAAATCGTTACCATTACTTTACACTAGTGAGCGGGTTTCATTTGAATGCTCCTTATATATTTGAACAGTTTTATCCGAAGGCATATTCCCTTGTTTGTTTTTTGTTAGTTTTGTGAAATTTCCCTCTCGATGATAAAACATCTCATAAAATTTCGTGGTCAGGAAATTAATAGATCCATTAATAGCATAAGAGAAAACAAACGAGTTCATTTAATAGACCCAATCATCTCCAAGTCATCCTTCATCAAGTACAAAGCATTAATAGACAAGATACCTCAGTCGGACATATATATATATATCACATTCAAAGTCACTCGGAAAAGCAGCAAAGCGCAAGAAGGGGAAAAAAAATGTCAATAAAGAGAGTCGTATGTATAAGATGATCAACAGGCCTGGGCGGAGACCCAAACGGGAGTAGGGGAGGCTGGAAAATGGCGCAAGTAGGGTGTGATGAGGGAGTAGGCGGGAGATGATGGGGGTCGGCCAAGAGGCAATCGCTCTAGCGACCACAGAATCCACTGGTTGTCAAGATATGCCTTAGATGAAAGAAACACCAGTGAAAAATGGCAGCAATAAGTGCAGGAAGAAAGTGCCCGATGGTTGTTTTTTTTCCGAGAGGATGAATTCTCCAAGTGGAATGCGCTTGTTGACTAGAGGATGTGTACTCTCGAAAATATTACTCATTCTAATGCAGTAGACATCGGGGGGATAAAGAAATGAGAAATGCAATATCATTAGCTTTCTTTAAAAGGGAAGGTATTTTAACCATTAGAAGCAGGCCAGCTTTAATTCCTGTGTGATGGAGGATTCCACATTCAACCTATCGGGGTCGCAATAATTGGCAAACTATAAGTGATCCTCGAGTGATGTTTGGTTGAAGAATGGTGTTTCGAAAATTGCAAGAATTTGAATTCAATAAATTTAACTCTCTTATAAACAGAAGTCGCGCCAGAATAGAAATTTAATGCAATAATATCGATAATCATTTTGCTGGCATTATTTCAACAGCTATGCTCGTTAAACTAATAATGGATATAGCTTAGACTTGTTTCGTTTAGTTATGTACAAAATGTTAGTGGTATTTTCTAGATAAGTTCCCGTATATTGACTTTGCATCTGAGAAATAAGAAACATTGTAGTAAAATATCGGGCGCATCAATACAAAATTTAAAATCTTCATTCAAAAAAAGCAAGAAAATAACTAACAAAACGGATTGCACTCATCTTCTTATTTTTGTAATTATCCTCTGAATTTATTAATCCGAAAAGCATCAACAATAGGTAACTATTAGTGGAATACAAATTAAAAGCTTTAAATATTTACACTATATATTAAAGCTTCTAGAGAAATTTTATTAAAAGACATAAAAAGAATCAACTAAGGATTTCTACGATTAATTAATAATTACTTTGAAAAGTAACCGATGCTGTTAATAATTTAATGGAGTTATTTAAAGCAGCAGCATCTGAAAATGCGAAAACATTGAAATAACATTCAAATATAATTAATAATTTCATTCCATTAGTACGTGCCATTCATCTTTGAGGGCTCAACTTACAGCTAGGAAATCTGCACCACAATGTGGCGTACACATTTCCCTAAAATCTAGGATCCACTTTGAGAGCCAGCATTTAAAATGCATCATTCTACCTCCCATAATGTATCACGAGAAATTCACTTCCTTCCGTATTCCTTCTAGCAGACGCGATTCAACCATTCTAGCGGAAATCATGCATTCTAAGTGTCTCCTTTCACTTCTCTGACACAATAATTTCCAGGGTGCTTTCATGCATCAACAATTAATGTTGACTCATTCTTCCTTTCCCCTCTCTGTACGACAAAGGAAATAATTGAGGGCCCAATCTATCTAATACCCTTCTCTGCCCCCTTTCACAAGCAAACACCCGACTTGTGCTAAGCTAATAAAAGAGGGTTAGGAATGTTACATACACATGCCATACATATACATACATGCATGCATATGCATGTCTAGGAAAAAAAAAAGTTTTGTTGATTCAACAAAATTTTGGTTGGCTCCACTTTAAAGAAATAGTTTGGTTGAATAAACAAGATTTTTGTTAAGTCAGCGAAATATTTTGTTAATTTAACAATTCGATCTTTTAAACCAACAAAATTATTCAGTTGAAATAGTTCCAACCAAATTCTTGTTGAATCAACCAAATTTTGTTCAATTCAACAAGACTTTGTTTGTGTGTGTGTGTACAAAATATACCTTTTAAGTATTTTTGGGAGTTCTGAAAATATAGGGTGGACACAAATAATGGTGTATAACTTTTATAAATTCCGTATGCTGAAGAAAATTAGTATCATCCTATAAAACATGAAAAGTTGTAAATTTCTTGCTGTGTAAATAAGAATAACAAGGATTACAAATATATTACTGGATTATTATTATTTCATACGTATGATTATGCATTTTACAATCATAAAAATTAAAAGTTGTTTATTTTTATATAAACCATAAACTATCAAAGTAGTACATTAATGAGCACAATAGCTAATAAATTATTTCTAAATATTGTTTCAATACATACTTTTTTAATTCAGTAGTAGGGAAAAAAACTTTTGCTAAGAAAATGATATGGTATTTTTCCTCATAATACACTTTTTAAGAGGGAAAAAAAACTGTGTAGGAAGGTACACTTCTTCAAATGTGTAAAGAAAAAAATATGCAGTGAAAAAGTATAGCATGACAAGGATGAAAGTGTGTCAGAAATCTCATGCTCCAAAAGAGGGCAAAAGTTTCGTTAACAAGCAACAGTTGTATAAGAGCAGTTCAAGAAATAAGTGGAATGAAGAGGGCAAAAGTATCATTGACTGAAATGGGATTTATTACTAGGAAAAGAAAAAAAAAAGAATGAGATAGTACAGTTTTATCGGGGAATATGAATCAGGAAATGTTTAAATAGAAAAGCAAATTCTGATTCTAAGAATAAACATTCAAAATATCGTTTAAATTTACTATGTCACTGAAGGAAGTTTGTTACTTACTAATACTTCTTTTCATATCTTGAAACTAACGGAAATACAGAAGAGAATCTTATTTCTCTCTATTCTATTTATTTTTATTATATATAACATCTTAAATTTTTTTCATGTGAGTGACGTATAAGGTTATCCAAAAATAGACAAAAGTTGAAATAGAAAATACATAGTTTTAATAGTTCCAGAGATTGTTGATTCTTGTCTTCATAACTTTTCGGAAAACAATAAAATTTTTACAGTTTCGTTTCGTCACTATCAAGTCAGTTAAATATTTTTAACAGCAAGTTTTTATATTGAAACAACAAATAGCAACTTAAAAAAGTAAATGTATTTTTCATGTAGTCAAATAATTGATAGTTATCGAATTATACGTGGTAAGATCAATTTAAAAATGACATGAAAAAAAATAGTTTTGATGTTTTCAATTTCTAAAATTCAATGAAACGGGCTGAAAATACTTTCACGTTTTCATGTGTTTACAATTAGGTTTTGTTATAATACTATTGCTTTTTAATGTTGTCAACTGAGAAAAACAAAAATATTCGATTACTGTTTTAATATAATGAAATGAATAATAAAATCGTATAATATGTATTTCTATGTTTTCGCACCCATTTCTTTGTTTAATGAATAAAAAATTGAACTTTAAAAGAATCATATACTTGCTTAAAAGCAAAGGGTTAGAATAGGAATATAAATGTCAGATTAATTACCACTCAAACTATAAATATTTGTAAAACTCAAACATGCGCGTTGTAAATATCATTTTCCTTGTTTACAAGAACGCATCCTGCGGTGCAGCTTTCCCAGCTTTTCATGAAGAGTTGGTATAACAGAATAAAAAAAAAAAAAATAAAAAAAAATTGTCCGACTATTCACACAGTTATCCATCAATGTCACAAGCTCAATCTACGCCCAAACGTGCTTTCAGATTTTATCTCAGGAAAGGGGGAACTTAATACAAAATAAAATTTTAAAAAAGTATGCAAAGTGGAGTTTAGTAAAAATTACATGGTACATCAATGACATACTATTTATTTATTTATTTATTATTTTGCTTGTTGGCTAGTGCTGTTTTACAGTGTTACGTTTTTGTTATGCAATTTTGAGCAAAAACTGCTTAGGACATCAACGAAAGGCTGATCTTTCCATGCGTTAAAGTATTCTTTTTATACGTTTTGTTGATCCTGATGCGTGACAGCAGGGTTAAACAGAGGATGTTCGTTGCATATAATTAAACACCAAATACCGTTTGATTAAAAAAAATATGTTTACTGTGCTAAATATGATTTTTTCTTTTTTTTTTTGTATCTAGAAGGGAAAAAAGCTGATTAAAGGGAGAATAAAACCAAGGGACAAAAACTCATTTTGGATTTTTTATTAGTAGTAAACAACTATGTATTACATACTTTATATTCAAAAGAGTAATCTTATCAAAAATTTTATAGAGAAAAACTTCTTCAGGAAGCTTACAGAAAATATTTCAAAAGGGGATTCTGCTTTCGATATTCTCAATAACTGTCAATGAATTCTGAGACCACATTGCAATGGATATTTAAGTTAAGGAGTTACTTTGTATTATAAAATCTCAAAATGTACGCTACCATACGCTACATCATCTATAGAAAACAATTTTGCTCTGCTAGCTAAAACTTTAATGGAGCATATACTCAGCTAATACATAGTAATTAAATTCCACATACTTTTAAATTGTACATAAATAATAAAGAATATGATATATATATATTTCATTTCATTTTTGATTAAGTTCTTTATCATGCTTTAATTTGTAATAGGATCCGAAAGCGTTCGTACGATGCTTGAAATGTTTATATGGGAAACAAATTTAACATAGCTTGGTCACTTTAAGGTCTTAAAAATATATACCAACCAGTTAAAAAAGATATAACTATTTAGAACAATCAAGTCTAAATTTAGTAAACGATATAACTTGTTTGATGTTTAAATTCAATAGATTACCTTAATTTTATAATACGCTACATTTTCTCAAACCGGATTTACATTTTGAAAAATATTTCATTCTTAAGAAACATTTTTTTTCTTTTTTGAAAGATTCATAACTGATGAATGTTTATTGTTTGTTATATTATACAGTACAGCTTTCGAAGAGACATCCTAGTTATAGTTAGTTTAAATAAAAGGCCAAAAATCACAAGACATTTTTAAGTAACGGTGTTAAGAGAAAAGTAGTACAATATTGAACAAGTTTACCGGTAAAAGTTCCAAACAGGCACGTCATAGGAGAGTTGCAAACTGCTCCGGAATATAATTAACCGCCTTTTGTAAAAGGTAATTTTTAAAAAATATTTTTTCGAAATGGCAAAAAGCCCGCAAGTTTAACATCGAAATTTTGCGATAATTTAAGCAAAAATTACTGTTTATGGTTAATTATATTCCAGAGCTTTTAGCAACTCTGTCATATTCCACTCAGCACATTCAGAGTCAATTAACATGAGCAAACAGATCAGCAACTAAACCTAAAATTCATGTTTGTTGTTTTCCAAAATTTTGACATCACAGAAGCGAAAAAGTAGAATTACGGTACAAATGCCGGTATGCCGGTTCTTTATACTACCAGAAAGGATGGGATTAAATACACAAACATTGCCGTCTTTGATTTGTTGGGGATGGAAACGCATCATTTCCCTTTCTTTCTTTTTTTTTTTCTTCTTTTTTTTTGGTAGCATAGAATATTACTTTACCAAACTCATGAAAATTCACAATGAGACTAAGAGTATGTCTTCAACAGAAAAATGCACAGGTAAGGGACTTTCTCACTTATACTGCACACAGTGGTGTTCGGTGGAATTTACAAAGGCAAGCAACACATTTAGCTCTTTAGCCAACTTAATTTTCAAGAAAATTAAGTTGGCTAATGGGTTTTGCCTTTAAATAAGGTATGGCCAACCTTTAGAAAGTTTCAGGCCAAAATTTAGGATGTTAGCGAAGTCGCGGGCCGTATAAGGGGGATTTATATGGGATTTTCGTTTGGTTTATTTGGTTTATATGGATATTGTGGCAACTAGATGACAGCATTACTAGCATAAGCACAGCTCGAAGTGCTCACATGAGAGAAAAAGAAATGGCGTTATACTTTAATAAACGAGTTTATAAAACATATATTTGATGTATCTGATGATTGTAAACGATATTTTAATTATTAAAGTAAAAACAAAGGAACTTAATCCCGAAATAATAACCTTTTGGTAAAAAAACAACTTCGGTAATAACAATGTTAACAATAGTGATCTTAAAAACAAGTCGGAGTATTGCTTCTCTTGTACACTTGGCGAAGTATTCTGGTTAGATAAAAACACTTTTTATCACAGTTGTTACGTATTTTATGTGGAGAGTGTTGCTTAGTTTTGGCGATTAAAATATTTTTTTAAACAGCGTTAATGGAACTTGCAAAAGCAATTTGGGAATCCGTTTTCTTGACACACTTGTCCTTTTTACAGAAGCCTTTTGGCGACTAAAAACATTATTTATCACAGTTGTTATATCTTGCATGTGAAGATTTAGCTTACTTTTGGCAAGTAATTTTTTTCCTAAACATATATATATATATATATACATTTTATTTTATGTAAGTGTATAAAATAAATGCTTATTTTAAAATCTGAATTATAGTTGGACAAGCATTGCTTACATTGCTTATACGGACTGCACACTACCATTTCACAGCTAGAGATTTGGGTTACTGTGAATTGGACGCTAAAATATGAAGTAGTTTCATAAAAACACCTTTTCTCCAACTCTTCTCTTATAAAAAATAACCCCATTTTATAAAATTACACAGAATTAAAAAATGCTAAAAAATTGAAACAATAAAATGCATTTAAAAATAAAATCCCAGTTCCTCCCTGACAAATAACTGCTATTTTCCATTAATTCCGTTAATGCAGCGCAAGTGAACATTTAATATCATAAATAAATACTTCCCTTTCCTTGCATTTTCTTAAAATTCTCGTTGTTATACATAAAAGTGTTTCTGCATGAAGAAACACACATTTGATATTCAATCACATAGGCAAAACAAAGCATGAAATATTTCTCGTTTTCTTAGAAAATAAAACTTCATTCATTCATTTTATTTTTATGGACTTGTAATATTTCGAAGGAATACCAAGACCCATCAAATAAAGAAACCAGACAAAACTTTTACTAAATCGTAATGCAGGAAGATCTGTTCGAACTTAAGACATCAATCAATGCCATATAACACATTTTACCATTAGGATACGCGGGGGTATCTTACAAAATTTTCCTTTGCTTTCGATTGTTTCTTTATTGTATATTTTTTCTTTTGTCAAGGAATGAGTGTCCCAGAGTCTTAAAAAGAAATCATTTAAAATATATAATTTTTCATCATGTAGGTTAAAGTGGGTTGCGTGGGACAGCAAAATGGCATACTTTGACTTTAACACAATATTGCACATTTTGTAAGATCGATAAGATTATACAGTTTTCTTCATACAATCTCAGTCTCACAACATTTGCCTTTCTGAACATAAAAAAATTTGCCAACAGTCAAAAATTTAAGATTATGAGAAAAAATAATAAACGAATTCAGTGAATGTGGTGCAGTTACATCTTTGGTGGGGAAAGTGGAACACCAGTCAATATTTTTTTATAGACTGATGATAGAATTTTGGGTGGGTAAGTGTGCAAAGGTAAGTAGTGTTTAAATCCAAGGGGAACAAAATCGTTGGTTTATCTTTCACGGTTTTGTTTTTTTTACTATACAAATCTTACAGCAAAATTAAACATTGTTTATTTTTTTCATCTAAGCATATTTTCAATACAGTTTTGTTTTATTTTATTTCATAAAGTATTTGAATATGAAAAAAATAACATGTATAAATGTTTTATTAAGCTTACAGTTGCATGAAAAAAAAAAATGAAATGAATCCTTTGATGACTTATCTAGACCTAGAATTAAATTTTGGGTGTCGTAAGTCAGTTAATAAAACAATTGAACTAAAATTTAAATTGGCCTAGTCTATATATGTAGCTGCATAAAAAATGAATGATGTATGGTTCGTCAATTTTCTAAATATTATTAAAAAATTTTTCTAAATATTATTAAACGCATGTTTTCTTTTATGCTGCTTTTTTAAGCGCTAGGTAACATGTGAAGCAACTGTAATTTTGTTGTATTTTTAGATAAAGTTCAACTATATATATATATATATATATATATAGATTGATAGATAGATAATCAAATTATTTTACAAATGACAATGAAACTAGCTCAGTACCCTGTTTTATTTTAAGTGAATGATAGTAAACAGTAAACAGTTACACAGATCAGAATATATACAGAAAGTTTTTCATTTTGCATAAAATGTTTTAAAATTTTCGAAGTTTTTCAATCCTTCCAAAACTGCCGAACTACTTTTAGCCAATACTTTTAAAATCATGCCCATGAAAATTAAAATGAATTTTATATTCTTTTGGAGTTTTAAATTCAATATTTTAACTCCATGGCACATTTTAATAAGAGACATTCTTTGAGGAATATCGTCTGAGTTTACAATTTTTTTCAGTTTTGTACAAAGTACAATGCTCAGACATACGATTTCAAAATAATTTTGAAAATTATTATTATTATTATTATTGTATACAAGTTACTTTATACTGCTCGGTAGATACGAATATTGGACAATGCATAGTTATCCCGATATTTCTGATGGCACAGCTTGGGCAGATTCCTTACCAAAGAAAAATGCAGGATATCATAGGAAAAAGTATGAGAAATGGATATAGCTCAAAAGGATGAAGGTAAGGGTACTCTTAGAAGGGATCAAAGAAGATGAGAATGAAAGGAAACGTATATCTAAGAGCCGGCGTTTAATATCGGTACAGCGGCTAAGGAAAAGAAAAAGCTTTTGTAGAGCAACAGGTCAAAATTGAATGTAGGGAAAATATTGACCCTCCATCTCCTGGAAAAAGAATACAATCTTTAAATTATAGCAAACGAGAAAATGAAATGTAGATAAATGTTATGGATGACATATATTAATTTATTTGAAAAGTAACTGCATGGTATTTGCATAGCATTGCCATGTCTGAAAATCTTCATTTAGTGTACGATACTATATTTGCATTACTATAATTCTACATAGTGACCTGCTCTTTACTCAGGGTTTGAATCATTATTCCAGAAATCAAGATACTCATTGAATGAAAAAAGCAAATAAGAAAATTGTAAATGTAATTAAAAAACATCAACTTCAAATTTAAGAAAACCGCTATGAGATTTAAAGAACTACGAAAGATGCACAACTAAATGCTTTGAGTTAATAAAAAAGCTACCAAAGATGCTCTTGAAGCTTCAAATATGGAGGTATTCTGTGAGATAAAGCATGAAAAATGGGACACAGTGTTGAGATCTGAAGGCTTTTTATAATGTTATACATCTTTGAAGCCCATTTTTTAAATAATAGTTTTTTTGTGAATCAAGTTTCATAATTTATTTATGGGCAGTGAATTATTTTTTATTTAGGGGCGTATGAATGAATAAGGAAACTTTTTTTTTCATTAGATACATAGAATTTAAAATAAAATTACGAAGTTGTTATCACGGAGATACGCCTATGTAAAATGACGGACATACTGAGAATTGTCGACGTACTGCACAGTGAAATTCAAAATGAAACAAAGACAACTAACTGAATTTATAAAAAAAAAGTATTTAATGAAAAATATTACACCTGAAATAAAATATTATCCCAAATAAATCACTCAAACACGTTATAACTTTTACTACGTCAACAGCAGATTTACTACTACACCATTTATGCTTTAAAATTAACGCTTTAAGTTCGCAAAGAACTCCAGATTTAAAAGAACCACAGGAAGATAGAAGTTACTGCCAAAGATATGACAATAAATGCTCTCGAATCTTGAAACCTTGACGTTTCACTAAGACAAGCCGTGAAAAATGGCACAAAGTGTTGAAAGATGTAGCTTTCTCAGATGAGGTAAATCTTTAAAGCGCAAACGGCCTATCAAAGAAAAGCGAAATGGCGCAAAAAATCGATTTCTTAAAATCTTTTGCGTATTTTTAGTGTGTTTCCGAAACAAACATTTACGAATCGTGCTTCAGAATATAGTTATGGCCACTGAACTATTTCCTAAGCATATTTATCAGTGTCTAGACGTTCTAAAAATTAAGGGTTCTTTGGTTACAAATAAATTTCATTACTTAATTGCCAACATTGGAGAAGTGATTACATGCTTGAGAAACGTTACCGCAGGTATATAACAGGAAAAGACTGCAGTGAGCATGAACGTAAATACATAATATTATATTAAGTTTTACTTAATCTTTAATTATGTTAATTCAAAGTGCGTCTTTAATGTACTTGTAAGAAAAGAGGTCAATAAACAAATGATTCATTTTATGTAAATATTTTTATGTAATTTAATAACTTACTACTACAATAAACTCATGCATCGTTAGCTAATGTGTGGTATAGTTTAAGCGGAAATTTGTTACACTTCCAAACAAATAAGTAAATGAAATTCCAGGAAAATAAATGATATAACAGACTGAATAAAGAACTGAAAATATGTAATTATCTGTGTTTTTAAAAAAAAATTGAATTCCATTATCACTTTTTTTAATTTATTCATAAGCTCCTCTAATATTTAATATAGCTTGCAACGAAATTGCATGCATACTTACATGCATATACTGCATAAATTCATCTTCAGATGAAGTGAACATTCCAAAAGTCATCGGGTAAATGTGTTTGCACACTATCAGTGAAATTAATTATATATTTCCTCGACTGACACCCATTTCTTTCCTAGATGCAGAAATCGTTGTTTCTATTTGCTCTGAAAAGGGCGAGCACGTTTAGTATACTTTAATGCAGTCCATTTAGATTATAAGATAACAAAGCTGGGGCCGATGACATTACAATCGTGAAATAATAAATGCGTAATGAAGTTTTATGATCCTTTTACTATAATGGAATTAGAGCCAGCGTAAAAGCATCAGAACAATGTATTTATTTTCCAACGCTAAGCTCAGTAGAAATAATTAACTTATTAAATGAAATTTCAGTAAAAAAAATTCCGGAAAATATAAAGTACTATTTTAGTCATTAATCTCATATTATACAACTGTGTAGATTTGACTTTTCAGAATAAGCCGCATTATACCTTTATTGTGTCTTATTAAAAATTCTTAAAATGAGAATGCATACTAGAACTTTTATACATTACTATGCACGCTAATAAATATATTGAGTTCAACAGAAAGGAGGTGAAAAAATATACACTACATTTCTGACATAAATACAAGATTACGAATATAAGTTAAATTTTATGAAATTTAAGTTAAACACATACTTCAAATGTTATTTTATGGAGTATATAAAAGTATTTCTGTGATATTTATTTTGTGATAAATATTTTCAATTCCTAAATGCACAGAGTTTTGAATAATCATATGCTTTCTATCAATAAATATACTCAAGTGCATCGTACAACTGCAAGAAATTAGAAGCATAAAACATTCATATGAGGTACTTACTCATAATCTTCTGAGTTGGTTAATGCTGATAATCAGCACAATCTTTTTCCAAGTACAGCATTTAACTTTATAGAGCTTGATTTAAAAAACGTTTTCGAATTTGGATCCCTGTCAGTTTCAATCCAAAGAATATTTTCAATTCTATAACTTTTGCATTAACAGATAATATAAAAATATTTTTTTGGTATAAGGAAGACACAAGCAGCACACACACATACACCTCAGCAAAGATTTTGCAGTGAAAAACCTGTGACTTTTCGTTACTGCCCACATATTGTTTATGTAACTAAACGAATTCCTATATTAGTAAATGGGAGATATAAGAATGGTAAAAGATTTTTAAAAGTTTCAGTCAATCACTTAAATATTTGACGTTGTTGTTGTCGGTATACCCTTAAGAGTACTATAATAACCTGTAGAAAATTAGAATGTCGTTTTTGAATCATTTTGCTTAATTTAACTAACGTTTTCTGCACGCAGTTTTACACACCCTTTGTAGACAGCAGTTACGTTCTTTTATGAATTCTAATAAAAGCACAATATTTAAAAATTAATTTTTAACTTAAAAAATTATCTCCATGAATAGAAATTTTATCATGTCCCAAGCCCAGGTTTTAACAGTATTATGCTATATTGTTGAGATCAATTATTAATGTTATTTTTCATTTCTTCAATTATTAATCAAGTAGGATATTGGAAATCATTCTTTTCAATCGAGTGACTACAATCAGTATTTTAATGAATTTGGGTTCTCTATGCATATATAGAATATTTCTCAAACATAGGATCTCTTTGATAACTGAAACTCCCTACCCTCTCGGCTTTCAAGATCTGATAAAAATCTCAACCAATCCATCATGATAAAACGTCTAGATAATATTCTCAGACAGCGTTGTTACGTTGGTGGAATTTAAATTTAGGGTCCCAAAGGATTTTTAGAATCCTTTCTGGTGCGTCACCAGATCTGGATGTATATATCGCATAAAACAGCGCTTAACATCCGTGCAATGCGAAAAAAAGTGAGTAAGATTTTTTTAATATCTGGAATATATATAAATAAAAGTCATGAGAAAATGAAAATTTTAGCACAGTTTCAGAGTGTATTGTCTTCCTGACTTTCTGTTTTATAATTATATAAACTTTTTAGTTATTTTATTTATTTTACTTTCTTTTTATACGCTTTTGTACCTTCTCGAGGAATAAAAATAATCACTCACCACTCTCTCTTTGAATTTTACAGTTTTGATTCATAAAACGTTGTCAACATCTCTAACCATTTATTAGAAAAAATCATTCAATGAAACAGAACGACTTGAGTTCGGAAGACCAACTCGAATGTTTGGGGAAGGATTCGAGTTCAGAAAAGAGTTCTAGTACAAGACAAAACCATTCTAGCTTTTTATAAAGAAAGAAAGAAAGGAAAACCCTTCAATGCAGGAGAACGACTTGAGTTCAGAAAACAAATCAAATGCTTGCGGAAGGATTCGAGTTTAGAAAAGAGTTCATTCGCAAGAAGAACGATTCGAGTTTAAAAAGAACTGGGTACAAATAGAATGATTCTTTTAGTTTAATTTTTGATATGAGATGGATCAATTTTTAGGAGTGTTTTTTTATATTTGGCTAAGTCCATTTACTTAATAGGATTTTTTCGATGCAAGTTTTCCTAATATTATTTCTTTGGTGTATTGTTACTGATATCGTGTAGGAGAATTTTTTTATTTTTAGTTCACCGGTTTTACCCACAAATTATTATGATTTCAAATTATTTATCAATTATTATAATTATTTTATGAAACTTATAGTTAAACATACTAAAAAAGAAAGGACAATTGGTTTACTGCTCCTTCTGAAATTCGGAATTTAAATTTTGAATTTTGAATTTAAATGTTTATTGTATTTGTAGGTAATTATTAACCCATATCTTATTTTTTAAATTTTCATTTCATGATTTGATTACTTCCATATTATGATTGATATTTATTATATTCATTTTCAGATTTCTTACTATGAGGTACTTAAAAACAGTTTTAAAGAATTATAAGAGATCTTAGAACTAATATAAAAAATAATTACGAATTCACTCTTCCCCCGCAATGTCGCACTACTAAGTGTGTGTATATGTGTGTTTGGTTGAGGGGGAGGGGAGACGGAGGTCATTGTTTGGGCAGTGCAGTGTTGTAGATGATGTTTATGTAGATGATAAGTGTTCATGTAGATGGTAAGTAGATTTTATTTATAATATAGACAATATAATTTAGTTTGGCTGCTGATTCCATGTTGAATTAGTGATTAGTATAAGGCGCAAAACTTAAAAGGATGTTCATATAGGTCATGATTTTTCAAGTAGCTTTCTGTTCTTATGATCTTATGAGCTATGTTCTTGTGAGCTATGAGTTATATAGTTATTAAATAGCTTTCGCCTGATATTCTACAAATATGCATGGAATAGTGTTTAAATTTTAGAGTTGTATTGAAATAATTTATCAAATTGACTGTTTCAGTTGGTTAGCCATAAGATTTTATTTTAGAATCTGAAATAGACATGCAATATTAGTACACAGATAAATGCATTCTTAACTTGCTCTTGAGAAGTTTAATTTAAGCTTTTTCATGATAGCGGAAGAACGCGTTCGTCTCTTATTTTTCCTCATTAAATAAAAAAAGCCTAATATTAACAGTCGTTTTTTGGTGTGACTGGAGTGAAGTTACAGATTTTAATAGAGCCGCAAATGTCTCCTTTACTTATTGTGACTAAGAAATCCTCCGTTTCTTGCGGGAGGGGGTGGTGGATTTTTCATTATTGTGAGGGGTAGCTTCCTGGTTTTTACATGAAGATACGTCTTACATATTCACGCAACTGGGCAGGATTTTTAGATATTTCGAGAAGGGGATGGTTTAGCGCACCTTGAAGAACCTCATTTTCTATTTTTGCAATAAAAAATCTATTTCTTCTAGAAGACGGTAAAATCTTTCAGATATGGGTTAGCACACAGCCAATCACTCCGATGGTCTAATCCCTCTAGATCTCGTTATTGGAATATTTATCTTTTGAAACATTAATGTGAAAATAATTGTGCAGCAAATTTATCGTGTAAAAATGTATGCCGTCATGAGTTAAAATTGAGGCATAAGGTGCGTAGCTGTTGATGACGGCATTCAATTCAATTCTTGAGAAGTATTCGATTCCTAATAATACTTGAATGCAAAATATTTGATTCGTAAAAGATTTCGACTTTTCCTATTGCATTTTTCAACGAGGGCTTATAAGAGATTGCAAGAGGGAGAATGCCCGGGATGTTGTTTGATTTGCACATAAAAATAATCATTTTTAAAAAGTTGAAACCATTCTTTATAAGTTGCATTCGAAGGAGCGTGATAACCATATATAAAATGAAGAATGCAATGCGTTTCAGTGACAGTTTTTTTTTTTTTCAGAGTAAAGTAATGATTTAAAACAACAATTGGTAAAACATTGGTCGAATCCAGCTTTTTCAGATTTTTGCCATATATATATATATAGAATTTCACTCTTTTTTATTCAATACATTTGTGCATTACAGCATCTGAGTACGATGATGATGAAATAGCCCGCTACTTCTGATATATCTTCATGCTATCAGTGATTAAATAAAAGCTTTAATGAAATGCTTGTATATGAAATTTGGTGACCCAGACAAAATAAAAAATTAAGAAAACATACATATAAATATGTATATACATGCATACGTATATACAGACTTCGTAGAAGATCTCTCCTCCTCCCTTGCATAAAATGCGAAAGATCCGAATGATATTTCAGATGAGACAGAATAATACAAAAATAATAGATCGCAAGAAAAGTAGTTTTTCGCTTCTCATAACGTCAATGTTCTTTATTCTCTTCAAATCCCATAAAGAAAAAATATCTAAACCGATCCATCACGATAATCTATTCCGATAGTATTCCTAGACTGTTTCATCGTTGCGATGGAATTTAAATTTAGTGTCCCAAAAGACACACGCTGAGCATGTCGGAATTATCTATCTAAAGTAAAAGCATTATGATGGCGTTTAAAAGTTTGTTTTACCGTAAGAAATGGAACATTAAATAGCTGATGAATTGTGTAAAAAATGCATAGGTGTTGTTTGGAAAGCTTGTATGTATTGTGAGTGCCTCTATAACAATGGTTATTCTGGTATTACGTGAAAATGCATCGATTTTAAAATACTGTGTGCTTTGATCGTATTCTTGAATACATGTTTATTTATTTTTACTTATAAAATTAGGTGATTTAAAAATTTTAAAATATAAGCTTGTAAAACTCCTTTTTAAAAAATTATACTTACTTCATTAGCAGTAAGAATTATATTAATAAATCATACGAAATCATAATATCTTATAATTTTATTATAGATAGGGAATAGTTGTACTATCATTTTGAAAACGCGCTTAAAAATTGTGGATTGTTTGGCCTGTAATTTCAGTTTCATTTTAAAGGTTTTCCAACACAAAAATGTTATCAATGGTGCATTTATTTACAGACACGTGTACACACAATTGATAAATGATTTTATAATTAAAGATTTGTACTATTTAACTAGTAAAACCAATCTCCTGAAATTTTTTATTCGAATTTACGCAGCAATAGCAAAAGATATACATTAAAACTTAATTTCATGCCCTTTGCAAACTTGTCAAGAGAAACATTAATATACTAGGAACTTTCATTATGATACAGTACATGGAAATCGCTAGATTAATTTTTCTTTTTTGATTTCGCTTTGAGGCATCATTTAAACTGCTATAACTGTAAATTGAAAGACATTTAATACAATGTGTATATAGTTCTTATACGACAAGACTTTGTTACTTTTATAAGACAATCTGCCCAAGTATCAAAATAATTGTTAGCAAGATGGTTACTTGTTCTTCGTGCAGATAAAAACAGAAATTTGCTATTAAAATCCAAATTATATTCGACCAACAGATTTGTGAGAGAAAAGTTGCATATCTAGATGAAATATACTCTAGTTGTTTGCGCAAACCCTCATTATAAAAGCCAGGATTGTAAAACGAAAATAATTCTATGTTCTTCCAAGATTAAAAGATCCATATGTCCTTGCAAAATATTATGCACTTTAACAGGCTAAGGTGGGTTTTGTGATAAGACTATCGGAATCGCTCACAGATACACTGAAAACCAGAGCCAGAGGAGGAAAGTGAAGAGGGGGGGGGATTCATACATATTTTTTTCGAAATAAAAATTTTCAAAACCTATATATACATTTTCTGTGCATTTTGTGCTATATTAATATCAGAATAATCGCCAGTAGTCGGTTCTGCAATGTTTTTCCTGCTCATCTTTCTAAAATATAGTAATCAGCAAAATAGTTACCTTTCTCTACGTAATTTCAGGTACTTGTTTGCTAAGAGAGGGCGGTTCATGTCAACGAATATGTCGTATAGTGCTACTTCCGTCCTTTCTTGAGTTTCCAGCCACAATAAAGGTCGCTATCCGAAGGTGGGAAATTCTGAATGGTCCCAAAGCTAGCGAACTACAAGTGACCATGGAGAGGAATTTCGGAATCACGTATTTAACGTGCATGTACACGTTGATCTTAAATGATATTGCGGAAGAACCTGCAACCCTTTGGTTAGTGACCCGACTCTTTTAACCATTGAGGTACTCAATAACAATAGGAATATAGGTATGCACACATGCATAACTCATTTAAGCGTCTGTGCAGTTGTAAGAAAAATATATGTCACCAAATTTCAGAAAATTATTGAAGACATTGAAATGAATATTTTTGAGGCATAAATATGTGTGCAAAAATATTTCACGTTTTATGCTGGTAACGCAAAACATTCTAAAATGTACATGCACTATAAGAAGAATTTCTAATTCATGATGAAATGCTTACTGTAGAATATCTGAGAGGCAAACGACATGTTGTCTCGCTGTTATCTGTTACTGACTGATAAGAGCAGCGCCCCCTGACGCCTAAACTTGGTATGTTGTTGCATCAACTTAGTGCCTTTAAAGTGTTCATTTTAGTCCCCCCGATTACGCCCTTAAAATTTGAAAATACATGCCCAAGTTCGTTTGTATGAAATATATTCATTAATTAAATATCGTCTTAACTCAAACCATCATTTGACTTCAGGAATTCCAGTTATCCTTAAACAGTATTTCTCATTCGACTCGGATATTTCATCGAAAATTATAAGTTCGCAAAGTCACTCTTGTGAATTATTTCATAGAAGCACCAAATAGCTAATTACAAACTGTCACCTAACGTAAAATGATTAATGTTTGTTATTTACTAATTGATTAAGGATTAGATGTCTTACCCCTTAATAGTATGATGGATTGCAGACCTTCTGCAACGACGTTCAGCCTTAAATGTTTCATCTGAACAATAATCGTCAGAATATATGTAGTGTGGCTGAAAAACATTTCTTTTCTGATCGGGTGTTGTGTTCTCAATAATAATCAAAGCATTTAAGAGATTATCCTGACATGGAACTATAGATGCTTTCTTCAAACGAGGATACTGTTTGCACAGATCATTAATCAGAAACTGACTAATGCTTCTCACGAATTACACCGACTTTAACAGAGTGCGAGCCCTCGTCACTCAACACGAAATTCTATTAATAATTACTAGAGCCAGGTGATCCAATCACTGAATTATAGGCGTGACCATCTAACTCATGCTGATTAGTCACGGTGAGTAACGTCATCACTTGTATTCTCGTAGCTAACAGAGTTTAGACAAGTTTCAAGTATTATTATGTATGTGCATTCTGTTGTCCAAATGAAGTAACTTATGGTAAATTGCTGCTCAACAGAAATTATTCGGAGAGCATGCAAATTGTATAAACATATCATGTTTACACGAACCATAACACAACGTATGCCAAAAGTTGTCAAAAAAGTGCATGTATTGACCAACAACTAAAGATTTGAAATATTATATAATTTTCCCAAAACTAAAAACATAATTAAGTCCATAAATGAAGCGGAGTGTATCGTAAACATTTTATCATCATACAACACTCAAGAATCGCTTTAAAAGTTTTGAAGTGGCATCAATGAAAAATGGAGTTCAGTTCATCAATATGCGTTGTAGTTACTTTCAAACTGAAAAAAAATCACTAATTTTTAGAAAATAATTGTAGAAAATTTCACATTGGACGTTATAAACTAGCTGTGATAAAGAGATGCTTTAGTTGGTACAAAATCTAGATGTGTTGAGGTTTAAACAAGAATGTAGTGAACGCATTTTCAGGAATCGGCAGCTGAAGTAAGTGTATGATGAAGATAACGTTTTTAACCATACTTTTGCAATTTCATAACTTTCTTTGAATGAACGCTTCTCTTTAGCTTTTGATATGGATGTGGTTATACGTAATATATTTTTACTTTTCACTCTGACTCCAAAAGCAAAATAAGAAATGTAATTAATTTTTGAAAACTGTAACCATAAGCCACACTCAAAAGATTCCGAATATTTTCTGTTAAAATGTAGAAAATGTATTATTTTACCACAAATATGCAGTTCACAGTTTCCATAAATTTATTTTTAAAACTATTAAAACAAATTACGATTACTTATATGTATACACTGCAAAAAAAGTACAAAAATATCAGTTTAGCAACAAAGTGAAATGCTAAACTGACAGAAAAAAAACCTGTCATCCAGGACGCCAGTTTATTTCCGTATATTTAACAGAAATCTTCTGTATTTTCTCCGCATACGGAAGATTTCTGTAAAGTAAACTGAGATTCTGTAAAATTCACGGAAGACTTCTGTAAAAAAACGGAAATAAACTGGCATACTGGCTGACAGTTTTTTTTCTGTAAATTTGGCAGACGTTTTTTGCAGTGTACATTTAATTCTCTGGCTAAAATCAGACATTTAAATCTCTGATTGTGTTCGGATATTTTTTTCTATATATTATTATAACAGAGTCGCTCAAAATATCCTCTAAGTCATGTTGTAGGATACTTTGGGCGATGCAAGAAGAAAGTTTCACATGGAAAAAAAATTAAAAAAATAATTTATTGACTATCTATGAATTTTAATTATGTTAAAATAGTACGAATTGTAAATTGAACCAAACAATTCAATTTACCAAAGCTTAATTGAAATTAACCCAGAAGTAAAAATTGGAATCTGTGTGACTTCAAAAAGCCATGAGCAAGTGTTTTCAATCTTGCGTTCTATCAAACGTATTCTTAAAAGGTTACAAAAGGAAACTACCTATCTATTGCATAAAAATAACTAGTATACAAACACCGTAGAATTTAAATCAAGAGAAAGGAGAAATTTGACTAGTAAAATAAAACCGTTTTTAAATTATGAATTTATTTTATTTAAAATTGAGAAAAATTTGATTAAACGCTGGAATTTCCAAAACTCTTTTAACCCTTTGAGCATGAAAGCCGTTTTTATATTCTATATGGACGCTATTTTTTTTTTACCGATATTTCTTTCTCAGAACAAGCGTTTCTCATTTGCATCTGCTACTGTTGAAATGAATTATATGACCGACCTTCAGGGTTATATCCAGCCAACCGTAGTCTTTATCCGGCTTAGTTCCTCTTGCTGGAATTCAAGCTTTAACATCCACCCATATAATAAAGTGGTAGTGGACTCAGACATATTTTTCACGGTGCGGAAATTATTGTACGTTTTAGAACTAATGTCTTCACTTAAAAAAGTATTTATTAAGCCTTAAATCTTGATTTGTTTGGAAAGAAATGTTTGGGCGCATAAAAGTCTTGCAACGCCTCGGAATAACTAGAAGGTATTTTTGATTTACCATTCACGGATGATGATAACTGTCAGAGAGTTGTCAAAATTATTGCAAAATTTAGAATTTTTCTGGGATTATTTAGTATGCTTGATGTGAAAATTTTGCCTGTACAGGCTCTTATTATGTAGAACGTATCGCGTTATTTAACTTATATAAAAAAATCTCATTCTAATCACTTTATGAAGAATCAACGACCTTATGAAGAATCCGCAAATCCTTATATAAGGGATCCGATAATCCTTATATTAAGGAAATGCTAAAGAATCAGCAAATCCTTATGAAGAATCAGCACCCACCTTATGAAGAACCAGCAATTAGGACCTTTACTTCAAAGTCAGATATTTAATATAAAAAGTAGTTTTATTAGTTTAGTTTAATATCGTTAAATATATATCTTTCTATTCTACGGTGATTTTAATGAAAAGTTTTTCCTAACTCCCTTCGATAATTTTGAATTTACCCATTTCATACTGAATATATTTTTAAAAGCATTTTCTGTTATCATTTTCCTATTAGTAAATGTCTTTTAACGTAATAGCATTTATTGCTATTTATACTGTAAATGAAGAAGAGATTTATAAAGATTTTACCAGTTCTCAAACAAACCATAAACACATGATTTATTTTCTACAAATGAAGTACGGCCTTGTACTACATTACTGTCCCAGTAATTTTCCAAAATAAGGAACAATATGCAGTTTTAAAGTTATACCGGTTTTCTTACATCCACAGAAGAGAATAAACATATTCCGTAGAGACGCACAATATTTACTATTCCTTGGTGATCTCTGGAAAACGAAAACACACTTCAGAAAGCTTTTTAGAATTGCCACTCTTGTAAGAATAACATAAATGTAATTTGGGTACAGGTCACTAGAACGCTGGAAACATTTCAAGAAAGTTAAGCGCAATCGCTTATACGATCTGCATACACTTTAGTGGTATTCGTAAAATATTGTTGCACAAATGTTCTTCATTTTATTTTGAAATGTGTTTTCGTTTTCAAAGAAAGAAATGACTGGAAAACATTTTGATGGTTAGTCATGTTATACTTAAGACTGGAAATTGTCATTTTTCTTTTTAAACACATCCTATAAATTTTGAGACATTCTTTGAATAGTTTTTTTTTTTTAATTCAAAGGTATGTTTGATATGACAAAAATAAACAGTGGTTTTAAATTTTGTATATCCATGCAATCTTTATCACCCATTAGACTGTCTGTAATCTTCCGCACGGGCTGGATTTATGATGAATCAGGATATGGTGAAACTTTCTTTGCAATGATTTTATTAATACATTTAAGCAATATCTTCTCCAGGAATAAATAACTTCAGCGAATATTTACACTATGCAGTTTCTTGTTACAGTTCCTTTTCTTTTCACTAGTCTCTTTCCCTGACAAGATAAAAGCTAATACAACAGAAAACATAATACGGCCATCTTACTGGTAGTCTAAAATCTGAACATAAGAGAAACCTCTATCACAAACTTTTATTAAATCACAATTTCGTGTTCAGTTTTTCATATGAAGATCGAACCAACAGAAATAATATTATTACCTCCTAACTCAAGCATACTTGTTCAGTACATGAAGGCACGTAAGGCAAAAAAGAAAAAGTCAACCCCACTTTGAATAGGAAAATCTGGCAACCTTTTTAATTGTCAAAATTTTACGCTTTAATTAACGTGGCTTTAATTAAGGGCTTTATGAGCACAACGACGAGGCTACAAAAAGTTGCCAGATTTTCTCTAGAACTGTCTGTTAGAGAAAGTGTTAAAATGGGTGAAGTAAAGAGAAAAAAATAGATTCCTGCATCTCTAGTTGATCGAAAATTGTATTGTCAACCGTGCTTTGCAGACTTGATACACTGAAGGAGTTATTACAAAGCGAATTTTTCGTAATGAGTGGAGAATTAAAAGTGGATTGTTAGTTCAAATAAAATACTTAAAGGTTGAATTTAAAAATAGCTTTTGAAGATAAACTGATTTACTTTTGAGATGATGAAAGATATGAAAAGGATGACAGGGCAATATACGTTTGGTAAAATTTACTTTTTATGAGTAGCGGTATTCTTTATAAATTTAAGCATGATGAGTTATTATTAATATTTAATCAATTCGATGTTTTATATAGTGCTGTTGAAAATAATTAGAATGGTTCTAAAATGTTCTTTGAAAAATAATAATAACATTAGTAACAGTCAACTAAATAATGAGAAGTTGACAATTTGACTTTATTTTTCAATATAATAGCATGAAATTATTGTAGTTTCAATTTAAGGCAGATGAATATTTTTTTTAGAAAAGATGTTAACTTTTTTATGACATATCTTAAGCATGAAGGCAACACTCCAGTATTTGTAGTTATACATAATTTAAAGATTGATGCACCTTACTTTTAGGCGAACTTTATCCTAAGGGTTCTGAAAAAAACCTACATAATTAATGGAAAGCTATTTAAAATATAATATAGTTTCGTGTCCATAATAAGGGAAAAGACACATATAGCATTGCTATCGTAGTGTAAAAAGTGTGATGAAGTAAAAATCATTATGAATTTTTACAATGTAAAAAATTATTCGTATGAAAGATATTGAAAAAACCGTACATATATATATAGCCACATACAGGTACATATTTCTAAAATACTTTTGCTGTATAAAAATATTTGTTCAGGTAAACATTACAGCAGAGAAATGTTTGTGACAATTCAATCACATAAGCTCCTTAAAAATAATAATCGGATTAAAAGAGATCATTATAAACTCGATTTATATCTCTCTGAGACATTTTTTCTATGAAACATAAATTCATATAAGGATTTAAAACATTTACTGAAGTAAGCTGCAATGAAAGTAATCACATAACAGATTATTATTTCATCAGCCATTAAAATTTTTTAGAGATATATTAAGTTAATTTTTTTAATTCTCATGGGATAACATCGATTAAATGCATAATGTCAAAAAATTCATTTTTATTGGAAAAATAATAAAGGTTTAAAAATTGTTGGATATTCTGTATTTAAACATATTTGCAAATTGCATTATTCGTTAGCGATTAAAAAAGTTAATTTAAAAAAAAGTTTGTATGCATATTTAATGCGATGTACTCAAATAAGGTTTAATTAGAGTAAACGATTAAACAGAGCCACAAAAAATCTTTTTTGTCCTGTCATAGAAAAGAAATACTACAGAATAACTGCTGTTAACATTTTTAAATTAGGTATTCTCGTCAGAAAAAGGAACTTTTTATGATAAATATAAGAATGTAAATACACAGTAATTGAACACTTTTTGTTTTATGTTCATTTTTTAAACAAAAATGATTGTTTGGAAAGGTGCACTTTGAAATTCTATTTTTTCCAGATATTTAAATAGTAAAATTAATCCTGGATGTTTTAACTGAACTTTTTACGATAAAATCAGTTTGTCTTGTAGCACAATCAATATTTTAAGTTTTGCCTTTTAAAATAATAACTTTCCATGATATATTCAGAGAACTTGCTTTTACATACTTAAAATAGACATTTTAAAATTAATAAATATTATTTTAAAATTTAATAAGAATATACTTTTTAAAACTTTTTTAACAGTCTATCAGTTTAAAAATACCCACACTTACATAACTTAGCAATTTTCAAATTTCTTGACCTAACTTAATAAATTAATTAACATGGAATTATCGGCTCATAACTTTGAAGAATCCTGTTTTTATCAAATAGTTTGAAACTAGTATTCGCAGTTTGAAAGAACACAACGACAACAGTGGTTTTTAATGTCTTTGATACCTATGTTGCTATACAAAAATGCAGGACGTCTGTTGACTCCAATGGTGATAAATAAACTCAAATGCACAGCTAGAAGTAAACTCCCGGTAAACACGCTGAGATTGTAGAATTTTGTAAAAAAAACTTTCGTACTATTCGCAGTTTGGAAGAACACAACGAGACAGTTCTTACTACCCTTGATATCTACACTGTTACTCAAAAATGCAGAAAATCTCTTGCAGTGGTGATTGATAAATAAACTCGAAAATTCAAGGTAGAAGTAAAATCACGGTAAGCGCACTGAGATCTTAGAATCTTGTTGAGAAATTTTGCACAGATCAATTTAGTTCAGAAGATAAAGCATAGATAGATTAAATTCTAACTAAATTCATTATTGACAGAACCCAAGTTGTAACGTTTGATAATGTTTGGGGCCAAGTTTCTAGTAATAGGTCTAAAAATTGCCCTTCATGTCATCTTCCTGATACTGTAGAAACTGTGCAGTACTTTTTGAACTGCAAAGGGAAACGGTATGGAGAATTTCCGTACTAGAGTTTACTTAGTTTAATAAGTTTTAAAAAAATGTTGATCTACAGTAGTTTAACTTTTGACTGTAGTTTAAATGACAATCTATACTATAATAGTTTAAATTAAAATCACAGATAAAAATAACTTCCTCTGTAGATCAACATTTTTTTTTCTCGTCGGACTAACACTTAACTCCTTTTTATCATAAGGTGACTTTTATTCTCAAGTGCACCGAAGAGCATATTTTTGGCTGATTTAAATTTCAAAGAGTTTTGTCAATTCTTAAGGCGTTATCAAAGGGAAATAAAAGCAGAAATATCAAGTCCATAAACAATTTTTAAAATGTTGTAATATGTTTAAAATGACATTTTATTTTAAGAAGTCTTAAAGATAGTTGAAGTTAAATATTAAATGTATACCAAAGATCTAAAGAGACCATATATTAAATTCCAGCATTCTCGCATTGCCACAAACAGTATTCATATTGAATATGTGTACGCTGTTGCAAATAGCCGAAAAATTTTCACCGTAGAATAATAAAATTTGATACTTTGGACAACAAAACTTAATTAAATAAGTGAGAATAAAATGACGGTTTATATTGAAAGTTAAATGAAAAATATAAGTATTTAAACACACATTCAAAATACTTAAATTTATGTTTAAAATATCTCCGAATTACAAGGTATAATTACCGTGTAATTCGGGATGCTGTTTTATATCAGCATTCCTCTACACAAACTGAAAATTACTGCATGGAGTTCAGGTTTTCTTTAGTTATTTTTCAAGGAAGAGTGGCGTAGTATAATCATCTAAAATTAAATAGCTGGTGTAATTGAAATCATCATTACTGTTTTGTTACAATCCAACTATTTGTCATTTGGAGAATTTTCCTTAAAATTGCAATTATCCGTTTTTTATACATTTATTTAAATTTTATTTTCCACAAGCTCAATACTCGCGATAATACAGAGTATTCTCACACCTGAAAGTCTCTCTCGATTACACACCTATGTTTTTCTTGTTCCTGCAAATTCCTGTGAGATGAAATATTGACTTCTCTCTGGCTAGAGGTGCCAAGTTTTTGCTTATTCTTTTTCAAAATATGTTTTCTTTCTTTTTTCGCTATGTGGTTAAAATAAATTCCACAGTTTTTCTTCAAGAACATTCGCTGCTCATAAAATCAATGAACTCTAATGTAGGTGTAACTTTATTTCTTTAAGTACAGATAGGAGTTTTTCCTAAAGTTCCATAAGGTGATTGAAAATGAGAATTTAGTTCCCAGAACATGATATTTAAATGTTTATAAAATACTTTTTTAAGTTTTCCATGTTTTCTATATCTACTCATGAGTTATCGTGTCATTTGCTTGCATTTAAATAACCGTATTTCCTGTTGCAAGAATCAGCATATAAACTCTCAAATTTTTAATGTAAAATACGATCTCATGACTGATGAGTTTTGTATCCGTTAGTCACTACTGAATTACAGTAAATTTTCCTAGTTAGTTTCATTTTTTATTAGAATGCACGCCATAGATATCATTGAGGGTAGCTTTATGAACGAATCTATTTATGTGTTTATCTAAATGAGTTTAGTAAACTTATTGGTTGATGTATGTAAAAATTCTAGCTACAGGCGTCTTCTAGTAGTAATCTATCTATATATATATATATATATATATATATGTACTAGCAGCGTGGCCCGGCGTTTGCCGAGCAATGGGAGATAAATGCCCACTGACCTTAAATATAGATTGTAAAGGGAAGTGATGTGAGTCCTCCCGCTGCAATCATAAAAAAAGGACATGGGACTTCCCGCTGCATCGAAAAAAAATGAACACGGCACCTTATAGCGTACAGAGGTTACCGGGAATTGGACATGGCTAGGCTCTAGATGTCATGTTCACTTATTTTGGGGTGGCTCCAAATGTCATTTTCACTTTTTTTGGTGACTATCTATCTATCTGTCTATCTATATCTATCTATCATCTATCTATATGTATATATATATATATATATATAGATAGATAGATAGATAGATAGATAGATAGATAGATTATGGAAAAAATCATCACATATGAATGAAAAAAAAATAAATTCTTCCTCATTTATTAATGAAATGCATTAATTAATCTTTGACGAAATCACCATACGAAACATGACTAATACTTTGCTTTTAATTAATTATTATTTATTTGTTTGATTAGCTGTGCATCAGTTGTCTTCTAAATTCCAGAATATGCTTTTTGAATATAT
Organism: Cheiracanthium punctorium; assembly: GCA_038373885.1. Taxonomy (NCBI): domain Eukaryota; kingdom Metazoa; phylum Arthropoda; class Arachnida; order Araneae; family Cheiracanthiidae; genus Cheiracanthium; species Cheiracanthium punctorium. The sequence goes on from JAWZYV010005452.1 coordinate 900,152, forward strand.
GATAAAATTCACCAGCATGCAGAACTAAATAATGGCATAACCACATAATATCCATTGTACCTAGTTAATATTCTAGACTTTCTTATTGGTTTACTTATTTTTGAAAAATTGTTTACTGTATCATTTTAACAATTCATGCGCAGTAATGCTGAACACCGCTATAAAATTTTACATTGTTATGTATCAAGACATCAGGAGTCCATGGTTTTTAAAATATATGCAGCATCATTCATAGATCTTGTTTTATTATATATTTTTTATTTAATTACTGACGAGATATTGAAGATATGACTTGTATAAAAAATCACAAGATTAATTAATTTAAGAGGCTATTAGTAATTAAATCGTACACAATTAAAATGGAATAGACATTATTCAATACAAAATTATTTTTGTAAAACTTCTTTAGACTTACCGAATTATTCCTGCTTAGTATAAGTAAACGAATGCTTACTAAATTGTTCAAAAATTAGAAAATAATTTGTTTAAATATGTTCTTAAGAGGAAAACTATACACAAATTTGTTTTATTTTTTATCCGCTCGGGAAGCAACTTCAAATTTTCTACACTAAGAGGTTAAATCTCACACAAAAACAAAAACTGCAAACAATACCCAAAATCTAGAGAGAGACTTTATCTCCTCTATAACTGGTTTTTGACTGATTTTCTCACATCAAAACTCAAGGGTGGCAGCAAAGCGTTAGAAAACGTTAATTGAATTTCAACTATCATAAAAAATCAAACTATAACACACTCAAGGACGGATTAAAGGGAAGGGCGGAGGGGGCGACCTCCCCTTCCGAGAAAAAAGAAATTAAAGTAAAATATCCTATTTTACTTCCATAAAATGGATGTGTACATGAATATTCCCACTAACCGCCCCCACCCACAAAATTACATTAATCCGTCAAAACTACCAAAGCCTACTGACATTCACTTTCTCTCATGTCATCAAAATCATACATTTGGCGTGATTGCTAGTAGCTTCTGCGTGCATAATAATGAAATTCATTTTGGATTTCCTTTTACAACTAATCTTTTTTAGGAAACCTCGGGTGTGTTTTTTATTGGAATCACCCACAAACATCCGACATCACGTCATTAGCTTATTTCTATATCGGCCGAGTAATCAAAGAGCTTCTATTCACATTATAGATAAATATACTATAGTCTCATCAAGCGGGGAGTGGCTTACATCAACGCTATCATTGATTTAAGCGGCATCGATACATCATTTTCTGTGAAAATGTTATGATACTATCCATACGTTGTACTGAACTCGAGTGCGTAGAGTGAAAATTATATTTTGTTTATCGAAAGACAGCAGGCTTACAACAGGAATATCATTCTTCAAATACTGCTAAGTACTGAAATATGAAAATTTCAACAAATCACCTTCTCATTAACAGTTAATTGCGTTACAAACCCTATAGGGAAGATAGTGGCAAATGCTTGTAAAATGAAGTCCAATTCCAAAAAGTCCATGCATAACCTTGGTAACCTAAAATATTACCTATAAAATTGTTACTGCTTTTACGTATGCCCTTTTAGTTATTCTCAAAAGCTATTTAAAGCCCGTTATTGTTCATATGCAGTAGCGATTGGTCTTTTCCAACTAAAAAGTAGTCATTAATAACTGTTATAAGCATAGCACTTTTATACTTCTACTAAAAATTATTCTCGATATCTTTAATTTCCGAAACCACAAACTATTTGAAATGTTTACTGATAAAAAAATTGATGCCTAAGACACCATTTAGGGGAAAGTAGCCCAAAATGATCCTATCGCTCAAAAGGATCTACATATGCTTTCCTAGATACAGGCAGTGATATCTACCAGGTAACACATAAACTAGTTATGCCAAGTCAAGAAGAAGCAATGGCGGTATTTAAGCAATCGGTGTATTACGTATCTGAGTAGAATTCTTCGAAGAACTGGGTTTTATCACATCTCTTATAAGGCAAGCACTATTGTTCCTATTTATTTAGAAATACAGTCGTTAATGTGCAAAAATATGACTTGGTTTACTGAATACAGTATGTTTTTAGATGTGAAATACGCTTGCTAAGTTTGCTATGCTTCTCCAGTAATATGACCTAAAGTGGGAAGCCATATTGCCCAGTAAAATAATCCCTCGACTGAAAAAAATCCAGTACCGGGTTCTAGGCGTCATGGCAGCCGTTCAACCGCTCTCTAAGTGTTTGACTCACCATTAAATTATTTAATTCATTTATGTGTTCATTGTAGCTCGTATTTTTTTATCATAATTTTGAAATATTCCATTCTACTTTTTATTTTAAAATTTTCATAAAATAAATCATGCATACTATTTGATTGTAAAATTTATTTTATTTCATTATGTGTAGTCATAATTACTTTTGTATCTTTTATTTTGTCTATAAAAAACAATTTAAATTTATTTTCAAATGAAGAATCTTTTTGCCCTTGGGGTGGGGGTCAAATAATTGATTTGTAATGAGGGTTAGACACTTTCTAAAAATTCTGTTTTTTTTTTTTTCATTACTCATTGTGCTTATAAAATATTATTAAAATATGTTTGCTATGCAAAATATAGTGTAAAATATGCTAGCAAAGGGCTAAAGTTTTATTGAAACATTTATGTTATTTTGCACTAGTTTTAACCTTAAGGGGGTCATTTTGGGCAACCTTCCCCTACCATTTAAAGGGTAAGATTTAGTCCTTAAGCAGTAAACAAAAGTTGCCGATATTAAACAGGGATTTCTACTTTTGAAAGGACATAACTCAGAACTATTGTACAAATTAAAATTAGGATTCGCTATAGGGGAAAAACTGACTACCTCTTCGAAAGGCATAACATCAATGCTCATGATTAACTATAAATTGCGTCATATAAAGTTTTTTCTGAAATTTTGAAATGAATGTATTATTCTACATGTCAGAAATAAAAGATTTTAAAACTATCGTGGTAGAAAATGATATCCTTTGGAATACTTTAATGTTCTTCTTTTAGGCTTAAATTTCACAAAAGAAAAGATAAATTTATTTTAGAACATAAGGTAATACAGAAATTCGTACTTTAAACAAATGGGCACTGAGTTTAAAACTTGTGGGAAGTACTTAAACCATAAGCTTGTGCACTCATCACAAAATAATGATCTTGGAATTTATAGCTAGCTGCAGGAGAGCTGCGCAAGCCGCAAAATTGATAGCTCCACCGGCATCATCTTTTGAACTATCACCGTAGTTGACAGATGATTTACAGACACAGTTATGGTGCGAATATGTTCCTAGTTTTGAAAAATCCTAGTTTTGCGGCGTGCTTACGATAAGTCTCTTAGTGTTTCTATGTATTGATGGAGAGAGTGGATTTATTTATTTATGATACCATATGTGCGCAATGATAGTGAAGATAGAATAAAATGTATGCTGGGTAAAATTCTAGCATTAAAGTGATATTACTTGTTTATTGATTTCTCTATATAACTGTATAAGGCTAATTATCTTTTAAGAAATGTTATTTATATTCATTTCGGTTATATAGACTACAGAAGAAAGTAAATCTACAAAAAATATTTCCCCAAAAATTAAAAGTATGAAGATATTGCACATCTTATTGCATGCCTTATTGTTAGTTCTATTTATATTAAGGTTGACCAAAACATTCTGAATATTTGTCACAGTTTAAGGCATTTAAGGAAACTATGTAGGTTATGATATATCCTAGTGAAAGCGTTTTATTGAAACTACACTCACATTAGATCGCTTCTCAGATATCTATTTATTTATTACACTAACGTATGGGATACAAAAATAGACGATATTTCAACACTGCGAATGGCAACAGCTAGATGTATCAAATAATGTAACCATCCAATAAAAATATCAGGTTGCTAATTTTGCCACATTAATACTATTAATACTGGTGTTACTAAAACAGAAAAGTACCCTAGTAGAGCCGTGGAGCTGCCTAGAAAGAACGGCAGAGTACTGAACACTAATTTGAGAAAGCCCGCAGCTGCTGTAATTAAGAAATATTTATCTATAAATTTTTACAACATGCTATTACCCTATAAAATTATTTTTATAATCATTCAAGAATAGGAATAACACCAAACATGTCTTTTAATACATTTTGCAGTGGGAGCACTCTGCATGACAACCATCGGTTTTCATGATGACAACACAAATTTCTAGCAACCCTTACCTAAATAAATTTAACGATAAATACTGTTAAAAGAAAGAAATATGATTTTCGTTGAAATGAGTCTAATAGTTTGGCTAACACTGCACTAAGTATACAGAATATTAAGGTATGGGGCGGCTAGTCTCTACTTATTATAAAAGAAGGTGTCTGTCTGTGTGTGTGTGTGTCTGTCGACAGCGTTACGGACAAACGGCTACACCTAGAAACACCAAATTTGGTACTCGGGAAGATGTAAATATGTAGTTGTGCACATCGAAGCGATTTTTTCGAAATTCGACCTAGATTTTTTTTTATTTTATGTTTTATGCGATTTTTGGAATTTTTTCTCACCTAATTCCTAATAACGGCGGAAATTACGCTCGCAGCAAAACGGCATTTGTATCATCGGATAGAGGAGGAAATTTTCTTTTAAAGACAGTTTGTTCTGAATACGTAACATGATTTACCGATTTTTCTGCTTCGCGATTTTTTTTCGTAAAATAATTTTTAAACTGTCGCATCTTGAATTCTATCCGTCATAACTTTTAGATATTTTGACAAATCGTGAAACATTCTTTTCTCCCTCTTTTAAAATAAAAACGATTAATCCGAATTTAATTTAAAAATTGAAATGTTTTCACGGCGCTGAAAATGTTCATTTTAAAAGTTACAAAGTTTCTATTTACTACTTTTATTTTTGCCATTTAATTTAGCGCAGGCGTTGCCTAACATACGCATGCAGGTTGCGAGTATAGTTTTATTTTAACGTTGAATTACGTTCCTCCATAAAGGTCCAACGCAAAGTTTTAAGGATACCGTTTGAAAACAATTATGCGAAATATCGAAATTAACTCCCTCAATCTACCGGGGTATCCTTTACAGCAGTCAAACAGTGACGTCATAAATTAAAAAAAAATGCCTGAAATTTGTAAACTCTGCAACTCTAACGCCCTGTCACAATTAAAATGGGAATAAGTAGCTCCTCGAGATTACACAGTTTGATGTTTTTCAGGAGACAGGTCTATGGAGGATATAAAAGATATCGCTATATTAGATACATGGATATTTAAAATGGCACCCCTTGGATATTTTCTCCCCACAGTAAGATGAAATGGTTTGCGGCGCTAAATACGCCAATCTTATAAAACTATGTATAAATTAAATATATATGGAGAGTTTCCTTAATGGCAACCATTATGTGAAATGATTATTATTTATGCTAATGCGTAAATTGCAAAGAATCGCCACAGAATCACAAGATCCCATTGAGGCCAAATAATCTAACCTGTTTCTTTTAAGGGAGCCTTGAAGAGGGAGAAGCGAGTATAGATAGTATTAATGTACGTAATAGGTAGTATTATTAGATTTGTAAAGATAATATGAATAAATCGCAATGTACCACGTTAATAAATATTTCATGAAATTAAAAGGTTTATCCTTTTTCAACGGTTGTCTTACAACCAACTAAATGAGAAGTAATTCTAATTTGCGTTAATATATCCCGCAGTAATTTCAACAGAGGAGATTACTTGAACTTTTTTAAAAATGAAATTCTGTTTTGTCACATGCAGATATGATTTTAGTAGTAAAATATTCCCTTCTTCCCGTATGAAGAGCGGGTGCGCAGCTATTTTAAAACATCTCTTGAAAATAGCATGAATGAATTCAGAAGACATCAAAACGTGTCAATACACCAAAATCTCGAAGTCGAATTTTTTCATGATTACAATACTTTCCTTATATGGTACATGTTCGGAAAGAAATAAATGGTGCTCCATTTCATGTAGTGTCTTAGGTATTTAATGCTACAACTTGAGCCTAAAAAACTGTATTATGTAGAAATAAGACATTTTGAATGCCAGGAGTTCTCTGCAAACCATTAAGCTTTCCACTTTTTTGATAGTGAATGACACTGACGTATTTTTTTGAGTCATTATACTGCAATGATCAGGTTAGTACTCATGACACAAACTTTACATTAAGAGTCAAGTAATTTTGCTCTTTCTTTTTTTTTTAATTCCACATCACGAATAATTTCGAATTACACATGTAAGGAAAATTTTCGTTACCTACCGTGTGAAGAACGGGCACGCAGCTAGTAGGTAATAAAAAAGGTTGATTATCAAAATCATGTCATTGATTACCGACAGTAAAGAAAGGGGCAGTGTCATGGCACCTTCTCCTCTTGTATTTTACCGTGAGAAAATCTGTTTCATACAACTCTCTAGAAAAGATACAATTGAATATCGTAATTGAAAGGGATTTACATACTCATTATTTTAACGTAGGTAATAATTTTCAGCACCAACGTAATAAGTTCTCAGATTAATTGGTCAACATAAAAAATCAAAGAAAGCCCACAACGTGACTCTATCTAAACGCATAGCACATTAGGCCACGCAGATCACTGAAATTATTACGAAATCAGCCCTCACTGCAATGTGTTCACGGTGTTGCAGAAATCAGAGGAAAATCTAATGAGCAGTTGCGATCACGCGAAGTGACTAAATTCGAGGATAATGTTAAGTTACATTGAGGACATACCCAGCTGACAGTGATCGATGGCATGTGAGCAAGTCCTGACGAAGCCTTGGCATATTTCTCTTCGATTCTTCTACCTCAGAAGATAATAGCTTAGGTGAAAACTCCCTAGGTTATCTGAACTAGCGTGTTCTGAATGATATCCGGGTTGATTCACAGTTGTGAAAGAAAAAAACATAAACAACAATAACTAAGCGTTGATGACCACCTTGATGAGGCATGCTTTCGCAACTTACAGCCCATGCTCGCGAAGGCGTGGTTGCGCAGCAGGGTTGCCAATTTAGACCCTTAGTGGCTAGCTACTTATTATAAAAGAAGGTGTCTCTGTGTGTGTGTGTGTGTCTGTCGGCAGCGTTACGGACAAACGGCTACACCTAGAAACACCAAATTTGGTACTCGGGAAGATGTAAATATGTAGTTGTGCACCTCGAAGCGATTTTTTCAAAATTCGACCTAGATTTTTTTTTATTTTATGTTTTATGCGATTTTTGGCATTTTTTCTCACATAATTCGTAATGACGGCGGAAATTACTCTCGCAGCAAAACGGCATTTGCATCATCGGATAGAGGAGAAAATTTTCTTTTAGAAACAGTTTGTTCTGAATACGTAACATGATTTACTGATTTTTAGGAAGTTTTTTACTAAGCATCTGCTTAGCGATTGTTTTTCGTAAAATAATTTTAAAACTGTCGCATCTTGAATTCTATCCGTCATAACTTTTTGATATTTTGACAAATCGTGAAACATTCTTTTCTCCCTCTTTTAAAATAAAAACGAAAAAATTATGTAAATTAGATGATTATTTACGAATTTTAATGCAGCCTAATGTTTAGAATTTAATAGCATCAACGCGATCTTACGCTATTCATTACATTGCGATCACGGCACGAGAATTTATCTTCGGTTGTTGCCACAGAAAGGATTAGAAAAAAGGGTTTTCTCAACCAATCGAGTTTTTAAATGGGATATCAGAATTTCAATTCGCAAGTGAGAATCTATGACGTCAAATGCTTTAAGATACGTAAAAATTACTCCATAATTTTAACTCATTTATTCCAGCTCTATTTTCAACACAGAGAGACGATATTTTGATTAAAATTTACTGTAGAAATAAACTAAGAAATTCACGATTATTATTATTAGAAGTGGTATTTTAATCCGGTGCTTATTTAAAAATTGAAATGTTTTCACGGCGCTGAAAATGTTCATTTTAAAAGTTACAAAGTTCGTTTCAAAGCGCGATATATTAAATTTTTTCTATTTACTATTTTTATTTTTGGCATTTAATTTAGCGCAGGCGTTGCCTAACATACGCATGCAGGTTGCGAGTATAATTTTATTTTAACGTTGAATTACGTTCCTCCATAAAGGTTACATAACGCAAAGTTTTAATGATACCGTTTGAAAACAATTATGCGAAATATCGAAATTAACTCCCTCAACCTACCGGGGTATCCTTTACGGCAGTCAAACAGTGACGTCATAAATAAAAAAATGCGTGAAATTTGTAAACCCTGCAACTCTGACGCCCTGTCACAATTAAAGTGGGAATAAGTAGCTCCTCGTGATTACACAGTTTGAAGTTTTTCAGGAGACAGGACTATGGAGGATATAAAAGATATCGCTATATTAGATTAATGGATATTTAAAATGGCACCCCTTAGATATTTTCTCTCCACAGTAAGATGAAATGGTTTGCGGCACTAAATACGCCCATCTTATAAAACTATGTATAAATTAAATATATATATGGAGAGTTTGCTTAATGGCAACCATTATGTGAAATGATTATTATTTATGCTAATGCGTAAATTGCAAAGAATCGCCACAGAATCAAGAGATCCCATTGAGGCCAAATAATCTAAGCTGTTTCTTTTAAGGGAGCCTTGAAGAGGGAGAAGCGAATATAGATAGTATTAATGTACGTAATAGGTAGTATTATTAGATTTGTAAAGATAATATGAATAAATCGCAAAGTACCACGTTAATAAATATTTCATGAAATTAAAAGTGTCCTGTTTCAAAGGTTGTCTTACAACCAACTAAACGAAAAGTAATTATAATTTGCGTTAATATATCCCGCAGTAATTTCAACAGAGGAGATTACTTGACCTTTTTTAAAAATGAAATTCTGTTTTGTCACATGCAGATATGATTTTAGTAGTAAAATATTCCCTTCTTCCCGTATGAAGAGCGGGTGCGCAGCTATTTTAAAAACATCTCTTGAAAATAGCATAAATGAATTCAGAAGACCTCAAAACGTGTCAATACACCAAAATCTCGAAGTCGAATTTTTTCATGATTACAATACTTTCCTTATATGGTACATGTATGGAAAGAGATAAATGGTGCTCCATTTCATGTAGTGTCTTAGGTATTTAATGCTACAACTTGAGCCTAAAAAACAGTATAATGTAGAAATAAGACATTTTGAAAGCCAGGAGTTCTCTGCAAACCATTAAGCTTTCTACTTTTTTGATAGTGAACGACACTGACGTAGTTTTTTGAGTCATTATACTGCAATGATCAGGTTAGTACTCATGACACAAACTTTACATTAAGAGTCAAATAATTTTGCTCTTACTTTTTTTTTTAATTCCACATCAGGAATACTTTCGAATTACACATGTAAGGAAAATTTTCGTTTCCTACCGTGCGAAGAACGGGCACGCAGCTAGTATCTTATAAAGCGAAAAGAATGACAAAACTTTCGTGAAAAATATGTTCATTAAAAATTATGTAATAAAGAAGAAACTGCACTGCTGAATATAATCACTAGTGTCTCTAGAAAAACAGCCATCTAAATCTTAAAGGTGATCTAGAAATTATTTCTAGGAAGTACTTTTGTCTATGGCCCCTTTGAAAGTTTCTTGAGCGTAGCCCCGGTTGTGTAGCTTCTGTTTATAATTTCTTGGTTGTTCTTCTAAGGTTTTCAATTTTCACAAACAGTTGATTGTAGTGGCATGTCCAAAGATGACGCATAAGCGATTAAACAAAACTGAATCACATAAGAAAAGTGCCAATTTTACGTGCTTAGAAGCAAATCTTATAAGACTAGAGAACCCTTTAACTACTTAAATAATTGCTCCTCCAAGTTAACTAACGTAAAGGTAAGTAACGCGCATGTTAAGGACATGTTTTTGAAAGTTCAACACAGAGAATAGCCTTACGTGACATAACTCTTTCCACATCTTTCAAACTGAAATTTCCGTTAAAAAGCGAAGAGAGAATGCTTTTTAAGAAGAAAAATGTAGTTAAGGTTGGCCACACTTTTGAGTTTTGCTCATAATTTTTGTTTAAGGACGAATTTGGTCAATCTAAGTCTATCGTTAGAAAGGTCTGAGGAGAAAAGAAACACTTTTACTAAACATTAAGAATTGACATAGTGAAAAATTAAAGAGGATTAAAGTCAATTCAAAACATAAATACTGTAAACGGCAGCACGTGCTGTTTGTGTTAGCTCATCGACGAAATATGCGCTGAAAAGATTGAAAATAATCCAAAAAATGTACTAAGTAAAATAAAAAGCCGAATTCCTTGCATTTTTACGTATTTTTTTAATTCTATTTAGCAAAATTTCTAAAAAAAATGATATCGTTGGAAATCTGTACTTAATGTCATACTATTTAGAATCACAGCTAAGACGAACAAAACAGTTCATCCTATATTGGTACAGTATAAATTGACTTCTCTCTGGCATTCAATGCATGCAAAAGAATTGCTGTACTTAAAAGGACGATGCATTGCTTCTATACAGATAAGGTAAAAGTTCTCATCTGAACAAAGGTTTTCTGCAATTTCTTTGACCGAGCGATGCTCAATTAATTCGTATTTTATTGGTGGACTTCATTCAGGTAGGTACTGGCAGTTTTTTGCTTGTACTCGAAACTCGAAGCGTTTAGTTTTTGTAGTTTTCGCGCAATACAAAGGAGGCTTTCTGGCAAAGTCAGAAATGCATTTCAGCAATCACAAATTGTCACTCAAAACTAAAAAATTGCAGTCGGCTGACCTTGACAACGAAACAATGATGACGATTTTTCACTAGGTATCTAGATCCATAGTCAAGTAATTGTATATGTACGTTTTTAACTGTACACTAAAATGTGACATTAAATTTACATCCAAGAAAGCAATTCAGAAAAATAAGTACCAGCACACGCATCTATTGTTGAGAATTTATTCTGCAGCATTTTCACGCCAAACTAACCGTTTTTTACGTAACTAAAAATAAACCAAAATTGCATTATGCACACAAAAACAAGAACGCATACCTAAAAGTACGAATGTTAAATAGGACGGTTTGAAAAAAACTATGACAGTTCACTATTAATAAGATGTATAGAGAATTCCGAAAACCAACGCAAAAATATTTGATCAAAACGATTTTCCTCTGCGAGTCCGATTGTTGGAAAAAATGATAGCCTAATTTTCTTTTCAAAAGAAGCGAATGTGAAAGCATTGATGGAATGTTTTCCGTCCAGAAAAATATATTTGTATACAAGAAAGTTTTTCTGTAATCTCCCCATTATAAATAATGAAATTTTTCTTTCCTTTTTTTAAAAGTTTTCAAGAAATAATTTATAAAGGTTCCATTCACTTTATATATATATTTCTTCCGTAGGTTTTTTAGTTTTATACATAAGCGCAGCAGTGAAATTGATGTTTCATTTGCCTTGAAACAGAATGTGACACAATGTGGGAAAATACATACACGCAAAACAGACATACATAGCGTTTTCTTATTGCCGACATTTTTAGTTAATGTGGTTAATATATCTTTGAATGTAATTAAAACTCGCAAAAATCTCCATTGCTTAATTAACATGAATTATTTGTTTGGTTTCATGCATCACTATATACTGCATTGAATTAAAGATCCACGTACGTTTTTTCAGTTAAACACTAGATAAACTTACACTGAAGTTTTCTACAAAGTCAGGCAAAGACCGAAGTGGTGTACCGACGCATTAAAAACTGGTACTAGGGGAATCGATGCGTACCAAATCTCCACTAATTGAAGACATGGCGTACTCATTCAGTGTTATAACTTTATAATCTGTAACGGATATGTTTATTGAAGCCACAATTTTAACCAAAGAAAGTGTGGCATCTAACTCAAAGAGGAATTAAGTCTTTCACTTAATAAATGTTACATCTCATAGCAATATTTAGTGAAAAAGGCAAAACAGTTGTTGGGTAATGTGAGTTACGCATCAAAACGATATTTTCAGCATTTTTTTTTCAGCCATAATATGTTCATTACGATCCAAATCAATTAAAGTCCGATTCACCTTAAAAAGACAAACAGGGTGATGTGAATAACTCAATAGATTTAAAAGTGGATAATGTGACATGCATCTATACCCGTCATATTCTATAGTACGAGACCCTACTGCCTGCTTTAGTATAAACTACACATTTATCCGCAGTCTGCTCCTGATGTTCATACATTACGCTCTACCAGTCTGCATGTACCATGCAGTTAGCAGAATGCTTGCAGCGGGTCGTCCAGCACATATGCTAATCAAATATAAACCGTATGCCTAAGTACGTGATTCCCAACATTGTCAACAAATCTCCAATGAATGTATTTGCTAAGTTGCGTGAATGACATTGGTATATTTACGACTACATACAAGCCGAGATGGCCAGTTGGGCAAGAAGGCTTACTAAGTTATATTCCTCTTATACCTTCATAGACAGCTTGACACTCCCTTCAAAAGTACTATGTGAAGCCATACGTTGAAGTATGTGATGTCAATTTGAAAACGACTTTTTGCATGAAAATGGTTTGTTTATGTTAAAGATTTGTTATAGTTATTTTTTAATAGGGAAAGAATAAATAAGTTCTAATTTATAATTGTACGTAGAAATTCGGATGAAGAATATATTTGATTATGTATTTTATATATACATTGGTTATTTATTTTTAACAATTATTTGCTTTCCTAAATGAATTACAATGTAATGGTCATATTCGACTAACTCGCCAGCAAAGTACAGTAAGATAGTCATACTGACAGAAATAGTAACGCAAAAGCGTAGGAAAAACAATACGTCGTGCAAAAAAACCTTCTTCAAACTTTTGGTTCTTTCAGTATTTAACTTGATTGTGAAAATTGTGCACAAATATACTTTTGTAAAAGTCTCTGCATTTAAGTGAAAGTAGACGCGTATGTTTGCTGGGATCTATCTTTCGTTCCATAGGCTAATAAAATGTCTTGTGTTCATCCTATTTCCAGCTCGGTAATAGAAGATGACCGAATTCTGGCTCCTTTTTCTGAGATTGCTTGGCTGCAATGAATATTTAACACGGCCACCGCATTACTAATGAAAGAGTCTAACTTCATAGATTCTAAGCTGACGCTACTATGCCCCAAATTGAATAAAATAAGTGGCGAAGCACTGCGAACTATATGCATGGAAAATAGTCTTGTGTTTATTTATTTAAAATTAAAATATTGTTACTGGTTATACCTTCCTTGTTGGCAGATGTGTTTCACCACAAAATAATAATAAAAGCATTCAATGGCTTTTTCACATATAAGGGTGATTCTATGGTAACTCATGCAACATTTTTCTAAAAATCACATTTTTAAACATGGTGTAATAATAAAAAATGCATTTATTTTTGTTCAACAAAATTCATCATTTATTTTTTTTTCCAAAAAATCATTAAAAATCTTGTAGCTAATTAATTTTTTGGAAGATTAATTAAAATTTCTCGGCAACTCATGCAACCTGGTAGCATGAGTTACCGTGCTTCCGTGCAGTGTAACTACTCGCGGAGAACTCTCTAGTACCAAGAATATATAACCTCGGCCATCTCCTCCGTACCCAAAAATTTAAACATAGCATCAGAAAATAACTCACAAAGTTGTTTAAGTCCCATGTAAATATACTAAATTAAACGTTTGAATCGTGTTCTGTTTCCTACAATATTTGCTTTAAAATTTTATAAATAGAACTTAAAAATATACAAGAGTTAGCAGATAACCATGAATAAAATTATAGGTATCGTCTGGGAATATTATGCTCTAATAAGCCATGCAAAGCCTTAAAGTGCGTAAAAAAAGTTTTGCTATGAATAATATGTTCTTCATTTCTCAGAAAAGTATTAATAGAAGCACGGCATATTTATTATAAGCCTCGTAATGTGGCAAGCTTACATGATTTGAAAAATCCTAATAATAAGCACTGTAAACGCTTGTTGGAGAGAATACAAAACATTGGAGTTAAGAACATGCATCAGTAAATTTGGAGATAAAACATTCAAATGAACAAGCTGCGCTTCCTATAGTATAACCGGTAAATAAACTACATAAAGTTCAAATGTAAAAGCTTTTCAAGAAATTCTTCCACGAAATCGAGACATTTTTCTCTGCCAATATTTTAAATATTCAATTGCAATCTGAAAAACCGGTTTTGCAAACATGCATTGAATATTTAAAAATACTTGCAGAGAAAAATATAAAAATTCCAGGAAAGGCAAATTATACATTGTAGTAGTAGCTAGATAATGGAGATGAAACTGAGGCGAAATATCACTAACTGTGGGTCGTACACTTAAAATAATTTTCCCCATAGGATAACGTGGAATTTCGTAGCTTCATTTCAACGGGTAGCTATCAGTTTAAGGAGTTAAAAGTTAAAGCATCCAAACTTTAAAGGTGTGAATGTATCCAGTTCCTTAGAGTATAAAAACATATTCCTTTGGTCCCGAATTAGAAGAGTTAATACTGCTTTTATGAAGATGTTAATTCTGAACTTCTCTACAGAAAATTAAATACCCACTTTTTAAAAGCTTGGTGGCCTTTTTCTCCTTCTCTGGGTTTAAAGTGCATATAAAGATGGTACACGATGACATATTTAATCAGTGAAATATTTTTAGAATTTTAAAATATTAAAACAACTTCATACTTACGCAGAAAAATTCGGACTTCGTGAAATTTTAGACCTTCGATAGAAAACTTCGGCGGCAGTTTATTAGAAGGTTTATCAAGACTGTGAATCAGAGAATCGATTCACAGACAGAATTCGCTTTATAATACGTTATGAAACAGGATGAATAGCCAAAACTAGTGTCCAATGGGTCGGGAGGGGATATGAATATTTAGCAGGTAAACAAAAATTAGGATGAAGAGACACTGCTTTTCGCACTTTATTTGCCAAATTTGCAACCTAGTTGTAGCTTATGTGCTTATTATTCGATTAAATAAAGTTTAGTCCCCGTGGGTTGCATGCTAATTCATTGTCTTTTCGTATATATTAACTCTCAATCCTGAGGGATCATTTCAGTGCACTAATTCCTTCCAGAAAGTCGTATTTGATACTCTTAGAAATGAATGAAGTTGCGCATACATACATAGAAGAAAGTGAACTAAATACAGAAGAAGAAAAAGTTTGGGTACTAGGGTGAATTATAAGCAATATTTTTTGTTTAAGCAAGTTTAACTGAATTTTCCTACACACAGTAAATTATGAAACACAAAGCATGCAATGACTGAAATTCCTTTTAAACAACACCAATATAAACTCCAAGCGCGGTATTCTTTCTGTTTCGCTATCAGAAAAACTGCGACTCTCATGATAAACCACACCAGTAACTTTACGACTTTATTCTTATGATCAAGTAGTTTAATTATAAATAATATGTGTAAATAATTGCTAAGTAGCTTAAAAATGATGTGCTATTTCCGAAGAATTTGGTCTATATCATAAAATGTTTTGTATATAGATAATCCAACAGAAAAGTAGATTTGTATCGCGTAAGTTTTCTTAAATCATTTCATTAAAAATTGATGGGTTTTTTTTAAAAAAGAGGGAGCTCCAACTATATAAGTTTGTGGAAAACAGTAAAAATCTGGGGGATTCAACATTAACGTGACGGGCAGCTTCATCTGTTTAACAAAAGAAATAACGATTGGAGCTACATTCATCTGATACCAAATGTAATATATATTATTTTACTGCAAGGTAGTATATGTAACTCCAAACTCCGGTTGGAGGGCGCTAACTCCTTTTTGCAATAAACCCTTCAATTAACTTCTCTTTTCTAAAAAATGTTTATATGACGTGATATGTTAAACGTTTATACACTCAATTAAGGCCTTAATTTAATATCAGAAACATAAAATTTTATTTCATGTATAGTATACACATCTTCTAATTTACTTTGAATGTATTTATTTATATATCACTAATCATATTTATTAAAAATACATTATAACGATTTTTATGGTCAGTATATTATACGTGCAATTCCATCTTATCATTATAAATCTAAAATTAAAAGTGTTCTGCAGTCTTTGTAACATTCCTTCACTTCGGAAAAAACAAGTAAAGAGAAAGAAATATGTAATAATATAAGCAATAATAAATGCAGAATTTTAATTAGATAGAATAAAGCTGAGTTATTCCAGAAAAAAAAGTATTCATCGATAAAGAATAAAAATACAATGCAAACACCATGGTTTCATTGTAAGAATTATGTATGAATATCAATAAATAAATAAAACAAAATAAAAGGTATATCGATTGTTTTAGTGCTTGCTTAGTTTTAGAAGCATAAATTAAGTGAAGATAGAATTTAATTAACCCAAACTCTTCTCTGTTTATTTTCAATACACTTGAAGAGGAATAATGTATTTACACTTTTCAATTTTATTGTTATAGAAAGTATATTTTAATAAAAATTCTAATAATAATTAATGATACCATTATTTTCAAGAATTCTATAGATATTAATTTTTCGATAGATTAAATGTACTAATAAAATCAGTTATTTATTTAAACATGATCTTTGTGACATTGAAAACATCAGGTCGCATGAAAAATCAATAATGATTTTTTTTTCGTTTAACTTTTCTGTGGAACAATTTGAAAAATCATATTTTTAGAGAAAATCAGGCGTAAAACCTACTGAATTAGCTGTATTAATTCTCTTATTTTATTTCTAAACTTATTTCTAAGTTTTTATTTCTAAACTTTTGCATGGTTAAATAAAATTAACCATGCAAAATCGTATGAAAATTTTTTAATTGAAAAAAAATGAATGTTCCACCATTCTTAAAAGTTCCAAAGCGTGCAGTTTCCCGAGAAAAGGGGCGTAAAAAAGCTCTTATACAGATACTAGAAATGTTTATTTAAACATCATTGCCTTGCTTTGCAGATGAAGAAAAGATTACGAAACTATTCCAGGAAAAGTCTTTTATCCAAAATTCATCAAAAGATCGGTTTAGGGATTTAAAATTGAAAGAAGTTCTGCGAATTTAGGAAGCGCGTTTTGTATCAACATGGAATCCTCATCTCAAACAACGACGTTTCCCCTCCCTTCCCCCCCCCCTTCCTGAAGCAGATGAAGAAACTTGAATCCAAAGGGATCATAGTGAGGAACGAAAAAAAAAAAAAAGAAAAGAAAGGACGTGCGAACTAAAAAGACGGATTTAAAGTACTGCGGTGAAGTTCAGATGCAGTAAAGATAAAGGACATTCTATAAAAAGTGTCCCGTTTCAAAGGTTTTACTCCATTCTCAAAGCACTATGAGTCGAACAAATAGAGCCAAGCAAGAGTCAAAAAGCATGAAAAGTGTTGATTTTGATAAAAATGATAGATTAACAAGTCATGTTATTGTTAAAAAAAAGCTAGTAGTATTTTATTCCTGAGTTTAGTTTGATATTTCATGCTAAGAAATGTGCAAAATGTATTTTATGATGTTTCACTGAATATTTCATGCCAGCGTTATTCATCTTCATGTTAGAATTCAGACATCGCAGCGACAACTTCAAACTTAACATACTCCTATTTAAAAATAAATAGGAGTACATTTGTAAATTAAATAAACTAAAGGATGAATTTCGATAAACACACACAAATTTCTGACAAACTGTACCCTGAAACCGAGATCGAAATTGTGATATGGATTCTAGAAGGTTAAAAAGAAAAGAAACTTTACATATATGTTTTATAAATGTTAATTCTTCCATTTAGGAATGAGATTGTGTGACAAACACAATTAACAAGAAACCTATACTAGGAAATTAATACTTTTATGCAAATTTGTTGATACAGAAAATTTATTACGCTCACTAACATGCTAACATATTTTTATAGTTCACTAATATCGTTTCATTTTACCGACAACAACCAACAGGCGAAACGTCGGTATCTGTGTGTGCTAGCTCAACCCTGACCGTGTCTGACAATCAAAGTTCACGAAGGGTTTTCACTTTCGGCTGGCTGCTGATGTCTATATTTGTGACAGTACTGATTTGAAAACTGTAGCACGTTTTCATTTAAAAGTAACTCTTATGGTTACAAGAACTAATTTTGTACGCCTGTTGAGTGCGTGTGAAAGTTGACTGATGTTAGATTCTCACAATGTCAGGAGATATTGAAAATCGTTCAAGATATTCGTCTTGCTTTAGAATTAAAAGCGTAAAAAATTATAGCTAGTGTTCAGAAGGGAAAGTAAAATTCCTTAACGATAAAATGATTGTTTTAGAAAATAAGTAAATATAAATGTCAAGCAACGAATAAAGGTGTTAAACTAACTGTTGCAAAAATTGTTTTAATTTTGTCACACGCTAACGACGTTTAGTTAACGACACTTTCAAATAAATAGCTACTTTCTTTCCTTTGAACATTGTCTGACATTGTGTTACTCTAAATAAGGTTAATGTTAATAACGTAGAAAGATTATATTTTCACATCTCTCTTCACATCTAAAATCCTCTTGTAGTAGTGCTTCCAAAAATCGTAAAATGAAAGTTTCATCTCTGTTAAGGTATTTAATTAATCACTGTGAACATGATGCATTGCAAGGGGCAGCATTAGAGGATTTACGCGGGATAATCATCATTCTACTGAATGACAAAGTTCATTTAATAAACGTTAAAAGCTTATTTATTTTAAAAGATAAATAATTTTTAGTTTTAGGAGAATAATAGGTTTTTTTTAAAAGTTTAATAATTAAGATGCATTAACTAAAAAAAAAAAACTGGTTTCTTTTTCAGATATATAAAATAATTTTTTTATTTATTTTTCGTCATCGGTAGTTTTCGTTTACAACGGAAAACTTACAATGAATTTAAGAGAAAAATATGCGTCTTTTTTATGAATTTATATAACCTGTATAAACGTTGCTTATTAAAAGAAGTCATACTTTTGTAATAAGTACAATCATAAGAAATTATGATGATGCGGAACATTTATTGTCAGTTACTACTATAGAGGACAGGAAAGACCGATGGTGCTTTAGACCATCAAATTTTATGCAGAAATTTACTTGCTGTTCGTAATTTAATAAGAAAAAAATGAACCGAATGCCATTTCGAGAAAATAATAAAAAATGATTAGTGTAATTCCTGGAGAGTCACCGAATCCGGGACATACGTCGCACCCCCTGAATTTTTTGTAATTGTGGATAGATAGAAGTCAAACGCACAGTATAGGTGTGCAATGAGATTTCCTTAACCAGTGTATAGCTTCAATCCTTTTTAATGTTTTACATGCAATTATGCAATCCTTATTTTGAGATAAGTGCATGATTTCGCTATAAAAACTTTTAAACACGTTATAAAAAAGTACTTTTTTACACTAATTGCTGAATCTATGCATGATTTCGAAGTGAAATCTAAGTGTAGAACCTAAGTACTGTGTATATGGTTGCGGCATCTTCTGTTTCGAGGACAGGCAACTGTGATGTGTTACGTCTGCGCCGTACAAAATGGGATAGATGCCGCACTGCCGTTCACATATACAGGCAGCAGTTTCTTTTGTATGGGACGATGCAATTATCAAAAATTTAATTTCTCTCCGTGTCTTATTTTTTATATTACTGAATTTATGTTACTGGAGTGTATTTTCTGGATTTAATTAAGTGTTATTAACTTTCTTCCTTTTCATTTTGCACAACCTCACTAAGTTACTAGTCGTTAATTGTAAATTTAATAATTCTGCATTTTAACGTTCTGGGTTAAATGAAATCTTGTTTTTAAAAAACCGGATAAATTGTCAATTTACTTAAGAGTTTTGTTATAAGCGCCTACATTAAAAAAATAAAACAATGTTAAAACGTATAAAACAATGTAGCACTATTTTACTCTTTTTTCCCTTTGAAATACACTCATGTTACGCTGTTTATGAAACAACAATTACAATTCAATTTAAAAATATAATTTTATTAGTGAACTAAGGAGGAAGACTCATATTGATTTTAACCTGCTTGTATGTATCTTTATACTAATTTAGTATCTTTTTGATATTAAATACGTAAATTATAGCCCAGAATATTTTTTCGAGTATTTTTTTACTTATTATTCCGTTCTGTTCATATGGCAGGCGTGGCATAACTCCCGCACATGAGCGGCGTCTCACCCGTAATGCAGTGTTTTAGTAAAAACAATTGTTAAAAAATATTAATTACTTTTTTTATTTTGTTTCTTTCGCAGTACACATGTTTTGTATTCTACACTAAATAGCACAATATGGTTTATTTTATTGTATGTGCACTCAGGAATTTTTTACACAAATTCAAAAGCCAAGTTCGGTGTAAGTCCCGGAATTACCCTAAAAGTAAATATAACTTCTTAAAAAAGAAGCATTCAAATTGCCACATTAATTTGATGTTCGTTTACGCATCCAATTTTTTTATTGCATGTATATCCATATGCCCATGATTTTGATTAAATTTTTCAGAAACTAAGTAGAATATCATGTGTTGTTCATTTAGTTAGTGGTTTAAGTACGGATGTGTGGAGTAACTGGAATAAATATTCAGCTAAATTTCTATAAAGCAGCATTAGAAAAACATGAGAGTTGTGCTAAACGAGATATACTATCTGCTGTGCATATTTGCATTGAAACTGTCACTAATTTGTCATTTATTTTTATTAGGAATTTTTTTCAATTTCAAAAATTAACCCTGCTTTATTCAATTATTTAAGCACTTAGATTAGTTGGTTTTATAGAATTTATGTCGGTAATTAGTCAATTTTGTTTAATCGTATGCTTAGCTAAACGTAATAAATTTGCTTATTGGAACAAACTGTATGTTGGAACGAACGCTATGTTTAGAATAACTGATTAAACACAATTCTGTGAACCAAACATTTAATTAAATCGAACTAGGGTAGAAGTACATTTGAAATCGTTTGGAATTCATTAAGCACCAAGTTTGACTAATCAGCATTTAATTAGCGTTGAATGTTTCAAACCCAAACTGATATTTTTAAGATTTTCCCCAACAACAACAAAGAAAAAAATGATCAAAGTAAATTAACCTTATACGATTAAAAAATAATTAACTGTGAAAACTTATACATTATAAGCTTTCAACATGAAAATACTGTAATTTATATCTACATAATTCAAAAAAGATTCAGAGAAAAATTCGATGTTTATTTTCGAAAATTCAATTCTAAGTAATGAAAGAATCTTTCCGTGATGCTCTTACATTTAATTGCTATACGGGTAGATATATTTGTCAAACCTAGGCCCTTACCCGGAACGATTCGAGATGATTGATTGATGTAACAAGTCAGCTATAATTACCTACTATCAGATTTGGGTTCTCACTTGAATGGATATCAATCTTTTACACTTGTATTGTTACTCACGAAACTTACGTTTCACGATCTTTCTTGATGCTGATCAGTATTAGACATGTTAGGTATTATATTTTGAAGGTAGATATTTACATAACTATGAAACGCAATATTGCATGAAAAAAATGTTGCATGGTTTCATAATTATCTTTGACTGTAAGAGTGGGGATTCTCTTAAATATTTCACATTCCTAACTTAAAAAATAAATGTTATTAAGGAAATAACTAGTGACAGATTTGAAATGTGAAGTGACTATCTAGCCATATCTATGTTATACTGATACACTGATGCGTGTAAATTATGAACAACCAGGCACGCTGCCAGAAAATAGTGTCAAAAGGGAGACCTATAACTTCCAATGAAGTTCACCCCTAGAGCAGTTACAGCTTTTCATAAATTTGCTATGGGAGGGTAAAAAATAAGGGAGCCCTGTTCCTTCTTGATTTAGTCAGTATACCTCAAATGCACCAGTGTGCAGAACTTAAGCAGCTAATTCATTTTTCAGCACACAACTAAAAAATTGCAGTAGAAAAAGGCTTTTTGGGATGTTTGCGATCACTATAATGAAAAAAACAGAGAATTGGAGTGGCGATGCATATGCTAATATCAGGAGCATGATGTCATGGGGAACATGAAGAAACGCAAAAAAAGTTGCTTAAGTTTTGCACACTAGTGTACAATTTTATACAACTTAATAGTTAGATGAATTTTACAAGGTAATAATTTTTTTTTTGCATCATTATACTAACTTTTATATGATTACTATAATTTAGCTCATAGTATTTTTTGTTCAAGTTTTATACGATATGTATGAAAATATAAAATGTTAAAGATTATACGTAAATTTATTCACACATGTATTTTTTAATACATTATTACGCTAATATTATAAACAAATAATTTAATATCTATCTATCTTTTTATGCGTAAATATAATTTGTTAAAATTTCTTGTATGCAAGCATCGTATTCTAATTGATTTTATTTTACCTGCAGCATAAAATTTATTTTAGCTAGGTAACTAGAAAATATTATTAAAGTAATTTTTGCATTAATATATGTTCAAGTCTCCTGCTAACTTCATTTATTTTCGGTTGATGGGTTAATTAAAAGCAGCGCACTGCTTTGTAAAGGCTCTAATTCAAGACATTCAATTAATCTTATTACAAATTATTTAAACACATTTACAAAAGTACCTCATGGGCATAAAATTTTAAACTGCAGTTCTCTAGTATTTTATTCACCTACATTTCAGATATTACAACCCTAACACACAGTCGCATTTTAAAAGTTGCAATAATGCAATTCTGACTGTTCATGTCGAATTGTGAGTTTATAAAGATACACGTTTAAAAATTACTTATATCCGATCGATTGCATGAAATAAGTGCAGTATTTAACACAGATTAACGGTAGTTTGACAATCTCTAAATGAAAACCACAAAGTCAAATATTCCCGCATATGTTAGACTTAAAACTACGTTTCAATGCATTGAAAAGAAGGGAAGTCACTGCGCAATACCCGGAGCGTAACTGACTAGATGTCAGGCGGGAAAACAAAGCACACGGCGTTTAATATCGAGAACATAAAGCTATCGTCTCAGGGAATGTCTAGTTACACTGTGGGGCAATTGGAATCTTTTGAGTGTGCTTCGCACAATCCAAGTATCGATATAGGAAACAAATTTAAATTGGTTCAAGTCTACTCAAACAATGTGTAACATGATTTTTTTTAGTGAAGCCCCGTACATTCAGAATAAAGGCCCTTAGCACTAAAAATTACGCAGAGCATTTACTTACAATATGGAAGAGTGATTTTGTCTATTTCATTTCGTGGATGTTTAAAATTATTTGTGTATGTGAGTGTGCTAACAAAGCGAATAATGTTCCGCGTACACTAGGTTTAGCTCTAGCAGGACATTCGAAGAGAGATGTAGTTTAGAGTAATAGTAAATTATGGTGTTTCTTTCTACTATACAGTTAAGGTTTATCAAATTAGAAACCAGAATACTGGCAAGGAGGGCGGGTTTATAAAAAATTATTCGAGATAGAGTGAAAATGTTTGTAAATATTAAATCACAAACTAATTTTCTGTTAATTTTTTTCGGTTAAATAAAATAAGTCCATTTGAAAAGAAATTACTGTCGTATAAAATTATAAAATTTTCTTATATATTAAATTATTTAAAAAATGTCCAGAATTCAATACTAAATTGTTTTTAAAGTTAGGTTATAGATTAAGGCAAAGCTTCTCGAGGACTATCTGCCTCAGGGGAGGGATGCCTCAGGCACCTGACTTTTTAACGGGCTCCAACGCATATTTATGTAACATCTGGAGAAAACCGCCTAAACTCCAGACAGTTAAGAGTGACAGCCGCGGGGTAGGCCAGAACCCTGGGCCTTAACACATCAATCATCTACCAGTTTTATTGGTTTTAACCTCTTGGCCAATGGTCGGCAAAATTATTTTTAAAAATTCCTCGCAAAATCAAGAGATGTAAATAATATTCAACGTGGTGCCGATAAACGATGAATGTGGATTTTTAAATAAAGGAATTGAAAAAAAAAAGTTTAATTACAAGAAGCAGACAGAAAAAAGTCAAACGCCCTGAAATTTACTATACAATCGTTGTTTGAAAAAAAAATCCACGTACGAAAATGTTGGAATTTCTTTTTAAACTCTTCTTAGAAAAAAAAAATATTTTTTTCTTTCAGACATTTTTTTTTCTTTCAGGCGCAAACATAAAACATAACACAATTATTTTTAATTAATTTCACAAATATCAGCCGAATTTGGGTGTTTTGAAGGTATTTCCTAATTCTTCGTTATAGCGCTAAAATTCTTATGCGAGTTATTTTCTATATTTATTTATCAGATGAATGTTAATTTATAAAAGTTACTGTAGTAGTTAAAATAGATTAAAAAAAAACACTTATTATTTAAACAATAAAGAACGAGAGTGCAATTTTGTAACTAAAAAAATGGAAAATTTAAATCAGGTTTGCAGCCATGGGGGTGAACCACAGAGGCTTGGGCCCCTCCCGAAATTTGCATTTTTAAAAAATTGGATGTCAATAATTAAGTCTTTTTTGTATGAATTCTCCCTTTTCCAACTTTTGGGTTCGTTCCATTTTTTTTTTCCTAGCAACGTGCCTGCTTCAGACTTTTCAGATTACCCCATAAACAGAATATTTTTTATAAAGTAAAATTTCCTCTCTATACATTTCAACAAATATTGTTCTGGACAGTCGTCTGAATCTTAAAATGAAAACAAGTAGTTAACGATTTTAGTGCCATGTCAAAATTCCGGAAAGGACCTCTAGTATGCTTTTGGACTCCGTCATACACTTAAGAAATACAGTTAATTTGGTTTTTGATTGAAATGAACAGCATAAAAGTATCACACGTCAATATATCTTTCATTTGTGGATTGGAAGAAGTAACAAAAACCCTATTAACGGTATCAGATGAAGGTTATTCGTTCAATAATTCCTAAGAGAATTGTTTCATGATTATCTTAAGGCATGCATCTTAAGACAATTTTCTTAACTGGGTGGTTCGATATTGAAAAACGATTATTATCTACGGCTTTGTAAAAATAACCATGCAAATTAAGAAAAGAAAAAAAAAAAGCTCATCTTTGGCAGATTCAAAGAGAAGATAATGTCTGCAAACTTTACTGGAACGCGCGGCATGTTTGCACAGACATCACGTGCGGTGATTCTGACATATATCTTTTTTTTTTTTTTTCCGGATATCCTCAACTTTATCGTACTAACATGCAGAAACTTCCGAGAGTGCAAGCAAATTGAGCGCGATTAAAAGACGTGTGCACTCCTTAGTTACTGACACATTCATATATTCTGCTAGATAAAAATTTCAAAAAATCCCGCGTCAGAGAATTTTCAGTAAAAAAGCAATCCAGAGTTAATCCGAAAAATTATATACTTT
Source organism: Cheiracanthium punctorium (assembly GCA_038373885.1). Taxonomy (NCBI): domain Eukaryota; kingdom Metazoa; phylum Arthropoda; class Arachnida; order Araneae; family Cheiracanthiidae; genus Cheiracanthium; species Cheiracanthium punctorium. The sequence goes on from JAWZYV010005452.1 coordinate 925,417, forward strand.
TTTAAGTCTGCGTTATACTTTCATACGGAAATGACGGCGGGATTGAAAGTCCCGAAAAAAACTCGGACTGTCACGCGTTGGCGACTCTTCGCGGTCCAAAGCGGAGTCGAGGTCCTTCCCGTAGTTTTCGCCGGGTCCTGCCCGCGTTCCTTTCTCGGAGCGGACCCGGCGTGGCCATAGGGTAGAAAAAAATAGTAAGGCGCCTTACCTTGATGGAGTCGTAGCAGGCGATGACCCTTCCGTTCTGGACTTCTACGTGAGGAGGGGGATGGGCGAACTTGCACTCGGTGTCCGGCCGCGAGCATTTGTTCCTCTGGTACTCGCGGCACACCTCCAGCTGCAGCCAGCGAGAGTCCTTCACGCTGCTCACCAGGGCCATGCTGTTGCAATAGCAATCCACACTTGAAACAGCTGAGGGGGTGCGGGTCAACTCTTTCTTTTCCCTAAACTCAAGTCGGCAAGTCGGACGGACGGTCGTGTATGTTTTTTTGCACCTCTTACCTACTCTCGGAAAAAGGGATCTCTCGTGTAGGGAGGAAGAGGAGGGGTAGTACTACTGTACTGTACAGATCTAGGCAGCGACACTCGCACCAAACGTTGCTACTCACTTGGGACAAGTCTGTTCGGCAAGCAGCGTTCGGTTAAGAGAGAAGTTTTCGTTCGCGGGCACACGCGAGTGGTGTGCGTGGCGAGTATCCACGGCGGCCGATAACGGAACTTCAGGCGGAGGCGTCTCCGGGCGGTGTGTTCGAGTTCTTGCGGCGTGGATGTCGTCTGGCGGAACGAGGCGAGTAGCGGCGGAAAGAGGGAGGTCGTCTGGTGGGAGGGTGCGTTCGAAGGCAGCGCCACCGAGCCTTCACACGGACACGAGCACCCTATGATAAGCAGATGCAGCCTCAAGGCAGGATGGGGCTACGCACTTTTCTGAGGGTCTGCCCCTCTCACTCCTGTACACTTGCGTAGGTGGGGGGAGTACAGATCCTTCTCGTGGAAGAAGAGTTAGAAACTTAAAACGAAGTTAATTGACAGCAAGGAAAGGAATGCGCAACTTATTTTAAATAATTTGAAACGGTGCGGGGAGTTTTCTAAATTATTGGAGGGGCCGGAGCCCCACTGACCCACATACGCCTATGTTTTGTAAATATATATATATATATATATATATATATATATATATATATATATATATATATATATATATATATATATATATTTATACCTTAATATTTATATACCTTAAGAAGGCCTGATAGCGCGTCATAATTGACGGTCAATACAACTACCAAATTTATGGTCTTTCGCCGTAAAATTACGGAATTCAATTTCTTGGGTCTCTGAGCTTAAATTAGGGATTCACTATATTCAAGGCTGTTGCCAGAGCGGGGGGATCACACAGGTTTGATTCCCCCCTCCCCGATATTTTAGTCAATTCATTAGTAGTTTTTTTAATTACGTTGATTCTGGAGATCAATGAAATTTGCGAAATTTTTAGTGCTACATATCCCTTCCTGAAATATTTTTCTGGCTATGCGTTAACTATAATTTAAATATTATGTCATAAACTTGAAACCCTGTGAAATAATACAGAAACTTTTGAAGGTCTGACTGTCCTAAAATTAGAAAAAAAAAAAAAAAAAAAAAAAAAAACGAATATTAAAAAGTGAGAGTGATTTAATTTTTTTACGGCTCGTAATCCAAAGTGAATTTTTATGAGCCTAATCATGTGTTGTGAATTATACTGTCGAGGTATCTTTGATTGTAACTAAGGTGGAAGATATTGTTATTGAATGGCGTACTGTAAGCCCCTGGTATCCCTGCATTAGGGAGGGGGGAGTTAAAAAGCCTTCTCCCTCTCAAATTTTTTATTGTAATTAAATACTTTTAGATTATATTTTTTCTTTCTTATTTTTAAGAAAAAAAGCAGAGAGATGAAAACGTTGTATTTTAGCACTTTATAAGTTGCAGGGAAATGCAAACCTATTACAGCTATTTATCTGTACCTTTGCATAGAAAATATCTAGGGATGGACGCGAGACAATTTTTTTCGAGACGAGACAGAGATTTACAGCTTTTTTGCTAGACGAGAGAGACATTTTTAACATTAGGATATAGGGATTTTGCGAGACGAGACACAGCTTTTAGGCTGTTTTGCGAGACTTCAATTCACCTTCTCGCGTCCATCCCTAAAAATATCCGCCAATTTACAGGGTGAGATTTCTCACGTTTTTCTCCTTTGCAAGTTGAAAACACCAGCCTTTTTTTGTCAAATAATTGCAACATATAATCTTTAATAAATCATTAGTAATGCATTTCAGTATAGCTTTCATGTGTTTGCGATGTAAGCGAGTCAAAAACTACACGATCACTTACAAAAAGTTATTTTTTTTTAAATTTATATTACATTTAAAAAATCAATGTATTTTAGATAAATTTCTTTAGTTCTCGAGCCTTTTTTTTAACGTTTACACTAACTGAATACATTTGAATCTTACACGATTGAATCCCTGTACCATAAATGCAAGGGGATGTTTTACATTGCGCCACTGTTGTTCATTCATAGAGGTGGTTTTATGAAGTCCGATTATCTAGGTAGTGAATGGATGCTTCAGAACTGAATTGCTGGCGGTCGGAGGACTTTTCTAGGGGAACTAACGCGTACTGACATTTAATCCGAAGAAAAGCACTGACCCGAACCTAGCATGATGGACGCAAACAAGTGTTTTTTGCACCATGAATATACCCTTCTACGAATAGTGGTGAAAACCATTATTTCAAATAGGTTCTTAATTTATGAGAAAGTTTTGTTCATTTATTGATAGGTATGAAAAAAATTATTTTATCGACAAAATTTACATGATCATACCTTTATTAAAAAAATGCCTAAAAATATTGTAAGAGCTTTTAAGTATAATCGTCACTGGAAATTACCGTGTACATTTATGAGAGTTCGCTTTCCCGATTCGAATAAAAATCGGAAAGACCAATAGAAACAAAGTCCCTGAACTCCAAGCATGTTATTTGTGCCAAAATGTACATGTTATTAAAACCAAGGAGAGAAACCAACACTATCGGACCACATTTCTCGTAGTTAACGCTTTCAAAGATATTTTGCATTACCATTTTTAGACAGAGAAAAGTAATGCAAATGATCTCGCTTGCATATCTACTCCGTGTACTCTCAATACTTCGATGTTGCAGTAAAACACATTTTTGAGAATGTTTAGGAAGTAACTGTAATGATTTTTATAACTGTACAAGTAGTGATTCTTCCTTTTATAACAGTTACTCATATAACCGGTGACGTCATACTCATTTCAAAACCATTTCCTGGAAAAATGCTTATGCGCTCATGCTGTATAATCATTTCGCCTGGAAATTTGCCAATCGACATTACCACGTATGTTTTCCGCTCATTTATTCGGAATTTTACTGCGGCTAAAACAGATATGGAAATGCTTTCCCCACGAAAAAATTAAACTCTGCCAATCGTTGTGTGTACGCCACCTTTACATATTACCTTTATAAAAATCTGGAAATTCATAAAATTCTATAGAATAAATAACATTTTTTCTACTCACTTCTCTTAACATCCCCCCCCCCCTCTTTCTAATAATATTTTAAGGAAAAGTTAGTGAGAACGCGGTACATGTTCAAACGGTATCTCCTGACACTATAGGAAAATGCTAGCAGACTGACTACTGCACGCACAGACTGAGCATGCAAAATAAAGTTACTTTAAAATGAAAATGTGTTTCATTTTGAATCGAGTATTGCTACGAATTTAATGTCAGTGTCAAGGCATTACTGAAAGATCTCGGAAAGTTTATTGGTCATGGTCAGGGTTGAAGTGGCGCTGAGGGATAGCAATGTTTGACCGGTTGTCTATTTTTGGAAAGCTGACAGTTTATCACTGAGAGATTAAAGATACCCAAGAAACATTACTGATTTGCTTTAACGGTGTTGTTCGAAAAAATCATGTGATTTTGGTACATAAGTACAAATAAACTGATCATGCCAGGCACTTCAAAATTTTGAAACTGTCTCTTTACAAGCTGTACTACATACTGAAATAAGCGATCAATCTGTGTCAGTTTCAAAACTTTTAGAAAAAAATCTTAAAAATCGAAAATTTTCGCAAAGCGTGTCACTCTTCGAAAAATCTTGCAGCTCAGATCCATGTTTAAGAATTTTTTTCTGAAAATTTCACAAAAGCCACGGCTTTTTCGCTTATTGCAGTGTGTAAAGCAGCTTATGAAGAACCATTTGGAATTTTTTGGACACCATTGTGCTATTAGTTTATTCCAATTTGTGTACCAAGACTAAAAACAGAGCAGCAATGGTTGTTTATAATTTCATAGTCTATGCAATGTTATAACACCAATTATCCTTTTTTTATAGTATATTTTGTTTTACGAAATGTTACTTCTTTAACAAATTTTTTATTTATGATTTATAAAATTAAATGAAGACATACTACAAGTTTTATTTTTAGTTTGGTTTCCCCCGAGTCATTGAAGGTAAGAAAAATTCACCATGAACGCGTTTTCACGTTTGAGTGGTACTAATTTAAAAATGTCGGTAGTTAACACCATATCCAAACTAAATGAATTCACACATTTTTAGTCGAAAATTTCTACGAACGTTTTGCATACAGAAGTATGCTTCCAAAATCAAAATTGGTATCGACTTTGATTTGAAATTTTTATTGAAATAGGGAAAAAAAACGGCAAAATTTGAGGAAGCAGTTCGGTCCATGGACATTTTGTATATTTTTTAGATGTCGGAGTTATTTCTTAAAACCTGTTATATGCATAAAGTATGTAGACTTGAGAACGTAATAGTTTCGAGGAAGACATTGGAAGGGAAACTGGCTTGAATGCACGATTCGTGAATTTAATCTAATGAAAATCCTCACAGTAACGTAATAGAATTTTTTACGAAATGTTTCAGAAAATTGTCTAACCACATCAGCGAATTTTTTATCTGATGAACGAGAAATATTCCTCAAGTAAATTGTTAGGTTTTTGCAGAAAATTTATAGTAATTTAAAAATAAAAGGATTTTTCTTAAAATCGTACATTTTTAACTCGCATCATTGTATGCCAAATCTAATAACAATAGATGTTAAATTAATTTATTTTAAATTGATAAGTTGTGCCGTATTTTCATCGTTTCTGAAGCCTAAAAACATAAATAAATAATAACACATCTAAAGCAACTACGAGTATTTCAACTTATTAAACTTACTGACAGAGCATTTGCTTTATTTTTCTAATTATAAATCATCTTTTCACCAAATTCCATTACCGAATGATGAACAAATAATGCTGGATTAAATAAACTAGTCTCCAAAATTGTTGTATGGCTATTTTTCAAACGTTAGATAACTACGGGCAAGTGTCTTTAAAAATTACTCTTCTTCAGATTATCTTCCATTCACAATTTTTTTCTTGTCGTTTATTTTATTTTAGCGCAGAAGCAAAAGAATGTCACTTGCGCTTCGACTGCGTATAGATTCGGATGTTCCGCTTGGAGCGTCTTAACACCGCGGCATTTCCACAGTGAATCAGCGCCTTGTGAAATTAAATATTTCATGAATGAAAATCGCTGTAATGCAGTTAAGTCTGCAACGAATTACTTCTGATCAAAATGCGTTGCAATTAAACTGTCTCAGACGAATGAAGCAAATTATAGTAGAAAACGCAAGTAAAAAGAATTAACAAAGTAATTTATTTTTAAGAAACTAATATGCTATCGAAAACTGATAGGATTAAATTAGATGCATGAGAATGAAAAAGAAAAGTCAAAAATTTTCTGCGTTAATGATTGTTTTCTATAAGCTGAGGAATATTCCGTCAATCGTTTGAATGAAAAGCTTTTTTTTACTGATCAGTTAGCTGCTTAATTGCGATAAAAAGGAATTCCTTACCTTATAACTTTGTTTTCAGGATAACAAAATCAGCTGGAAACTCAATAAAATTAAATAAGTACATATTAAATGCAGCCACTTTATGATTATCATATTTCTGAGAATTTAATTTAGCGCTTCTTCTAAGTATGTATATTGTTATAATAAAATTTTTAGTTTAATGCTTTTGTTTTGTTTGTTCATGATTGAGACCAAGGTACACGAGGGCTATTTGCCTGAGATGCCTTGGGCAGCGGACTTAACGAGGGGTTCTAAAGCGCATTCACGTTACATCTGGAGAAAACCGCTCAAAATTCCAGGCCGTTAGATCGCCAGCCGCGTGGTAAGCCAGAACCCTGGACCGTCACACTTCGGCTATCTAGCAATATTTACTGACTTATCCACTTGGCCAAGGGTCGGCAGTTTCATTCTTCCATTGTACCCGTCCTTGTCGGGTTAGTATGTAATTGAAACTTCCAAAAAGCCTGAATTTTCGTCAGCATTATAGGAATACAAACAATGGAATTAGTATATTGTCAATAGTATAGACACCAAAATTACAAATTCTGTGAATTGTTAAGAAGTTAGAGTCTAGACAGTATTAAAGTTATAAGTAAAACTGGCATTAGAGAATTTTTTTATCTTAATAATTGACGTTTTCTTCTGATTGATTGAGCTTTTTAAGTCAAGCATTCATTCATACCCTGCTTGAAAAGTTTTTAACAAAAGTGCAAAAAAAAAAAAAAAAAAAAAAAAGTGAACAAAATCTGAGCGTATTTGGCACCTCTGTTTCTGCATAAATAGTGAAAACTAAATTGGGCACAAAAAGTGCACTATTGTGGGGATCTAGACGGGAAAATGTAGGGGGCGTGGTCGGTTGATATTAACGAAACGAATGATGGTGTAGCTATGACATCACGATCCACTCGTGACGTCACAGCTACACCCTCTCATGACTTTTTCCTTTCTTTGAATTTTAGTGCTGCCATCTGTTATCATACGTAGGAACTTTATTTCCAAACTGCATTTTTCAAGCTTCCGAGCCTGGGGATATAACTGAGGACCCAAGGAGTGGTAGGCGAGCATTTTAACCACCAAACGGGTCTGACTGGGGATGATGTGACTGAAGTTTGAAGCATTGGCACACCCACAATGGGGGCTATGGGGGCTAAAGCCCCCTAAACCCGAAGAGTTAGATGCGAAAAGTTTTAAAAATTTTAAATTGTCACTAATGAATTAAAATATTTTATTTTAAAAATTGTCTTCAAATTATTTCTAATTTTTTGTGGGGGGGGAGGGGATTAATTAAAAGGCGGGATGTCGATTTTTAAATAAATACTTACAGTTAATGTATGAAATAAAGTTAAACTTGGGCACATCACTGAAAAGTTGAATAATTATTTATAATTCTAACGAGTTGTGTTGATAGTGCGCTTATGTTGTATGGGCAAGTGCTAACGTTTTAACGTTAAAATAGAGTTATAACTTCTGTAATCTAGGTCACTCTAACCCAGTTAAGAAGGATTTGTACCCCCCCCCTAAACCAAAATATTGGGTGCGCCACTGGTTTGAAGTGATTGTAGTTTCAATTTCGGAATGGGAACTTTTATGTATCTAAATAAATAAAATTAGACTTTGCCTGTACACTTCTCGGAATTGAAAAATTTTGCGATTTCTATCCGTTTTAAGCATTTGGGACCTCAGTACGACTGTCCAAAAAAAATTTGTTTCTCTGTCGTTCTGTCTCTATTCGCACAACAAGTAAAACTGGCTGAAGGGAATGAAATAAAATTTGGTGACGTGATAGGTGGTTACTCAGCTTAAACTATAGGCGTCGAATTTTTAAAAATATATATTAGATTTTCCGCTATTTTTTGAAAATTGTTTCAAATTGAGTAAATTTTTGTTCTCACATAACGTAATAACGACTAAAGCGAAATAAATTAAATTTGGTGACATGATAGGTGATTATTCAACTTAAGTTATAGTCGTCGTATTAAAAAAAAAATTATTACATTTTGAGATTTTTCTGAAATCGTTTCAAATTGCGTTCATTTTTGTTCGCACATAACGTACAAGTGAATAAAACGAAATTTAGTGAAATGATAGGTGGTCACACAACTTAAACTGTGCCCGCTTGAGTTTCTTAAAATTTGGATTAGATTTTGAGATTTTGCGAAAATTGTTTCAAATTGCGTAAATCCTAGCTAGAAAATGTTTGCACTTTTTTTGCAAAAAAATTGCATAAAAAGTGAATATTTTGAATACTTTGAAAAGAATACACTTTTTGTGCACAGCTTTTGACAATATTGAAGATGCACTTTTTAGTATGCATAAATACTGCATATAATTTGCACAAAAGGTGTATACTTTAAAATATTCAAAAATATTCACTTTTTATGCACAAATTGTGTACAATCTGTACTTTTTTTGCAAAAAAAAAGTGCAGACTTTTTCTAGCTGGCTAACCTGCAACTAAATTTTGTTTGATTCACTGTAGATATTTTAACAATATACCTCAAAACCATTTGCACAGTTTTCACAAAATCTCAGAAAGCAAATAATCATTCAAAAAAAGTTTTAAAATTTATTCAATTAAAAAAAATTCAGACATTTGTTATTTTAGTTGATGCTGATCATATAGCTAAACTTCATTCTATTCCCTTAATCCATTTTTAAGGGATGCGAGAACAAACACTTGTACGATTTTCACAAAATCCCAAAATCTATGACATATTTAAAGCAGTTTTGGCATCTAGAGTTTAAATTAACTTGCATCTAATATAGCTCAAAATTTCATTCTATTTTCATTGCTGTTTTTCGGGAATGGAACAAACACATATTCAGTTTTCTCAAAATCTGTAAAAAAAAATTAAAGTACTTTGAAGCCAGTAGTTTAAGTTTCGACCTGTGACGATACTAAATTTTATTCCAATCTCTTCAGTGGTGTATACGTAATCGAAAAATATTTTCCTATTTTGAATAAATTTTCGTAAAATCTCAAAATCTAATCATATTTTTTTTTAATTCGACACCTATAGTTTAAGTTGAGTGACCACCTATCATGTACACAAATTTCATACGCTTTTTCATGTACAAAAATTTGATACGCTTTAGTCTATAATATGTGATGCGCAACCAATATTAACACATTTCGAAACGATTTTCGCAAAACCTTAGAACCTAATTAAACTTTTTTAAACTTTAAACATCTAAATTAAATTGGGTGACCACCTATCATGTCACCTAATTTCATTTCATTCGCTTTAGTTGTTGTTGTGTGATGCGAGAACGAATATTTACGCATTTTTTCAAAATCTCAAAATCTAATCAAAACTTTCAAAAAATTCGACACCTACAGTTTAAGTTGAGAGACCGCCTGTTTCTTTAAACGGTGGTCACTTGCCGTTTACAGGCATTGCCTACTACCAAGGCCGGAATTAATGGTCTTTTTATTATGCAGGCAGCTAATTGGTGGAGCAGCATTGCCTCCTGTGAAAGGGGCGGACAAAATTACACCTAAGCCCGTACAGGGAATCGAACTCGGGGTGTGGTAGAATGGATCTCTAACCACTACACAACCCGCCTATCATGTCACTAAATTTCATTTCGTACGCTTTAGACATTAATACCTGATGCACAACGAATACTTACACATTTTGAAACGATTTACGCAAAATTTCAGAATCTAATTAAGCATTTTTTCTTTTTTAATTTCAACACGTACAATAAAATTGAGTGACCATTTATCATGTTGCCTAGTTTCATTTCATTCGCTTTAGTCATATTATTAGGTGAATCGCGAACGAATATTTAAACATTTTTATTTTTTTCGCAAAATCTCAAAATCTAATCAACATTTAAAAAATGACTCCTATAGTTTAAGTTGAGTAACCACCTATCATGTCTCATCAAATTTCATTTCATTCCCTTCGGTCATTTTTACGTGATGTACGAACACAAATGTACTCAGTTTGAAACGATTTTCGCAAAATCTCAAAATCCAATGAACATTAAAAAAAAAATCGACTCCTGTAGTTTAAGTTGAGTAACCACCTATCATGTCACCGAACTTCATTTCATTCGCTTTAGTCATTTTTATCTGATGCGTGAACAAAAAAAAGCGCCACGGGCACGGACTACAGAATGGCAGACAGACAAACATTTTTTTTATTCCCAGGTGCTTGAAACGGATAGAAATCGCAAAATTTTTTAACTCCAAGTAATGTAGAGACAAAAGTCCAATTTTATATAAATGTATGTTTATATATTTATCAAATAAAATGACAAATGTAGCATTTACAAAATGTACTCTAAATAAATCATGCTACAGATGAAAATCTTTTGCACTAAGTGTTTATGCATCGATAGAACATGAAAAATCATTATTATTCGTTTACGCTCCTACATATGTACATGTAGTTATCTTATTTTTTAATATTCGCTTATACTGTCACATGTATTGTAAAAATATATTTTTGTGAAATTCTTAAAGTTTCTAGTCTTTTTTCCTTAGAAATAAATCTTGTATGTGACAGCTGGTGCATTCAATCGCTTTCTTTATTTTGCTTGTCTAACGTCTTTTCTTTGCATTGTACCTTCACTCTTTTACGCTGTTCATTGCCGCTACATTTCGATACTTTTATTCACTTTGATGTGATGAAAAAGTATTCTATCTACTCGTTTCGATACCTATTTTTCTTTTCTTCCCTTTTTAAACAAATATACCTTTTTGTCTGAAGCTATAATTCTCCAAATGTTAGAAATAGAATATCATAGGTGGTAACTCAACTCCATTCTACCTTCTAAGTATACTGTTTATCTAAATGTGAACTATATGCAGTCAATAAGTATGAGCATTTACTAACGAAATTAATGTAACTACCCAATAAAAAAATTAATTAGGGACTTTGACTCTAAATTAAGCACTAAAGATTTTCCACAGTGAGCAATAAACCTTTACAAGTTTTCAAAATAAATAATTATCTGTTAAAGCTAAATTATTGAAAGGTGGTAATAGATGTACAAAATATTTATCACAGTAAAATGAAAAACACCAAACTGGGTATACATAGGTAAATGAAATTTCAGAAAAAAAAGAAAGAAAAAAAGCAGATTATTTGCTTTAGATAACTCATGGTTTAAAAAGGCGGTGGAATAAATATCAGTAATAAATACGCCATTCGTGTGCATCTAACATACGTATACCCATTGTTCATATTTCTTGTTAAAAGGGGCAAAGAAATTTATCAAAAAGGGCACTTCCTTTTGAGAAAAAGGCCAGTATCTGTTGAGAAAAAGGGCAATTTCTTACATCTTATTCTATTATTTATCTGTAGTGATAGTCTTTTTATTAAACTTTAACTAAACAAATTTGTAACTCATGAAAGTACTATTATTTGCACCTAAAACTGTGCTATAGCTGACAACTAGCATTACTTAACATAAAATAGGTTGTCATAGGACTATCTAGGGTTAACTATCATAAAATAAGCTATCATAACTAATCAAATCATTTTAATTATCAGCAACTGAGGTTATCTGCTAGACAAAATGCATTATTATAAAAGCCACACATCCCCCTTGTCATTGTGTATATAATTTCGCCAGTTTTCTGTCCCTCCCTCTCAACTGACATTAATTAAGAATGCAGTCGACGCTCGTTTTTGCAAACCTCTCTTTAATGAACTTTCCCGATTTTACGAACCAGCGAGTGGTTCCGAATACAGTCCTACAGACGATTTTACAACTCGATTTCAAGAATTCGATTTTACGAACTATTAAACAACCATCGACTGCATTCAAACTAAACTTCATGCTCTTCGTCCTTGCCAGTTGGGAGCAGATGAAAATCGTTGATTCGACTTGTGTGTATGAGGGTGTTGGTGTAGTAGCTCAATCCACGTTAAGAAAACTCTATCAGAATTTCCATTTTCCTTAAAAAATTAAACATGAATATTTTAAAAGTTATGGGTTGATAATTAAATGCTTGAACATGAAGCAAGACTTATTATTTCTTTCTATAAAGGGCAGGGCTATGGAATGCAATCCCGATCCCGCTGGAACGGGATCCTGTGGGATCCCGCACAAATTTTTGCGGGACTAGTCCCGCGGGATTACGATCCTAATCCCGCGGGATTGACACTGAGAAATAAATTATTTTTATTACAATTTCACGTTGCTTTCCTAATCAATAGACCGAGGATTTTTGCATATTTATGCCTCATCAAACAATAAACGAATCAATAATTACAAATTTTAGTTTAAAGTTTTATATATTTTTTTAATTATCTTCCAATAGGAGTCTGGATCAAAAATCTAAATCTAAACACCGTAGTCTTAATGTTTCATATCCCATCTCCAGATGAACTGGAATATTTCATACTAATTTATCTCTTAGCGAACAGTCACGAATTAATTATGAGTTTTCATGTTAGTTTTTAAATTTTTTAATTCACACTTTTAATTATTTTACTAAAATTAAATCTAGAATAGGAAATGATTCGTTGGATTTGTTCGATTTTGTAGGTTCTTTTTCCAGCATCTAAAAAAATAACTTAAATATGCGACTGTGTCTATAAATTGTATATTTCTGTAAATTACTCATTTTTAGCAACTAACATAAAACATAACTTAGTATATTATTCTGAATATTATGATTATAATTTTCATATTTCTGTAAGTTACTGTATTAATTATCTCATGTTAATTTTTATTATTATTAAACTTCATAGTGTTTAAAATTTTACTTTTCTCTACTTTTCCCTGTTGAAATGAAGTCCTAGCTAAATGAAATGTCAATCCCGCGGGATTGCGGGATCCCGCGGGATTAATAAATCTCTATACCGAAATCCTGCAAGAAGAAAAACAGTGCGGGATTGCATTCCCTAGGCAGGGCGCATCGGCACCAACGATAAAAGGATAGGGTGCATCAGCGCTAAAGAAATGAAAAAAAAAAAGGTGGTGCGCATCGGTACCAAAAAAAAAAAAAAAAAAAAAAAAAACCGCTCTGGACGCATCGCTCTTTGAAAAACGTCAAACATGAACACTGGGTATACCAGTACATATTATCAGGGGTGGGGAATTCGTGAAACATTTTAAGAGCCAGAGATATTTTACCACTCTGCAAGAGACGCGACATAGATCTATAATTTATGAAACGATAACAGCGCGCTAGGACGGGATGAGAAATATTTTGCGATATGACTCGATTATTTATATTTGCAATATACCACGCACACGAACAAAAATTATTTTAAGTATAGATAAGTATTCTATAAATCTAGGAATAAAATTTAGGAAATTTACTCTCCACGCCGGAAAAACCACTCACCTATGACGAGCGGGAGAGCTATTTCCCCACGCCTTCAAAATTATTGAACATAGTAATATATCTAACCCAGTGGTTGAGCCATGTTCCCAGAGTACATGTGTATATAAGTAAGCAATTTCAAAATTCAAAAATTCAAAAATATATGCTTTTTGCGGGATTTACAGAGAAAAATAGAATCGATAACAATGCAGTGCATACGCTTATACATTTGTTCAAGCATGGATGACAGTGACAAATTGCTGAGTTATGCTACCATACCACAGTTCATTAAAATTATCTTCCAAATCAGTTAAATTTGCAATTAGATTTATTCTAGCTTGTGGTGCATCGTAGCAGAGACATTTTCAATTGGCGAAAGGTCTGGCAAACGGGCAAACTCAATTAACACGTAAACATTACTAGCCTGCATGCACGACAAAGGTACTATCGCAACATATGAGCGGGTTTTACATTCGTTTCAGCCTGGCGCGAGATGTAAAATTTTTAGAGAATAACTATATTGCTTTTGATCGTATAAATGAGATAGCAATAATAAAACTATATTTTAGGTACTTAATCAGATGAAATTAAGAATACCTGTCATAAAAAAAAGACAGAAGTTCTGTTCTGTTACAATTTACCCATTTATTGCACTTTTAATGTTAAATAAGGAAGAATGTTACAAATTAAAGCTTTTTTCAAAGGAATCGATAGAAAACTACAATTATTTACTAATTTTAACATAGATGTAAGAAATATAATAAAAGCTATTCTGTATTTTATTTACGCATTCATATGGTGGGAGGATGTTTTACACTTATTTATGTTGATAGGCAATGGAATTATTAGTATTCTTTATGAAGATCATAAATTTAGTATGAACATTTTTTTTTCCTTCTATAATTATTATTAATTTAATTTTCTTATTATCATGTTGAAAATATATAATGCACATATAAGTTATTAGATTTTCAAATTATAGGATTATTTTTGTTATCTTTGGGATTATTTGGTTTAATTGGGATAATTTGGGTATTCGTCTTTTTTTGTGTGTGGTGTGAATCGTCGCTGTTCATGGCAGCTGGACTCTTGATCTCAATATGAAATCATGGTTTATTTTTATTTCATAGATTCTTAATTTTTAGTCTGAATGCTTTTGTTTTTCTCTCGTTTATAGCCGAAGCAATGGTATGCAATTTAAAAGCGCTCTTTTTTGTCGGTGTAAAGGCCGACAGCGCATTTTATAAATGGCATTATTTCTTTCAATTTCGTATTATTTTTAATTTGCTAAGCCGTTTCTTGTGTGCAATTTATGTCTATTGGGTTTATCAATGTTTTCTTACAGTTCATTTTTAGTTTTTTTTTTCCATTTTTGTACATCTTCTATAAAATTATTCGAATGCAAGTTAGATGATAATAAGTATTGTTCTTGATGAAAAGTTAATAATGTTGTATATAATAATAAATTGTTATGTTTCTTTCGAGTTATGTATTTTTCGAATAACTAATTAGTTATTCGCAAAATTAAAATATCACATTTGGTTTTCTCTCTAACACCTTTTTGATTAAGTGTAGAGTTTTGATTCATATATTGGTATTTTTTCCATTATCTCGTTTTGTATGATAGTTGTACTACAGTACATAGTTTAATCATAGATTTAGGAATACCTAGATTGCTCATCCAATGTTCCTAATGTGTGCTTTTTTGTGCCAAAACGCACCCCATTTCTGCCACTATCATGGCTGCCGTCGATGTAAAATAGAGCATTCTTTGCAATACTTCAGAAAAATAAATAAGTTCGAGGGAAAATATTTCGATACGAGTACTTTTTAAAATACAGATCGTTCTAAAATGATTGAAAATGCCCTTATGATTTAAGTTATTGCCATTTCTGCGCATGCGCATGCCACTATCATGGCTACCGTTTGGTGGCAACAAGTTTTCTCTTGTTATGCTCAATCTAGAGATTCCTATATCTATGGGTTTAATGCTCTCTCTCTGTGCATACATACACCCACATACACACACATATTGATTTAAATATTTATCATAGTATGTGCAATAAACTGGAAAAGTTATGTAAAAAAGGTACAGAATTTTATGGTACCGATAAAATTTTCTGCAGATTAATCTAAATAAATAAATACCAAGTTTAAATTTCTATACGTCCCCCGTACAAAAAAAAAAAAAAAAAAAAAAAAAAAAAAAAAAACAGTAAATAAAATGTGTCCGTACATTAATTAGGCAATGCACAATATTTCAGCCTTCTATTCTGAAGAGGCCGAGAGATATGAGAATAAATATCCGTTGACTTAAATCACTTTTTAATGGCTCTCCAAGAGAAGAAAGGCCCCACTATGGCCGAGTGGATAAGTCGCTCAAAATGGTAGACGGCTGAAGTGTGAAGTTCCCGGGTTCGGGCCCCTTCGTGCTTCTGTCGATTTAACGTTCTTGGGGTTTCGGTCGGTTTTCTCCAAATGAACGTGAATACGCGTTAGAATTCGTTAGAAAGTCCTCCAAGAAAGGTACCCCCTCATCCTGGGTAGATCACCCAAGTGCAGTGTTACATTACAAAACAAACAAACAAGAGAAGAAATCACATCGGAAGATTTTAGGGACTGTACAGAAATTACTAAAAGAAATATTGATTTCATAAATACATAGTACTTTTGCTATTATTGATGTTGTATAACCCCTTACCAACTTTTTTTAACCATATCTCTGAGCCTAAGTAGGATGAAAGGCTGAAAGTTTGTACAGACAGCACCTAATTAATGCATGGGGCACACTTTACTAAAAGGGAATTTTTTGCATGGGGGCTGTATAAAAAATTAGATTTTATATTTATTAAATTAAATCTGAAAATTTTAATAGATACCATAAAATTTTGTACCATTTTTATGTAACTTTGTAATTTATTGTGTATACCTATGATCAATATTTCAAGAATAAAATCCTGAGTCAGTGTTTTGGGGAGACCCTCTGTACAGGGTAAAACATAAAATGATTAATAAATAAATAAATAAATAACAGTTTTTTCAGCAATAGCTATTTATTGTTCTATTCATCTGTGTTCATCGGCTGCCTCTCGCGCGAGACGCGAGACGTCTCGCGAGTTTCGCAAAAGTAAGGACTGCGATTTTGTTACCATATTTTTAGTAACATTAATACTATTTTATTGAAAATTAATATTAATAATAACAATTATTTACATATTACCATATTAGTACATAATTAATTACCATATTAACTCATACGTGCATTTGAAGTGATAAAAATTCAGATTTAATCCAACGATCTGTAGTTTTGGTAGGTTTTCTCCAGATGTAACGTGAATACGCGTTAGAACCCCTTAGAAAGTCCTCCTACCAAGGCACCCCTGATCCTAGGCAGATACCCCGCGTGCAGGTTTGCTTTAAAACACAAACACAAATACAAACTTGGATTTAATCCGTATATATAATATGACATGACACCGAAAAAATATTCGTTCTTATTTATTTATCTCCGGAACTGCGTAAATGCAATATGCGTGGTTGATGGGAGTTCCATTTGCTTTTGGAATCACATAAAATTTTGAATTTTGTTAGAAATGATGCCGAATACAGGACATGTTGCGCATGTAAAATTTTAATGTAATTAAGCAGCCCCAATGTGCGGAATAGTGAATTCATAAAAGTTTCAATTGGAGACAGGATAATTATAGTGAAGCCTGCCCATCTCCCTCTCGTTTTAGTGTATGAGATATGGGTTTCATATTTAATCGGGAACCTGGGATTAACCTGTTTATTCACACCATCAAAAAGAAGAGACAACAGATACGACTTGTGACCAGAATTGTTTATCAAAAAGGTTCTTTGAATCCTCTACTTAGACCCAGCGTTGTATTAGCGAAATCTCTCCAGTGGATCATTCATTTACGTTCGCATAACTTGTCTTAGGGTGAGAGAAGCATTTTTAATAACTGATGAAACATTTTATTTTTATAAATGTTAATTTATTTAAAAGAAAAATATGAAATATCCATAAGATTTAATTACACACGTATTCATCCATTTTGGTGAAATGTAGCCATTCTTATAAGTAAACAAAAAATCACAATTATTAAGTACAAATTTGAGCATAAAATATCAAAGTAAGCATACTTGCATCAACTATTTAAAAAAATGTAATAATTAGAGCCATACATTCTAAATAAGTTTGAAATTATTTTCCATGAAAAAATAATGATAGCATACTTGAATAATTTATTCATAGTTCTGGATTATGCGTAAATATGAATTAGACATTAAAACTCACTTGCAATTCAAACCTCATTTTTATGCTACCTAAATATTTACAAAAAACAACAATTATCTGAACTATGAAACAGCATATCTATTGACAGCGGTGATCAGTTGGGGGGGGGGGATAATTAAAAGAATAATTAAAAAAAATTTCTCTAACAAGATGATTGAATTCCGTTGGTTTTTATTTACAAGAAACGATTGCTCTGCGCAAATTAATAAATGAATGGCTTCTTTAAGAAAAATCATTCTGTAATTTTTATAGACAAATTTATACGTGGAGATTTTTTTTTCCATAAAATTATTATCTAGATTGACATATAACAATATATATACAGTGTAACCCACTTATACAACCGACAATACACACAAACACGTGTGAGTGTGTGTGAGTATGTGTGTTATAAGAACTTTTCCCAGATTTGATCAAACACTTTAACTGGAAAACGTCTTAAACGGAAAAGCACTAAGCATAAATGATAAAAAATATAAACATATTTCTTTTATAAAGGATAATTGAAGCATTATACTTAGTTTCAACGCTTCTTAAAGTGAAATTTCGAACAGGAGTGTCGTATAGCCATCCCTGGACACGTGTGTCAAATAACAGTCATCCCTGACTTAGCGTCCAAATGATCTAATGATGCAAATGGGTTACAAATATTAAAATAAAAATGATTTTTAAATGTATATAATCTTGCTCAAATATATGTAAATAATTTTAAAATTCTGTTTAGGAAATCTTAAAAAGCTTTATGTTGCGAAAATTTAGCAGCTGTCAAAAATGGGTTAAAATGCTTGTGATAGTAAAAGGAGCCCCATCTAAATATAGTCAGGCTTTGGACTTAACGTACCGCCTTTGCTCTGTTCACGTATTATTTTTCTGGCTTCTACTCTTCTCTGTTTTCTTTCTTTTTTCCAGTTTCTTTCTCTATCCTCTCCTTTGTGTGTTCTGTATATTCCTCGTGTTGTCCTAATTTTAAATGTTACGTGTTTGTGTGTATTGTAAAGTGCTGATAGTATACCAGGAACGGTAACGAAGGTGACTCAAGTTAAACGGTGGAGGCTTCAGGCAAAGTGTGCCCTGCCTTTTCAGGATGGCATAGGTCCTCAAATACTGTTCTGATTGAAAAGTAATTCTTATCTTAACTCTTTAGTACCCGTACCGGCTCAGACGGCCGGTCGAAGAGTGTCCCCGTAACGGCCTGGGCGCCCAAGAGCGAGTTCTTTCCCGCCCGACATAGGGAGTTTTTGATAACGTTACACCTCTTGAGGCTTGAGAACTTGAGGAAGAGGGGAAACGGATAATTCGTGTATTCATGGTCTGCGTGATGTATCAGTGTGCAACGGGTTGTCAAAAGCAGTTACAATCGGTAGTCTTTGGATTAGCACAATAGCAAGCATCTCGCTTCTATGCTACTCAAGAAGGGAGGTTCCAAACTGTCACAAATCAGTGATAAAGAGCACCTGCTTCCCTTCAATGGGGGAAGGCATTTTTCGGCCGTTTCGCCGGGAATCAACAGATATGAGATTTTCGTGGAGCTGGGAACTAAAGAGTTAAATTTATGCGAGAAGAAAAATTCTCACGAGAAATCTCGCGCGAGAAGAGACAATGGGAGATTTTTCACGTCCCGCCATTTCGCGTCTCGAGTCCATGAGTAATTATTAAGATGAGTGTTATAACTTAGAAAGGAAGCAGCGAAAAAATTACTTGCAATGGAAAAAAAATAAAAAAAGAGAGAGGGAGTGAGAGAGAGAAATCCACACCACGCAGTTAACGTTGTAAAACTACAATAGCGTTTGGTTAGAGGAAGAATAACGTTATTCTGTGATTACTTGCACAATCTATCCACAAAGAGCCGAACTATGAGAACTGCTCCTACTTACTCCTGTAGCCAACTAGCCCCAGTCTCAACTATCCAAGCTCTTACAATCTTTATACAGTGCTTTGAATCAATAATTTAGTAAATAGTGTTTTCTCATAGATAAACTCAAGCAGAAACAAATCATAATACACTCATGTCCATAAATTAAGGATAATTCAGAATCACACAGAAATTGATGTCTAAAATAAAAATTTCATCTGTGGAATGATCACACACATCTTGAAGAAGAATATGCAAATTACAGGAAACCACCAGATGGCGTGGATGGTACGTCACAATGACGAGAGTGTAAGAGAGGGGTATATAAGGAATGGTGGCAAAGAAGTAAAATTGTTCACAAGCGCTGTGAAAGCCTTTCAGTGCAAAAACCGCATAGTTATGGCACAAAGGAGGCATTTGGATGATGTTTTACGTGGCAGAATTATCGGACGACTGGAATGCGGACGTACCCAGCTGGAAGTATCCGAGGAACTTGGAATCGCCGAGAGTGTCATTTCCAGGCTTTGGCAACGATTCCAAGATGATGTGAGTAGACGTTACAGCACAGGTCGCCCCCGAGTTACAACGCCGAATGAGGACCGCTATTTGGCAGTTACTGCCAAAAGAAACAGACGGAGTACAGCATCAGACCTGTCTCGTCAGCTCTCTTCAGCTACCGGTACGACAGTTTCAAGGCAGACCGTGTACAGACGCTTAGGGCACATTGGTCTATATGCTCGTAGGCCTGTCAGATGTGTTCCACTTAACGCAACTCACTGTCGCCTGCGTAGTAGTTGTCCTGGAGTCTAGTCGGCCTGGAGTAGAGAGCATGCATTGTGGACACCGCAACAGTGGTCTTGTGTGATGTTTTCCGACGAGTCGAGGTTTAGTTTGGAGTCTGATTCTCGCCGGACATTCATCTGGAGAGCGCCAGGTACCCGTTACCACCAAGAGAACACCATTGAAAGACACCGTTACGGTGGTGCAGGATGGCTCGTTTGGGGAGGAATTATTCTTGGTTCCAGAACTGACCTGCATGTTCAGAGTGTACCGATGACAGGCCACATCTATCGGGATGTCATTCTGGAACAACATGTACGTTTGTTTCGGGGCGCCATGGGTGCTGAATTTGTGTTTATGGATGACAACGCCCGTCCTCACCGTGCAAACATTGTACACGAATGCCTTCAATTTGAGGATATCACCCGTATGCATTGGCCAGCATACTCACGGGACTTGAGTCCAATAGAGCATGTGTGGGATATGCTTGGCCGACGAATTGCAGCCCGTCAACCCCTCCCACCTGTCTACCGGAACTTCGGAGTGCATTGCTTGATGAGTGGTGTGATATTCCCCAAGATCAGATTGATCATTTGATACTCAGCATGCCTAGGCGTTGTCAGGCCTGTATTGCATCGTCCGGGAGACATACTCCGTATTAACCATCCTACTAACCATGTTATACTGTTTTTTGTAAATAGGTTCTTTTTTGAAATTTGGTCAAGGGAGTAAAACTTGCAATTTTTATTAATTATGTCAAACATATAGCATCTTTTTTGCTCTTTACTTTTTGTTTAATAAATAGACTTTACAAATAAGTCAAATTTGTTTTGCTTCTTTCTCTTTCTTTGCCTGAAGTTCATTATCCTTAATTTATGGACATGAGTGTAAAAGCTAATTATATCAGAAAAGCATCTTGTTTCTTACTTTTTCATCACATATGCGCCCAGAAATTTCTCTGGACTACAATAATACACTAACGGAAAGAAGGCTGTTATTCCCCTTGAAAATTTCTCATCATTACTGGCGTGATCATCTGACCACGGGAAAAAAAGTACTTCTGCAAACCCACTCGGCTCATTATTTCTACGTTTTAAAATGCTGTGCAGAAAGGAATGTAAGGGGTTTTTTTTGATCAGTCGATCGAGGAGACCTTTTGACTTACCGAAATAACCCACAATTTCGTCTTGAAGCATACTGCGTATAACTGTTTGAGACTGAGCCGCTTTGCGGGTGGCCCATTATCCAGTATCAGCATCTCGAAAAGGTCTGATAACGAGCATAAACGAAGGCAAATAATGGTTTGCGTAACAGATCCATATACTTTTTACCTGTTATCATAACTACTGTACCGTAGAATTTCGGGGACTTTAACAAACACCGTACTAACGATCTGTTTTTTTAACGAGTAAAGTATCCACACTTTACTGCAGATATGGATAGTTCGTAGACTCCAATTTGGTTTCCGAATAATTTCCGAAATGGAATTGCCATTTACTGTATTTCAGTGGGTGGATGGTTTCTGAAAATACGTAAATAACCATGTGTGAAGTATTTTAAATCTCTAAACGCGATGTTTGGTATCTCGGTGACCAACCCGACGAAATAACCAATAATTTTGTCTTGAAACATGCTGCGTGTAAGTGTTTGAAATAGCCGCTTTGCGGGTGGTCCACCATTATGCCGTATTCCGCATGAAAAGGCTTACTAATGAGCATGATCTTCCAGGAAGACAGATAATGGTTAGCGTAACAGATCCAACACATTTTTTACGTGCTATTATACCTGTACAGCAGAATTTCTGGGTCTTGAACGAGCACCGTACTCATGATCTGTCTTGTTAAAAAGTTCAGCATACACACTTTACTGCAGATATTGATAGATCGTAGAAACGAATTTGATTTCCAAATAATTTTCAAAACGAGATTGCCGTTTACTGTATATCATTTTGTATACGGCTTCTGATAATATGTAGAGGAGAGAAGGGCATTATGGAATACCATTTACATTTCAACATATAACTTTACAGGTTTTTGAATAAAATCCCCAAAATCATCATGAGTACGTAGTGTAAGTATTTGTAATAAAATGTAATTTGTAAAGAAAAGTACTATTTATTTTATTGCTATAGTAAAATGTATTAAAAAAAGTTACAAATGGAAGTTAATATGAAATAGTTGGGTAATATGGAATGGGTGGTTTAAATCGTGGAAAAACTTTCTCATAAAACATAGTTATTTTTTACTATAAAACCATATTTGAAGGATTATGTTGAAATCATTTCTGCTTCGAATCGTTTTACAAAAGTCACAGACCTAATCATCTTTCTCTGCTTCGATACAGACAAGGTAAACCTCAGAGCTGAAGCATTGAATCCAAATTTCTCCTCGTTGATCTTCGGAAAATTTTCCGTTACAGAAGATACATTCAGTATCCTTGTTTTGTGGTTCTTTAGTGGATGGCATGAAATCCAATACAATATTAAGTTGTGCTCCATAATACCCAACAAGCCACCTAGGAAAATGAACCTGTAAACTGATGGGCAAAACGCTGTCAGTTAAAAACCAACCACAGCACAACAAAGTACAATTCTTTTAGTGTACATTATGGGCAACATCAATATTGAAGTCACGTGTACACTAGTACACACTTAAACCAAACGAGCGAAATTCGATCAGCCGGAGCGATTTTTGGCCCAGTTTTCAAAAGTGCCCTTCTCCTTTAGGAGCATTTTTCGATCACAAGAGCGGAACGAAATATAACAATAAGCGAGTAGGGGAATTCTCAGAAAAAAGATGAAACGAGGAGGGAAACTCTCAGAAAAAGAGGAAGCGAGGAGGGGAATTCTCAGAAAAAGACTACTTAAAGAGCCCTTTTGCGGAAATACCGGTAGGTTTCCATGGAAACGGATCGCTCCACAATGCATCGTTATTTTCGCTCTTTGGGTTTAAGCGTGTAGGTTAAAATGTTTGAAAACTCATCTGCAAAAACGCTTGGAAAATAAATCTATTCTGTAGGGAGTCGTTCGTCAACAATAAGCGGTCAACTCTCACTGGATTGTTGCATGGGAATCTTTCTTGAGTAGATCATGGTACCCCCACGAGACAACAGCACCTAACAGACCCAGAAACTTGATATTCCATATTTCCCGACTATTCCATAATACCTTAATCTCCTCTATATCATATAAATTATATGATTTCCACATAAACCAAATTCTTTGGCTTTTTAAAAAAGTTTTGTGTTATATTTGAACAGTAATGAAAGTATAACTTAAACTCTGCAGAGCTACAACTTTGCGCTGTTAAATACATGAAGACTTCAGACTTGTGGAAATTGTAATTTTGATTTTAAGTTCTCTGTAGATACAGAAAAATACTTAATAAACATATAGTATTTATGTATAAAATGTTCTTATGTAGATCTATGAACATAGATAAATGTGTAAAATTCTGCCAAAAGATTATCCATACATGACCAATCCCGTTTGGAAATGGAACGTATGACGTCTTTTTTGTTTAAGTCTGCAGGCCTGTTTAATTAGCAATAATACCATGTTGCCGGTGTTGTTCAAAGATCAACTAGATATATTTTGAAATTGACAGCTTAGTGGCAATGTTTCGTTTACATGACGTAGTGTCAAAAATATCTGCATTGCTTATGTAGTATGACAGAACCTTTCACGTTAGCGTTTGAGGTATCGTGATATTATTTTTACTCCATAAGATATGCCACAAAAATACATAGGAAACAATAGCAAGTATAGAAAAAAAAATATTCAATATAAGAATATTGGAGATATGTAAATGATAATATTTACACCATCATTCATTCAACTGAAGCTTTTGAATGTGATAAATGAGTATGACTGTGCAAAAGATCATTTAAATCTCTGCAAAATTATAAATTATCTCATATCGATGCTTTTAAAAAATTTTTTAAAAATCAAGTCATTAAAATAAGACTTTCTCAGAGTAAATATTAAGGGGACAGGAAAGTAATGTTGTACTTTTACTTTAAATTCAAACAAATATATTCAAATAAAGTTCAAATTAGAAATAAGATGTTTCTAAACAAAGGATTCATATTTGTTGCATTTTAAAAGCAAGATTTTTACAGGTATTGTTTATTCCTTTCAAGAAAGATATGTGAAAAAAATAAGAAGGACCATTATCTCCTTGGAGGACGAATTTGAAAATGTTCTGCAATGGATTTTTAGGTATTCGTGAACGTTATATTTTACAGCAATAATTTTATAGATATCTTTTTTCTTTGTGATGGACAGAGGTATCTGAAAAGAATGAATTTCGTCCCCTACAACATTGGTTACGAACTTTGGAAAATGCTGTTTTATCCAGCTCCTATCATGCTCACTTCTACGCCAAATTACGCATTATTAGCTTCAGTAGTTTTGGCTAGGGAAATATTAATATGAGAAAAATATATAATTCTTGCGGTCCCGATAGTATGACCTTTGTGCAGTAATACACTAAGTAATACGTTTTTAATTTATATTTATTTGTAAAAGAACATAATTGATCATAAATATCAGCTAATTGCATAGGTAAATACTAAATTTTATGTAATATCCTAATAACTATGTTAAGATGTACAGGTTTAAGTGTTCGTAATGAAATTGCTAATTGTACAGCAAAAATTTCCTTATGTCATTTATATTTTTGTATTACAAACACTTTTCGATGGGATTTGCATTTAAAAATAATTAATTGTACTTATTTTAATATCAACCTATCAGAGTATTTTATGAGAAAGGTATTTTCCCAACAATTTATGTTTTATTTTTAGTCTGATATTGAAAGTTTAGTTGCAATGTTTCATAGTTTCTTAAATGCACTTTTCCATCATTACAAGTTCATGTACGATTTTAAAATGCACCAGATATTGACGTTTAGTAGGGATACTAAGAAATACTTCATACCAGCTTTTCGCACATTTTAAAGTTTTTTTTTCACAACCAAGGGCGCATTAAAGGGGGCGCCCCCCGAGACAAGAGAGATTAATTTAAAAGATCCTATTTTACTTCCATAAAATGGAGGTATATGTCAATCTTCTAACTAACCGCCCCCCCCCCCCCGACAAACTTGCATTAATCCGCCACTGTTCACAACACAAAGATGGTCTTGGAGAGTTTATTTGATGTAAGGAAGGAAAGTCGTATCTCGCATGAAAATGCCTAGAGAAACCAAAACCTGAATATCAAATTGAATTTCGGGAAAACCAACGTATAATCAACAAAATGATCATGCGTGTGACCCTGAATCTCCTCTCCAGTAAGAACACATTATACTGACATAATAGAACATCCGCTTCAACTGCGTCTATGCACGCACATATCTCATAATATGATTTTTTTCTCCCGTGTTATCCAAGAATTATTTTACTGTTTTGAATGGTGAGAAGATGATCAATCCACAGCACCGTTTTAGTATGTTGAGTCAAATTAACTGAAAGATTACATGAGGAAAGTTATATATTTTGAAAAGGGCAGATATTTTCACAAAAGTTGTTAATTTACGATAACTGACTATAAGCAATAGATTTTCATTTAGAAATAGTTAGAACCTAGCAGCTTGAGAATATAGACTTGATATTTAACATTAAATGGACTATATATTTTTTTAATACTTTGCAGCTGTTGACATTTCTTTGGCATGCTGAACTCAAATACATTGTAAAATTAGAGGAGTCACCACTGAAATTTCGAATTTCGAGTCAAATTTTAAGAGATGAACTCTTAAGGCAAAATTTGCTTTACTTATTTAGGCAAATAGTTATTTCTCTTTGAATGCACTTAAAACGGATCCAAGATGTAAAGTACTTTTCTTTCGTACTGTTTATGTAGTACACGGATATGCTTCCTTGTTACTAGGACTTAACTTAAGCTTCCATTAAATTGAAAATGAACAAAATAACTCCGAATAAAGTTTATGTGAACATGGGTGAATAAAACAAATATAATGCTTATGCAAAAGAGTGCTTTTTTAACACAAAATATTACATATTTAATTTTATACAGCCGACCAGGTGGTGTAGTGACTATAGAACCATTCATCATGCCTTGGGTCTGGATTCGATTCCGGCTTGAGTGTTAACTTGTACGTCCTTTCATACGGGGTAACTTTTGGCCGCCTACTGGGTGCCCCCCATAATAGACTGACCAATACGTCTAGCCGTTGTAGTAGCGAATGTTTAATCAGCAAGTGGGCGCCAGTTATTAAATAAAGCATATGTACAGAGAAAAAGAACTGGTTTAGTGATTTTTTGCCATCTTCGAGGTGCATAGGAGAAAACATTTTCTGTGATCTTTTCTGAGAAACTTGCACGCATTTGCTTGCAAATAGTAGAAAATGGGAAAAACATCCAATTAATTGCTCAGCAGGTAATACAAGACGAATTCTAGTAATCAGCATCCTGCACACACATTTCTTATTAAATACATTGAGATACAAGTATTAAGAGTGAGTATTATGCTAATAAAAGTATTCACAGCACAACGTGCGGGTAAAGCGCCCGCACATTCTGATCGTAAATTTCAAGAGCTATTCTTAAAAGTAGTGGGACTGAGGTACACAAGCACGTGTGCTGTAATTTTAAACACACTATTATAAACTTGTAGCAATTTCTTTTTTCCCGCAAATAAGTAAGTTTACAATCATGTAAAACTTAAAGCTTTAGAATAAGGAACTCGAGTGATCTTTGTCGGAATAGGCCGACCAATTTCTGAGTAGATAAGACTGTACATTGGCAGATGAGTGAAGTGTGGAAGTTCACGGTTCTGGCCTACCGAGTGGCAGTCGATTTAATGAAGCGAAATTTTCAGCGATTTTCTCCAGATGTAAAGTGAATACTCAATAGAATGCCTCATAAAGTCCTCCCCCAAGGCGTTTTTCCTTTTGGCAGAAAGCCGTAGTGTGCTTTACTGGAACAAAATAACAAACTTTGTCAGAATAAAACACAATATTTCTACATTTCAAACGTCACAGTTTTCTAACCTGAATTCAGGGTTCAAAGATTTAGACATTTATCGCCTGTACGAGTGTACACTGCATAGACTATCTCTCTGTATGTATTTTAATTTTATTTTTCATCTAATAGCGTTATTTTTGCCATGTTAGTGCGTATGTGTATGTGTGTTCATGTGTGTGTGTGCTTATTTGTATCTCTCTGTGTGATGCAATTTTATTTTGAAAAACTTTTAAAATTAAGTTGAAATGTTTAAGCTCTTACATTATTCTGCAAAGAAAATATATTTATATATAAACGCGGTAAAACAAGAAATCCATTTATTTTGTGAATTCTCATTTCGGAAATTTCTATTTTTTTCTCTTCGATCTGAAAAATAAAATCTTTCTTTGAGATTGAATTAGATTCGAATTCCAAATAAGAATTTTCTCCTGAGAAAAAATCGATATATAACAGTTCTCCAATACATCTCATTCACTAATTTCGTCATTATGTAACTGCTCAGTTTGGCTTTAGGCATGTTAGACACTTCAGCTTAAATTTATCGTTTCCTAATAAAGGAAGAGGAATTTAGAATAAAATCCATTTATTGAATTATCTGGAACATTGCATATTAAGACATTTCATTGTCTTCCATTTAAAAACTGAAGAACTGGTATCGAAGTTCCAAACTTTCTCTTTATCAAAGGAACATCTGAAAGTAACTCTAATAACTGATTAAATAACTGCATAGTTTTTCAAATACTTTTAGACACGTACTTTCTATTATATCAAAATCACAGTGCTTAAAACCTATAATAAGAGAGAAGTGTAAAGTAAAAAATATCCCTAAAATATTCTTATATAATCTATAATAAAATAAAATAGGTTTAAAATAAATACTTAAAGAAGTTTTAGACGATGGTAAGATGTTTTCAATCTTTAATACGGTAAAAGTCAACTCGAGGAGATAATTGCATTTGAATCGCGACTAATATGCATTATAAAATATGTAGCAATTTATATTAAGTTATTGAATGAAAGGAAAAATAAATTATATTTTAGTGCACTTATTTTAGAGCTTAGTCAAGCATATAAATGAATTATTAACGATGCATTCAATAAAGAACTACGTTTACTTGAAACTTAAATCTTCACTAAATGACCACTTTCTAAACGCATGATCTAAATATCTCCTCGATAGAATGGTGCTCAACACCTCCCGAAATTAATCCAAGGAACCCGTAAATATTTTTCAAGGATTAGAAATATTCATACGTTTATAAACTACTTTGAAAAATTTATGGCGATTAATAAAATCACAGAGGCAGATTTGTATAGTCCCAGGAACTTTCTCGCTCTGACCATAGCATGACTTAATTCATCTTTATTGAATAGTTATTAAAGTTCTATATAAATATGAATCTTTTATAAGCAACGTCTTTGTGAGTTTGTGCACATTCCAGGAATTCAAATCAAAGCTACTTTCCTTACATTAACAAGGTATGTTCTATAACTATCCGACCTATGTTCATGACATAATGTTTGAGCGACCTCTGTCGGTCACGAGAAAAACCAGGGACTCCTCACGAACTCTCCGGCCACTGTAGTTAACGACAATTAGACTTTGTGAGGGTAGAGTATCCTTATTTGCATTCCCCCCCCCGTTCATGGAATTTTGTTTGGCTGAAATGACAGATTGATATGAACCACTTCTTATCTCGAAAATGTACCAGCGCATTCAGCAAACCTGGTTCAATGGTTTTGGGCAAAACACAACTTTACACTCTCTATACAGTCTCTACTTAAACACCTGCAACTTGCACTCTCTATACAGTCTCTACTTAAACACCTGCACCAATATTGAAAAATTCACTCAAACAAAACTCGCTAGAGACATAGAAACGATCCAAAAGAGTGTACACGAGGTCATTTCTGAAA
Organism: Cheiracanthium punctorium; assembly: GCA_038373885.1. Taxonomy (NCBI): domain Eukaryota; kingdom Metazoa; phylum Arthropoda; class Arachnida; order Araneae; family Cheiracanthiidae; genus Cheiracanthium; species Cheiracanthium punctorium. Next base: position 954,473 of record JAWZYV010005452.1, read on the forward strand.
TTCCCCTCCAAAATGCGTCGGCTTGAAGAATTGTAGAGGGATGTATTTTGTTCAGTCGGATAGGAATTACTTAGAAGAATGCGACCAGCCGGATCACGAAGAATATATGAATATTAGTCAGATAGGTTTGGGAAACATCTTGAACACTAAGCTTATAATTTCTGTCTTCTAACAATATTAAAATCAGGTAAGGAACCTTCGGAGTTTTTTGGTTTTTTTCGCGAATTAGATATAGTAATGCAGTTAGAGCTGAAAACTGTTGCGTAACTTCGTTAAATTTTGAACCCCGGAAAAAGACATCTCTACAACAACTTAAACCCCTTAAAAAGACACCAAAATACCCCAATCAGAACGGAGGAGCCGGCCGCGATCATACTTTCCTGGTACGAGGAAGATTACCACAATAATAGTAGAATTGTACGGCAGCGTAAGCCACGAAAATGTGTTTTGCATTAATTAACGTATTTGGAATTGATAGAAATAATACTTTCCAATACCACAAAATTAAAGCTAATAACATAACTAATATCATAGCTGACAGCGATTCCGGAATGGGAGTTACTAATTTTTGTAAACAATAGTTATATTGTTTACTAAAATTGGTTAATTATATTACGGAACCGGTTAATTATATGCAGCCAATGAGTGGAGGTTGTACACAGAGAACGCTTTATGGATGTCGCCAATGGATGGCGGTAGTACCCAGAGTACTTTTCATGGATGGAAGAAAGGCTTCTCAATACTCTGAGAGGACTTTACAAACCGTGGCTTTAACAAGCAAATATACGTTGGTCTTAACTAGTCGGTTAGTAATGAAACTTGTAACCTTACAGTTTTTTAGTCCGACGTCATAACCACAGGACCACCACGCCGCAAGTCAGATTGACAGATGGAACTCTACACCACGTTCCTGAAATTAAAATATCTCACTTTACAGGCCAAATTAATCGGGAATTAGGTCACGCCCACCACACCGCAATGTGTTTCTAATAACACATTTATGTTTCAAAAATATTTAACAGTCGTACAGCGAGTACACACAGTGATAATCAGCATCAATAGAACTATGATGGTAAGAACGCACTACAACGACAAAATGTAGGTTTTTAATCTTATTTATTACAAAATGCTTTTCTCCTAGTGTTTGAAATAAATAATGGGAAGACCGAGGATTTCGATTCAGTTTATGTAATCTCTTTAAATACCTATCATTTTAAAGATCCTCACAGTGCTGCAAATTTAGATTACAGACAATCAGAAATCAATAATAGTAACTCTGATGTAACATGATTTTTACAATGTACAAGAAAATTAAGTGAATACTAAGAATTTCGAACGCGAAAAATTTATGATAAATCCCTTTCATAAATTCGGGAAAAATAGGAATCTATCATGGCTTCAATTTATGTGTTAGAATTTGTAGATTATCTAGTTTACAGAGGCGTTATCCAGATTTTAGCCTAAATGCAAACAAAATAGGTGAAATTTTAACATTGCAAGAGAATTTTTCTTCCAGTAACTGGTATAAAGTTTTAGTAGATCCCATTCAAAAGGGATCACGCAAGACAACGTCTTTCTCAATAAAAATAGATACACAGTTAGAAATAGTTCCATTAGAAGAGTAAAGTACAAATATTCTTAAGTGAAAAATACAAAGTAAATACACTTTCGTTCAGTAAAAGAAAAGCTTACTGAAATTTTATTGAAAACGAAAGCCATGTCATAAAGAAAACAGGCAGGTACCTTGTTCACAACTAATGTCTCACTTTACTGATTTCTTTAAAGTATTTCAGACTCTCTCAAAACTTTTAGCCCTAGAAGTCATGAAAAAGGCCCACAGATGTCTAAAATTTATCTCAAAATTTCTTGAAAGGAAACCGCAAAGAATAGATCCAGATAACAGCAAACTACGAAAGAAAGCCAATGAGCAATGTCCAATGAAACAAAAGAAAAACCTTGCCATTCAGCCTTCGTAGCCAAATATCATCCACGAATGGGTGAAACCTTCACTGCCACTCCTACATGTGAGGTCATACCGCGCCAGTAGAAGCAGAATTGCAGCTTCCAATCTGAAAGAAGTCTTCAAGCCAGGAGAATCTCTCTACGAAAGGTACTAGGATCCGCCCAAAGCAACGATCCCAAGACCTTTTACTCATTTCATAAGACACAGATTCAAGCATAAGTTAGATGTTTTTAAACTAAATACATTTTGTTTTTCCACGGATAATCATAGTTACATTCAGGGACTCTATTTTTCATAAATGATGCACAAGTCTTAAATGAAAATATATTTAATAAATGTTGTACGAGGCTGTGGAAACCTAAATATTTTTTTTTAATGTCCGCCATAGTAAACTGTTTGCTCTGTTCCATCATTTTGTTTCTTTTAAAAAATTCATTGGTCTTTGCTTCCTATACTTCTTCCTTTTAGTGTGCTGACAAGTGTGCGAACTCTTAGCCGTCGATGAATCGCTTAATCATGCTAAATCAATAGCAGAACCATTCACTTCAGTGAAATTCAATCGGAGTTATATTTTTGAGAAGGGTACAACCCTCACGTATCTTACCATTTTATTAAGGAAGGCAAAATTAACCCTCTTTTTACAAAAAAAAGCTTCTTCGCCGTAAAATTACTTGTTGACGGAACGAAATCATAGCTTATCCGATAAATAAAATAGCGTGAGGGAATAAATAAGATGGAAATCTCTTGCGAATGCTGAAAACATCCATGTTGATATGATTGCACTCGCTTCTGCTTATACAAAATAAAATTCGCTTACTCAGATCGTCTTTGATAATCAATATGGAAGGAGCTTGTTTTACGATCTGCAAACCAGCTTGTCCAGCCTAAAGGGAGAGACTTTCCTCTTCCGGTCAGTACTGAAAGTAAATTTTCCTTGCCATCGTTGGTGGCGGAGGAAAATAGGAATTACTTTTACATTTAAAGAGTACTGCGCCATTTGGGAGAACTTGTATTTTCTGTAGATCTCATCACTGATGAAGGGTCAAACAGCCCAGGCTTATAACTGGTAGATTTTCCCTTGCAATCTGAATTCGATTACTCAGGTCGTCCTAAAATAGACGAAGTTTGTTTTTTCAAGCTTGAGAAATCGCTATTACCCGTGACATTAAAATGGCGTTTGTGAACACATTGCTATGTGATTTCGAGCTGCTTTTGTGTAATCTAACTCATTCATGAAAGTGTATACACCCGGTAATAAATGACCCTACATTATTAAAAATAGAACGTTTCATTTTGTATAATAATAGTTTAAGGACTAATCAAATCTGTTTTCAATATTTAAAAAATATATTTAATTAATTTGGATCAAACGATAAGATTTGAAACGACATACTTGCTTTAATTTCTTATGGTAATCTTTTTGATGTTTCTATTATAATATTTATCAATAGACTTCAAATTGCCACGGGGATTTCAAATATCTTGAGAATTGAAACAGAAGTAATATAAATCCTGATTTTAACTTATTAAATTGTGTTTAAAAAATCAACTATTGTTTATTTATATCAAAACATGCAATGGGAATTAATTTATTCTATTACTGAAACATTAAAAAAAAAAAAACTCACTGAAAAACTAAAAAGAGGGGAAAAAACCAAAGAGAACGTTAATCTCTTTTAAATTCATTCTAACATTTTAAAAATGTATCATTTTTCATCGAATAAGAAATATTTAGTTGGTTATTTATGAAATTTAAAAAAGAAAAAAATGCTTACTTTATTATTCAAGGCACTTAAGTACAGAGTACAAAATACAATGGCCTCCAAAAGTTAAGGAACAGCATGTTTTTCGAAGCTAACCATAAAAAAATGACACTAACAATAAAATTTATAGTTTATATAAATGATGAAAATGAACTTTATGCAAATACATGCAAAAACGATAGCTACCACATTTTTTGTTTTTTTAATACAAAAGAACAGGCATATATGAGGGGGAGAAAAATATGCAGATATCAGCCTTTCGTAATTACGCGTGTAAATTTTGTTGATTTACAGATTTTGTTAGCATCTGCGTTGAAAATAGGCAGTAGGATCACGTGATGTTTGAGAGAAGTCGTTTGCCCGATTCGTTAAGGTGGCGGGCGGTCGGCTGAATGGAAATGGGGTTGTCACAGACCGATGCTGCTGGGTGTGTGTCTCGCATTGTCAATCAGCGCGGAATCAATATCATACCGAAGCTTCTGTGTCCAAAAGACGTCTTAGAGACCGACCATGAGCTACAAAACCTGCAAAAGACCGTTTTATAGCTCTTTCGGCCCAAAGGAAGAGAAGCATTTCTGTCCCGCAACTTATTGCAGACTACTCTGTAGCATCCATTAGTACTGTGCGAAGGCATCTTCACAATGCAGGTCTGTATGCAAGGCGACTTGTTGTGTGTGCCCCCCCTCAACGGTCGAAAGAGAAGGGCCCGCTTATGTTGGGCAAGAGAACAAGTTTCCTAAACCAGACAGCGATGGGCTTCTGTAGTCTTTACAGACGAGTCCAGATTCTCACTGGAGAGCGATTCAGGCCGTCTGTTGATCTGGAGGGAATAAAACATCAGATGAGAATCACTCAAAATACTGGTGTTAAACGATAAAGTAATTAAAAAACTTTGTAAAAAACACACATAAGAAGTAATAGGTAAGGTAATAGGTCCCTCTTACCTATTACTTCTTATGTGTGTTTTTTACAAAGTTTTTTAATTACTTTAAAACATCAGATACCATCAATCCAACACTGTTCAAAGACACAGTTACTACACATTGGAATAATGGTTTGGGCAGGGATCTCACTCGGTGGTCACACTGACCTGCATGTGATCCAGGGGGGTGGGGGGGGCATGTGTTTTTTCTGATCTGCTTGTGTGAGATATCGGGATGAAATCCTTGATCCATATGTCCTCTCATATGATGGTGTGACTGGCAATGATTTCATTCTGATCGAGCTGTAGTCATCCCTGCATTTACGCTTCATTGAACTAGGAAGTTTTCTACACCGTATTTTTCCCCATGTACAGGGAAAGAGGGGTAAAAAGCGGAGAAAGTTCCAGCATTTATCCAACACTTTTGTACAAGTAAACGGGGCCACTATAGGGGAGAGTGGCCTAAAGCGGGTAGGTTAACGATAAATATCCAAAAATATTCGTTTTGGGGTTTTTATCATCAACATGATTTCTTAGGAGGGATATTCAAAACAAAAAATGAGTATTGCGTTATTTTATTTATAATAATTGTTTAATATTAAAAATTAAAAATGCTTAAAAAACCCAATTTGCCCTACAAGGGGGCCTAAAGCGAGTAAACCGTTCGGGAAAAGCGGGTAAGTACAATATACTTTACAAATCTGAGAACGTATTAATTTCCTTAAGGATTACTATTGAAACTTTAATTGAACTTATAATAATCATTAAAAATAACCTTCATAGAACAATTTTTTACTTATTTTATCAGCCTTATTGAAGGTCTCAATGAAATAAATGATTATCACATCAACTTATTCTGATTTGGTGCATTTTTAGACTTGGTGTATACATTTTTACATTATTTTAAATCTAATATAGGACGCATTTAGTTATTTTCTTTAACACCAAAGTTAATTAAAAGACTAACTCTGAATGCATAAAAATCAACTGAAGCTCCAGCTAGTTCATGCACATCAATGGGTACATTTATGACACTTTTGAGAAAATGGGTACTTTTCTCAAATGTGTCGTAAATGCACGAGTCAATATATTAAATGTGTATTTAAAACAAATTTTTATCAGCATCTTAAGTAATCTCTTTAAATAACAACATGGGTCTATATACGTCGTGAGTATTTATGTTAGTTACTAAACTTTTGATTTTTTTACTTGAAAAAGCTCTCCAAAAAATTATAGGGAAAAACAGGAAGAGTGAAGCAGCGGACGAGAACCTGATTTTCTTTACCTGTTGAAAACAGGTAAAGAAAATGGGCATACGTCTCACATTCAAAAAATCAGTAAATTGTTTATATGGTTTATTTTTAAATTAAATGCCAATTAAATATGTTATACAAAATTTAAAAAAAAACCTGATAAAAAAATCACAAAACGGATTGTGTGATTAGTGAATAGAAGAGAAAATTTCAAATACTCTATCCAGATGTTTTCGATTTTTCAAATTTAAAACGTCATATTTTTTATTTCATCGATTAAAAAATGCCTAAACTATTTTTAAAGTTTTAGATCTATCAAAGGAAAATGTATGAGCATTTTAATTTTAACTATTTAAAAGCTTCATGGACAACAACTAAAACTTTCATCCTGAAAATTGAAAAAGTCCTTCGCTAGGCCATTTCTAAAGTTAAAATTGCCTCTTAAACTAGTAGTTAATTCCAAAACATGCATATTGGGTTTTAAATATGAGAACACAGGTTAAAACATATTTTCTAATCGTAATAATGGATAATTTTGCAAAATTTTAACAAATAATTGCACATGTAATTTCACCTAATGAACTTTTCATTATTCTGCTATCTAACTTGACAGACATACAAGAAAAAAGTCTACCTAATTTTTCAAATCATGAAATCAAAATAACTTTACTCGAAAGTAATTACCATAACACAAAGGCATATGTAGTGAAACAGTTTAACAGAAAAGAAGAGTTCAAAAAACTCTCGAACCTGATATTTTCGAATCCGCATTATTTTACACTGAAGCCATCCTAAAATCTGTGTTTAATGAATTCTGACATGTTCACTAATTGTATTTGTTTAACAGCACTTAATTTAATCTCATTGTTGCGATGTAGAGATTTACCTAATTTAGCAAATTCAACTCTCCCGATAATTAAATCTACTTATTTTTTATTACTAATGCAAAACAATTAGCAGCAACTGTCTTTATCCCTCTATGTTATTCTAGCATTTATTTATGTGTTGGTAAAATCATAAAACGCTTGTTGAAAGGATGGTATGAACTATTTTCTAGTATATATAATAGTATACTTTATAATTAACAATTAATAAGAAAAATATATTTCCTAAATTTTGCAAACTTCATTGATTTTTAAAGTCTCATGCATATACATAATTTGCATGTTTATCTGTCTATATCTATCTACCTATATATAGTATAATCAAAGCTGTAGGCAGGGGGTATCATGGGGGTGTGATACCTCCCCGAAATTTTTTTTAATGCTTAAGTAGTTTTTATTTGAGTTGATTCTATAAATCAGTTAACGGTGAAAAATGTTTAGCACATGTATGATTACATATATATATATATGCGCGTCTGTACACAAATACATATATATGTTTGTGGAGGAAACCTTTTGAGCATTTTTCAAAGAGCAATAATGTAAAGCTGTTTTCACACGTTCAGACAGTGACGTAAAAAAATAGGGAAGGGGTAAGGGATTTCATCTCCCTGCATGAACCCATATTTAACTAAATTATTTCCATCGTTGAAAGACAAATTTAGCTCATCATTGATTTTCTGTCTTTCAGTGGGTTTCTACACAGCCACTGAAAGACAGGCGCTGCTGACTAAATTCCATTATTTCAACTAATTAGAATTCTCAGAAAGTTTTATTGGTCATCAGAATGGTGATCAAGCAAATAAAACCTGTAATAAAAGATGATGAGGTGAGATGTGAAAAAAGTCTTTGTTACGTCATGAAAAATATCTACAATATTTTTTCCTTGATTAAAGTAAAAGAGCAGACGCATATTGTCACGTCACTTGCCAGCCACGATATGACTGTTTAGTGATATTCGGTGACTACTGCGACCCTCTATGACGACGTCACAGTGACTTTTTGAAACTATATGTGCTATTAGGGAGTCCAATGATGCGCTACTGCTATTTTCACTGTCATTTATCTACTTGCATAACAATGGCAGGTTGCGAACAATCCACGAATCGTGAAGTTTCAGAGTTACTTCTTGCGAGTCTTCGGGCCATTACAATTAGCTCTCGACCAAAAACGCTTAGGTCTGAAGCTTTTCCCATTGCACACAAATATAACCGAAAGAATAATGCCTTATTTACACCAGTAGTAGTTAAATACCATTCCTAACTGATCACGTGTGCTTCACGTCATCCAGGCAAGTTCATTGAAAAATATGAGGATGGCCATAATGTTTTGGCTCTTCGGTGTACATTCATGTTTATAATGGCTGTCGCTGTGTAAATATATACATACATATATATATATATATATATATATATTGTAACTTAGCACATTGCCGATAATATGAGATTTGAAAGAGTGCTGCCCAAAAGAGTCTGCATAACACGCATTTATTTGGAATTAGAACTGTCATACAATCCTGAACAACTAAATTGACTTTTGAAGTATCATATTTATCATTCATTTGAGCTTGTAGTCATCTTAAGGACATTGAAATTACAAATTAAGCTTCAAACATTACGACGTTTGAAATTTAAATTAATTTAAAGTAGAATAGTCATCCGAATGTTCAGTTGCGCTGCATCACATAGTGGTCAATCTATGTTTAAGATTTCAATTTTTATTGTAATTTCATTGTTGAGTATGTTATTTAAAAAGAAATATTGTTTTTATATTTTTAAACAGTAATGTACTATTGTCGTATTTAAAACTGTGCCTGTTTATTAAAAGATTTTATTTATCTATTGAAACTCTTATAAAAAAGCACCGCATACATTTTTCCATAAGTTTGGCAATTCATAAATTTACGAATACTTATAAATGTTTATAGCAGAGATACATATTGGCAAAGTAGTGTCAAATGAAAATATTATTGAAATGCTTATATACATTACAAGGTGATTAAAAAAAACCAAACAAAACATTTATGAAATGACTCGGCAAATTAGGGATTCAACAAGGATCAAAAGTCACACTGGAAAATCAGGTCGCAAATGTTATCCGAAGCTACTAGACGGTATTTAAAATAATACGTAATACAAAGAGAAGAAACAAAACCATTGCAGATCATTTATTTATAGAAGTCACAAGCTACATATGCACGACCACTACAGGAAATGTCCAGTTTTTTCCAGATGCATTGAGATACGCCAATATCGACGCTGCATTGAACGGCGCATCTTCTCTAAGATATCAGGTGTATCTCAAACCATCCTGTTGCTTCAACAATTCTTTTTACAAAGTCTTCCAGCGATGTCACAGGTGTTTCATAACATGTCCTTTAAAAGAACCCAGAAAAATCAGTTGGAGACAGATCTGTTGATTGTGGCGGCTATGCAATTGGTTCACTACGATCAATCCAGCGACCAAGAAAAGTAGCCTGCAGGTGTGTTCTGACTTGCCGGCTGAAATGCGTGGGAACGCTGTCGTGCTGAAATCGAATGCGACGACGAATAGGCACAGGCGCATTATTCAGCATGTCTGGCAGAGCCTCGTGTAAGAATGCAAAATAAATGCAACCAGCAAGTCTTTCTAGAGAATGTTCGAACTAAGTAAATAGTCTTTTTACGATGCAAGCCCACATGTTAAAAGTACATTTTTACTTTGAGGCATGCGTACGTCTAGCATGTGGGCTGTCTTCCACCCAAGTATGCAAGTTGTGAACGTTCATCACACTCTCTAGAGACAACGCAGTCTCATCAGTGAAGAGAACACTTGCTGTGAAGTTTCAGTCAACGGCGTTTTTTTGCAAAAACCAACGCGCAAATTCCATGCGTTTGTGGTAGTCTTCTGGTTCCAATACCTGGACGCAATATAAGCTAGAAGGATGCAGTCGTTCGTCGTGCACAATGGGCCAGACGGTAGGTTGGGGGATATAGGTGTCTCGGGATACAACTCATGTAGTTTTTCTTATTTTTTTTTTTTCAAACGGGCGTGCACTTGCCGATTACACACTGTCCACTGCAACAGCCCTGAGGTATTGTGGCTATTTTATTAAAGGGACACCCACAGTCGGTGGCCAGCGTTACCCCCTATGAAGGGACCATCCTGTTTTCAATAAGGTCCGTTTGGATTTCGGTATGAATGCCCTTGGTCCGGGGTGGCTGTTACTTCTCTTCCCCGGGGGAGCCTTGCAGTGTAAACCGCGTTCCGCGGTCGCTCTCCCCTGCGGGTGACTTCCACTTCCCTATGAAGGCACCGTCAAGTTAACATCCACGCCCAAGCCCGGATTCGAACCCGCACCCAAGTCGTGATAGAATGGTTCTTAAGCCACTACACCACCTGGGCGGCACAACTGGGGAAGTTGAAGAATTTCATTTCAGTTCTTGGAGAGCGCTTTCTTCGGCAAAAACTGTACAAGTTATTCCTTAGCATCAAATGCATGTCGGACATATCGCGGTACGCGTAATTGGCCATGTTACTCACAAAACATGCACGGCTTGAATCAAGACAATCACCGTTTGATCTCGTTTTTGTATAGAAACATCCTCTCGCGGCTCGAGCGCCCTCTAGTGATGTTTCCGATTCTATGTTCCAGCGTGATTTTTTATCCTTGTTGTAAGCCTGATTTCCCCGCCATTTTGTGAATTTCTTTTTTTTTTAATTACCCTGTATGTACCCAGGTTGTTTCAAAAGAGTTCCGACAAACTTTAAGAGTAGGTCAGGCATATAATAAGTATTCAGAATCACGCAGCAGAGTACGGTCAAAAACGTCTTCTTCATGTAGCTGTTAATAATCACTTATGAATAATACTGAACTTTCCGGCAATGTTTCGTGAAAAACGAATGGATCTTTCACCAAAAGCAGATGGCTAAAATTTATCATCAACAGGATTAGTTATTAAAGTAGGTATAATATACTGATTACAGGATTGATTATAAAATTGATTATTAACAGGTAAGTGAAAAGGGCGTTATAGATCCCACATTGCTATATGTTTCTGATTCCTTATTATGGGCCGTACCCTCCCTTAAAGATTGTCATAACTGTTTTGAAACACCATGCATATATGCGTGTGTGCACTTTCCAAGATATCGAGCATCTTTCTACTTTTCAATTTATTTGTTATTATCTATATCTAGATGATTAATATGGATAAGAATAAAATCATATTTCTGGTAAAAGAATAGTAGTACCAATTACAAAAGTATATTAGAAAATGTTTATTCATTAACAATATTAGGACATTAACAACATGAAATTATCATCAATATAAATTATTTTAAAAATTATAATCAAACATGTAATGATTATTGACTTATAAATATATTTTAGCAGACTTTTGTCCTATGCTTATGTATGTCTTCTTACAAAGTGTACAATATTTTATCAATTTGCAACTGTAACCTATAGGTAAAACACGCAAGACCTAATGAAATTCAGATATTTACAGGAAAAATTTTTTAAAGAATTGCCACATATTTAATTTTATGCTTTTCAAGAATTTTTAAAGTGCTTTGAAATATTTTTTTAGCAATTTATTTTTGGTTGTAGTAAAATACGTATGCAAGATAACGCTCGCTTTATAATAGTCGATTTTTGCTTCTATCGTACCATTTTTTAAGCAGCTTTCTTTGCTCAATCATGTATTCTTTCAATTTTTAGTAAATCTCACTCAAACCACACATGGGTTGCTGCCACAAATCCATTAGTAAAGCCTAGGTAGTGGCAAATATCACGCAAACACCATTTTTTTTTTAAATTGTGAGCTGACTTTTTATGCAGAAGCAAATATTTACTGAGCTCACACAAGCTTGGTTTTCTTTTCGTCGTTTAAGTTGAGAAGTGAACAAACAAACAAACAAAAAATATTTTTCCAGAGAGTTTTTCCTAATTTTAAGGAAATAGATAGATCTGTATTTTATTGAAATGCTACGTCAATGCCTCTGTAGTTTAAGGATTTAAAAATTCAGCTATTTATGAAATAAAGAATTACAGTTTATTGTTTTTATGAATGAGTTGCGAATACGTATACTTTTTAATATTTCGTATAAAGATGTTGAAAAAAAAACTAATTATACTTTCTAATTTGATATTTTAAGTAAGAGGAAATTAATTTTGGTTTTAAAAGCTTTTCTGGGACATATAAAATAAATATTCTTTTGGCGGAATTACACCATAGTTTAAAATTATAAATTGCATTTTTGCTATCGATGTAACTCCTCTCGAATCTCTTGTCTTTTAACTCTCTTTAATTGAACACTTGAATGCAGTTCTCGATCGAATTAGTCTTTCTTTGTTTAAAACTTTTTTTCGTTGGTCAGAGAGTTCAAGTAAATAAATAAATAATTCAGACTGATGTAGGACATGCGTCACACAAATATCAGTTTATAATGCAGTTTAGAAGAATTAGAAGAATTTTTTTCTGCTAAGGAAAACAGCGGGAAATTTCTCAAGTATTTGACTGGTTTTTGAAGATCTTATTGTTAATACAGATATCATAAGTAGAGTTTGTTCGTTTGAGAGCGATAATCTCAGGAACTTCCAATTCGATTAGATTTTTTTTTTTTTTTTTTTGCATAAGAAAGCCCGTTTAATGAGAAACGCTTAAGGCTCTGTAACACCACAGTACAATGACATGCACGCACATCGCAGAATATTTGCGCCTCCACAATAATGCTTTCAGTTTAAAGTAGACGATTTTGAAATAACTGCAATAAGCGGTTTCATTTTACGTAATGAAATCTGTGTAAATAAAATTTCATTTTTGTCTGCACATTTAGGAATTCAAAAATTTCGCGATTTCTTTCCGCTTCATGACCTGGGAATACAGTGAAGTTTAGCTACATGATCAGCCATGACGGAGACAAATTTCAGAATTTCTTGAAAAAATTTAACAAATTTTAAAACTGTTTATTTGTTTTTTAGATTTTATAAAAATTGTTCAATTTTTTTTTAGTCTGAATGTTAATAAAATATTTACAGTGAATAAAACAAAATTTAGTTACAAGTCAGCAATGACCTCTTGACTTGAAAAGCTCATTCAACGAGAATAAAACTTTAATTTTTAAAATAAAAAGAAATTCTGTATTGCCATTTTTACTCTCTAATCTGAAATATTTTAAGAATACACTGTTAAAATATTTCAGATTATATTATTAGTATTTAGTATTAGTTATTAGAGTTATAATTCTGATTTCTCTACCATTGTCAATATACTAATTCCAATCTTCGTACACCAACAATTCTGACGAAAATTTAGGGCTTTTCGAAATTTGCATTACATACTAACCGGTCAATGACAGGAAATTGAGCTAGTTATTAAATATTTGTAATTTAATGAGTCACGTGACACATGATCTATATATGACAGTATTTACATCTGATAAAGGTAGATCACACAGTGAGCAACGTGAGAATACTTTTTTTTTTCTACTTTCAATAATTCAAGTTAGATATTGCTATTGAAACTAACGTCATTTTGATGTTCGAGTTTAAGAATGCATCAGAAATTCGATTATAGTAACAAGTTTTAAAGTAAAAAGTAAATTACTTTACGCAATAATATCTTAATGAATATCCAAACCCATTACACGCATTCTACTCTAAATAAAATATTTCTCTTTATTTTAGTCTCTTTATTTATAGCAAAAAATAAGCAAAAACCGATAAATTATAACCCCTTATTCATTTATGTGCTTCAGACATACAGTGAAACACTGCACTGTTCTTTCTCCAAGACTCAAAAAGCTACGAGAAGTAAAAGAAAATTTAAAATTGTGACATCGGTTTTTACATTTACCGTCTACATTCAGGTTTATCGAATTTTCGTTGATGCCACAATCAACATATTTATAACATTTCCGCAGTGTTGAAGTGGACAGGAAGTACAGATAGCGTTTTCTGCGTCATCCATATCCTGCTTCAGTCCTTTGGGAAATGCTGTGAGAAACGCAGAAAAATTCCAAAGTAAAGTAGCCATTTCTTCTTCTTCTTCTTCTTAAAAAAAAAAAAAAAACCACCTGATTTTAATGGAGAAAGAATAAAAAAGTGAAATATATTTCTTTCTTTATACTTTCTTCTAACTTTTAAGCTACAGGTACTGTGTTGTTTATATTTCTAGATTACAAAAAAATTGGGTACTAATAAATCCTCCATTTTATATATTGAGTAAGAGGAAGGTCTTTACAATACAAAAGCAAAAATCAATGGGAAGGCATACACATTTTGAGGTTTATTTCATGTTTCATACACAGGGTATCCCAAAAACACCGACCTTGACTCTCATCCATTAAATATTGAGCACATATATAAAATGCTACAAACTTACGTAAAAAAAAGTACCGAATTTTATGGAATCGATTAAAATTTGCAGAGGGTTACGCTTCAGTAAATACAAAATTTAAATTTTTATACGGTCCTCGTTAAAAAAAATTTAAAAAATCGATATTAGTGAAATGTGCAGTATAAACTTATGAGATGACTTACAAAATTTGAGCATTATTGCCCGTAATGATAAAATGCTAAAAGTATGAGAGATATGCTGTTAAATATATATTGACGTAAATCACTTTTCAGTGGGTCTCGAAAGGAAAAAAAAGAATCACTTCGAATGATCGTGTATTGGGTTCGTACATAAATTTCTAAGAAAACAATGATTTCATAAAACATAATAATTTTTTATTTAATGGTACAAAAATACATAATAATATTTTTATTTAAAGGTTTAAAGGTATAAAAGTATTTATGTATAGCCTCTCCCCTTCCGCAGATTTTGTTTAAACATGTCGCTGAGACTTTTTATGATGAAAGTGTGTTCATTTCCTCATTTCCTAAGTAATGTGTGGGGCGTATTCATTGTCAGTATAAAAATTAAATTTTTGTATTTATTTAAATGTAATCCCCTGAACAAATATTATATATATATATATATAAATAGTAAAAAGGCTAAACGTAAGAATCAAGGAATCATTCTACAGCAGTTTCGTAGTATAAATATACAATGAACACAAAATCGTATGCAAAACAGGAAGAAGTCAATATATCCAGTAAATAGAAAACCATACAATGGTAAAAAAGAAAATTAAAATGGAATTGGATAGAGTAAAACAATGGGTAGCAAGCATTGGCTATACTCGTCAGGCCCTACGAGCCGAATACTTACTAGCAAGATAAAAAACAAAATAACCGGATTTCAATGTAGTTACTTAGCTCAAAGAAAGCTAAATATGTAACTACGAGGCTATCCTGTTAAAAAGTAAAAAGTAATCATGAAGACTTACCCAGAAAAAAAGTAATTATGAAGAAAAAATGGAGATGAAGAGACAAAAAGCATTAAGCCTGAAAACATGGCTCAACCATGGAGCTGTTGCCAATTGAAGAGGAAAAAATGCACGTTGCCAGAAAAAATTGGAGAAAAGTTGAGCAATAAGTAAAAAATAAGAGTTAGTAAAATAATAATAATAATAATAATAATAAAGAAATAATATAGAGTAAATTAAAACAATCTGTTAAAAATTAAAAGTTAACAACAACAAAAAAGGGGGAAATTAAAATAAACAATAAATATTATTATTAATAAGAAGAGATATTGGGATGAGATATATTAGAGTTATAAAATTTAAAAGGATACATCTAACTACTTAAATAGCTCACTATTCGCATTATATGCCTAGAGATATTTCAGAGATTATATTAATTAAAAGAAGAGCATTTATATTTATATGATACCTGATACATATATATATATCCAAACTTCGCTAAGACAAAGTTGAAGGTTATCAAAAATCTTAACCAAAATTCGTGTTAACCGATAAAACATCAAAAGGCAAAACCTGATAGGAGAAATGTTTTACTTTGTCTTAAGAGATAACTTGTGTTAAGCGTTTTCGTCTTAAAGAGGTTCGACTGTATATATCTATCTTTTTTTACAGTCACTATTAATTAATTTGTATTTACATACACCGATCTTTTCTAAAACAATTTCTGATCAAATTGTTTGGGTGAATTAAATGTTCCTTAATTTTAAGATTAATTCAACGTTGTGACATCAGTATGTCATAGAAAATTACTCTAACAGCTACTGTCAAAAATAAATCAAATTACATAAATTTGTAAAAATACATAAGAATAAAATAAACTAAAAATAAGAATGCGAGAGACCGAGATTCTCCTTTCTTCAGGAGTGGCATATAATCACCAAATCTACTGACTACGAAGAAAGGAAATGCCAGACATGTAGTTTCCTTTTGTTCTATATTTTCTCTTTCCAGTGGATTTGTGGACAGTCTCCTTAAGAAGGGAGTCATCGAGTCTTACACAAAGATTAATTAATTAAGAGTGTTTTACATAAAGATAATGGATTTCATAAAAGTAGTTTCAATTTTTAAACTTCTATTTAAGATAATACATATTTTATGTTGTAATTATGCAAAACTAGAAAAAGAAAAGGCCAATAATTTGAAAAATAATATAAAAACAAACTGCAGGAAATTCATAAGTATTTCATCAACTTGAACTGTTAGGAAAAAGTTAAGATGTACTAAAATGGAAAACTATTTAATTTTTACATAGAGAGAGTTGACAATTAATATTTTTTTCTTTGAATTGATTGTCTGAACTTTTTAAAGCAACATGACTAAACAAAAAGACAGTTTAGTCTGACAAATTGAAATGATGTTTTCGGCGTTCACTGGAATGGCATTCTATGAAAAACAAAGAAGTGTTTAGTTCGAAAGTTAAATACTTTGTCATTACTCTACATTCATACTGAATATCAATAAATGTATGCTACAAAATTACAAAGTTTTTTTTAACTTACGCCAGACCTAGGAATGACCTCCAGCAGTCTATTACGGGCAGCCCAAAACAACTCAGAAACCCGCACACAAAATGATTAAAAATTTTTGCAGCATTTTCAGCTACAAAGTCATTAAGACCATGAGAGCTGTTTAAGTATTCACCACTCATATCAGAACCAGTTGGGCAAACTGGGCAAATTGGAGACTCTGACAGTCTAAATCTGTAAAGATGCTTCATGAGATAATCGTGTCCAGTTTTCACACTGAAGTTGGCTACTCCCACAGGTCTGGGCAAATCATAGAGAATGGAATTATTCAATTAAGGACCCCAAGACTTTTTCTTCACAGAACCGTATATAGTATCTTGATAACTCGACCTAAACCTTGCTGTAATAATTATCTTAATACTGTGGTACCTGACATGATCATCTGGTTGTGGAAGGCTAGATCCAGCCCTTGCAAGGGAGTCTGCAAGCTCGTTATCTGAGATACCACAATGGCTTGGCTTCCACTGTAGGGTAATATTGCGTTCACATTACATCAAAGAACTAATCAATAGTTGGCAATCGAGAACAGCACTTTTCTTAGAAGGCATAGTTGAAGAAATAGCCTCAATGGCCGCTTGCGAATCATTGAAAATCGCAATGCTCTGTTCTTCTCTATTAGTGACCTCAGTTAATGCCGTGTGAACTGCAGCTACCTCATCTTAAAAATGTGTGCAATTTGCACCAACAGCACCGCTGAGCGCGAAGTGTAGAGCTTAAACCCTTGTTTCAGCATTGGTATCAGCCCCATAGCGGAGCCATCAGTGTACACATGTAATTATTGATGTTCAGGAAATCTTTTACCAATTGTGGCTAGGGTGGCGATTTTCAACTCTGTGTAGTTTCCTTTATTAACAGGCTGGACTAAGTCCAAATTATAATTAGCCACATTCAAATGTCAATTAAACTTAGGTATTTCAAATAGAGGCTGTCTACTTGAAGGGAAAATTACAAAGATAAAACTTGGCATACGTGATACAAAAAAGTAAATACCACTTTTGGAAAACGTCAAGTGTTCGCCATTTCCAGTCATTATGCATATCAAATGGAGCAAGTGAGTGCTTGAAACATACTCGTATGTTTATATTTCTTAAATATTTAGTTTTACTAAATATAAACATACCTTCAATTTCTTAAAATAGGTTTTCCAATTAGCGTAAAATAAATGTGAAAGAAATTTAGTTTTAGCGTTTATAAATAAAAATATTGCCTGAACATACTTAATAATGGCAAACAGGTAAACAATGTATGTTTGCACTCAACCAGAAATAAAATACATAGGCGATAAAATTCAAAATATTTTCTTTTTAAACTAAAATGAATAGCCGTAAACGATTTATTGACGTTGAATTCCCAGATCGTAAATGTTTATTTTCATTTAACACCGTCTCGATTATGTCACTCTGTCATAAAGGCATCTGCATACTTGATGACTACTTATTCATCTTAAAACACGTTATAATTTTAACTCGCTCTCTCCCTTTGTTGATTAAGATTTCATCCTCTAACTCTCAACTAATAGGTTGTATACGCTAGTTTTGGGTGTGGAGACTAGCTTCAATAATTAGCAAAGTACTTACATCAGCGTTGAGTATCTTTCATTTTTGAAGGGTATAACTACAAGCACTTAGTTCCCCGAAAAATATTCTTCCTTATAAATATTCGTGCTTCATCATAGTCAGAGTTCATTTTCAATCTGCGTAAGGGCTTTTAAATTTGATTTTAAGATATATTTTCATAGTTTGAGAACTTGAACATTAAATTCAATATATTTCAGATTAAATGAAATTATTATATTTTATTTAGAATAATTGACACATTCTTTGAAAAGTTTAAGTGTTCATGCTTCTAGAACATTTGCTTTAATTTTAATCCATAAATTATTTCGTATACAATATGATAGTTAAACTTTCATGAGAGCAATGATTATACGCAATAAATAGCTAAAACTCGATATTCTTCGAAAATGTAACTTTACCTGTTTTAATAAATGTTCCAGGAAAAAATATATATAAATGCAGCAATATATATATATATATTCTAAAGACAATTGTTATGAACGCGAATTTAACAACATATGTCTTTGGCAATAGTATTATAATCGCTATACGTTTAAAAGCTATGAAAACATTTTTAAAAGGATTAATAAAATTTCTCCCTTTCGGCCTTGAGGGAAAAGCCTGAAATATAAAGAGTGATAAAACATGTTACTGTGTATTGACATGACAGATAATGTAAGTTAGAACTCAATACATTTTAAAGTATACACTGCATATTTGCTAATCATAATGTATAAAATTAATGTAAAAACAAAAGAATGGATTTTCTTCTTTTTTATTAAATTAAAACGGATTCATTCATAAGTGAGAACTATGCACAGAATCAATGAAGGAAGGATTAATTCTTATCTATATTGTTGCTTTAAAAGTGACAATTGACTATGAAAATACTGATTTCATTTTAAAGGTATACTGTTACGAATTTGCGACAAATTTGACGATATTTCTCCCCAAACTCTCCAAGCTTGTTGACATTTGGCGCAATTTTTTTAATGCGGCCTGTAATATTAGCTTCCCTGCATTAGTATTATGCAATAGCATTAGTATTGAGTCATGAATATACGCGACCCCAAGGAAATATTTTCAAAGATGGAATTATCTCGAAAGTACGAGAAATTTCGCCAAAAGCTATAAAACGCCAGACCACCCGTCTGAGACAGTTGTGGGCTTGCTTGCAGAGCGTGTTACTTATGCTCAGAGCTCTGTTTTCCATTGCGGTATTAAAAGCGACGCTTTCTCGTTTGTTTTGAGAAGCTCATTTTTTTAAGGCTGATTGTGAATTTTTTATTGCAGCATGCTGATGAGCAGTTAAGTGTTCTGCTCGAGAATTCCACTGAGTTTTTCGTCTGTGGAAGGATTTTATTGTATGCGAAATAGTGCATCTGAGAAAGCCTCTGTGATAAGCTGACTGTTAAAAATCGAGCTATTGCTTGTTAATTTCTGTGAATTGTGTTGATTTGATTTTTCCTGTGATTTGAAGATTGCTCTAGAACCAATGAAATTTGTGTTTCGTCCTGTAAAGTGGACTGATTACTAGAATTTTCCATGTAGACTGCACTTTAAGCTTTCAACCTGAATGCTAAGGTGCGTTTCCGCAACAATACTCTCCCAATATTGTTAAATCAGGAATTTAAGTGTCCGTAGTAAAATGAAACTTCAAAGTTTCAATCTCTGTTTTTTCCGATAGTGTTAGTATCCTTTGACAATATGGCTATAAATGTTTTAAATTATTAAATTTCATTACCTATATAAATATTTTAACTTTTACATACACTCAAAATGCTCATAATGCATTTGTAATTTCCTGATTTG
Organism: Cheiracanthium punctorium; assembly: GCA_038373885.1. Lineage (NCBI taxonomy): Eukaryota > Metazoa > Arthropoda > Arachnida > Araneae > Cheiracanthiidae > Cheiracanthium > Cheiracanthium punctorium. The sequence goes on from JAWZYV010005452.1 coordinate 974,510, forward strand.
TTTGATTTAAATGAATTATTAAAAAGTATGGATAAAACTAATTTTTATCAGAAATAATTATGCTAAGATGTTGTAATTGCATTTAAAAGCGTTTGTACAGAGATTTAAGGAAATAATATTTTGACTTTAGTTATGTTTTATTATTTTTTACAAATATTTATTATCCATTCTAACTTTCATTTCGCCAGCACGGCATACAACTCAAATCAAAATTTTAACACACATAGAAGAATTATCAAGGTAATCAAAGATTGTAAGATTTATGGCGTAATTAACTGTAATTTGTCCAAGAACAATGAAATACATTTAACTTATAATTATTATAAAATTATATTTATCATGTTTTTTATGTGTGTAATCGATGAAAAAGGAATTAATTTTGGAAGCCCATTGTCTTCTTGATAGATATACATGTTGTAAAGAAGTTGATTAGCTAGGCTGTTTTAAATTATTGAGACTGCGTTGTGACACATGAAAATCCAGGTTCGATACACTTAGTTGCAGTATAATAAAAAGACGTTAAATACTAAAACTATTTTATTGAAAAGATACTATTGAAACATAAACTTATAACAACGGATGGTGGTGGCTCAGCGAAATAAAAAATACGTCCTATATAGACAGTCAAATTAAGGTGGAATGACTTAAAAATTACGCCAGCACAGAATTACACATTGGCGAGAACAAACACCTGGCCGAGATAAATAACGCCAATTCCAGAGCAACCCTAAAAGTTAATCCAATAAAATTATAATGACGTAATCGCGAGAAAATAATTTTAAATTTGAGGCAGGACAACAAAAATATAACTTACGCCAGCAGGATTCCAAGAGGGGAATCAAAAAGTCGTTGCGATAGCACACGAACGTAATGTAATCTATTTTTAGCACAACGATTCTAGAATGAAGAGACAAATAAACAAAAAGAATAATGCATACGGGAAAAGCGAAAATACAGATTTAAAAGCCGAAATGTCAGAAAAATGAAAACAGAAGTGATTTAGAATTCTTGATTTTGGATAGATTACATTAAAGAAAGCCAAATTAAATGATTGGTAAATTAGATACGTGATCTCTATCACACATTTAGTACACATTACTCAGTTAGCTTCCCTAGTGGTGTAGTTGCTAAGGAACCATTCTATCAGGCCTTGGGTCCGAGTTCAATTTTTAGGCTTGAGTGTTAACTCGCCCGTCCCTTTAGAAAATTAGCTAATAATAAAAAAAATACTCATTTGTACTGATAAAAATTCCGATATTATGTGGTAATCATAGACATTATATTTCGGGATTTTATTTGAAAAAAAGTCGGCAAAATGCTTCACACTAGAAATATTTTATATTTCAAAATCATTCAATAGAAGTGGTCATTTTATAAAACAAATTTAAAATTAATAGTATTGGAATCAGAAAATAAATCTCTGTCATATCATACTGAAGCCTTATATAAATGTGATTATGTTTCGTGTTCGGTTACCGTGTTATAATATTGTATGCAGTATCATATAAACAATCGCATAAATTTTAAAAGCTTGTAAAAGCAATCGAATTTAAACGTGAAATTGGCATATCATTGTAATATATTATCTTCCGATGCAATATTTCAGATCTCAAATCATTTTTCAAATATTTTCAATTTGCATCATTGATTATATTGTTTAAAAGTAAGAGTTCTCTAAAATATTATTCTATTCCTTTTAACCTGAGAGGCTGTTTCAGAAAAGTGAATTTTCCTTATCTAGTGATGTCAAAATGGGATTTTACAACAGGGAAAGGAAATATCGAAGATTGATTTTAGTCGAGTGCCCAAACAAACAAACAAAAAAAAAACAGTGAGTTTAGTAAACACTCTTGCGGTAAATTTTGTCAAATTGGAGTTTTTACTGTTGAAATACCCGAGGACGTGTTCCGTTAGTCATAACTGTAACTTTTATTTGACATAGTAATCTGAATCTCTATAGCTGAGCTAAAAAGAATGCAAAATTGTAAGATAACAGTTATTCAACAATTTTTAATGAATTAGTCTTCCTTTTTCGGGTATTTTATGCATCCAATGAAAGAACTTAGAATTGAATTTATTGAATATCATTTTAAGTAATTTAAAAGTCTTTTGCTGTGTTTGGATTCTTTTCAAAATATTACTTCATTGACAAGAAAACATTGTGTAATGTATTATAAAAAATATTTAATATTGTATCTTTTAAGTTTTCACATAAGCTTAATATTATTAAAGCGGCTTACACTCAGTTCTAAGTCTTTTATCTAAGCCTTTAAATTCATACAATTTACAGGCGTTCACATTTAAGCTAATAAAGTGTATTTGAATTTATAAATTTCCAAAACATAATTAATTCTTCTACTTTTTAACAAAGAGTCATGACGATTCTTTTAAAATTGATTAAAATGCCGTAGCGAAAGAATATTTGAATTTTAAGGCTGATACATTATAGTTAGCTTATGGGTAAATATTTTTATCGATTAAATAAGGTATGATTAAAATAAGGAATTGTTGTAACGTTTTGAACATCAATTAAAAATACATTAAAACGAAACCAGCAGTGTTGCCAGAGCCTAACAACACATTCTGATTTATTATCGATGTAACGACGCATATCACTAAACCTTGCAATATCACTGGTAAGGTGGTAAGTCCATATTCAATCCGGAATAAGGTATGATCAAACGGGGAATGGGTTAAGCCAAGATTTATGATGAATATCCAAACCTCTGTAACTGCAGATGCATTATCTAGTGTGATATGTGCCTTAGTAACAATACATAAACAAACTAAAGATGACGCTATTATGCGAGAAATATACGAATCAAGAAAACCGAGCAATATAATTGCCGAGCAATTTAATGTTTTCACCCTCTCGTCACCCTGAACCTCATATGAGGCTCTTACTACAAATAGCAATATTTAGAGAAAACATTTGAATTTAGTATTTTTTTTTCTTTCAGTGATATCAGTATCATTAATTCATGTAGAAAGTATATGAGGCTCTTAACTAGATGCATAAATCGTGCCTCGATTGCAGTACTAGTCAATTTAGATCATTTTTTACAGTTTTCGCTTCATTGTTTCAGGAGAAAAATTAAGAAAATATTTACGCTGCTTTTTTTACCGTTTCTTTTTTCTTTTTAAGGTAAGTATAGTTTTTTTCTTATTCCTCAACCTTTACCTAATATGTGCATCCTTTAAAAATAATTTTAGCATAACAAAATGCTTCGAAAATGCAGAAATTAATATTAGAAAAATCTAATATTAATCGACATTAGAAAAAAATACTTTTGCATGATTTATAATAGTATTTCAGATGCATTAAATGCTAGACAGATTTCTTTTCTCTGATTTTTCATAATTCGGTGACGAGAGGGTTAAGCAAACACTACGTGAACATTAATTAATATATTATTTATATTGCGTAACTTCTTAAATATTTAAGTAAACCTAATATTAATAAGGCTTACCCTTTGCTTTACTAAATGGACGTTATAACTGTTTGCAGCAAATGACCCTTAATGAAACAAAATATGTTTTTTTACATACCTAGTTTTCGACTAAGTATTATCTAAATTCGTCTCTAAAATTCCATAAATTTATTTGAGAATTATTTTAAAAAATCTTTATAAGCCTATGTTTAATTGTCGCGTTACCAAAGGTAAATATTTTAATAAGTACTTCTATTACTAAACTACCAATTCAAGAGACATATATTTTTAAAAATAAATTTAAAAAATAATTAGAAAACTCAATCATTCCTTTAAACTCACATTTCATTCAAACGCCGTCCAATGTTCTTAGTCTATTTATCAAAAGACCGAAATAGTTATAGGCTTTTAAAGCACTAGCTCATTGCAATAAATATAAATAAACGTAGCACCAAGGAAAATCCATTGATTTTTTTTCGGAAAGTTGGTGTAACTTTGTTGAAAAGAAGCCTATTAATTTCTTTAAAATCCCCTTTTATTGCTCCCTATTGCATTCGAAGAATCTTTTAAAAGGATCAAAAACTAGCCTATCACGCAGTTTTTCTTTTCACCCGGACTTTTATGTCTCGAAATGTTGTGCAAAAAATGTCCTTCCTCTTTTAAATTTCTTGTCTCTTGCTAAGCAAAAGCAACGAAAAAGTGGTACGGGCTGGCATTCCGCAGAAGTGGAATTTTAATTAAATATAATGTCTTAAGTCAATAAGCAGACAAAATTCTTTTGCACCGCTTTGCAAAAGGAGTCGTAAATACTTCAGTCTCTGCCCACAGAGAATTTTTGTATGGAGCTAAGAAATAAAATTTCAAGCCCTTTTACTTAATCGGTTTCTTTCAATGTTTTAACTGCAATGCGAATGATTTTTTTTTTTTTTGTGGGAAATATTCGAAGTTCTTTCCTTTTCATTTAGTTTTCTTGTAGTAGGTTTATTTTTTTAAATTTAAGATGGTGGGCCAAGTGCAAAACTATTAAATACAAAAGCGTTTTTTTTTTTTGTTCGAGGATTAATTTCACACTTATTATAATTCAAATGCCTGCTGATGTAAGATGAAAGTTTTTAAGAAATTTGTATCTTTTAAACTTCGAATAAAGAAAACAGTAAATAAAAATTAATTTGTTGCCAAAATAAGCCTAGTTTTACCCAAAACTTTATTTTTTTTAAAGAAAGTTTGCATGCTATGTATTCTTTAATAGGGTCTAACAAATGACTACAAAATGAATCTTTGAACTTCGTTTAATAGTTTCAAAAATATTAAGTGTCTTGAGTACAGGATATTGGCTATATCTCCAACTGTAATTTGATCGCTGAGAACAATAAAAATACTTTTTTTTACATATTGTTATATACATATGTTACAGTTATATACATTGTTATATATATATGTTACATATTGTTATAACATTTTTCTTTTTTTAAAGTTTGGTATGGTATGTAATGAAACATTTTGCGTAAGTCCTACATCACAGATTTTGCATTGCATACATTACATCTCCTTTGATTTGGATCGTTTTAATGAGGTGTCCTGTATTGTCATACTTAATAATTTATTCCATCGATCTTAGGCTGGAAGGACAGTTCTAGCTCTGGGAATAGGATTGAAAAACAGAAATAGAGAGTGATTCTAAAGCACAACCACTAACAATGAGAGCACTACTATCTGTGAGAGAGGAACATCTTTTGCTTCGTTTCTTCCTTAATAAGGAATTATTTTCAATGGAAAATCACCAACCGTGCAAATCATCCAAAGTTTGTGAGGAAAGTTGACAGGTTTCCACTTCATATATATATTTAAAGAATTTCTGCCAAAATATATTTCTCCATTCTTTCATCGATCGCTAATTGTTGTTTCATGACGTCAGATTTTCTATTTTTTAACGAATCATTAAAAATCTCGTGCAGTAGACGAAACTTAAAACGTCCGTCATTTTTCTCTATGCGTGAATTATTATTGAAATGAGTGCATTTTTTTAATTTCATGATATCTGTTCCATGACATGCTGTTTGACACAATGGAGGTATGTATTACAGTCTAAGCTTTTTCCCTGTTCGTGTTTTCCCTAGGTTTTTTACGCATACCCAGAGAAACTAAAAGAATGTCCAGAAATGTTCTAATATTGTGCGGTTTAAGCAGGTAAGTTTAAGCATTGTGCGTTTAGCAGGTTTTTCTGAGCGGTATAAATTAAAGACTTTTTATGTATAAGCTCTACAATTGCATCATCTTACAAATTCAAAATCTCAGATTAAGTCCACATAGTGTTTCTCGCATTTGTAGCATCGAGTTCGTTTAATTTTTTCTCGTCGCTCATCGAAGTCTTTCGTGCCTGGTAAAGGGTCCAAATACTTCTAACTTTTTACTTTGCATTTTGAACTTTCAATGGCAACTTAAAATTGGAATACACTTAGTTATGGTGAATAATCTCAGGCTGTTCATTTTCTGGAACAGTCGTTTCAAATACATTAAGTTGGAATCCGATTGATATATCTCCATTCGTTTCTTGTTGGGGAATTTTGATTATACAGAAACATTGTGCAAATCTTTAGCTATTTCTAAATTGGTATTTCGTGTTTCATTTATATCTTCGTCAAAATTTTCATTATCATTGTTCTCATTTGGATCATGTGGAACAATATCCAATACCAATTCAGAAGAATCTTGCTCTTGAGACTCTTGATCATTTAAGGTGTTTAAAAAAGCAACAGCTTCTTCAACCGTTTTGAAATAAATTTCTTTTTGGCATTCCACAAAAATTAAAATTAAAATATCTCATTGAAACGGCAATGAATGTAATGGATTAGTTAGACATCCATGTTTCAGCTTCTCATATCTTACGAATTATTTCATGTCAACTACTCAACATATTGCCCATTTTAATAGAATTTTTCTTACTTTTTGTTCACATATTTAACGTATTACAGTAAAAAAAAAAAACTCTTTCAAAGCTCCAAAACACAAAAGAGAGCAGTTTTGAAGCACGCATGGAAAATATAAATTTACATGTCGGTTTATCTATATAGAGGAAACGCGGGCAAGATGGAGTACCACGACTTATGTTGACTTCTAATTGGCCAACCATTATGGGTCGAGGACAAGACGCCTGCTGACTGAGGACATGCTGACTTTAATGCTCACGCTGATTCTTTCGCATGGGTTTCTTGTGTTTACAGCGAAAAAAAAGGTTTTTTTTGGCATTTTACTTTTTTTAAATTATTTGTTTGGAACGTGCTTACATGGCCGAGAATAGTTGTATTTAATAGCTGTAAAGTTACTTCTATACGTCAAAGATTGCTCTATTCGGTGACTTTTAAATTTTAATTGTGTATTCTTTTTCATGAGTGTTTTTAAATATGCAATTAGTCGAATGAGGGCAAGATGGGGTATGGGTATTATTATGTTGGCTATGTAGTGATTATTTAGATTGTAATAGGATGGTAAAAACATACAAGAGAAAGACAAGTAGAGGGGTTTGGTCGCAAGAAAGTATGTCAAAAGCTTTGGATGCTTTTGTAGAGAGAAAATTGTGGTACATGTTACCAGTAAAGACATTTTCAATACCTCAGACCACTTTAGAAAGAAACGTCAATGCAGCTCGTGAAAATTTGACTGCTTTCTCATATACGGATCCAAAGATTCCCTTAAGTTCTAAGTTACTTGCGAATTTTGTATACAGCTGTAGGGAAATTGTTACACCACCCCGTCTTGCGCTACCCGGAGGGCATGATGGGTTGTGGGACTTCTTTTGTTTTTATACGTCTAAGAAAAATGTAATGCTCCAGGTGCTGTGAAAATGATAGAAATTTGAAAGACTGATTTTCAAAAAAGATTGCAAAAATAAAATACTTTATGTAAGTGTAAAAATGTTATTTTTTTTGCCCTTCTAGCGTTAGGTACCCTGTCTTGACCGTGTCTCCCCATCATTGATTCTATTTTTTACGAGAAAAAAAAAGAGTTAAAAAAGCATTTTACGTAAAACTATAAAATAAAACTAAATGTGTACAAATGAAAACAAATCTGACAAATTCAAGCATTTACTGAAACTTTAGCAAATACATTTGCATTAGATGTGTGTAATAAGCTGCGTAAAACAACTTGCTGAGATTCAGCAGAAGGTATGTACACAGGACGCAGCACTTCTGTCCTGTTTCAGAATACAAAATAACATTTTTCTTCAAGCATGTACATGAAATGAACATTTGAACACTTTAAATAAAAATTACTAAAGCCAATGACCTTATTTTCAAAATTTTACTCCAAATAAATCTAAATTATACATATTTGTAAAATTCGCTGTTCGTAGTAGATTACCTTAAACAAAATGAATTCTTCAGGCGGAATGTGTGACTTTATGATGCTAATTTCCTTATGGTACAGCCAGACAGGTCTTTGCATTCTACAAGTTTGCTTTTCTTTCAAAATTATTGCGAGAAAAGTTTAATAACGGTCAAAAAGTTGAATTCCATATGCGTTTTGTGCGTAGGACTGTACTTCAAATGGTTTAGGCACAGATATATTTACAGATCAGCAAAATTTCAATAAATACATAAGCATTTCTCATATGAGTAGACGAGCTTTGCTATTTCCTCTTAGAAGATTACTATCAACTGTGGTCTGAGATGGGTATTAACGATGTTAACCCTTTGAGGCGCAACCCTTTCCCAAAGCTGAAAAAAGGGCAGCCGTTGCCATCGCTCGACTTAACTACCAGCACGATGGCGGACGATCGAAACGTATATCGCGTGCCACAGATCTAGACACCCTTTTTTGACGCAGCTGGCTGTGCGCAAGCACAGCCAGCTGTCGTAAAATAGGGGCTCTAGATCTGTGGCACGCGATATACGTTTCGATCGTCCGCCATCGTTCTGGTAGTTAAGTCGAGCGATGGCAACGGCTGCCCTTTTTTCACCATTGGGCAGTCTATTCAGCCGTTCTCGCATTCTTCCATTTTTCAGCACATGTCAGTGCTGTTAAAAAAATCGTGACCATTTTGTTTACGGGAAAGGACGTACTAAAAAGTAAAAGGATTCTCGTGGAGCTATGTCATCCGCAACTATTTTTATAGAAATCAAATCTATTCTTCGTGACTGGCAACAGTCAAAACGTCAGAGTTTGGTGTTCCCACAGCGGGAACACTGCGCGTTAAAGGGTTAACCTGGAAACTTAGGATTCCTACCCAAATCTCCCGTTCGAAGAAAATATGAAAATATATCGGTGCTAATTCAATGATCGGTAGAGGACATAGAGAAGCTTCGGAACAACGTTTATAACTTTCTCACTCATATTTTTATTTGTAGTAACTGAGCAATAGTAATTTCTTTATATTTTGATCTTTTTTCACGTTTTGTATAAAAATAACTTTAAAACTTTTATAAGCTTAAAATATATAAAAGTATACAAGGAACTTTTAGAACGTTCTTTCTGAACACACAATACACTTTTAAAAAATTCTAGAAAATATTGCTTGGTTTCAGTTATTTATTTCAGAAAAAACAAAATACTTACGTAAGACAGAATGAGGTAAAAAATAATACATATTTTAGTTTTTCTGTATATTGGAGGACCCCCTGAATCCTTAGTAATATCTCAAATGTCAGCGATACATGATATAAATGTGTGTGTTCAAGTGTATTCATTATATGGCCAGCAGAACAGTACGCCGAATACTTTTTTCAGCAATTCGAAAATTAAATAAATTCAAGTTTTTCTATACTTCTGTTCATAAAGTATGAAGACGTTCTGTACTGAGATGAACAACGTGAAGGATGATTTTTCCACTCTAACGAAATTGTGTTGCTTGCATTAATCCAGCAAGTTTCATTCGTGCGGCATACATTTGATTGACATTTTATTATAACTCATACGAATTACTTTTGAACAATTGTTGCTATACTATGGTATTTTTTTTTAAATCTCTTAAGCTTGAAAGTTGACATCGGAACCTAAATGCGGCTGGTTAAAGTGAGAGTTAATATTAGCAACTGATGACATTTGCTTAAATGACATCAAACTATTGAGAATCATCCCAGCAAACACACATAGGTTCTCTGAAAGTCTATTAACGTTCAGAAAACGTCTTCTGAACGTTAATAGACGTTCAGAGAACCAGTGTGTGTTTACTGGGATACCTTCTATTTTTCTGTTCTGTGCTAACTTGCATCGCAAAGGTGGCATTATTCTTGCTATCAGCCTACAAGCATAATTTACCAGACCATAACTGTAATAAAAATGCCACACGTGCAAAGCGAACAACTGTTCCAGCCAAACGATCACCGATCATTGTGTACAAAAAAGGTCGGGGGGGGGCAGATGTGCCATATCCACATTGCAGCTGCATGAAAGTAGAAATATTATATGCACTATTATTATTAAAATTCCGTTTGACAAAGAGTACGCTAGTGAATTATTCTGTTATTGATGAAGCGGGTAATTTTTGTCTACCAAAACATACACGGAGTTTATTTTACTCTTGTGTTTTACACATATTTTAAAAGCAAAATGATAGATTTGCTTGCAAACAAAATGGAACCCATTAATAAATTTATTTAACATTGTTGAATGATTTCACTATGCTAGTATCCACCCACTTGATATGTCCGTATTCTTGAACTAAAACATTTCTAGGAATTCAAGAATGAAAGGCAGTTAAAGAATAAGCATTGCGCAAAATTGTATAAATTGTGTGGCCATTAAGAAGGATGAATTTTTGCATTCATTACAACTTAACACTTCAGCTAGTAAAAAAGTGGAAACATATATTTAAGTAAAGAATAAATTTCCCCTAAAGTATTCATTTTTGTGGTACATTTTGTATTTAAAAGCATTCTAACAGTGACTCCTTCGGTTAAAGTACTCGCTTGTCATCATGTAATACCGTAGAGTACACAAGAGTAAATGGGCATAAGATAAAACTCCCTGTCTATTCTCTCGGAAAATCTAAGCAAATTTCGAGAAAGGCGCAAGATAAATGAATTCGCGTTCCTACAGTAAGGTTCCTCCTCTCCACCCTTACCCCTGGAAGAAAAGCGCAGAAAGAAGGATTACCCGGAGGCACTGGATGCGCCATTAATTAATATTTCTTTAGAGGAGAACAAGTGAAAGTGGTTTATTAAATTCTTATAACTCTCGCAATATATATGCTAAATAGTAAGATAATCAACGCTGCTTCGTCTGTCCCGGTTCCATATTTGCCGGGTACGCAAGAAACATGAATAAAAATTTCTCTGAGGAAAGAGTTCGTTCCCATTTTATTAAAAGTCTGAGATAAAAACAAATGTGCATTTGGACAAAAATGAATCTCATCGATAAAAGAAGCTATTTTTCAAAAATCAAAAACGATTATTTGTTTCGTATTTGAGCCACCCCCCCTCCCCCTCTCCTTCATTTTTTTGGTGGGATCTTCTTCCCCATTTGGAATAGTTTGAGGAAGAATTTGCATATTATGATACGATCTTTTGATGAAAAAAAAAGAAAAAGAAACAAAGATACTCTAACCTTAAAGGAACTTCCAGGCAATCTTTATGTTCAGCTGTAAAAAGCGTAGAAAATTTTGAGAAATCAGCCTACGTTCGTGGAAAAAAAAGCATTATTTTCTTTTATCGAACTGCATTAATGATGTAATTGATCAATAAAATCAAAATGCAAAATGTATTATACAATGTCAACAAAATACATTTTCTGAGATAAGAACCTATTTAACGACAAGACAGTAAAATAATGAAATGTACCATAAAAAAAGGGTTTCTGCTAAGAAAGACATTCTATGCACCAATCAATTATATTGCATACTACTGTGTTGTTCCGAAGTACAAGTTCATCCTTATATAGAGTGCAATGAACATTCCAATATTTGACGCAAATACATCCAATGGCTAACGGGACTCGAACCGGGGACCAAATTGCTCACATAGCCGCCAGCAGCAACAGGTGTGCAAAACCGAGCGGCTGTCAGGCTCCCCGTTTTGAAATCAAATTCCAACACTGATGTTTACATTTTTAGCCTTCTAAAAAAAAAATAAGGATTTAGGTGTACGCAATTATGCTGTTGGCTGGATAATGAAGAACCAATTCTTCTCCCACTGAAGCATAGAGCAATAACACTTGCTATGATAAGGACTCTGGTCTGAGGTGGTAGATTTTAGCGCATTTCAACTGCTAGTGTTTTGTAAAATATGAAAGTGATAAAAATACAAAAGCTGATAAAATGAACAGTTTCTATCGTTCTTTCTAACTATGTAAATTTCATTTAATCTCAAATTAAAAGAAAAATATCGTTTCATAGTAATTACAAAATTTTCAACATTTGCACGATCGTAGAGTACATTAGTCGTACGTGCTCATATGCGTGAAAAGCGTATTACATTTTCGCTTAGCTTTTTAAATTATAAGAGGATCTCTGCAAGTCTTCCCTTAAATTTAAAAAAGGACATTTTGACACTAACTTTACATTATGAAATATACAACGCCCAGTAACATTTATTATGAAGTTGAAAATTGTGATGGGGAAAAAATAGATTTGTTTTTACAGGCTGTTTAATATTTTTGCAGGTTTAAAATTTTCTTTTTATAAAATTATACAGTTCTTGACTGACTCTCAATTAAAATGCAATAAATTTTAGTTTATTTTATACAAAATATATTAATAAAACACATATATTAACTTACAAAAAATAAAATGCGAAAAACATATTCATAGGTCTATTCTAATGAATAGAGAATATAGTTACTTTAATTTAATATAACTAAAATTACTCATGAAGGAGGAAAAAGAATCTGGTTCCTGTGTTTCTAGGAAATAGTTCTCAACAGATTATTTTTTATTATATCCTCTTCCCTTACCATACTTCTTAAATACATTTCTTCTTAGTTTAGCAGCATGTTTATGAACGGTATGAACTAACAATATGCATCTGAATGAAAATGCGTATTTTGCTTTTCATATCCTTGAAGATATCATTACGACTCACCAACGAAACATCAGTGGGATCTCGAAGACATTTCGGAAACTTTGAGAAAGAAACGTTTTTAGTGAAAAAAGGGCAAATAAATAATAGACTTCGATTATTACACGACTTTAACGGTATAAAGTACTACTGAAAGGGCAACTAATTTAGAAAATTGTCTAAGAATACAAGATGCTTGCATAATTAGACAAGATATATTAACGTATTTGGCAAATTATTTTGTGTTTGCTGACAGAAGATTAATTATTGATTAAAGCCTATAAACAAATGCAAAAAATGTGTTATGATATAGCCACCTGAAATGCCACTTAGCAAAATTAGAGTGCATTAATTAATAATTTGTAATACACTCAGCATGCAACGTGACTCAAATGTTCGAATTATGACCTTTGAAGTCTTCATATTATAATGTTTTAAAAATTTTGTGTAAGAAAATACGTAATAATAGTATTTTTTTTTTGTCATATATATGTGGACTAATGATTTATCATCTTAAAAAAAAGACTTATGCAAGTTTTTAGCACCACTTACTGAGAGAAAAAATGCTTTCTCATTAGCAGAAAAATTACTTTGTATAGATTAAATTCCAATTTTATAAAATATAATTTTACGAAGTATTTTCAACAACTGGAAAATTAAGGCGAAAGTTAGAGGATATGTCTGAGCAGCAAATATATATATATATATCCCTAGAATAATTGATGATACTAGAGCTCTTTTTGTGGTTATGAATTTTTATAAATATAGTCACTTTTTATTAAAGATTCAAATTTTTTTTCTTTTATGTAGTACTTTTTTTCATTCAGAGAACCATGATTAAAATAAATACATCAATTGATTACCATTGGTTTAAGAAAGGATCAAGTCTCCCTAACAGTAGGAACAACTGATCCCTTGCCTAGGGATACTTGATTTTTGAACACAGATGCATTTAAATGTTTCAAATTAAGTGTTGGACATCAAATTTATCTTTGAATATGTGAAAGAATAAGAAAGAGAGGAAAAACACACACACACACAAAAAGTCTACAGTGAAAATACTGCTTAATTCAAAGTTCATCAAATGGCACTTTTAAAGATTGAAAAAACAAACAAAAATATTGAAACTGTGGGCTTTGCATGAATTCTACGAAGCAAGCCCGGTTTTGTTTGTTTTCGAACAATGCTTTCATTGTCAGGAACACTAATGTCCACATCTTGGGGGATAGAGAAATTGATTGTAATTGATTTCTTATTTTCTTAGTAATTCACATAGAAGTTGAAATATTTTCAATATTTCCAACAAAAGAATTGATTAATTTTTTTCTTAAACTTTTAATGAAGACATGAACATCAATCGACAAAAGTCGTGGATCTTGATCTGATTTATCAGAATAATTGTCAAATATTTCTTTCTTTGTTATGTCGTTATTGTTGTGATGAAGCAAAGCTACGCAGGGGTTATCTGCAGAGGGGGGTGCCTTATTCCAGGACTTTTTTAAGGGGATCTATTACGTATTCCCGTTGTATCTGGTGAAAACCGACCAAAAGTCCAGAGAGTTAGCTAATCGTAGTATAAAACGGTGGACCATCACACTTCAGCCATCTACCATGGTGAGCCTTTTGCTTTGCTGAACCATGAACGTTGTAACTAGTCTTCCTTTTTGAAGATTCAGTCCTTTAATTAAGCGTTTTGTTCTTTTCGTATTTGCCACGAAAAATTTTTTTTCAGATTGGCTTTTTATTTGCTTGATCCCTCAGGTCATATCTTTCCATATAATGTAGGTTCTAAAATAATTCTTAAACTAAAAGTAAAAATGTTGTATCAGCTTTAGATAGCATCATTTAAGTAGCAAGGAATGTTAGTATGTTATATGAGCATAACAAATTTATTTTTATTTCGGAAATAAAAAAAAACTATTTAATCAACTTCAAGACATGAAGTATTTTCTTTACATGAGAAATAAAAATGCCTGAATGAAATTCGCTGCCAGAATTGTTGATAAAGGGTAACTTTATCAGTGTTTCTAGTTTGAAATACTTAGATTCTGATAATTTCTGGTTTTAGACCTAAGGATCAAATTTCCCGAATTTCTTCAAAGCTGCTTGTTCACAGATGCATTGCAAATTAGAGAATAAGGAATCATTTTAAATTACGAAATGTTTTCTTCAAATATACAGGAGAACCTTTAAAGATCATATATTTTCTTTATATTAATTATTTTAATCTCACTTTTTTGTTTTAATTAGTTTTGTTTTTTGTAGCACTTTTCTGTTGAACTTTTATTGGGAAGAATGTTGTTTATTCTAAAAGTTTATCAAACGAACGGGTTAAAAAAAAGAAAACTTTCAAACTGAATAGCTATTAAGTCAAGTAAAATTGCATTAATAAAAAAGAATATATTTGGTGCTTTCATATGCAAGTTTTTATTCATATATTTTGTTAACATCTTTTTTAAAGATTCAAGTACTATCAAACACCGAAAACAAATTTGGAGCGTATATTTTTTCCCGAAGCGCCAGTAGATTTGGAATTATTACAAATAAGGTCCGTTCTCTATTGCAAAACAAAGAGAGACCCACCTTAGCTTTCGCAATCAATGTGAAATCAATATATGAAATTTTGTTGAGATAGGACAGTATGAATTTTAAATTTAAAAATATACGTTTAATAAATTTTGTAAAACAGCGTCTGTCATCCAGGTAAACGAATAAATGAAAATCATACAATGCTCTACAAATATGTAATAAAGTGTAACATAATGTTTTTTTTTCTTTTAATGAAAATCGATAATTTAAATATCATTTCTTGTCAAATAAAGCTCAATGCTGCTCATTGCTGTTAACATTTGTCCAACAATTTTAGAAAAATGCTATCAATCAGAAAAGTACCTTCACTTAGTAATAACCTAAAGCAGTTAAGTTACATGAAAGATCGTAATCGAATATTTAATTTTGACCTCTAGATATATGTTTGCGTTTCTGATGAACTTTTAAACAATATGTAGAATAAACGCTGTGAGTCTGTTTTAAATTTTATTTTACACTATTTTCTCCGATCAATTGCTTTTCAGCTATTTCCTTTATTTCAGGGTGGACCGATTGAAAGTTTTTAATTTGCATTTTCTACATCTTTTCATTGTTAACTTTGCTCAGTAAAATAATTTTTTTAAATAAAAGTGGGCAGTTGCCGATTAGGCATTCACCACTATAACGGCCCGCAGGTATTGGTCCTTCTATTATGGGGCACGCAATGTGAGGCCAAAATTAACACCTTTGAAGTAATGGACAGGTTAAACCGAAGCCCAAGCTGGGAATCGAACCCGGACCCAAGGCGTTATAGAAGGGTTCTCTAAACAACACACTGCCTGGGCGGCGTAAGCCAAAAAACCATGAGTGTAATTTTGTACTTTAGTTGTGCTTAAATTTTTCACAAGGTTCATAAACGTGTACATATTGATAAGTATTACTCAAACTTTATTTTGTATAAAAATTCACATTCATTTTCCAACGAAAAAAAAAAAAAAGAAAACTAATGACGTCATAAACTAGTAATGACATGTACAAACAACACAACTTAAAATATGGAAACAACAAAATTTAAGTATTTATTTAATCGTAAGAAAAATCAGCAAAAAAGCCAACACCACTAACATCTTTTTTTTTTTCTTATCATATGAAATGTTAGCAGTTCCACTCTGATCCCTTTTTGTGTAGGGTTGTTTTAGGGAAAAAGAATTCTTATCTATTATTAGAATGCTACAATGCCTTTAAGAGCATTTCAGAACTCTGAATTTATTCTACCGTAAATGACAGTTTTCTCGAGATGTAATTTAGAGCATCACAGTCGAAATATTGTGCTGGTAAAATATTTATATTTCAAGTACTTTAAGAACTCTTCAATTTCTTTTCTGCACATCGCAGTTATAATGTACAAATAGAAAAATATGTTCAGTTTGTAAATAATGACCAAATCAGAAAAAGACTAAACTTGTTTCATATTTCATCATACCGTTCAAATAAGTTTAATATTTTTTCAATCAAATCAAAGCGAGTGGGTGAATACGGAAATTCTATTTGTAACTTTATGTAAAGTCAATTTTAAGTTATCTTTTTAATGTGGAGTTATGTTTAAAATAGAGCGAGATACAATTTTAGATTGAAAATATTTTTAGAGTTCTGCTATTTATTTCAAACTGCAGACAAAGCATATTTTTAAAATGCATATTTCATTTAAAATGAAATATGGTGGCCAAAAAATGAAATGAAAAAAATGAAACTGAAGAAATACGAAAAAGATAACTGAAGTTTCAAATAGTAAAAGTTGAAATTCATCAATATTCTTAAAATAATTTCAAAAACCATGAGAATGCTCTGTTAAACTCTTCCTCTGTACTCTTCATTTGAGAACAAATTGATGTTTTTTTTTTGTTATTTATAAACATATAGAATTTACTTTTTCAGCAAGAGTATAAAGTTTAGTAGTCCAGTGCCAGAAAATGTATATTGGAATTATTGGCAGGGAATATAAAAAAAAATTAACTTAGATATTTTTTATTTCTTTTTAACATTGAGTGGCATATACTGAACTTTCCTTAACAAATCTAAAAGTCCATTAGGTGTCTGAGAATTGAAATAATGATGAATTAACGATAACAGTGGCTACCAAAGCTATATTTCTATTCATCTGTATTATGTCTTTAATTAAAAACATAGCGATTGAAAATTAAAGTCCATAAGCTGTCAAAAGCAATAGTTTTGCTTAAATGTAGACTGCTGTAATAAGATACGACAAAAATGTAGATGTTTTTAATTTTCTTAATCATGGATAACTTACAATTAAAAGACGAGCGAATTTTTCTTAAATTTCAATTTTAACTAACATAGACAGAGTAGTATTTCAAATGAAATTAGTTCAAAATGGGATTCCTAAAAGTTTAAGCATTTTCTTTAATTTACAGAATAGTTCTAGTATGTGTCAAAACAAATTGCCACAGTTTGAAGAGATTTTGTCTAAAAAATACAATACGGCACATTAGCACTTATTAACTATTAACGAACGAGAATTAGAACTTAGCAGGAAATGAGAATCCAAGCCGAAAAATGTTTAACTCTCAAAAAATCTTCATCCTTTATTCTCTCGTTTTAAGGTACGCTTATCTTTACTTATTCATGCATTGATTAGGAAAGAAACGGTTTTTCCGCTTCAGGATTTACAAGCTCTTGGGGATCTGCGAGTAACAATTAAATAAACACGTTGTAATACTGGTTTTGAAGGAAATGAGGTCGTGTTATTTATTGAGAGATAAATAGTTTTTAACTTTTGGATCGGAGATAGAATTTACCCCCAAAAGTTAAATAAATTTAAAGAAGTGTGCGAGTGCTATTTTGTGTAAATCTCTTATTAGGGAGAAAATTATATATTTGTTTTTAAAAGTTATCGCTTAGAAAGTCCTTACTATTTTGCTCATGTTAAATTAGAAAGTTTATTTACAGTGAAAATGCTTCGAGTTTTAATTTGAAAATGTTTATAGTCTGTTCTTTCTTCAAACTGTAACTGAAGCATACTTTTAAAAACGTATGCTTAGTTAAAAATTTGTTTTAATATTCTATGATATTTATAGTGGCTACTGTTAAATGCTAATTAAGCTTTCGAAACATACTCACATGCAGCCTTGCAAGGGTATCATTCCGATATTTATACAAATATTTGGCTAACAATCAAGTCTTATCTCTTCATTTAGTTTTATATAGCTTATCCTACTATATAGTTACGCTGATCCACGACTCACGGACTCGCTCACTAACAGTCCGGGAGACCACTTCAAAATAAAACTTTTTTACCGCCATTCCTGCAAGGAAATTAAAAAGTTCTATAAGATTAAAACTCATAAAAATTTCCGAGAGTAAAAAAGGTGTATCGTTTGCTTGACAAAATTAGCTGTTTTAAGTGAAAATGACGTCATACAATTGGGATTTAAATTCGTTAAAAATACTTTATAAAGATAAAATCATTTAATTTTTTTCATTAAAATAATCGTCTGCTTGAAGCATGGATATAAGAGGGGCTGTGTACACAAAACGAAATAGTTCGAATGCGAAAAGTTTCTGCGCTTTTCCAAAAGAGCATGAAACTCGATTTGGGTATATAATAAAAATTGAATATGAAGTTACTTATTTTAGGTGGACGAAGATGAAAAATGTATTGGGTGTAGACATATTTTCGTCAAACGTTATTTCTAGTGCCCGTTGTAATTGCCTCCACAGCAGCCTTTGACTTCTAGTGGAATATATTACTTTACTTAATGCTTAAAAAATTATGGATTATGTAAGAGTCATCCACGCCGAATTTAGATTTAAATATATTGAATAATCATTACATAACAACACCACAACGAGAGAAAACTTAAATTTCAAAGAACTGAGACTATTTCATAGTATGTCATCTCGCTAAATCGGTTGGTGCATTGGTGATGGGCGCGGAACCGAAAAATTTACACTTTTGCGATGATGTCCTGAACAGTGCTTTGGAGTTACTCAGCGGTTATCATAATAGATTCAAAGCAGTCCAGTTTATTTGTGTAAGAAAGTACTGTTATTACCCGGTTGGTTCTTCTTTATTGTAGAATGAAAGACTTTTGAGGACGGGGATATTTCCAAAATATCGTTCCATTTCACAACATCGGACAAATAAGAATTAGGAAAAAATTTTTACTCTCAAGCGCGGTGTGAAAGGCTTAAAAGTCGTAACAAATATAAGGGAATTTTATGTACTACCGCCCTTTTTGATCTATAGTATAATCATTAAGAGCTGAACAGAAAATTTTACTGACTGTTTGACAAGCGACGTACGACAAAAGTAAGGATTAATCAAAAGCATTTTCTGTGTAAAATGGTTTATTAATGGTTTCAAATTAATACAATTTTTAAAAGAGTGAGATCTTTTCGCTGATGGCTTCAAATGATGTGCGATCTCATTTGTGGGAGGTATTATTAAATAAAATATATAGAGATAGGGTGATTCCAGGACTTATGAGGCACATTTTTTTGGATTTGTGTAAAAAATCTCGGGATGCACATACAATAAAATAAACCAGGCTCTGCTATTTAACGTAGAATACAAAACATGTACACTGCGACAGAAACAAAATAAAAAACTAATTAATATTAAAAAAAAATTCTCTAAAATATTGCACTGCGGGTGAGACGCTGCTCTTGTGCGGGAGTTATACCGCGGATGTCATAAGAACTTAATGAAATAATAAATAAAAAATATTAAAATAAATATTAATATATGTACTATAATACCGATGTAATAACAAAAAGTAACTAAATGAGTACAAAGAGACGTATTAGTAGGTTTAAATGAGCATGAGTCTGCCGACTTTGTTACTAAAATTAAATACTTATTTTTTTAGTTCTAATTTTAATTGTTATTACATCAACAACGTAAATGAGTGAATCTGAAAGGAAAAAAAAATTGAAATAGGCTTTATTTTGTTTTATTTGTTTTAACATAGTTTTATTTTTTTAGATTATTTTATTATTTTATAAAATTTGGGTGTTTCTAATAAAATCTGTAAACAAATAAAAAGTAGTTTTTATCATAGAATATGAATAAGGCAATGTATAAATATGACTTTCCATATTTCTGTCAAATTGTGCGTTTTTCAAAAAATCAATTACCATTCTGAAATCTAAAATAGGAAATTTATCTCTTACTCAAATACTTTTTTTGGAGTATGTACATAAACGACTAATAACATGCCGAACGTGGTAAGTCTGTGCAAAATGAAAGGAAAAAATTTAATAACAGTTAATTAAATCCAGCATATGAACTCCAGTAACATAAATTCAGTAATATAATAAACAGGGCACGGAGAGATAAATTAAAATTTTACTGAAAGCGGCATCCCGAACAAAAGAAACTGCGGCATACATACCGGAATAGCAGTGCGGCATGGATCCCATTTTGTACTGTACAGACGTAACACATCCCAGTCGCCTGTATTCGCAACGGAAAGTGGAGTAGCCATATAAACAGAACACTATACAGGTGCTAGACTTAGTTTGGACTTCGAAATCATTTCATGGATTCAGTAATTTATTAAGGTACTTAAATATAACGTGTTTAAAAGTTTTTATGGCGAAATCATGCACTTATCTCAAAATAAGGATTGCATGATTGCATATAAAACATTAAAAAGGATTCAAGCTATACACTGTTTAAGGAAGTCTCATTGCACACCTATACTGTGCGTTTGACTGCTATCTGTGGACAATTACAAAAAAATACAGTGGGTGCGGCATATGTCCCGTATGCGGCGACTCTCCCGGAATTACCCTATTTTTCTGAAACAGAAAAATATCAAAAATATGTTTAAAAGAAACACACATTATGAATAACTGTTTTAAGGGCAGAAATTGTGTATTTAGCCAATAAAAAGTTTTTATTTCATACTACTAAAATGAATAATTAATTTTAATGAATAACACTTTTTAGTAAATGTTTGGATAATTCATTAGGTATATTAAGTAATGATAAAAAGATAACTTTAAATGAATGAACACTAAATGGGGAAATTCGGTTCAAATAATTCTTTACTTATATAAAGGGTGACCCAAAAACATTGAACTAATATTTTATTATTTAAATATTGATAACAGACATGACCAAGGAATTACGAATGTATCGATTACAATTTTCAGGAAATTCAATCCCCATAAATACAACAGTTTCATCTCTATACGACTCCTGAACGAAAAAAATCTCCAGTAAGTAAAATGTTTGCATGCATTAATTAGATGATGCACAAAAAAAGTTTTGGATATGTGAAAATAAATATCTGGTGACTTAAAACACTTTTCAATGGCTCTCGAAAAGGCAAAATCAACTCAAATGGTCATATTTCAGGGGTTGTGCAAAAAAAAAAAAAAAAAAAAGGAAAACCATAACACTTCTGCTTATATTGGTATTGTATTGCCTCTCATTGGTATTGACAGTAAACTTTGTTTACGCATATCTCTGAGCCTTTCTATGATGAAAGGCTGAATCTTTGTACAAGTACATGCCCTATTCAATATATGGGGCATATTTGACTAACTGGGAATTTTTTGTACAGGGGCCATATAGAAATTTAAATTTTGTAGTTATTTAGATTGAATCTCCAGAAAATTTTAATAGATGCCATAAAATTCTATACCTATTTTTTTTTTTTACGTAGCTGTGTAATTTATTTATATCTATGAAAAATATTTAAGTAATAAATTTAAGGAATAAATACATAGGTCAGTGTTCTTGGAGCGCCCTGTATACCCATTATACAATACTTAAACACTTATTAGAAAAACTACACAATCCTAAAAAATTTAATATAAGGACTCCAACAAAGTTTTATTACGCAGCATTAAAGCTACGAATGCTATTTCTAGCAAACAACCGAGTATTGGTAGTTGAGCATAGAGTTTTAAAACAGTCATCATAGTCTTCGAACGATTTTCACGACTGCCGAGAAAGAAGGCAGAAAATATGCCGTTAAGGTTATGCTTCTGGAAATATGAATCAAAAAGAAATGGAATTTACGGTCCGCGAAAGAGAGAATGGCGACGCACCACTCTCTCCAGTATTTTTTCTGAAAACACGCCGCATCGGAACGAAGGCTGTTTCTATAACCAGGCTTGTGTCTTTCATCACCAGATCCCAGCTTCGCAGCTGCAAGTTAGTCATCAACATAAACTCGCGTTTGAAGGCGTCTGAGGCTGAAGCGAGAGTGTATCCTTCAGGCGGGGGAGGATTTTCCCGATGCGGATTAAAAAATTCCGCCGGGTCTGCCCGCCTAAACCAACGTTCTTTAAGTATAAATAGAAAAACAAGCCTTCCTAATAGCTTCTCTTTAGAAACTCTTCTAACTCATTCTGAGACGTTACAGCACAGATAAATAATTCTAATGCTCTACAGTTGAGCTTTTATGGGGTGCAATGCTTTTTATTTGAGCGGATTTGCTTTTCAAAAGAGGACATTTATACAGGACTATTAATAAATGTCCTATCTGAAAATAGTCGGAATACCTAAGCAGTTAATTAAAATGTAGGACAAGGGAAACGAAAAATCTGAACGTCTTTCAGATTGTACTGTACACCTTCTCAAAAAAGTATTTAGTTATAAGCGAAATTTCCTGTTTTAGATTAGCCAATAATAATTGAGTTTTTGAAGAACGCACAACTCGACAGAAATATGGAAAGTTATAATTATACACAGCATAATTAATATTCTACGATAAATAACTTTTAATGTACGAAACCTACGTATGATGATTTTGTCTTACTCGGACACATTTTTGAGAGGTTTTATGTACTCATAAGCTGTATACTGAAATGAGATGTTCTCCTGAGATACTCCATTTAAAGAATTATTTTAAAAAAATTACAAATCAAAATTAATTTATTCTTTCTCGAAAAAAAAAAACCCGCATCATTTGGAATCACAATGTTTTAATTTCTTTCTTTCTATAAGTTATAAATCTAATTATAAGAGGGGGGGGGGTGAAATAGTCTTTATAGTCACTTTGTAAAATAAAAACATAACATTTACATTATTTTTGCAAATAAAGAATTAAGAATCAAACGAATTCACTCAGACTGAATTTTACAATCCGGATTTTTTTTTCTTTTAGCATGAAGATTGAAATTGGCCCAAATTAAAATGTAGGGCAAATTTATTAAAGCTATATCTTCTTCAACATGTTACGTTTGTAGTAATTGAATTCCACTTACCAAGTATTCATGCCTTTAACGTCTTATGCAGATACGAAAACCCTTTTCTTTTTCTTTTTTCTTGTTTGTTTCTTTGTTTGAAGTCCAGATCACTTTTGCATTAATAAAAGCTAATATGATTCGTCAAAAAATAAAAAGCAGTACTACAACCGCAAAAAGTTTAAATAAAAAACTGGAAAAAACAGCGAGATAATTTAATATCCACGAACATTGTTAGATCTGTTAGACAAAATATGCGTGTAATAGTTTCTATTATAAAAGAAAACGCAATTAATATATTTAGCGCTCATGAATATAACCGTGAAATTCTCATAATCATAAATATAATACAGTTGTAAAATGAAGGCTTTCACTGTGCTAATGCCAAATAAACTAAATAAAAAAACAAAGAAGTAAACAAAGAAATAATAATACTAATAAATAAATAAATAATATAAGAAAAAGGTATAAGGTGTAAAAACGCAAATATGCATGGTAGCGATAAAATGAATAACTCATTAAATTATGGTAAATTATTTAAAAGCTATAAAGATAGAAAATGTTTCAGTAGCTGCGATTTGATCAAATGAGCTAAATGAGGAACTAAGAATAGTGAGATATTAATAGAAAAATTTACTAAAACTTAAAGATACGATAGAGATACTGCTTTTTTTTCAACTATATATATGAATGGAAGCATTTTTTACACGAACTGAAACAGAAAAAGTCATCAGTTTAACTTCATTCACCTATCTTTCACCCTAGCAAAAAAAAAAAAAAAAAAAAAAAAAAAAAATATTCGAGTAAAAGTGAAACTTCCTACGTTGGTTTCGTACATTAAAAATTATTTATCATAAAATATGAGTTAGATTACACATAATTGTAACTTTTCATATTTTTGTTAAGTTGTGCGTTTTTCAAAAAAAATATTAATTGTTGACAAAATTAAAAGTAGGTAATTTCACTTATATTAGAATACTTTTTTGAGAGGGTGTACTTAAAATTAATAATAAATTAATATTTCCAGTTAGGCCATTAAAAGAGTTATACATTCCATTGCAGTCGACACTTGAAATATTTTTCATGTTTGAATCTGTCCTTACAAAAACAACTGTAGTCACAACTTTTCACAAATCAGTGTAGATTGTGCAATACGCAAACACGTGAATTTTAGACTTATTTGGGTTTATTGTAATAAACAGGCTTCTAAGTGCGTAATATTTTATTTTCTTTTAACATTGATATAAAAAAACTGTGTTTAAGAAAACTAACACATTTGGTGTTTGAAATAACCGTTTCATTTGAACTAAACAAAAGACAATATATGCTATCAATTAATTTTTAAAACTACGACGATTTTATGCCTGAGACTTAATTTTTTTTGGTAGCTTTTTGCAATATGAATCTTCAATGCGCTATTTGTTGAACTTATAGGAATAACACAAAACAGAAAATGTACTTTTATGGACAAGTAGCAATAAATCGCTATCTGTAACTTTCATTTAGCAAATAATCAGTATTACAGATGTCTGATACAATACTTTCAAAGTAAAATTTCTATTCCTCACGTGTATGTGCGATTAATATTATTTATAAGGAAAACTCCTTTGACTCTCTAAATACATGATCTTCTGTAATAATGATCAACGTAAACAAAACAGTATAAAATTAGTCAGAATGGGGTAGATAAGAATATCAATAGGTAACCTGAAACTACAGCTACATTAGCATTTATACGCATTTACCTACACGGAAAAAATAATCATCAACACATATAACTCAATAATTTACTGGCCGGTAATCAATGATTTAATTGAAAATGCTGTTCGTCGTTTAGATGTAGAAAATTGAGTTTGCCTAAGGCACGGTAATTTGCTGTCTCATGTAAAAAGGAATCAAACTGATGAGAGAGAGTCTCCTGATGGTTTTTTTTTTTCTCCGTTAACATCTGACGTCGGCAGCAAACACTCCAGGAAGACAAGGCGTTTAACTAGAGCCAGTGACGAATTGTGTGTTAAGAACAGAAAGGGATTTCGATCAACTTTCAGGAGACGGCGTTTGCCTCCGAAATTACGAATACGCATTAACTCTCGCAGTTTCAGGGAAAACAAAAAAAGTCAGTTTTTTTTTATTTACCCGGAATATCTTCCTAACTCAATTCGTTGCAGTATCTGATCTATTAAACTCTTCATATAGTTATTTAATCGGGTTTTTGTTCGTTACTTTTTGTTCCGAAATGTCTTCGTTTGCTTGTTCATCGATGCTTTTTCATCGAAAACAAATGATGCATATGTACGATGACTCACTCAAGTTTCCTGCATGCCTATTAGGCAAATTTTTTCTCTATGTCCATTCCGTTTGATATTTCTTTATATGTGCGTTTTAAAATGATTGATTTCGTGTGTTTCTTCATAGTAGAATGACAATAAAGTAATACAGCAATTGAAATTCGTAGAAAACCATATATTATAAGGCAGTATTTAAAAATTAAAAGAAAAATATTCTGACGAATAGTAGATTCTGGAATCGCTTTAACCCTGTTGTGTCTCGTTATTATAAAGACACTCAGCGCTACACGCTGTCCAAACTCGCAACATTAAAAAAAAACTCACAGGAGAACGAAAGATTATTTTTTCGAGAAAAACTATTGCAAGACTTTTTCAGTGATAGGTCGCGCAGTTAACATTCGAAAGTAAAAGTAGTGGCACACTGAAAATTCACCGAACCAAAATAATAAAATACAGAACATGCCTACTCTAGTTTAATAAACGTGTCTTCTAAGTCATTTTTTTTAAATTAAAAAGTATAAAAATTCACTTCTGAAGTTTTAGATTGAAAATCTACATGCATACTAATAAAAAATTCCTCTTGTCTATAAATTTGCTATGAAAGATGATTAGATTTCTTTGTTTATTGTTCTTAAAGATAAATTAATAAATAGTCTTGGATAATAAAAACATGATTTCTCCAAAATCAGTTTGAAAATACGCTCATCCTAAAAGAACTGAGAGATTTTTATAGCATTTATTTATTCAAAAGTACAGTCCAAAGCGATTTTCAAACGGAGAAACAGAAAGGCACACTAATAATTCTTTCTTCCTGTGCATTTTCACTCTTCCTGAATATTCAAGTGCGCCCATAATCATGTTGCAAAAGAAGTAACGCGTTTTAAATTTGAAAGAAAAAGTAAGTAAATAAAAGGAGACCCGCTGATTCAAGACTGCTCAGAGACAATGAAATGTATTTCGTGAAACATCCTTTTCTGCACTTAATCTTTTTTGCTTTTAAACATTTTACATGCTTTACTGGGAAAAAAAAGATAAGATTAAACAAACTTGATTCGAGTTACTGTTAACGGATTTGTGTAGAAATATCTTTATATGTATTAAATGTCGTGGTACCCTCCACAGCTACTATGGGCTCAAATATTTACACGACTGCATACGTATAGTTATGTGTATTAGTATATACAGGGTGTCCCAGAAAGGTGGTAACGGGCTTTATTTCTTTATCTATTAGCGATAAGTGGGCAGTGTAAACTGAAAAAATGTTCAAAGTAAGGTCGGCAATAAAGCTCCGTTGAGAAAAATTTCTCCTCGTTCCTTTTCAAAAAGTTACACTTTTTTAATTTGTATACGACCCCGTACAGAAGCATTCCCAGTTAGTAAAATGTTCGCCATACACTCATGAGGTGTTATACCAAAGTTGATCCTTTCATTATACAACGTCGCAGAGATATCTTAAAGAAAGAGGATCGGGGATCATATATGATTTTGAGTGTAAACTTTTATTGATGGAGTGGGAAAAAAAGATTTTCTTTCGTAATTTATGTAGGACCCCCGAAATGCGATCATTTGATGTGATTTTTTCCCTTGGAGAGCCATGGAAAAGTAGTTTAAGTGAACGTTATATTTATCTTTATATCTCTAACTTTTTAAGGTATAATTCTCAAATTTTGTATGCCACCTCATGAGTGTGTAGGGCACATGAAACTAATTAGGAATTGTTTTGTACGGGGATCGTATAAAAATTTAAAAGTGTAACTTTTTGAAAAATAGCGAGAGGATTTTTTTCTTAACGGAGTCTCATTTCCGACCTCATTATGAGCATTTTTTCAATTTACACTGACCACTTATCTCTAATAGAAAAGAAGTAAAGTCCGCCACCACCTTTTTGGGACACCCTGGATAATAGTTTTATTCTGTCACTTCCAAATCCACGAATAAAATTTATTCCATAAATAGTGTTACAGATGAAAATTATGCCTTCTGATAAACCTAACTTAGTGAAGTCAAGCCCAATAAAATATTGAGATGGAACTCACAATTGAAATTTCACCAAAAATTTTACGATTGTTCATGGTAAACAATCATTTACAAACAATAAATTATGTGTATGATATACTTGTTTGGATTTACTTTGAGATATGAGAAAAACACATCAAATATTACTAAGCGCTAATTGTTTCCATAAATTCCTATAATGTACTATAAAGATGGTTGAGAGACGAGACAGAGATTTGAAATTGTGCAAGACGAAGCTGGCATTACCACATTGGTATTTTGCGAGACCAGATAAAATTTCGTAGTTCCTCTGAGTAACGAGACAGCCCTGTTTCTCGTCTCGTAATCATCAATAATAATATCTGCTATTGTTTAAGAAAAGCAAGCGGCTAGTAAGATTTTTGTCGATAAATTTGTAGCGATTGTTCCGGTCATATAAACTTGCGTCATAACTGGCCACACACACACATGTATATATATATATATATATTGAAGGTAAATTGAAGGGGGGGTGAAAAATTGAAAGCGATGTAGTGTACATAATAAGGATTAAGAATCAAACAGCAATGTGGGGTCGGAAATGCTGTTTTAATGCAGCTGTTAATAATCTCTTTGGAACAAGTGCTGAAGTGATGGTGCACTTTCTGACTATGTTTCGTTAAAAACTAATGTATCTTTCATAGAAAACACGTAATTAAAGTGGATGGTTCAAAAATTCAATTTCATATCATGGACGAATCTTTTAGAGACGAGATCACTTTTTATGAAACTTGGTTAAGGAATTAGACGAACACAACACTTTCTCCAAAGTGATTATTAAAAAGTAAGGGATATATATATATAATAGTAAAAAGGCTAAACTTACGAATCAAACAAAACAATAAGATAAAAAACAAGATAAAAAACAAAACAATAGGATTTGAATGTAGTTACTTAGCACAAACAAAGCTAAATATGTAACTACGGGGTGTTCCTGTTAAAAAGTAATCATGAAGACATACCCAGTTAAAAAGTAATTATGAAGAAAAAATGGAGATGAAGAGACCAAAAGCATTAAGCCTGAAAACATGGCTCAACCATGGATCTGTTGCTAATTGAAGAGGGTAAAATATACGTTGACAGAATAATTGGAGAAAAGTTGAACAATAAGTAAAAAGTAAGAGTTAATAAAAAATAAAATAATAATAATAATAATAATAATAATAATAATAATAATAATAAAGAAATAAAATAGAATAAATTAAAACAATCTGGTAAAAATTAAAAGTAAAAAAAAGTAAGTTAAAATAAACTATAAATATTAATATTAATAAGAAGAAATATTAGCATGAGATATATTAGGGTTATAATATTTGAAAGGGATACATCTAACTACTTAAATAGATCAGTATTCGCATTATATGCCTAGAGATATTTCAGAGATTATATTAACTAAAAGAAGAACATTTATATGATACCTGAGATCATTAGTTCATTTGTACATTTTTCTTTAAACAAGAAACAAGAACAAATGTAAACTCATAGTATTGTTTTTTTTCAATAAAACATGTACTAAAAAGGCAGAATTTTATCGAACTTTTTTTAAAATTATATATATATATATATATATATATATATATATATCAGTGTGACATAACCAGAAGTTTTTCATGTGTGGGGGGGGCGGCAACGAATAAATGCAACTCATATATATGTATACGTGAGTGGGATAAGGGAGTGAAAAATAAACATTTTGTATGGCAAAAAATTCCTTATGGGGGGGATTATGACCCCCTAACACACACACACACACATATATATATGTATGTATCAAATTCCTGTCATTGGTACCAAATTTTCACATCGAAAGTAACAAAATGCATTTTCCAAATGAATTTAGTGTGTTAACAAACGTACACATTTTTTGTCCCTGACAAACGGTATTTATGATTTATTCATTAATTTCATTAATGTCATTCTTAAATAAAATGCTGAGTAAAATCGAAAGTATTTTAACTGTTTGTACTTCTTAGAAATGGCTGTCTAAAAGATTACGGTAATTTAGGTTTTGTGTTGAAGGGATCAAACTTTGCCTGCAAGCTCTTTCTTATGACTTCCAACAGCCTTTCAGACTAAAGCTTCCAAGCATCGCAGCGAAAAGACATGGTCTTACGTTATCCGCATTTACTTTGCTGGAGATCAATTAAAGATAAATGGAATTAGATTAAAAGAGTAAAATATTTGATCATGGTTGGCGGCCGTAAGTTTGATCAAAGAACACAAAAAGAATGGGAATGCTGCAGCTGAGAATGTAATCCGTTTCAGTGGCATTAGGAGAGTAATAAACGAATTATCGCAAGTATTTATTTCTTATGTACGGTACCTTTGCATTAATATGAGACACTCGTTCATTATTCATAGAAATAGGAATTAATGTATTAACGTAGTGTTATAAAAATTATTAATAAATGGGATATCACATATAAATATTAGTTTACAATGAATATTTTTTTCCGAATCTCCATAGCGTATGCATTAATACCTAAAATAGAAAAAAAAATTGTTAATACGATAAATAATAGGAATAAATCATTTGATTTAATAAAGTCAACATTTTTTATTATAAAGAAAACAATATAAAAAATAAAATCCGTAATACAAGTTATGAACTTCCTTGAAGAGATAGGTCGATGTCTTTACTCTAATTTCATATTATTATATATTAAAATCATCAATATTTTTTGGATTGCTTTGGATGATAGAATTCTTCAAATATTTTACAATGAAAATGCATACAACTTCTTGATGCTCAGTGAATCATGTATATGGACGATTCACCAATATTTGGGTAATTTAAACCTGCAGTTTAGGGAAAAATAAAAGTTAAAAATTTTATTTTAATTAATAAATGAGATATAGGATCCTTAGTAATATACAGTATCCCAGTAAAAACTTGTTTGTTGTGTTACAACACAATGTTTTAACAAACAATTGATAAAATGTTTTAACAAACAATGTTTTAACAAACTGTTAATTACCTAGGTAATTAATGTCACTGTAATCCTCAAACAAGTTACTGTATAATCCAGTATTTAACTAGAACTTAGAAAAAAGATACAAAATTGTTCTGTTTATGGAACGACAAATTAGAGTCCAAATATTTATCAAATGCTGAAGTAAGAAATTGTTTAAGGTAAACTTGAAGAGAGTTAATAAGAGGAAATGTGTGTAGCTGAAATGAACCGTTTTCGGGCTTAGATATTTGAAAAGTGAATATCTATTAATTTAGACTAGAAACTACTTTTATGATTGCATTGGGTTACATAAAGCAATTTAGCATTGTTTAATAAAAAATAAAAATAAAAACTAAGTTAATAATAAAGCAAGTGATTTGAACTTCTGTCTGAAACAATGCAGAAATATTTTTATAAAGTGAATGAGCATTAATCATAGTTATCTCAGAAAGCCAGCTGAATTTATCTGATGTATTGCTAAGTAAATAGAATTTGTTTTGCGTTAAACGAAAGTAGAAATCACTTGAAAACTTATTTAATACAATTTCTGCCAGAACGGAAAAGAAAGCGAAATTCAAAATTATCTCTGGAGTCCACAGCGACTCTTTCAATTAATCCCAGAAAGGACAAAAGAATTCGGCCCCCAGAAATCGTCGACTGGGGTAAATAATTAAATCACCGAACGAAAAAATTTCGCTAAAAAAACCTTCCCAGTTTCATTTGCATACAAGGCTCTCACTTCCACTCGAAGACAAAGAAAGCGAAATACGGAAAAAAAATCAAGAGCTTGGCCGATTATTTGCATTAAAAAAAGAATTGGGAGTAACTGAAGACACCGATATAACAATAGAAGTAAAAAAGATATAGTCTGGGAGCCTTGCCCAAGTGATAATGAAGGTATATTTTTTAGGATCTCTTAAAAAAATAAACGAGGATCCTGATTCTGTTGATTTAGGTGTTAATGTATTCTTCGAGATTTCTTAAGATCTTATTAATGGCTAAAGAACCGAAGAAACAAAATAACTTGAGTAAACCACCGGGGTTTATAAATGTGTTGATATGAGCTAATTTTCCCCGTTTTTTCACAACCACATCCTCACTTCATTGTGATGTTAGAATATAAACATATGTTAGTCCCGCTTTCTGATTTATTCGGTGTGCTTGTAACATCTCATTATTAAAGAAAAGAGTAATTGGTTTTTCAGACATTTTCAATAAAGCTCGCTCCTTATAAATAGTAAGGGGTTTTTAAAAAAACTTACAAATATTTTCTTTTTTTTTTAATTCACAAAATGTTTAGTGGACGCCCATTGCTTTTTTCTAAACTTTTCGGGAGTTTAAATAACAGCATTAGTAAGAAAATTAAAATAAGAAAGTATATTGATTTTTTTTTAAGTTAAACTAAAAGTACTACTTCCAGATATATTTAGAGAAAAAAAAAACTTATACCAGATTTACTGCATAAGGAAATTACAAGTTATTGTTTGTATTTTTAGTTTGCGTTTAGTGTTAAATAATATTAATTATTTTATTCTTTTTAAAGATTAACGCGGATTGCAAATGAACCTGGTGATTGCATAAGTTCCGGGGCTACGTTAGAATATAATGATCCATATTCATATCCGTTTAAACGGAAAAATGATTCCGTATTTCGTATCATAATCCGTTTCTTTATCAGTGTATTTTAACGTATCTTTAGCGACTTTAATGTGAATTAAAAAAAAAAGAAACCAACAATTTGTTATTTAAAAACACTCTAAAAACTATATTTAATTAAAACTCTCTAATTATTGCTAATCAGCAGTATTTCTTTCAAAGTTCAGTGTTATTCAGTGTTACATTATTTTTCACAACTACATTTAACAAAGCATTAATCAAATAAATTTCGGACTTTCGGAAAAAGAGACTCGTATTACTTAAATGAAAAAGAAAAATCAAATGCGAACAGTTCTGAATAAAAAAGATTTCATAAAATAAGCCCCCAAGTTTCCATTTCTAAAGTGGAATACTGAAACCAGGATTTAAAGATTTGAGTGGAAGCTCATATTCAAAGAAATAACAAAATCCTCATTGCTTCAGGAACTCTATATTTACTTTTGTTTCTAATCTAAGTTACGGTCGTATGTTTAAAATTTAGAAAGAAATTCTTTTTTATACCTCCCACTAATACACTAATATATATATATATATATATATAATATATAAAGAGCCCCCCCCATGAGAAATTCTTTTTAAAATTTTGAAATTAATGCTTGGAGATTTTTTTTCGGTATCTCCCGATATCTTCGCTTATAAAATCAAAAGGGGTGTGTTTTCGCCTACAAATAAAAAACCCCTAAAACAACCATATTTTGAAGATAATAATTGTTTAATTCAACTGTAGAATAAAATTTAACTGTCATTATATCTTCTGTCATTCTATAAAACCTTCAACATAATTTCTATTCTGCTAGAAATAAACCAATTTTAACTTAAATAAATGTTGAAATATTAAGTCCGACACTATTGTAATGATTTCCATTCCCAGTTGTGTTTATTTTGCTTGTAAAAAGACATAAGAAAAAATTGACATGCGTAAATAAGTTGTTATAAAAACCTTCGATGGAATAAAAATGCAGGTTTATTTAGAACTAAGTATACATATTTCTAGTAAAACTTAAAGTGTACCAAAACAACTCAGACCATGTAGAAATCTGGGATCGCAAACGGTGTCCTCAAGTACCGGTTAATAATCAACTTGAAGTATTTGTTAAGACGACTAACCCTGTACCATGAGTTTGTTACCGTTCTTTTAATTACGTTATTATTCGACTAAGGGACTCAACAAGCTTTGATAATCTAGCGATCGTATTTTATTTTTAATGTTGCTATTATTTTAAAATAATCTCACTCTTTATACTGCCTAGTTGTGATATTTCACAGATGTGGCCAGTAGTCTTTTGTAGTACCCTGCTTTCCGAAAAAAATTTTAAGCAAATTTCTGAATCACACTGTATATACAATTCAGCAGTTTTAATTGGAAAAGCCAATTTTTGATAAGCGCAAAGGCTTTTCAATAATTGTTTCTAATAACAATATTTTAAATGTTTTGTCTAAACAAGTTACATTTCCTTAATGGCAGCTTAGAGAAAAGGCCACACAGTGTTCTATAATTCTGATCTACAGCATGACAGTTAAATTAGATTTCCATATACCAGCAACTCTAAAACTTGAAAGCGACAAAAAAAATAAAAATAAGCAAAATTTTCTTTGGAAGAAATGATTTTTTTCAAGTAAAAAAGTTAAATAATTAAATTTTCCATAAAAATTTTATTCAGGTAAAATTTTACCAAATACTCTCTCACATAATGTATAACAATTGCTTTATAATCACAGAATACTCTAACACAGGGCTTCCCAAACTTTTTAGCTGGCGGACCCCCTTTTCAGGCAAAAATCGACGGCGTCCCCCCCCGGAGTTTTCAGAAAGTCGAGCACCGGCACTAAACTACCTGCGGGTCAACACTTGGGAACCTCAGCCGCTGTTCAAAGGTGGCCACGGACCCCCTAGAAAGAGCCGGCGGACCCCTAAGGGGTCCGCGGACCACACGTTGGGAGGCCCTGCTCCAACATACAGTTTTATTATGCAATAAGACTTTTCAATAAATGTTTAAAAAGTAACTTATTTCAACAAACATATTTGTTTTTACATATATGTGCTTCAACAAGCTAGAAATACTACTATCATACAAAAAATTAAGAAATAAAGGTTTGACTAGAGTTTTATTTTATCGTTCTATAAGTAAATGACCGAAAAATGTGTCATCCAATAGAAAGTTTTTTTCCCCTCCCCCTTTTACTGCTTGTTCAATAATTTTCATTCTGTTCATCATTTTTAATTCCATCAGTTTAACTAAATGAAATAAAAATATTAAATTAAAACAAAATCTGTTATTCTTGAAGCTAATATTTATATATTTCTAAAAAACTGAAGAATTTACGTCTGTGCATAATTATTTAGTTAATTCCTTATTTATAGAATTAATTAAGCTTTTAAGGTACTTATAAAGCAGTGAGAATGAATGATGCACAGGGTGTCACAAAAAGATAATAACATGCTTTAATTCTTTATCTGTGAGAGATAAATGGGCATTGAAAATTGAAAAGAAATGTTAGGAAAAAAGACTACGTTAAGAAAAAAAAAAACGTTAAAAAGTAAATAGTAAGAAAGTGAAACTGTTTAAATTTGTATACGACCCCGTACAAAAAATGCCCAATTAGTAAAATTTGTCCCATACAGTAAAGAGGTGATGTACAAAATTTGGGAATTGTATTCTGAAAAACTGTCAGAGATATGAGCACAAATATATGCTGACTTAAACCACTTTTCAATAGCTCTCGAAGAGAACTATCACGCTTTATGATTCGACTTAGGCGTCATGCATAAATTACGAAATGAAATATTTTTCCCTCTAACATTTATATTCAAAGTCGTGTGTAGAGGAGAGGAGGGTATTATGGAATAGTCGGGAAATATGGAATACCGAGTTCTTGGCTCTGTTAGTTGCTGTTGCCACAAGGGAGTACCATGAACAACTCAAGAAAGATTCCCGTCTTACAATGCAGTAAGAGTTGACCGCTCTCTGTTGCCGTACCACTCGCTACAGAACAAAGTATGTTTTGTGGTTTTCAAGAGTTTTTGTAGATAAGTTTTCAAACATTTTAACTTACTAGTAAACACGTGACAAGAACATTGATGTTACGCATAATGTACACTAAGAGAATGGTAGTTTGTTGTACTGTGGTTATTTTTTAGATGACAGTGTTTTGTCAATTAGTTTTAAAGGTTCGTTTTCCGAGATGGCGTGTCGGGTATTATGGAATACTGGGTAATATTGTAATGGATTTCATGTCATCCACTAAAGAACCGGAAAACAAAGACGCTGAATGCATCTTTTGTCACGAAAAATTCTCTAAAGATCGACGACGACAAGTTCGGATTCAAAGATCCAGCTGTTCTCTGTGGGCTCACCATGACTGTACCGGAGCAAAGAAAGAAGATTATATCTACAACATTTCTAAATCGACTCGAAGCAGAAATGACTCGAACATAATGATTTGAACTACAAAAACATAAAAATGTAGTTTTATAGTAACAAATAACTATATGAAGCAATATGAATTGCTTTTCATCGGTTTAAACCATCTATTCCATATTACCCGACTATTCCATATTATACTCCATTCGTAACTCTTTTTAAAAATATTTTTTTATATAACAACAAAATAAATTGTGTATTTCTTTGCAATTGACATTTCATTACGATTCATTATAGCATGTACTCATGCTGTTTTGGGGGATTTTATTTAAAAATCTATAAAGTTACAGTTAGAAATGTAAATGGTATTCCATAATACCCTCCTCTCCTCTATCCCTTGACCATATTTGCTCCGAGGCGTTTAACGATGAAAGGCTTAATTTTTGCACATCACTTCATTAGTGCATGGGGCACTTTATACTAATTGTGAATTTTTTGTACTGGGGTTTTTATACAAATTGAAAAAGCGTCACTTTTTCAATATAAAGAGAGGAATTTTTTCTTAACGTGGCAGGAAAAACTACCTTATTTAGAGAATTTTTTTCAATTGACATTGCCCACGAATCTCAAATGGATAAAAAATTAAAGGGCGTTACCATCTTCCTGGTCCACCCTGTATATAGTATAGTGTACTGTTATAATAACAGTTTTCTATGCACAGTCAAAGTACTATTTATAACAGTACTTCAAGAATGGCATGAATGGCATATATATATATATATATATATATAATTTATTTCAACACATTTCATTGTCATCATTCATGTCTCTTGAGACTCGGCTGTGATTTGTAGTATGTGTGTAATAATTCCCTATTCACCACAATCAATATAGTCAATATGAGCTGTGCGGACAGATGAAAAGTGCGTTTACTGCGAACATCTAGCTCCGTTAACGACACAATGGTGACTCATATCCGTCACGAGCAATAACCTTCCCAAAAAATATCGCTAATAGTCGTTTTCTAGAATTCTTAACGATTAACTCGATATTCGGTTGGAAACAAACCATTTAAACAGAGACATGATGTCTGCCGTCTAGTCCCTTCTATTCGAATGATGATAGCCTTATAGTTTTAACTGCCTGAATGTTCTTTTATGAAAATAAACTCTTTACAGGGAGAATAGTTAGAAAATATAAATTCCTATCTAAGCATACTATTTGACTAATTCGTTTTTATATTGAGCTTAAAAATATATTTATAAAAAATATTTCAGGATTTTTGTTCCATTATGTAAAATATTGAATTTATTTTTGAATTATCTAAATTTAACTATTTGTTAAAGATATAACTTTCTTAAACTTTGCACAAATGGAGAAATTATTTCTTCTCAAGTTTGAAAGAAGTGGTGTATTATTAAATTATTTTGTTTAATCTTTAAATAACAGCCATTCAATATTTTTTTTTTGTAAATCAGGATAACTGTTTGTACTTATTTCACTTCTTAATTTTTATTGCTACTATCATCTATGTTTCTGTTGTTAGCAATAGAATGATGCCAAGAGCATTTGAACATTAGATTTTTTTATGTGAGACTTTCAGCCTATAAAATAATGTTGTTCGCTATTATTTTATACTTTATGGATACATAACAAGTTAGACTCAAGAAAAATATGTTTAATTAAAAAGAAATACTGTTTTAGTTAATATTTGTTAGTACATTTAGTTCATTGAGCAAAATTATATTAACTGAGTCTTAACTAATAATTCAAACTGTCTTATAGCACTGCAAACTCGTCTTAAAGATGACATAACGTCATTGTCATATTCATCACATTTGACACTATTGATATCTAAAAAAATTGGAAACGAGCTTATGACTCATAATATTCAAATAAATAGTTGACTTCTTAAGTTTATTAATTTGAAGTGCAATTATTTATTCGATAAATTTTAACTATTTCTTTTGACATATTTACATACCTGGAAACGTATTGTTTTATTAAAAGGTATCATATTAGTTATTTTTCTGGCATGTAGATCAATAAAATGTCAGTTTTACTTTTCATTTAAGAAATGTTGATGAATACAACAACTTTTCTAAAAATTTTTCAATTAAGCTAAATCTTTTTCTCTTCTGAACAACGGTAAAATCTCTTTGTAATTCTCAGATGGTTCAAATTAAAGACATGCGAGCAAAGTCTTTTACTAAATGTAAGTTTCTCAATAACTGGTCCATGGAATGCATAATTTATCCAGCTCTAGTCTATCTTTATATCTATTTTCAGATAAAATTTTAAAAAAAACTACAAGTTAATGAATTTGGAGAATAATTTAAGAAGAGAGATAACAGAAAGAATGACTAGGAAATATACATATGTATGATAATTTGGATAAATCTCATGTCAAAAAATAAGATAATTTCAATTTCAAAGAAAATTAAATGTAATTATTTATACTCAAGTACTCTATGAAAAAACAATTTTTGCGTTAAATATATTATATGAATAAAAACAGATAAAAGAACAAAACTACTTTTTTACTTATTAAGCAGACTTTTGTGATCCAAATTTATAACATCTGAAGATATGCAATATTCTAAAAAATAATCCATTCAAACGCCAATAAAACAAGTTTCTTGTTGTATTTTTGTATAAAACACTAATAAAAATGCTTGCAAAATAATTAGTATAAACAATTCGTCATTATTTATGCAGTAACTTTTTCTCTTAAAAAATCAAATAAATTAGAAAATTTTACTTCACATTGAACAGAAACTGCAACTTCTCATAAAACGAAAACTAAATTTCTCTATTTTTCTAGAACAACATATGCAATACTTCTACAACAAAGCAGCAAAAAATTTAGTAGTATGAATTAATTTTTTTTATAATTATTCCTTCATTATAAGTAGTTAAAAATGTATGAAGAAAGTATTAGTGGAAAAGTTTATTATAAATTATATGTGTTTGCTTCATGAGATATGTCGTCACTCTCTTTTTATAACATAAATTTTTACTTATAAACATGCATATTTCAAAATATATTTAAAATGCTTTCAGGAAGTTCATTGATTTATACTTCTTTAAAAGGCTTTGTGGAAATCTTCACTTTAAAAAGTAAAGCACTACATCAATAAATTAATTAAATATTTTTTACTTGACAAAAATTTTGCCTTAAGAGTATTTTTAAAAGTTTTTTAAAAGTTAATGGCATTATCCATTTTTTGTATGTAAAAAAAAAACTTTCTCGCTTGCAAGAATAAAATAAGACTGTGAAACTTTGTTTTGTAAAAAAAATTAAAGCCGTTAAATATTTTTAAAAGGGGCAAAGAGCTTTCACAATTTTGTATTAAAGAACAGCATTTGTATTAACAAATAAACATTCAGAAGTTGAATTGTATGCTTGCAAAATCATTGTATTTTAATAAGCGTTACAACTGGAACAGTATTTTTGTTAATTTCTTTTGTTTTTTTATCTGTGGCTCCTTAATTTTTGCTTCTTCCAAATGGCAACTCACTTTTCGCATTTTCCTTTTCAGACCTCAGTCCCAGTCTGTGTATGGACTTCTGCTGAAGAAGATCGAAAATGTTTCGTCCGAAACACGTATCTAGATTTCTAAGTACAGCTGCGGAAAAAAAAGACCAACTTGCTCTTTATTTCGCCGTCGTTCGTCGTACAGCAAAGTCATATATACCATTCCTTTGCAAATAACGCATACTTTAATTTACTATTAATTTAATTTGCATAAGGGGCCGTCTTTATATTTAATTCTGCATCAACTTCTCAATGACAACACTGTATTTTGACTTTATTAAACGAAAGAAAACCTTAAAATTACCCTAAATGTAAATTTTCACTAATTTTCTACGATAATTTCCGGAGTTATTGCGAATTATTTTTTGCGCGTTTTTAAGGGACTTTCTGCAAATTGAAAAACGCTATTTGTAGGTTCCGAACTTTTCGCCTTTTATTCATTTCGCTCGCGAGAGTTTAAAAGAAATAAATATTATTACCAAGGTTCCCATTTCTCTTAAAGTTTTTTGTACTGAGATAAGGGTAGAAATTAGAATATTCACTTCCTTGGTTCGTACACATCATGTAAAGGGAAAATGCAAAACGACTACTCACGATTTTGAAAATCTTGAATTGTTAATAGTTGTCATAGTATATAATTAGTTGTCATAATTTTGAAATTGTTATTGATTATTTCCCTTGATGGTTCCCTTAGACTGGTGAAATATTGGCAGGAGTGAGAGGCTGCTCTCTGATCTTCTGACTACAAGCATGAATGTTACTCAGCTACGGTCGAACTAGAAGAATGGTTTCATAATTGGAAATTTGTTTGTTTAAATTTCATGTAAAGAACGCAATTACTTTTTTGCCGACCCAATATTATCACTGTGTCTGTTATTTCACTTTCTTCATTTAATATTATCGTCTGCAATATGCAATATTCTTATAAGATTTTTGGTGAAATTATTATTTATTGTCAGATAAAAATTTAGACACAAAAATCATGATTTTCAATGTTTGATAAAATATGGGGAAGTCCAAAGACATAAAGCTTCCAATATTAAAAAAAGTCAAATTCATGCCTAGAATGTTGAGGATGTTAGTTTTTCAGAAATAGGACGTTGTATTAGAAGATATACATCTACTACATCTAATTCTATATCTGGAAAATATTTTATTAGTGGGGGATAGGGTAGCGGACACACAATTAGAAGCTTTATAGAATCAGCATCAAACTGTAAAAGCTCTAATTTATTTGCTTCAAAATTTGATATTTTTTTATACCGCTATCTTTTACTGTGTTTTTGCACAAAAGAAATCTAATTTATGTCTATTTTAAGCAATTTTCAAAAAATTGTCACTTAATAAATTTATATATGGCCCTTTAACTCATGAAAATAACACATTTTATTTTATATAAATTAAACTACTTAACGTAAAAATTTGAAATTTTGCACAGCCATGTAATATTACTTTCTGCTTTTATTTCCATCGAAATGTGGCTAGGTCTCTATTCAGAATTTTTTGAAAATAATTCAATTAATTCATATAATTATTTAATAATTCATATTAATATTTTATTAAAAATAATAATAATAGTGAATAATGCTTGGGTCGTTTAGTTCTAATAGTACGAATAAAAATCAGCTTCTTACTATCAATATTATGTGAGATATGAATTAAAGTATGAAAAAGTATTGTAACATATGGGGAGGGGATTTTGGAAGTTCGTAACTCACCTATTTTTAGTTGAAATTTATTGAAAATTGGTATCCGGGGTTAAAATGAGCTACATT
This sequence comes from Cheiracanthium punctorium, assembly GCA_038373885.1. Lineage (NCBI taxonomy): Eukaryota > Metazoa > Arthropoda > Arachnida > Araneae > Cheiracanthiidae > Cheiracanthium > Cheiracanthium punctorium. The sequence goes on from JAWZYV010005452.1 coordinate 1,015,290, forward strand.
TTTTAAATATGAAGTGAAATATGGGGGTTGCTATTGAAAAAAAAGTTGGTGCGAATTTTAATGTGTAGATGGCCCCTTATGCAATTTTTATGCATAGCAAATTAAAGTGTACTTCAATCGTAAAAGATTGGTACCTGTAACTTTTCTTTACGACGAACGACGTCCGAAAAAAGTACAAGTGGGCCTTTTTTTCCGCAGCTGTACCCTTTTATGTCTGTTATTTTAAAAAGTTTTAATTATTTCTTACTTTAAACACCACTTTCTTTTGCGTGTTTTTGCTAAAATGAATATTTTTTTAAATATGAAAAATTAAAAATGTAACCTTGCAATAAATTCACTATTAACGAAACTTGTGCTTTCTGGTTGGTTAACCTTCGCTGGTATCTAATGCAGTTACAAAATAACTGTGCCAATATAATGTGAATGTTAATATCATATGCGGATGTTACTATCATTATTTTTATACGAACTATTGAGCAATCGTTAGAATTATAAATGCGAATATGAAAACACATCTTCAAATTAAAAATTAAATGCTCTCACTTAAAAAAATTACTGTTTTAATATATCTACATGGATACTAAAACGAAATTTTTAACTCTTGATACCCTGCTTCACGACGATTACTCATTTTATTTACATTCCTACACTTTCGCACCAAAATATTTTCCTCGCCCGTCGAATTGAAAAATCCGAGGAGATCAATAAAATCCCAGAGCATTAAGACTCAAGATGAAATCGAGGGTTGTTTGCGTGGTGACTTAACAGAATCCTCATTAATGAGATGGAAGCTAAAAATATGACGTCAGCACATGGAGAGATTCCACAAATAAACAGATCAACTGGCAAACAGTTGATTCCACAATCAATAAGTTGGAACGAATTTAGAAACTGCAGCTTCTTATTTCAATAGTTATTTGCTTTTCAAAACATGAACAAATCGGCAGTTTCAGTTTTTTAAGTTTCAAACTGTGGAGAGGATAGTCTGTGACTGTGGGAAACGTAAACATCCAGTAGATAAATTCATTCATGGAGTGTGAAATGAAAATGAACGCGACAGTGTGTTAGTTTCGTATAAAGCTAAAAGCTTCGTTGAAATATGCTATAGAAAAAAAAATCGAAGAATCCGGTATTCAAGATGTTTTAGAAACTATTGAATCTTTAATATGATATTAGTGTACATATGTATTACTAAACGAACTTCTACGTACATCCCCCTAAAATGTTATATTGCAACAGCTATGATGGCTGTAGGATGTAAAAAGCAAAAGTTTCTACATATAAGAATTTTGGTAAAGGTCATTGTTTTAATAATTTTTCCCGAAAAGTGGTTTATTTAAGGGGAATTCAATTATGGAAAAGAAATAATCCATTAAGTTTATAAATTACGCGAGACTCATATTTTTTTAAACGCCGATATGAATTCTGCATATTTAATCCACCTAGATTTTGAGATCAGTTTATATTCTAGTGCACAAGCATTTCCAAAAAAAAAAAGGTGTTTCAGAATTCTTCTTGAATATTTTATCAGAAGACAGGGAACAGTATAAGAAACTATTTCTCTTAGGGAAATATGGGCGCAATCAAGAACATGACGGTGTAGAGGGATCTTTGTGTCCAGCTCCCATCCACTTGTAAAGCTGCCTAGAGTCATTTAGTTGAGCAAGATGAAACCGGTTAAATTATGAAAAGAAAACACATCAGGAGGGTAATACGAAAAAGAAAACATTTATTTGTTCATTATTTGTGCAGATTTAAAAGTAGTATTCGAATGCAGACAGTCAGAACAAATAGAGTACATTCCTCAGAAGGACGTTACATGGACAAAAGCACACGGACTCTCCATAGCTGCCAGCCTTTCCGTTTTTATCGGAACATTTCCCACCACTAATTTTTCCTTAGCAATTTAACTTTAAAATCAGTCCATATTTTTAATTCAAAATAAAACTGTTCAAAAATAGTGGTGGAAAATGCTCCGATAAAAACGGAACGGTTGGCAGCTATGGACTCTCTCGAATATACCCGACATTATGTAGATTGTTGCTGCAACGAATATACGTGTATAGGGATGGACGCGAGACGCGCGAGACGAGAAATGGGGCTGTCTCGTCTCGTCTCGCACAGAAATTGCCTGTCTCGTCTCGCGAGTCTTGCAAAATTAAGGACTGCGAATTTTTACCATATTTTTAGTAACATTAATACTAGTTATTGAAAATTAATATTAACAATAGCAATTAGTTGCGTATTGCCATATTAGTACATATATTAGTTACCATATTAACTCATATAGTTATTTGAAATGATAAAAATTCGGATTTAATCCGTATATATAATGTGACATGACACCGAAAATTTATTTATTTGCGTAACTGCGTAAATGTAATTTTATGGTTGATGGGAGTTTCGTTTGCTTTTGAAAATATATAAAGCTTTGAATTTTGTCAGATATGTTGCAGAACTCAGGGACACATGTTGGGCAAATAAAATTTTGATCTAATTAAACGGCCCCAATGTACGGAATAGTGAATAATTATAGTGAGCGGAATAGTGAATAATTAAAGTGAAGCTTACTTATCCCCCCTCTCGTTTTAGTGTATGAGATATGGGTTTCATATTTAATCGGGGGAACCCGGGTTTAACCTGTTCATTTACACCAGGTACGGGCAACCTTTGGAAGGTTGCGAGCCAAAATTTAGGATGTTAGGGACGTCACGGACCGTATAAGTGGGATTTATATGGGATTTTGATTTGGTTTATATTGATTGTCTATGGCGGTGCTGCCCAACCTTTTTATCGCCGCGACCTGGTCAGCGTTTGATAATAATTTTACCGCGGACTGGTCAGGGGAGGGGGTACGCTGATTGTTTTAATTTAATTGTGCTTAAACATACCTTCAAAATATATACAGTTTCACAAAAAATGAATGTAAAATGATTTAAGATTTTATCTCACTAGGACGCTAAATGAATGAGAACACTGAGCTTATTTCTTTGCAACGAGTCGGTTAGATCTGGAGGTAAGAAGCAATGACACCCAAAGTGTGTTGCTTATGTACAATTCATTCCTTTATTCTGTTATTTTGGTTCTTGTCAGTGCAGAAAATCCCGCTTCACACAGTTAGGTTGTTGGAAATGGCAATAGGGATTTAAAAGACTGGAATTTTAATTCATAGTCTTGAAATGTTTAATAAGCAGTAAAATAATGTAAAATAGTCATGAGATTTTTTTCTGTTACAAAATCTGTTCTGTATAAATTAGCACAAACCCAAGAAACTCGAGACCTCGAGAGAAATGCACGACAGAAAATAAAATGGAAATAATGTAATTTTTCTTGAGCAACCCGGTACCATTTGAACCGCGGACCACTGGTCTATGGAAATTTGAAATCTTCCACTTGCCGGATAAAATACCCTGGAGGGCCACATCCGGGCCGCGGGCCAGGGTTTGCCGATATGTGATTTACACTATCAAAAAGAAGAGACAACAGAAAGGACTTGTGAGCGTTGGATTTGCGCAATCACTCCAGTAGATCATTCATTTGCGTTCGCATAGCTTGGCTTATGGCGAAAGACAGTGCCGTAAAAATAGGGAGGCATGGCAGGGCGAATGCCCGGGGCCCCCACATGCAGGGGCCTCAAAATCCATACAACTATTTTCTCAACCTCTTGGATTTTTTATCTTTTATAACGTTTTAGATTTGTACATTTACTATTCAAAACGGATCACCTAACACTGTTTAAGCAGAAAACAAAAAAGTTGCTTACTGTTTACAAAATAGCTAACAGCTCACCAACAGATCCGCTGTATTACGATACGTACAGCTGATTATGAAAAGTTAAATTTATATGCCAGTATTTCTATAACCAAAGTTCTTTAACTAATGACCTTGTGTTCTCTTTATTTGTATTCTAGAAAAACATGATCTGGGCCTCAAAAAGCCACTCTGAAGCAAGTATCCCTTTTGGGGGGCCCTCTTATTTCTTAAAATTATCATATCACTTAGGTAATTTCAAGCAAATGGCAGTTTTTTCTTTTTGTTGTAATTGTTACTTACAAATATTTTATGTACTTACAAATAATGTGCAGATGCATAATCAGTGGTGTACACCGACTTTCTTTAAGAGAAGGGGGAATGGAAGTAAACTTTTGGTTAAATAAAAGCCATAATCTATATGTTTAAAATTAAAACTGTACGCACTTTATGCTAAAAATGCATGGACAAAGGGGGAGGGACTGAATCCTCACCCCCACACCATTTGTGTACGCCACTGAGCATAGTAAATATATGGAGCTGAACCACACTTTTCTAGAGTAAGTCAATGCTCGGAAATTTCTTTTTCCTTTTAATGAGGATCTAAATTAGGAATGGTATGGCATACAAAGGTCCAAATGCCAATTAACACGCTCTACTTTTTCTCGCATATCGTAAAACTCAAAATTAGCCAACTTAAATTGACACTTTGTCCTTTATTCCCCCCCCCTCCAAAAACCAAAGACATTAGAATATACTAGAACGAGTATATTCTAATGTCTTTGCCAAAAACCAATGGTTTGAGTCCCTCTTGCAAAATATTTTAATATTTGTTGGTCGTCTTTTTCTTTTACTTGTGCAATAATCAGAGTTCACATTATTTTACATTCATTATACAAATGATTCGATAATTATTTGTATAAAAAACCCAAATTAAAAATAAAAATAAGTGTTATATTCCAGCTGGAATTCATGTAAAATCCATTAAATACTTCAGTATATAAAATTAAAAATACCTTGTTGTTACAAACCAAGTGCTCTATTAATGGCTGAAAACGCTTTTATAAGGAATAATACTTACATCATGAACACATAAGATCTATATTGATGATTTATTAATGTTTCTGTGTTGTTTTGTGTTAAGGTAAAGCTACGAAAGAGCTATCTGCTTAGAAGGGGTGCAATGGGAGGAGGACCTCTAACGCGTATTCACGTTACATCTGGAGAAAACCGCCCAAAACTTCGATAGCCGCACGGCAGGATAGAACCCTGCCTTCAGAACCTTCACAGAGACCTTCACAATTCAGTCATCTTACCATGTTGTATGTTGAGTGTTATTCCCCAATGGTGAGCGGAAAAAACGCCACTTTTAATAGTGACATAGGATGTAACATGGTCGTTATATGCTAGTCGATGAGGCAAGAGCGCAGCCAGAAAATTTTGTCGAGGGGGTTGTATAAGATACAATTTTGTATTGATAAACTTAATTTCTTATTGACGACAAAAATCTGAAAGCTCTTAATAACTAATTTTGAAAGTTTCGCAGGGAGGTATATCCCGATATCCCACTCCATGGTTACGCTTCTGCAGTGACGTACGAAATGGGGGCGGCTTTGGGGCTCGAGCCCCCTCCCCATACCTTTGGAGGATGATAGAAAATAACCATATATCGGTGTCTTTTCCAGTGTCCAGAATCCACATACTTTATTTTTTGTCTGGAAACCGATCATTAGCGAAATTCTCGATACATTAATTCCTCACCCTTGTTTTTTTCCGGGAAAAAAAAACGGTCACTCAATAGTTGTTTGTGGGTGGGAATAGCGAACGGAAGTCTTCATGTCAATTGTGAAAGCAGCGGTCATCTTGCAACTTGTCACCGCTCTGGCGCCTATCTCGCAATCTGTTCGGAGGTGTCCTATTGTTGAGGGGAAAAAATTCTTCCGGTGATAGGGCGCACCTACTTCCACGTGCTGAGATAGCTCGCCCTCCGTAGGTCCATTCTGTTCTGGAGTGAGAGGTCATCCATCGTGTCGGCAAATCCAAAAGACACCGGGCAATTATGTCCTCGGGACATCTCTCTCCCGACATTTCTGTTTTAACTGGAACTCTGTAGTAGGGACCCTCCGATATCTGATATTCTGCGTAAAAAAAAAAAAAAAAAAAAAAAAAAAAAAAAAAAAGCTTTGGCATCTCAACACAAAGCATGCTTTTCCTTTCGGCCCCAGTGCTAACCTCCTGTATTCAAAGTTTGTCTTTTTAAATGACTGGAGGAAGCGTTAAGGATAAAGAGAAATTCTGCGAGGGTTGTTCCTCATCTCATAGCGTGAAGTTTTAAAACAGGAAAAGATCTTATACATATAGTAGTATTTTACAATATTTCTTTATAAGTATAGCGCTTTTGCTCATTTTGAAAGACAATTTTTGTGTTTATTATTACTTTTTTTTCTTCTTTCTTGACATGATCAGTGGCATACGCAGACTTCCTTCAAGGGGGGGGAGGGGGGTTATAGACATAACTTTGTGTTAAAATGCGTAATATTTAATCTAAAAATTGAAAATTTGTGGACATTTTGTTAAAAAATTTTGACAAGGGGGGGGTGAACCCCCAAACCCTCCCCCCCTTGCGTACGCCACTGGACATGATGAATACTGGGTGGCTGTTGATAAAAGTACATAGTACAGTTTTTGAAGAACCAGTGAAAAAGCAGTGGAAGGAGAAAACCGCACAACATTAAATGGGTTTATTTTTTCAAATAAATGTGAGTGTGCGTGTGTGTGTGTGGGGGGGGGGGGAATAAAAAATGTAAAGGAGTGGGCATCCGAAAGGGTGTAAACAGAGGTACATTCATGTATTTTGTATTTATCTCTATTGAAAGTTGACATTCCGATAATTTTTCAAGGTCAGTGGCCTGATTTTTAAGTACACAGTGTGCACAGTAGCCCCATTGCCCCTATAACTTTTTTTGTATCACTAGGCCATTTTTGTATCACTATTGATTTTTTTTTGTATCACTAGGGGCCAAGGCCCCCAGACTCGCTACGCTCGCTTTTCGTATGAGGCATTCGGCCCCTAATCAGGCTTATTCGTAAAAAAGACATAATTTCAACAGACAAAACCCGAAGATTCGATCAGATAGAATGTTACTGCTACGCATTGCTTGGTTCTTGCATGTTCATTGGTACATAAAAATTTAAACTTCACACTACAGTAGACCCCCTCCCCCTCATAACACGGAAGATATTTTGTTATGGGAATCCGTGTTGTACGGGTCCTGAGCTATACTACACCTGGAGTGCGGACTCCGCTTATAATCGCTGGAAAAATTATTTGCACTCTTCAGAAACACAATGATTTTCAATGTTGCCATTCAAAAGTTAAATTAATTAGGAGCTAAAGCATAATAAAGTCAGAACATCTGTTTCAGCTGTATTTTTAATAATGTAAAACCTATTGAGCACCCTTCGAATTTGCCCCATTTTCATTATTTGGCGACTTGCGTACATGTAAAGTTAATAAAAGCTGCGGAACAGATAGGATAGCTTGCCACCAATGGCGTCTTTTCATTATTCGGCGATTTACACATGCTCACAACCTATAATTACTGTTCATGTAAGGTTACCGGAAAACCATTATCCATATTTTCATTTACATAATCGTTTGCAAATTGGTGTACTTAGCACCACGAATTATACCATCTCGTCGCGCTAGCAAATATCCAAAGTGTACTATAACTGCTATAATAGCATAATTAACGCCGCCAAATATTTCTACTGGTAGCAAACCTATCCAGCTGGACCGAACCGGCTTTAAAATAATCTGCATTTTAATTATTTTTCATTTTCAAGATATTAGTTACCTCTGTTTTGGAAAAACAGATAATCGCTAATTCTGAACTCCTGCTGTCTAAGCGAACTTACTATTTGAAAATTGTCAACTTTGTGTAACACATTTTGAGTTACTTATTTCATTTAGTTTTTATTTTGGCGTAAAATGGGCGTAATTCTAACTCATGTTTGTAAATTTCACGCGATTCTAGATACTTGGAAACGCTTTGTTGCAAAGGAATGAATGATTTTATGCCAAATCTGGCAACCATTCGGTTTATTTTTTCAGTTTTTTATTAATATCTTCTAAAATAATTCGATTTTTGAAATTTAAATCAGCTTAGCAGGTTCCTCGGAATTTTTCGAATCTGTGGGCACCTTAGTCGAAACTCAAATCCCCACGGTTTAGGAGGAGATACGCTGACAAGCTTTTGACAGCGGCCTTTACTTTTTTTTAGAATAGAAAGATTTTTACACGAAAATGTGTCACACTCTGAAGTTTTGCAAGCCGAAGGAAGGGAAAACATGATAATATAAACGAAAAGAGAAATAGTTTAAAAAAAATTGCTTGCATTTCTTTCCGTCCGATATTAATATATAAGAATAAAAAATGTCATTTAAATCTCTTTAAAATAGGCCAACGATAGGGATTTAACCGCCCCTAGAAAGTTGTCACCAGGGTGGGCGCACCCCCCCCCCCTACGCACGCCGCAACGTGCGGGAAAGTTTGAGGATAATATCGGTACAAGGATATTTCAACCAAGGATATTCAACCATATTTCAACCTACTCAGACTAAGCATCAATGCGAATGCAAGTTGCTCTACTTCTAATCTCTCTCTGATATACCCGAAACCCGATTATCACAGGGGAAAGGGGGGGGCGGTAGTCCGGTGCCCCTGAAGAAAAAGGGGGCTCATATATATCCCGATTATCTAAATTATAAATTCATATGTACTGAAATAGTAATTGTGGGGAAAAAACTGAATTTCCTCTCTACTATAGGTATTACCTAATTGTCTATCACTAGATCAAGTTAGAGATATTTTTTTGGGGTGATAAATACGATTTGATTAAAGTACAAAAACTACAGTTAACTTAAATGCAATTTTCGAGTACAACAGCGGTCAAAACTGGGTTAAAATGCTTAAAAAAGGTAGGCTCAGTAAAGGGGCTTAATGCGTAAAAAATGGGATAGTAAAGGGGGGGGCCCAAACTTAATGCCCCGGGCCCCGTCTAAAAGTGGTCAGATTTGAACATACCGTACCGCCTTTCCTATTTACTTATTATTTTTCTTTCAACTCTTCTCTGTTTTCTTTTTTTTCCGCCTCTTTCTTTATCCTCTCCTTTGTGTGTTTTGTATATCTTTCGTCTGTTCTAATTTTAAATGTCGCGTGTTTGTGCGCATTGTAGAGTGCTGATAGTATACCAGGACCGAAAACGAAGGAGACGCAAGTTAAACGGTAGAGGCTTCAGGCAAATTGTCGCTTTTCAGATCGTATTTATGCGAGACGGAAGAAAATGCGAGAATTCTCGCGAGAAATCTCGCGCGAGACAAGACTCTGTCTCGTCTCGCGTTTCGTCCCGCAAAATATTTTCTTTCTCGTCTCGCGTCTCATCTCGCAAAAAAAATGCCTGTCTCGTCTCGCGTTTCGTCTAGCGAGACAATGCGAGAATTCTCGCGTCTCGCGTCCATCCCTATACGTGTAACAAGATCTGCAGCCTTTCAACAGGGTCTGATTAGAATTGATAGTTTGGTTGACAGAGACCCTTAGCCAGGGGCTGTTGTCTCGTTTGTTCCGAAAACAAGGGTCTTGTACACCATGTTTTTCATCCCACTCGATACAAAGAAGTCGATTTGAGGGAAATTCGGTGACCGTATCGCCCAAACGACTCATCTCAGCTTTAAATGTAAATGGGTGTTACATAAAGCGATCTCTACATCTCCATGTGTTCATTTATGCCCATGGTTTCTTATGTGAAATAGTATTCTTATACTATTCCCTGTCTCCCCACGAAATACTGTGGTCATGAAGGTTGTGGTAGGACAGAAGTTAAAGCGTTGGACCTGTGCGTAACTGGAAGGTTGCGTGCTCGATTCTGACATAACACCAAAGACCACCGTGTACATGTGGTTTTCTTGCACGTTGATTCCGTGATTCCTAAAGTCCCCACAGTGCTCACTTGTAGTTTTAGAGAGGTGTCAATATTCAAAGGTCCCATACAGAAGGTGAAGATCCAAATTTTGGTGGGAAACTTCAAGAAGAATGCATGTAGCTCTAAACTACACATTTGGTGACATGAGCTGACCTCTCCAGGCTAACAAACAAACAAATATTGGTAATGAATTCAAAAACTCCCTATATAATGTCTTCATTTTAAAATCGTAAGAAACTTGGCATCACTAATAATACATTGGGGGAAGTAAAGTAACTGACCAAGATATGTCTATTTTTGTTCATAATTGAAAAATTAAAATTAGAAATTAAATTAAACAGTAATGTCAACGATAGAATCATTATTGTTAGACGTTTCAGTTTAATTTTTCTCCAAATTTTTAAATATGCAGGGTGGTTATGATTAAACTTCCCCTATAAACAGTGTTCTACAGATAACACGTGTGAACGGATTGTAACCAAATTTGGTATATAAATTTTACATGAGATGTGCTAAAGGAATTTCGAAAATAAGGTGGTTCAAAAAATATCGACTAGGTGGCGCTTTGCATGAATAAAGCGCAAATTTAACAATAAAAATGGGTAATTCGGAATGTACAGGCAATTTCAACATTTATTCAATGATTTTTGAACATTTATCAGCTAATTTGGGTCATATCTTGAACTGATTTCATCGTGCAAAACGCCTCCTACTGAACATTTTTTGAACTAAACTGAAATCATATTCCCTTGAGCTCATCACCTGTACAGTCTGTATGCCAAATTTGGTGGCAATCTGTTCATCCGTTTCGATTGCAGAATTCTGTTTGTAGGTCAAATTTATTTATAACACCCTGTATATATGTTTCAATTTAAATTTTAAACGATTTCTCTTTACAGTTTTTAATCTATCAAATGCGTATGTACAAATTCTACTAACTTCTCGACTTTTCTAAAATATTTCTTGAAACTTATTATTTTTTTATACACTTTTCAATAGTATATTTTCCTATGGCACATGCACTTCGTTATAAAAAATAATTTGGATGCCAAGTTGTTTTTATTTCTGTTTTCACAATTCATTAAATTCCTTTAAAAGGGAAGAACTGTTTAGAGCCGAAAAGTATATTCGCAGCTTGCAGGAAATATTCTGGGCAGTTACGTGAAATATTCTTTGCATCTCTCGCTTTTCCGAAGAAAAGAGTTTTTGAATTCGATACCTATGGGATTTGGGATGTTAAATCGAAGAAATTTGAAAATGTCTTGAAGGGAATTTCGTCTGCGTCGTACAGTCTTCTAAAAATTGGCTCACATCGTCTCTTGATTTTCTAATTCCTTATTTTTATTAGCACTATTTTGCAGAAAACTTAAAACATTAACGTGAAAGTCTCCAGTTTAATATCGGAATTAAAAAAAAATTTGATACGTGAAGCGTTAATAACAAGATGTGTTTGTAGAAATGATTTTATAGGAAGTTTTCCTTGTACTGTAGAGTATTCGCACCATAACTAATCTTACAAAGAGGGATTCAAAAGTTCACGGACTGAGTCTATACTTTGAAAAATGTTACCAATTAAAATGCTGGAACACATCCTCTATCGAAATAAGACCCTTGCACAATACACTTTTACCGTTCCTTGAAAGTGTTATCGAAACTTTCTATTTAACTTTATTCAAATCGAAAAGTAACTTGCAAGTTCGGAAAATTGACTTAAATCGCAAAGGCCGAGATCAGGATAATAAGGAGGGTGTGGTATAACACTATAACAGTCGTTTGCGTTTTCTCTAGAAAGAGAAAACGAGGATAAGAAGTGCTGTTACACAAAACCACAAATTTAATCTCTTCTTCCGAATCGACTTACTAAAACAACGCAGGGTGCATGCTGAGTTCCTGGCTTACAGTGTGTGTTTCTGGGATAAATTTTAGTTGCAGTTGCTCGTACACATTCTCCAACATTTTTCAAGCTTACAATACTTCCCAAGCATTTGCTATTTTTTTCTGCTCAACAAACGCCATTTCTTCCAATGGCTAGTTGGTGAGTGAACCTGTGCACAAACTATGAAGCGATGACTAGTCTACGACGACATGATCTTAGTCAAAACATTTTTAGAAGAGGGGAAGAACGTAGCAGTAACTCAGAAACATTATCATAGTCGCGCTACATGCAGATAGTTTGTAAGTTATAGGCACAGTTTGAGAGCATTTAAATTCCACCTAATGTTCCGCAAACTTGCCAAGTGTACGTACGCATGGAACAGTCAATTTCACTTGCACTGAAGTCCTACTGACTTCAGGTAAAATCATGCTTTTTATTTCAAGAAGTAGAGTATGCCCTTTTATCACAAGAAGTAATTCATTTTTTCAAAAAGGAAATCTTAAAACATATTTTTAAAACAAAATGTTGGTTAGAATCATGAAGCTTTCTAAATTTTACTCAATAAGAATCTTATCAATAATTTACATCGGTGGATGTTGTCAAGAAATTTTTGTTTTGAGTTTCAAAAAAGATTCCTCAGGATATGGAAATTCAGTTTGAATTGCTGATTACCGAAGTCGATATTAGTCGATATCAGTTGATTCAGTTGAATTATCGAAATTCATTTTTAAAAATAATTTGTAATTACTTACGAAGTTAAAAAAAGAATTTATGATATTTTAAAAATTAGAAGCGTGTGATACTCTGTTAATTATTTTATAGAAAGATCACGTGCTTTTAAAAAAATGCCTAAAACAACACGAGCCTTTTAGAATAATATAGTTGAAAATTTTGTGATTTCGAAAAGATAAAGCAACTTAAAGTTTTGTGTTTGAAAAATATATACATGAAATTTACAAAACAAATTAAACCGTTTAAATGGCCATGCAAGCTTGAGTTTACAGCTACATGTGATATATTTTTGCATGGGAGAATAGAAATAATTTATAAAAGCACTTTAGCGCACAAATGAAATTGAAAGACACTTCGATTTTTATATCTGCCTTGTTTTTATTTTATTGATTCAGACATATAAAAAACGACGTCTGCCACATTTTATTTCACTAGAACGCAAAATTTGCCGTATCGATTCCTATATATTGCAACAAATACTCATAAAAATGAAAGCAAAGCTATCTTCGCATTTACATATTGATTGAGGGACGATGTGACTGTCAGTCTATTTATTTACATGCAAGGGCCGGAGTCATTTTTAACTACATCTGAGTCATACGGGAAATTCTGTTGAGTCACTGAGTAAGTCTCTACTTCATTTGAAATCCTCAAGACACAAGAATTTATCGATCTGCTAAAACACTGAAACTTCAGAAAGTGGGAAATAATTTGAATTTCTCCTTATTTTTTCAAACTCGGTGTTGCTGCTGGGAGATGCAATGTAGTTTATCATTTTCAAATATTTTATGGTTTTCTTTTCAATTTTTTTTTCACTGCTGAGGGATTTTATCTAAAGAATTTTTCAAAGTACAGTGAAATTTATCTTAATTCAATGTTTTCAATATTATCAACTAATTAAATTTACCCTTATGTATGCTTAATATTTTGACACTTAAATTGCTACGGAAAATGCCTTTAATAGTACTTAATAGAATGATCATAAGTATTTAAAACACCCAGCTTGAAAATGGTATTGAATAATTGCGAACTCATTTGATGTTAAGTTATTCCAGACTGTCAATTTGGCAAATAATTATGTGTGGTGCTTCTTCTTCAAACTTTTGTCCCCGGTTAGAACAAAAAGTAAAAAAAGGGCATTTCAAATGAAATATTAAATGCAATTATAGTACATTCTTTCCCCAAAGAAGGGCGCATGCCCATCAGGCATTCACCACAAAGTATTGGCCATTTTATTACGATAGCACATAGTAGGCAGCCAACATTACCCCTATGAAGGGCCGGGCATGTTAACACACATGCCTACGCCGGAAATCGTACCCGGACCTAAAGTGTGTTAGCCGCCCTGGCGGATAGCCACTATACCGCCAAAGTGGCGCAATTATAATTATGCCATTGAATACCCAGTGGTTAAGGCGTTGGACTCGTAACCGGAAGGTTGCGGGTTCGATACCTACGTGCCCCTAAAGACCACCGTGTACATGCGGTGTACGTGCACGTTAAATCCGTGGTTCCGAAAGTCCTCTCCGCCGTTGCTAGCAGTTTCCGAGGGGTGCCAATATTAAGAAGTCCCCCCACCTTCTGATGAGGCTCCAAATTGTGGCGGAAAATTCCGGGAAGGACGTATATGCAGCTCTAAGCGACACATTCAGTGACGCGAGGTGTCCTCTCCTGGCAAACAAACAAACAATATCCTCAACACAGTAAAATCACGCAGAAATTATTATCGGTGTAAACTTGATGCAATATTTCATCTGTGAATTTTGCAAGTCATTTACTCGAATGTATAAATTTTGAATTTACGTGATCGTTCACGCTCAAGAAGCCATGAAATTAGACGATTCTGTTTATATCACAGAGGTAGAAAATAAGTTCATAATCAACTTTAATATTTCCGAAAGCAGTATCACCCATAAAAGTTATTTAGTGCTAAGTCTACTTTTCTTTTAAATACAGCAAATCGACCTTAAGTTGGCCAATCTCTATTTTCCCAACCATGAGTCTTAGATACATACTTCCAATTGCGAAAAAGGTCAAAATTCGATGCAGAGTGATGATTTAAAAAAAAAAAAAAGTTTGAAGTGGAAAAAGTAGTGAAAAATACGCATTCTAAATTTGTATACAGCCCCCAGGTCCCTACATTCATATTTATGGAAATCTTGCCCACCTAAAAACAATGCAAGCACAAACATTTCGACATTGATATGACCAATATTCAGGGAGAAAATTGATCTCAAAAGCATAGTAAGGGGACCACAAACAAATCGAAATTTGTACATATACCCTATTAGAAGAAGAACAAGCTTTTAGAGTGGAAATGATCATGATAAAAATGTTATCGTTTAAGTCAAAAATCAGTATAATATTTGCTTAATCATAGCTGCTGGGAAAAAAATGTATATATTGTGTAATACATAAAAACGTTCCAAGAAAAAAAATAAACTGTGAAAGAATTCCTCCTGCCATAGCGTTTGCGGAATCTTATCGAATTCCAGATTCCGATTTCTTGGAACAGCCCCTCGGGAAACACAACACTACAGAGTGAATTTGTTCAGCCACGACAAATTTTATTAGGGCTATGATCGTGCGCATTCGGCATATTTTTGATTGCTTGAGCAAGTGCAGCATCCCACTTGTTAATGAATTCAGTATCCACACTTAATGGCATATATATTGATCGAACATAAACGCAAGTTTATGTTCGATCAGTATAAGTGTGAGTGCATCAATATATATGCCATTAAGTTTGAGTACCAAATAATTTTCCAAACGAAACTGCCTTTTTTATGTATGTCATTTTGTGTACGGCCCCTGAAAATATAAAAATGACCACATGTGTAAAGTGGCTTAATTCACTGAATGTCATGTTTCATAAGTCGATGAATATTCGTCTCTCACATATCGAAGTAGTCGTGTTTGCAATTTTTTTGCATGGGCAAGATTTCTCTAAATATTAATGTAGGGGGCTGTATACAAATTTAGATTGTTTATTTTTTCTCTATTTTTTTCCTCTTCATACTTTGAATATCTTCATTCCGTATCTAATTTTGACCATTTTTGTAAGTGGAAGTCCGAGGGCTTACGGTTGCGAAAATAAACTTCCGTCAACTTAAACGTGGATATTCCGTATACAGCTCGTCATAAAAGTTATGACAGAATAAGTAACTGCATGTGATTAGAAAACTTTTTATAACTGGAAGTATAGTGCCAAAGTCAATTAGTTTGAAAAATGATGCTCTGATCAAACATTTTGTAAAACCCAGTATAGCTGCCTCTCATTTAAAGCAGCAATTTTTCTTGTATTCAGGAACGCTATTGTTCTCTTTCAATACATGTGTACACCGACATTCGAAGAAAAAGAAACTTAAAAAAAATGCAAACATTTAAGAAGCGCCACTCCTTTATCTTGTTCCTAATCATCATTCATTTTTAACTGAATGTTTTATGGATGTTTCAAATAAAGTGCGTAACATTCTAAAGAAATTCTCCATTCTTTCCCTTTAAGAATATTTTCCTTTTCTTTCCTTGGAGTTTTTGGTCCGACCAATTTCTTTTCTATGGCTTCGATTGATCGGGTTTTTCTCCTTCCGATCCATCGATCTCAAGGCAGCCGTTAGCTGTCATTTTAGAACTAGACTTGGGTGCCTCCTCCTCCCACAAATGCGTGCTAGGAACAGGGAAAGATGCCCAGCGAGAAGGCAGATTATTGACTTGTTGATTTGGCTAGAAAAGACCGCATGTTGGCCCTATATCTGAGATGATTACCGTGGGCGTGTGGTTCGGGCGAGCCACTCGTATATTGACAAAACATTCAGTCGGGGCTTCATTACAGAAGAGGGACGTCTTCAAGAAATCACTATTGGATATGTGCTAGTGTTATTTATCTAAAGCAATTGTTTTGGCGTGCTCTTATTTATTGCTTTGTGTTTGTGTAACTTAATATTTAAAAACTGCGGAAACGAAGAGTTTGTAGATGTTAGCTCGTGGTATTGAATCGCTCTTTAATATGCGGCACATGGACTACATTTGTTACTAAATTGTTTGAGCTAGAGATTATTCATAGAAAACATATTACTGTAAAATAGCTGATTCCTTTTCAAACCTTTTAGATAATTATTCATAAATAAAAATTATGTAATTATCAAACACGCAATATACGGAAAATTAAATATTCTACTGAAATGTCGTAATATGTAAAACCGCCGTAAATATAAAGAATAACTACTTTTAAAAAAATAAACAATAATTTTACGAATATTTAACCTAATATTTTACATATTGGACTACACTGAAAAAAAGTTGCTTTATTTTTATCCTCATTGTAATAGTTTTTATTAACTACAACATAACGTGCAGTAAAACGTGCTACAGCATACTCTTAACTACAGCATACTGTGCTGAACAAGTTACGTACAGCCTTCATAAAAATGCATTACAGACTTCATAAAAATATTTTCGAAATGAATTAATTAAATTTAATAGTTATCACAAAACATTTTAAAGTTACACCGCTTTAATATAAAGTTTTACAGGCATTTTTACGCAAAGCGGACCAGATAGGTCCCTTTTAGTAAAAGGGAGATTTCTGTTTCGAAGTGCTTTAAAGAAGTTTAATACCAACAGATGAAAGAAAATAGAACCTATTTTTTATGTCTTTTTAAATTTCAGTTTGGTTTCAATGAACATCGGTAAAAAAAGTAACCTTTAAACAACAATACCTTATTTATTTGCTTTTCTAAGTTTCTGGAAAAGCGATTGAGAAAGTAAAACGTTCCAGAGCCATGCAGAAAATAAGAAAATGTATAAAAATTGAAAGTATGGATAACAGTTTTAGAGAGACTTTTTAAATAACTTTTAGTACGTTATGAAACGTTGAAAAAATGAGTGCTACGATTTTATTATTTTATCCGAAATACATCTACCAAGCTTCACAGGACAGAATAAAATCTACTTGGGAGTAATATGTACCGGCAAGTTTATATAAAAGTAAAATAATTAATTAAGTAATTCATTCCATGAATTATTTAATAGTATATAACGATATTTGCAAAAAAAAAAAAAATGTTATCACAATGTGTGTGTGTGAGGAAATTTTCAAATAATGTTTCGGCAAAACCAAATTTTGGTTCCAGGCATTTTAACTACTATGATTTCAAACGCCTTCCATACTTTTGATCTCCCATCGTTTTCAAATTTCTGCATTGTCTATTTTTATTACCCCCCACCCTCTACAATTTGTGTCTTATAAAAGACTTTTAGTATCACCTCATGATTTCTTTTACATTTGTAAAATTATAATCGTTTTTTTATGCACCACATTTAAACTTATTTCATTTGAAAGTTGTACTCAACATTTGAATTTTTTATACACACTAGCTGAAATATTAGTTTTTTGTACTATTAACATTTTTACAGTTATTGAGTTAACAATCTTACATGAAATATTAGGATATAGTAAAAGTGCCTTTGAAATACATAAAATACTAAAAAATGCAGTTTAAATAATGACGCACAAGGACTTTGATGTATTGAATTTTGAGAATTTTGAGTGATCCTGTAAATAAACTGTCAAATGTAGTCAAAAAGAAAAGCACGTAACTAAATGTTATAATAATCTTATATACAAATTTTCAACATTCTACGTCTAGTAATTTTTGTATTTCGCCAACGTAACAAAATTCTACTTTTATAAAAGTTTTAAAAAAAATATTTGTATCAAAAATATTCTTATAAAACTAAACATAATAAAAATACATGTTACGTTTTGCATTTACTATAAAAAATAAAATGAAAAGAAATAAACTTTTCGATCTTTGATGAAAAAGAAATTGATGGTACTGAAAAAAATCTTTTCTTTATACTTTTCAAGCATTCACTAATTAATATCAAGATTCTAACTTCTTTGCAACACATTACCTGAAAAGTTTATTAATAAATCTTTTTGTGGGATTGTTTGAATTTATTTTTCGTGAGCAGTAAGACGAAATTCGAGCATATATTTTATATACTAACGACAAATTAGATTTCACACTCTTCTCTTAAAAAATGAGTTTTTAGAGTATTTCAGAGATTGAAAAAAATATATTCTCCTGTCATTATTTTCTAAAAGCTTTTCAAGAGACAATTTTTTTTATGTTGCATACGTTCTTTTAATTGTTTACGTTCGGAACATTAAAAGGGAATGCATTTTTAAAAAATGCCTCAATCGCATTTCAAAAGGAGAGAATTGGATTTTTTTTTAATAGAGGCTAGCTAATAACAGGTGGAGGGAGTTTCGAGGGAAAGTAAAAAAAAAAAACTGTCAAGTCTAATAAGGATTTGAAAATAAAAGAAGTGATCCGACTTTTCAGAATGCAAACATTGTTTGCGGGATAACATGACTAGTCACAATTCTATTCAATACATGATAGTGGTTGTTTTCTTAAATTTGGAATTCAGTGAACATAAAACGTTGGGGATAACTTTCATGAATTGGTAACACTTTGAAAAATTCTGATAATGGAATGCTAGTTCATTTTTTTTTTTTCAGTATAAATCATGATCACACAGCAATTATTTACGTCAGAAGGATCAAATAATTTGTGGGGTATACTTCAAAGTGTTTATTTTTTTAGGGTAAAAATATAAGTAGATACATATTTTAGCAAATACTGAAAAATAGCATCCACCTTTAAAAAACTCATCTGATGAGAAGGAAAATTAAAGTAGAGTAAAAATACAGAATAAAGAATCATAATTATTTGCGATGTAGATTAAAGTTATGGATTTGTGTAAATCGGATCACCGAGTTCCTATACTTGCGTCAAAATTCCCTCTTTAATTTTTAAAAAGTCCAACTAATTGACTTTCCTACTGAAGTTTTAAAAAAATCGGCACTAAAAATCGAGTCTAAATCTTCGCAAGGTGAAGTCTTCAAAATTTTATTAGAATATATTAATAAAAAGATTGAAATCTAACATGCCTAAATTTCTCATTCTCCATTTTCCAGTACTCTAACGGCCTTATTCACGAAACACTTGACACATGCGAATTAAACCATACTCACGTGTTAAAGTCATCTGCAAGATATCTTACCGAGGATTTTAACACGCATTTCAGGATTAATCAACGTGTCAACTGTTCTATGAATAAGGCCATAAACAATACCCCTGCTGTAAAATATACGACTGACTTCCAACTTAAATTAACAACAAAAGAGTGCATTTACAATATCAGGTACCGAGACTGATTATGTGATTGTATGAACAATAATATTCATTAATGTTGTAGAGAAACTCTTATAAATTGTATGGAATAAACAGTAGCTTTATTAGGAAAATATTTGAGATTGTAAAATGCTAATATCAACAGTCCAAAAGATCACCCACTGATAAAAAGAAATAAAAAAGTCATTGAAAAAACACAAGATTTTTTTTTTTTTTTTTGGAAATCTATAGAAAGCGGCAAAACACAAATACATCGATTTTCAAAGATTTGTTTGGATTGAGTTCACTTCTTATACTTTGAAGTATGTAGTACATTTATCAATATTGATAGAAAACTGTATTTAATAAAGTGTAACAGATTGTGTTTCCAAAAAAACAAAACTTCCTTGGTTTCTGGGATGATTGATTGAATTAAAACACTTCTTACCTATTTTTGCGTAGTTATACAGCAAATTTTTCCAAAAAAAAAAAAAAAAAAATCACAAACATTCTCTGTATCATTTCTAAAGTATCGGTATTTTGAAAGATGTTGATTTTGTTGATTCTAAAGTTTACACATCTTTACAAATCACGTCAATAACGGAATATTAATTTCCAAATTGCAAACGCTGAGATGCAAATACGAAGAAAAGTTTTAAAGTATGTCGCAAGCTAGGAATTTAGTAATTTATTTGAGAGAAAGTGCGATTTATAAAAAGATAACTCTAGAACTCATATTTTTTTGTTTGTAAACATGAAACGTACTGTGTAAAGGTGCTCCACTTAAGAAAGAGTAATTTGCAAACGCAGGTGGCGTCTTTGCTTCGTTTTATAAAAGCGAAGAACCTACATTTTGGGAAAAAGTTTCAGAAGTTGTTGCTGCATTTTGTATAAGGGCTATATCCAATATACGGATTTAATGCGTGTTTCTATCTGTGATATATCTCTGAAGCATACGCAAAATGCATTCTTCTGTTTCTCTGCAAGGAAATCTAGAGAAAAAAATGTGCGATTCAGGTACAAAAAATTGTGTTAGGAATATTCAATAAGTATCTGAAATCTTTTGAAAATTCTACCAATAATATGCATATTTTGGCACATTATTATTCACTGGCAATGAGTATTACGCATTGACAGTGAATGTACATAAGGGACAGTGTCGCAATCTAGTAATAAAACAAAAAGTTACAAGAACATAATTTTAATATTATGGTGAATCACATCGACCAATAAAGGTGTCGTTACATTGAGGTATGCTTCACCACGGCACAGTGGTTATGTCACTGAAAATGGTCGGCCGCCGAAGTGTGAAGGTCCCGGGTTCGGGTCCCATCGCGCGGCTGTCAACCTAACCGTTCGGAGTTTTCCGTGGTTTTATCCGAAGCTAGCGTAAATACGGGTTAGGACCCGCTAGAAAGACCCCCACGGTGCCCTCCTTGTGTTGTCCTAGTCAGAAGGACAACAAACTGACTAGGATTTCTAAGCGATGTGTATATGTTTCGGACCAAGCACACAAATCCGAAATACATGCTCACAAACAAACATTCAGGTATCATTATGATGTCACTTTAAGACACTGTCATGTAAATGTGTTAAAGAAAAATTGCAATAAGTCTCTGATATCGCACCTCAAGTACCATAGTCTTGCTAACCATCCAACCACGTGCTCAGTGACGTTTACAGTTTGAGTTCTGATGGGCGAAATCCCCAACCTACCCGATCTGTTTCAGTGAAGTTAATCTATACACAATCACGAACGCGAGCATCAACTATTTTCATGCAAAAAGGTTATATGTTGTACCAGATCAAAAATTTCGTGAGCACGTTTATGTATTGCAGTTTGGATTTTCCGTGAGAAAGTAATGTTTTTACTATTACTACTTTTACTCGGATTACAGCTAGAGTATATTATATTAGGGAAAGACGTAACTATGCATTTTACTTTTGATCAGAAATTATTAAAAGCAAAGGCAAATGTTCTACGATATCGGTGTGTCCAAGGCCGTAGACAGAAAAAAATAGGGGGGAAGGGGGATATGATATTCACAGCTTCGGGGGGATGGGAATGTGTAGCGATTCGGGGGACATGTAGCGCTAAAATTTGGTTATCTATATGATTGATCTCCAAAATCAACACAAAAAAAACCACTAATGCATTGACTAAAACTTAGCCGTGGCGGGAGATTAAACCCTCCATGATTACCCCCCCCCCCAACTTCGACCTTGGGTGTGTTCAAACAACATTTCCAATAATCTTATCGGAAATATAAATGTCATCCGTATACAAAAACGCCAAAAACATGAAGAGCATTCAGTCTCAAGTAGTTCTAATAACTGGATGGATATTACTTCAGATAATGAGATACTCGATAACATACATGTAAGGGAAGGTGTCCTAAAATGATCAACTTAAGGGGAAAGCTTCTATAAATTTCATAAACGTTTAAATAAATCTTTGGCATTTTTCTAGTATGTTTCACACTATTATAAACATTTTTCAATAATATTTTCAACCCACACTGAGTAATTAAAAAAATATAATATTGAGAAATTGTCCCAAGGATTATTTTAGCCTCAACCTAAGGGCAAAATGATCCTTCGTTTAAAAATACTTATGAATTATTTTTTTGGTCAATATAAAAAGATGTAGAAGGAATTGGCTATACATAATGATATAAAATCAGTTTTACAATCAGACAGCACACATAATTTATTTTATGAAAATTTTAAAATAAGTGACACTATCAATAAAATAGAGTATTTGAAAATCATCATTAAAAAGTTATGGCCTACAATAAAGGCAGAAATAAATTAAATGATGTCTTTTTCCGCCACTTCGAAAATTCGGAATATTTGACCTCATATGACAAAAATACACGATCTCCATTCTTAGGTATCCCAGCGCATGCATCATTCACCCACCTAGGACACTGGATTCCATTTCTGACACTGGATCTAAACTAAATAACAATCTAAAATATATACTCCATTCAGTAAACCAAGCCATATTTCTGTACATGAACGAGTGTTTTTCTAAATAAATCGGAAAGTTAGTGCTTACTTTATGGCAAATGTTATAAAATCCAATTCTTCAAAGAATTCTATTTAAACGCCTAATAATCCAATCACTTTAATACCGCCATTGCTTCTTCCTCATTTGGAACAACTAAGTTATGTGTTGCGCGGTAGATAGAGTTACCTGTATGGAAGGAAACGCATGTGGATCATTTTAGGCCACGTTCCCCTACGGGGACTATCAAAATTTCGTTTCCAGTGGCCGGGTACTGTAGTATACAAGTACCGCAAAGAAGGCAAGAATAATAGTTTAAAAAAAAAAAAAACATAAAAGGATTGCCTCAAAATACATGTCCTCACATTCCAACAGCGTTCTTGCAAACAAATGCGGGAAAGCTGTGTAGGTGAGTCAAGTCCATATGTATTGCAGGTAACAGAACTTGTACAAGAGACTAAAAATTACATTAATACGGCTGTTTGACCTGGAACCAAAGCGAGCGTTGTAGTGTTGTAGATTACTCAGCCGACAAATCTTTACCCAGCTTGGAGTGCAAGAAGATGAATGTACAAATCAACCCTTCCTATTACAGTTTTAAAATAAAATTGGTCATTTTGCTCTTTGTTTGTGTCCATAATAGTTGTGCAAAACAAAGTTGTTTTTTGAATTCCCCATGCCCTCTTTCCTAATTTTATGATCAAAATTATAGTTGCTCCACTTGAAAGTAAAAAAAAAAAAATGAAATAAATAATAAAAATAACATTAGTGCAAAAAGAAAATACTAAATGCATGAGAGCAATCACCCACTAATTCATCTCACTTATCTTTTGCAGAAATTCGTTAAATAGAATCGTCAATCTTGTCACCCCTGAATCCGGTTACTTTCACAATCGCCTTTACAAAATATGGCAGTGACCAAATTTCTTCTTTTTTTTTAAAAACTGTTTATTTTCCCCAGTATACCAATGAAAGCGTAAAACAAACCGTGAACTTGCAATTAACGGAGTGCAGATCTCAGTATCGTCATTACCCTTGCAAATTTCGCTAGCGGAACTGTTTTCAGAGATGTCAACTAAGTAAATATAATTTATATTTATAATTAATAAGCCAAATAAAAGGAAGCGACAGTTCGGAGCTTGCTCCAGCGATAACGCGTAATTGCTCACTAAATCATCTTCAACTAATTTGCATATTGCGGGAACTAGAGGGGAGAGGGAAAAATTTGATTTTCTCTCAACGTATATTAGGGGGGAGCCTCTTTTAATGTTCCAGCTATGTTTCTAGATAAATGTAGAATTTTTATTTAGATTTGCAAACTTGATCGCAGTGTTTTTCTTTAGCCAGTTTAATGATGATTTGATTCGGCGGAAGCTCTCTGCTTTCGATTGTAGCCGTAATATGAAAAAAAAGGAAAAGGTTGCAAAGAAAACTGTTGTTTCTCTCCTCTCGCTCCTTTTTTTCCCCTCTGCAATTTTATCTAAATTCATGCCGAGCGGAGCAAATAAAAGATATCGCCCTATTCAAAATGTTTTCCCTGTAAAAAGCAGAGCTATGTATTTTTTTCTGAGCTTTAATTTTTATTATCAGTGACGTGGATACCTATGAGTTCTCATTAAAGGAGGAATGAAAATTTGAATCGAATAGTATTTTACATTTATCGTTATGAACACTGAAAATTGCAAACGGATCAGCATTATATAAATTTAAAGTAAATAAACTAAATAAACACTGTTCATCATAGATATACCGCAGAAATAAATCTATCTATTGGCACATTCTATTTGAAAAATCGATTATATGTTCCAATGTGAATCTTTTAAGTATATGACGGCAACATTATTATGATGAAGCAATAGATTTATTTCTATTCATTCAGATGTAAAATTTTTGATAATAATTCTCTTAAATTAGAAAATATGAACTTTACTCAAAGAGCATTGTTTTATAACTGAATCATTTTAGATTAAAAATTTAATGAGCAGTATTTAATTTAATAAATTTCTAAATGTACGTGCAATGAAAATAATTATCTAATAATTTTTAGTATTTCACAAAGATTTTTTTAATCATGTAATAGTAAATATTTCAAAGTAAAATATATATATATATATAGGTACTTGTGTTATGGCAAGCCTAGACGATGGCCCTCTGCTACTGGAGGGATGTGCCTTTGGTGGAGGACTTTTTAATGGGCTCTAACGCGTACTCAAGAAAATAGATGTAATGCAATGGTGTATATACTGTACTTATTAATCGTCCAGTAATGAATGGTTCAGAAAATATGGAAATATGACTTGTTGACTTGTTACTTATTCATTATATGTTCGTAGTAAAGAAACACAAAATGTCAAGCAGGATTGATCGAATCTTAATTTTAATTAAAATACAAGATTATAGATGAATCATCTATCAATTATTATTTTAGATGTATCATTGGCTTACAAGAATTTTACTGGCCTAGTAAATTTCTTGAATATATTTATTTGAAAAATGTATAGTTCAAGTTTTGAGGCAAATTTGATCAGAATTAGTTCACATCAGCAATGTTTATGATTTCAATTCACCCATCGTCTATAAGCAAAGAATTTTCACACTTACTATTTTATGATTTAATTCCTTATTTTTTGTTTCAGAGTATATTTTTTCAATGGAAAGAACGTCAAGAGTTCATCTTTGAATGAAGTTGACTGATCAAGAATATTTTTACTAAGAATATTAAAAATATGAATCACAGATGAGCGCAGGAAGGTTGTTAAAAGTTATAAAAAAAAAACAAGCAATCGGAAAGAAGATGTAACAACTGCAATTAAGAATGAAATCGAGCAATGTATGACTCAGTTTTTCTCATCAAGTGCAGAAGCATATTTTGAAGTAGAATGTGACATTGAAAGTCAATGTCTGTCATATTTCTAATGAAGAATTAAACTAAATGGTTTGTTTCTTTGCGAGAGGAATCGAGATATATAGCTGCTATCTGTTAGACCTTTATCTCCGTTAATGCAGATGCATTATCATTTTAAGATGGTCATCAACAATAATAGAGTAAGTAGTGTAATAAGTTGTATATAGTACAGAAGTACAAACACAGGAGAAGAGGAAATGATAACCATGGGTTAATGGGATTCTAACCAGAGACCTCACTGCTCGCAGGCAAGCGGTGCGCAAACTGATTGGAAAAACGTCATTGCTGCTAAGAAATAGAGGGCGCAAACTTCGAAACGCCAATTCGAATGACAGTTAATGGAAACGTAGCTCACAAGATATACTATCACTGAGTGAAAATCTAAGGACCAGTATACAAATATTTTCGGGAATTCACGTTCCGAATATGTTAACTGTATCTTACTGTAAAAAAGGAATTTCTTCTTATACAGAAGTGAAGTACTTTCAAATGATTAGAGAGGCAGGTGTTATTGCAAAATTCACAAATTGTGGAAGCCAATTTTTAAATGTTCAGAACTTGATTTATAGAAAATGCAAAAAACCAGGGTGTTCATTTTTAAAGTTTCCTTATCCAGAAAGGTGTACAACTAAAAATATTAGTCAAAATTCTACCAAATTCGCAGCGAAGATCCCAATGAGACTGTGGGAAAGAAATTTGCGTAAAAATTTTTCAAAAAGTACCACCTGGTAGCATTTTACATTGTTTTAGTGCGAATAAAACAGACAAATAAACATTCACAAACGGAGGAAACAATGAAGACGTTGTGAAACAGATGCTTCACACTTCTGCGCGGTAAGAGAATTTGCTTTACCCGCAACTACAACATTGTAAAACGCCATCTGGTGGTGAATTTTTAACTACTTTTTGTCTACGCAAAACTCTCTCCCGTGATCTCATTAAGTTTTCCTGCACATATGGTAGCATTCTGACCAGTAGATTTCCTGTACACTACTCTTACCTATTGCATTCTACAATCTGCATCAGCTGCACATCTTATGAGAAACATTTCCTCAAAATTTTGTTCAAATCGGGGATTCGAAGGTAATGTCCTCTCCTTGTAAGATATACAAAATACAGTTCAAGAAATCTAATTTCTTGTTGGAAAATCACGTTTATCGTTTAGCATAATGCTTTTTTTTAAAATTATTATTATTTAAGTATTCAATTTGCAGCCATCACTTTGTACAGCGTTGTTCTTATTATATAGCACAGATTTTATAAAGCAAGACAGCCGTTTTCGATTTTAAATGTAATACGGAATTTTTGGAATATATTTTACACATTTATTTAACGCTGTTTTATACTACGAGCTGACACTACAATTAGGATAAATTTTGGGTTTTATTTAAATATATATTTAATTTGTAATGAACTGCATTTACGTTCAGTATTTAATTACTTCATAAGTCATAATTTTTAACTTTCGTTGCTTTCTTCCAAAGTAATGTATTTAGGTATTGCACTTTTATTGAGAAATTTGCATCGCGGTCGGAATTAATTTCTCTATAGGTTTCATCGGAAAGACTGGTGTGTATTCAATTATTTTAAGATAACTTGCATCGTTTCTCCCTTTGAAAAGCTGTGTATTTATTAAATTATAAATTACCTGTGTGGAAGTATTCAAATGACTAGATGGAAATTAATGAAATAAATTAACTGTAAAATCATTAAAGTGCTTCTGGAACCTTCAATAAAGTAATAAATATTGACATTCTGAATCGTCACTGCATGCTGTGCGTTTATGCTTCAGCTACTGCAGCCTTTCATCTTGTCATTTAGTTAGTGCGCATGGTAAGTGTCGTAAAAATCGACGAACTAATTCGAAACTGAAATGTGTCAGAAACATACGTTAGAGAACTGTGAGAATATATTTTTTCTTTAAAATATAAGCATATAATATATAGAATTTGATTTTAAAAAATATTACAGGATATTTCACATTGATTTGATGTGGTGAGCTATATTTTGCATTTCTAATGAGCCTTGCAAGCCAGTTTTATTGTATGGTTCATAAAATCAAAATGCAATACGGCGAATGGTATTTTAAATGTAAGCGTAATATTAGATTTTCTGATGAGCAATTATAATAAGTAAATTCAATCAATGGAATGCACTGTCAGTACTGATCAAGACAGTTTAGTGTGATTCGCTCGGTTGAATTATTTTTGATTGCATAATTTATATTATTATAAACAGCAGACATGCATACTGTGGCATCAAAATGCTCCATCTAGTAAAATGACTTTGGCTAGAAGCTTATTTATGGGCATTTCTTATTTACAATTTGAATGACGCCTTAATGCGAATGCTAAAGATGATAATGCTTAATTTTAATAGAAAAGGAAGGGGATTATTTATTGTAAAATAAAATTCAGGATAGTTATAGGTTGAAAAGGAACATTGTCACATTGTGCACTTATTCTCAAATCAGTCTGTAAAACAAAGAATACGAACACAAGACACTACTATATTAATATTTTAAATAAAATATTTTAACTGAAAATTAAACGTGTCATATTATCAAAAGTCACACGTTAAAATAGGTTTAGTTTAACAATAAACTAAAGGGGAATACCTTTTAGCTCTAAGTAGTATTTCACGTTATAAAAAGCAAAAATAAAGTTCACATTTACAGCTTTTCTTTCAATGATATAAAAGAAATTTAACAAAAATATGGAAAAAGCATTAACCTTTTCTTGAGAAGTTATAATGTGCATAATTCATAGTTAAAGAGTATGCACTGTATGCATTCTTCTTTTATGTAAGTCATAAACTCAAAGTGCATTAAGAGTAGTATAGAATGTGCTAGCATATTTTATAAAGTTTAATCATATATTTTCTCTCGTACAATATAATCAAAGACAGTAAGCCTTTTCCTGTAATATAATCCATGACATAATAAAGATATAAATAGATTACTGTTTTATTTCATTAAATTTCTCAATGCTATATTTCAGCTTATCATTGAATGTCCTTCAATTTTATGTGCCTTATGCTTAAGATAAAACAGTTATATATGTTTTGAAGTAGTCTAAAGTAGTCTAAGTTTTGAAGTAGTTTACTGTTCAAATATGTGTGACTTTTGTGGTATAAATTATAATTTTATCTGCTTGGTACTTCCACTTCCTGATGCTTCTATAATGAACGGATAAACAGCACTTTCTGCTACTCTAGAATGTGTGATTTTCCCTATTGTGGATAAGTAATTTTCGAATACAGGATTAATCCAAAATAAATGGTAAAGGCTCTGCAATTTTTGTTAGGAGGAGTAAGATCATAGTTTGCTTATAAGTATAATATAAAACTTGAGTGAATTTCGTCATGTCAACCTTTGATCAGACTAGAATCAAAATTGCAATCTCTATTTCACCTTTCTTAGAGAAACGGTGTGGCACGGCCTTAAATATGTCTAATAATAATTTAGAGATTTATAATAATTTCGGAGAATTTTTTTTTGTAAACGAAAGAACAACATAATAATAAAAAATCATAAATGTACTTAAATTTCGATGGAAATTGTTAAAACAATAAATTATTATCATGCAAACAAATACTGTAGTTTAACAGCAAAACGCCTTAAGCTTAGTTGCTATAGCTTGAATGTTATTGTCTTCGAAACACAAGAAAAAAATGAAAAAAAAAAACGTGCTTTTATCTCCATAAAAAATCAATGTTAATCGTGAGTTTTTGCAATCTTATTTAGTCTTCCAAGGTAAAAAAATAAAACATTCATTCGCGAGCAGTGTTGCAGCAAAATTATTTTCTTCAGACACCGAAATTCAGTTTAGATGGAATATCGAGTTCTTAAATTTTAATTTACCAGAATAACGTACATATTGAAGTTTTTGTGGTTTTAATTCGTTTTTCCTCTGTATTCTTATTTTAATAATAAATACTGTTTTCAGAAAGTATTGCTACGCAAATGAACACATGTTGTTTAATTGTTTGTATTTTCTAATTTGTAAATACATAAGGTTAGACTTCTGTAAAAAAAATAAAATTATTAAGGTCACAATATAATAATTTTATAATATAATAAAATCATATTTATTATATTATAAAACGGTAATATAATAAATATGATTACCGTTTTATAATATAATAAATATGGTGGTACGGTTTTTTACATACTATTGAAAAATAATGCAACATTATGGTAACAGTAACAAAATTATTTCGTCCCTTTAAAAATCTGAAGAATTCCTTTGATAATGAAAATCCCCTTCTGAAAGGGGATTTCATTTACTCGATTGTTGTTTACTTTCTTCGAATGTAACGTTCACCACCGAAGTCACATATTTTTTATACTGTCACTCTCTCCGTTGATAACAGGTTTCCATTTAAATCCGCAATCGGGAAGATCTTCGAGGTTATACTTACAGATGCTAAGGTTTAATTTTGACATTTGAAAGTGCCTAAAAGTCCAGATAGCACACGTGTCAATTTTATTTCTATTTTTAAACCAACTCATTCATAGTACGCCTATGTCTAGAGACATAAGACAACCATTTGTGAAAAAATCCAGAAGGCACCAATGAATGGAGCAAAACTGGATGTAGAATATATAGAATAAACCTTTTCATAGACTTACTCGAGATTAGTTTTCGCTTTTTAATGGATATCTATGTAGATATAGATGTGCACAGAAGGTCTCTATATAGCTGACGTCCAAGTCTTGACCATAAAAGGTCCTAAACAGACTAGAATGCCCATAATTATAGCTCTATGAATGTCTTAAGATGTCATACGGGTATCGTATAGTACAAAAATGACAAACCGAACTGGAATTGGACATTTTTTTATGGTATCTAACCTTATGCAACTACGTCTCCTGGGAGTGTCGGGACACGTCTGTGCTATTTGGGTGCAACTAAAAGTACTATACACACATTCTTAGATTTGGCATTATTAGAAGTAGTGCATACTTTTCAAACAGAATTTCCAGCTAGTTTCATCCCATAAAGATAGCAATTATTGGTATTCTGGCAAAATACATTTGGCGAACTTCTAGTATCAGGAGACGCATTTGGAGGTTTTAAAAAGAACTTATAGGGAGAGAAATATTTTTTAATCAATCTAATAAATAGATTTATTTTGTTAGAATAAATCATGAAACTTAAAAGGAGAACAGTATTTAAACATGTAACACTGCGTCATACAGAACATGCATACAAGTTCGAACAACGAGTATATACATTTGTTAATTTTTCTAACATACATTATTATTTCTGTGAATGCATTTTGTCGGGATAAGATGTTTGAAATGTATTGTCACATATTTCTAATGCTAATTTTAACAAATCGAACGAAAACGTCGTAGCTACGTCGAAATTAGGAGGTTTGTACCCCCCCCCCCTCCATAAGGAATTTTTTGTCATGGAAAATGTATTTTCTTCACACACACACAACATATACATACACATATATAAGTTGCAGTGGTCGTAACCCCCCCCCCCCTCATTCTCGCTACGCCAGTGATGTAAACTATTTCATGTAATTCGTTTTCTGAAACATTAAAATGAACTAAATGTATAGAAGCACTTTATACTGAACCCAACTTTATAATGAACCAATGAAAATCTACAGAAAAAACACTCAAAATGCTGGTGTTAAACGATAAAATAAATAAAAACTTTGTGAAACAAACATACATAAAATGTTACTTATAACAGGATACGATCGTATCCTATTATAAGTAACATTTTATGGTTATAATTATTAATGTTATTTTATCAATGAAAATGTAGTTTGATTTTCTATAAAACATTTTATTTAATGGATTAGCGCAAGTAATTACAAGGTCTGTTATCTATTATAAATGATCTACTGTTTATAAGCCCCACTGCTCCAGACCAAAAAATCTTAGCTGAAATAGAACACGGCACATCTGTAGCTAACAATTAGCATCAGCAAACAGCGTGCCACTCAAACTGTGACATTCTATTTTCTTCAAGACGCCAACTTTTACATTGAAAAATAACATTAGAGAGTTATCCACACTTTTCTTCGTCTCAAATAAAATGCATTCAGGGAAATGGCGAACACCATGATTTTTTTCAAGAACACATGCACAGTACAACAATTTCGACAGCATTTTCATTCAAAAGAGCCATCGTAAGATACACTTTGGTCATACTATTTAATAAATACCATAATTTAATATTGAACAATTTTGTGTAAGTAATATTTAACTTTTGTAAATGTTTCTTCATATAAACAGTGAATAATATATTCTCAATGCTGGAATAAACATGCAGTTTTTTACCGTATTCAAGTGACTACGGATGAGTATGTTTGTAAAAAAGTTCTTTCATTTCTAATTTTATCACTTTAGTAGACGTTCTTCCCATCGTAATGAAAAAGTGTCGAGGTAATCGTCAACATTTCGACGATGATTCGAGGATAATCATTCCGTGCTTTTGCCGAAAGCACGCGGCTGAAATGGATAATGTAGAAATTCTCTCTCATTTTACCGATGCAGTTTTGTGATACGGGCTCAGTGTTCATGAAAACAAATCAAGAAATTATTCGAATACTTCTTAAATGATTGGTGTTAATCACCCAGCGGTCATATTCACCAAACACTTGACACGCGGATTAATCCTGAAATGCGTGTTATAGTCATCGGTAAGATATCCTATCGATGACTTTAACACTCGAGTTTGGTTTAATCCCAGTGTCAAGTGTTTGGTGAATACGGCCGTAGATGCATAGGATAGATGTAGAGATATGTAAAGAAAACATGTTAGTGTTGTGTTTTACCGAATATGTGTACAAAATTTCAAGCCAACTTTTAGCATCGGAGACTTAGTTTATTGAACTGAAATGCGATCATTTGATGTGATTTTTTTTCCCTTCAAGAACCATTCAAAAGTGGTTTAAGTCAGCGTTATATTTATCTTCACATTTCTGACACTTTTTAAGGTATAGTTCTCAAATTTTGTATGTCACCTCATGAGCGTATGGGGCACATTTTGCTAATTGGAGATCGTTTTTTTATGGGGGGGGGTAGCATGCAAATTTAAAAAGTGTAACTTTTTGAAAATTAACAAGAGCAATTTTTTTCTTAACAAAGTTTTATTTCCGAACTTATTTTGAACATTTTTTCAATTTACACTGCCAACTTATCTCTAAAGGCCGTTGCCACCTTTTAGGGACACCTTGTTTATTGATTATTTGATCATATTTTCATCTAAAACCTTTTCGAACTAAAGATAGTGTGACAGTTAGATGTTTTCAGTTCTCAGCATATGAGCTTATGCAGGTTGTTTCATAATTCTTGGTAAGAAACAAAAGGGGTTATTTGGACGTCGTCGTCAGAATATTTTCCAGAGGGGTGTGTGCGCAAAGATTACTCCAACGTATGGCTACCATGAAAAGCAGGGAAAAACAGAAAACAGAAATCGGGGGGGGGGGGGGAGGCAAGTGCACCCTTGACCTATGTTTCCGACTCCCATAGAATATATCCAAAGACTAACATTTGCTATACATAGCTCATCGTAACTCAAACGGCGACTGGAGAATAAATGAACCAATAGTTCGTGCTATTCTGTTCTAAATAAATTGAAATTCATAAAATTGCGTGAATTCCAACTTGCGTTGAGACAATGTTTTGCAGAGAAAAAAAATTCTTTTTTTTAAGTGTTCTATCACCCCTTATTTTTTTTTACCAAGAGTTATGAAACACTATGTATACGTCAACAATAAGTATCTTCTAATAATGTGACAATCAACGTAGGGCGTCGTTTCTTCAGCTCGGTAAATTTTTACTCCCGAGGAAAAAAATTGAGAGAGAGAATGGCCATTCCTATACTTTCGCTTCATTCTAGAACTAAACACATTCTGGTAAAATAGCGAAAGCCGTGATTTATTTTCAGTTCGAGGACCGTTATGAGTGGAAAATTTTCCATAAATTTTACGCCACTAAAGAAATGGTGAGACCTAAATTTTATTCGAGCTGCTATCAGAAGTCGAGCTGAATTATAAGGGAGAAAAAAGTCTTCCAGATTTCGCCGAGGTCTTGAATAATAGCGTGCATACATATTCGAAAAGCTGCACTTTATTGGAGGAGCTTTTGAACAGTGATATATGCTTATAAGCTGCTGCGCCAAGTACTTTTGTATATGATTTGATGCGTTTTGTATACATAAGCTAAATAAGGACGGAGATATATTTCGCTTCCATAATCAAAACAGCACATAGTTACTACAAATACACTATATGATCAAAAGTGCCCGAAAACCTTAGATTTTTAGCATTTGGTTTTTTAGTTTTTAGAAATATTTTTCTTCGATAACCGCTTAAGGAGGCATGGAAAATCTCGACTAGTAAAAAGAGGCAATTTTTGCAAAAGATTTAACATCATGTATTTTATTTAAAAATAGAGATAAAAATGAAATTTTTTATCCATTGTTTTCATACACATATTATAGCCCATATATAAAGAAAAAATAATTAGATATATACATTAGTTTTTAAGAGCTAATTAATTTTTTACAAATCTCAAATTTACAATTTTTACAAAGAAATTTTCTGAACAGTTTATCTGTTTGGTACATTTTTCTAAAAAACTAGTAAGTTTATCACCTTAAAATTTGGTATGGTATCAGAAAACACACTATCTATGAATAATAAGAAACAATTTTAATTTTGGCTGTATTCAAAACATTTTACTAAAAACTTTAAAATTCACCCCCCAAAAAAAGAAAATTCATTATTTTGCAATTTTTTCTTTCAGATTTCTAATACACATTTTAATA
The DNA here is from genome assembly GCA_038373885.1 of Cheiracanthium punctorium. Taxonomy (NCBI): domain Eukaryota; kingdom Metazoa; phylum Arthropoda; class Arachnida; order Araneae; family Cheiracanthiidae; genus Cheiracanthium; species Cheiracanthium punctorium. The sequence goes on from JAWZYV010005452.1 coordinate 1,049,529, forward strand.
AAAGTCTGTCAAAGTCCGTGAATAAAAGAAACACATTTTGAGAAAAAAATCAAAAAGCTAAAAGCAAACTCAAAATATATTGCTTTATAACATTCCAGCACCCTAATCATTTTGATTTAACAAGTTATGAAACACTATCTATACGCCAACAATAAGTATCTTAACATTTCTGCATCAATTTTATTCTGTTTTATCATTTTGTTTTTAACTCTTTTTTAACTCTTTTTGAGAATTTTTGGACACTAGCTGATGCTTTTCGAACTCGAGCCTCATAATTTTTTTTCAAGGACTATTTCATGTTATGGCCTGGGTCAGTTCCCAAATATTTTATAAATTTTGCATGGTCGCAATCACTATCATTACCACACATAAGAACATGCATCTAAAACATCCAATTTAAAGTAGGGTCATACGGGGGAATTATGCGTCACTCTCTTTTCTGGGAATATAATGATCACTTACTGTATAGCATTACAAATGCTTTCAAAAAACAGCTAAATTATGCCCCAGGCATCCGTATTCATTCAATTTTTTTGTATCAAGTTCAAAAACAATCTATGAAGCAAATAAGAGAAAAAGAATACTTTTTACGTTACTGTAAAAAACATCTTCAAAAAAGATTGTCTATGAAAATCATGATTTTTTAAAAGAATCATACCAGAGAAACATTTTTTGAAAGACAGTTTTCGTTGGTGCTGTTATTAATTCCAAATGCTCTAAGCCTTTCATATCTACATATGCTTCTTCTTCATTATTTTTAAAATTAATTTTTTAATTTTACGGATTTATCTCCCAGTTTACTGGGGTAGTTCTTGGTCACTGGGGAAATTCTTGGTTAGTGATACTTTTTGTTTGTTTTTTTAAATTTAGTTTGGTATAAATAATATTATTATTTACTTTAACTGTTATACTCTACTGAAATATTATATTATATTTTACTTTAACTATCACACCCTTCTGGATCGCATGTCAATTCCATCTTTGAAGAAATAGAATTTATTTACTTTTGACATGTATTACTATTAAAAAAAGGGTGATCCATATTTTCCTCATATGTGACCCATAATTGCCCAAATCTGGGGTAATTCTTGGCCACTTAGTAATTTAAATAAAATAAATTATAATTTAATTTTAATTGAAGGGGTTACTTGAATAATTTCTAAATTATTTAAGCTTACTGCATGCCAAATACATCATTCTATCTTTCATAGTTTAAAAAAAGAAATAGGATGTTTTTGCTTTTTGACCCATAATTCCCTAACATGACCTTATTAATTGAAACAAAAAAAAATGGGTAAGTGTTCCTCTAAACAATGGTTGAAACTCTCTTTGGATTCTGAGTTCTACCATGTGTGGATTTGCTCAAACGTTTTTACCAGACAGAGAACGAAAATCACTTTTAACAGCAATTTTTTTTACAATGGCGGACACTTGCCGTTTAGAGGCATTGGACACTCCAAAGCCGGAATTTCTGGTTTCTTTGTTATGGAGGTACCTAATTGGTGGACCAGCGTTGCCTCCTATGAAGGGACGAACGAAATTACAGCCAAGCCCGTGCCGGGATTAGAACTCAGATCCAGGGTGTGGTAGAATGGCTCTTTGACCACTACACGATCCGGGTGGCCAGCAGAAAATATAAGTTCTGCCAAAGAGTGTTTGTACTGCTTGCCATTATTTAAAGTTTTATTGTAACCACTCCACGTTTGTTTACAATTTAAAGAGCCATTTTTTGAATGTTCATATAATCTAAGCAGGCATAAATTACATATGTAGGGAATCGTTTTTTCTAAATCCGTATCATCCGTTTTTTCTAAAAATAGCATCTATGATTAGGATATAAATATTCAAAGATTTCAGGAATCTTCGAATATAAATTTTCCTTTATTATAGAGAGTTTTAAAGCCTACTTTATCGAAATTTCCAAGAAAGATAGCACTGCATAAAATAAATGTACGGTCATTTAAAATTAAAATATTAAATCTGAAAAAAATTCATAATAGGAATAATTTTTCACGGCGCATGTGTAAAATGATATCACTTTTTTTTATTAAATAATTTTATATCCAATAGTGTAAAGGCAGTACGTGGGGGAAAAAAATAAAATAAATAAAAAAAACGTCAAGAATAAACTCTGAAAGATTTTTAAATAAAAAGGGGGATTCCTTTTTGATTTTCTCCAAAAACAGCTATTTTTACTTTCCGAACATGTACCATTTAAGGAAAGTATTGTAATCATGAAAAAATTCGACTTCGAGATTTTGATGTATTTACACGTTTTGGGGTCTTCTGAATTCATTTATGCTATTTTTACGAGATGTATGTGTGTGTGTGTGTGAGTGAACACGATAGCTCCTTTTACATTATGGCCTAGGGGGGAAATTCTTGAAAGTGAGATAGGATTTAAACGGTACATTCTATTGAGCTCAAAGTGTGTGTATATATGTTATAAACCACCATTGTAAGACCGCTATTGATTTTGATGCGTATAGGACTTATAGTTTTTGTACAGGTCTACGACAAAGATTTCTTTTACATTATGGCCTACGGGGGAAATTCTTGAAAGTGCGCTAGCGCTTAAACGGTACATTCTATTGAGTTTCAATTTGGTATATATGTTTGCATTATTCATCGATTAAAACTTATTTAAATGCATGATAATAATCTTAATCTTAAGTGTTCGGAATGTCTAATGGAGTCACTCCAGATTTTTTTAATTATCAATTTTAATTATAAGTAATATGAGGGTTAATTGGTCAATGGTGGAATCCACTAGTCAGAAGGGTGTCTGGATATTTTAAAACTAGTTTCATTTTCAGAACATGAGTGCCCGTTGAAACCAAATAGATTTCATTTACTTGAAAATAGGTACCAAGAATATCTTTTCTTGTTTCTTTAATTTATTCTTCTATTTCTTTAATTCTTAAAGAATTTCTGCGAAATTCTTTACAAAATATATAATCTTATTTATTTAAGATCGGTAGCATACTTGCGTGTCTGAATGTATGCCTGTTTCGTGAACTGAAAATCCTGATATGAGGCTGTACTAAGATAACTGCAGAGTTTAGCCATTCAAAATTTCTATTTTATCGAGTGAAAAATAATGTCTGAAAATTTTAATGTTTCATAGGGTCACAAGGAATTATGGGTCAAAAAACAGCAATACCTTAATATTTTCTAAAGTATGGAAGATAAAGTGATTTAATTTTGCATGAAGTAAGCTTAAATAATTTAGAAATTATTCAGATAATCACTTTACCTAAAACTATAACCTCTCGTTACTGGTTAGCTACAGACCTTTCCACTGCGATTTAATTTTGTGTTTTTTGTTGTTGTTGTTGTTGGCCAAGGTTAATATCTTTTGTGCCTGCTGCATTGGGAATAAAATAAAACTTTACCTAAACCTGAATTGGTATTTATTTTATTTAAATTATTGAGTGACCAGGAATTCTCCTAGATTTGGGCAATTATGGGTCACATATGGGGTAAACATGGATCATCCTTTTTTATAGTAATGGAATCAGAATAAATAAATATTTTAAATTATCATTAAAAGTTAAAATCCTGACCTAGTAAGACGGAAAGGAGCAATCATGATTCTTTGGGGAGAGAAGAAATAAAAAAAAAACGGACATTTTCTGAAAAGTTTGTTTCCAGGCTTTTGCCATTAATTTACATACATATAGGGTGTATCGAAATTCCCTTCCGGGTTTGGAAGGCTTATAAAAATATATATTACAAATACAGCGACTTTATTGGAGAAAGTATTGGAGAAAGAAATGTTAGTTTTATTTCACGAAAGTCCAATATGTGAACCTTTCGTGATACCGAAGGATTAATGCAATTTGTCGGGGGATTGGGGGGGAGGAGAGTTAGCTTGTCAAATCATCAGCATCACGAAACAAGGACGGATTATGGGGAGGAGAGACGACCGCCCCAATTGAGAAAAAAGAAAAAAATGTATAAGGTCCTGTGTTACTTCCATAAAATGGATGTATATGTTAATCTTCTAACTAAGTAGCCCCACTGACAAACTAACTGACCTCCCCACCCCCCTTCAAAATTGCATTAATCCGTCGCTATCACGAAAGGTTTACAAATTGGACTTTTGCGAAATAAAACTTGTGACATTTCTTTCACCAATAAAGTCAACTATGTTACTGTATTGGTAATATTGGTATATTTTTCATTACTGAAAAATATACCAATTACAGGTCTTCCAAACCTGGGAAGGAATTGTGATACACCCTGTGTTTCAGACACACACACACGCGTGCGCGCGCACAGTGTTGATGTAAAACTAGATAGGATATTAAAAGGACACGAGAATCATTTCAAAATTGGCATTTATTTCCTCGAATAAATTAATTTTGTCCAAAATATTTCGAATGGCATATCTTTTCCCCAATGGCCAGCCACTGCCTTGGAAGGCTTTGGCCACGATTGTTGGGCACTTTATTATGGGGGCACCTAGTAGGTGGACGAACGTCGCCCCTATGAATGGACGGGCAAACGACAACCAAGCCCAGTCGATGATCAAACCCCGACCGCCGGGAGTTGAACCCGAAACCGTAGTACGGTGGTTTACCCACCATACAATCCGGTCGGCTGAGATGGCATATTTATATGTGGGATATAAATATGCCATTAAATTTCTATTTGCGGTTCATATCAATTTCGCGCTTGCGCATATTATTTTGTGTGAATATAAAAGTAACATATAGGTATTCTTTTGTATCCAACATGCATATATGAAATTAAATTAATTAAACGTTACCAGTTTTGATTTGTAAAACCACCGTTGTTTTAAAACAGCATATTCTACAGGTCACGTTTTAACTATATCTTATGAGATATCCCTTATAACAATCAAAATTACATACATCCAATTAAAAATTCTCCAGAATTTTTATATACGACAAGAAAACATTTTCTATAGCATCTGAAAATAAGTTGATATATATATAAACAAACTATTGTAAAAGTGAAGGATAAGAAAGAGTAGTTTTATTTATCCTTTTTTTTTTTTCTCTCTCTTGTATTTCATGATAAGAAGCTTTTGCTTTTCAAAGCTCATTTTTTTCGGATTTATTCCACCTTATTTATATGATAATATGTTCCTAACTTTCGCTCGTCCGTTTGTTTAGAAATATATACCTGATGAAATCGATACTGGAGAAATTGTACTTTCAACACATTCTTTGCTAATTTAAGTAAGATTTATTGTGAAACATGAAGGCGAAAAATTCCTTTTGTTAGAATTTTCTAAAATAATCTTAAAATACTATCGGAAAAACTGCACAAAATCGATTTGTTTCAAAATATGTAAAATTAATTAACTCATAAGTTAAAAAAGAAAATCACAATTGCCTGGTGTCAAGATAAGAGCAGTGCCATGTTTGGAGGGCTAATTTTTTTTTCTCCTTTCAGTGATTAAGAATTCAGTTTCATGCGTTTAAATTTGGCAGTGAATTAATTTTGTATTAATTTGGAGCCTTTTTTACAGCATTGTTAATTGAAAATTCAACATGATTGATGGCAAGTAAGTCTTAAGATTACAGCATGGAAAAGTTGCATTGGATTAAAAAATCAAATTGAAAACAATGAAACTTATATTTAACAACTGCTTGCTAATTCGTTACGGGAATTTAAAAAAGAACGTCTTCCTTGAAAAACGATCGAAAGATGTCAAGTCTATAAAAATTAAATCAAATCCTGTATTTTGAGAATATACATAATTTTTCCAAGTTTTGTTATGTTATGATCATAGAAAAGGGAAAGTAATTGCGGTAAGTGATTTCCAGTTCCCTTAAAATAGCGAAATTTCGATAGTTGTCAAAAAGTATAAAATAGCATGTATATGTCTATATTTATATTGTCTATATCATAAAATATTTGAGAATTCTTGAAAAGTTTTTTTTTCTGAATAATTAACAGAAACAGGAAATGAAATAGAATTCCTTGAGTAGAGCTTAAATATTTCTCTTAGAAATAAAGGATTTCATTATCAAAGTAACTTACAGCGTATCTGAAGAGAAATTGTACGATATTCTATAAATTGAACAGTAATTCCAAAAAAAAAAAAAAAAAAAAAAAAAAAAGGGAAAGAAATTAATAGTTTGTGTACTAGTTACTGCAAAAGAAAGATGCTATTTTCAGACAATGTTGTTGATTATTATTACTTTTTCAATTTCTTCGTTTCAGTGTGCAAGAATTCCATTAAAAGATCCCGTACATGAATCATGAACTTATATATATTATGTATATCAGAAAGTAATGTAGTTTTTGTACATTAAATTCAACGAAACCTTTTTATCTGGGTTTTAACTACAAAGAAATTGTGCTTAAACAGCGGTTACGCATTTGTTGCTTCAAAAGCCAGAATTTCATAGATAACTGATCTTTTTCTTTCAAGAAAGACGTGTGAAAAGAGAGGAGGGAGGTCACCAATCCTCGATGGAGGTCGAATTTCAAAATGTTCTGAAAATTATTTTTGGTATTAGTGTTTACTATATCTTTTAGTAGAATTTTACACATATCGCTTTTATTTCCTTCGCGATAGAGATATGTGAAAAGAACGTTTTGGACAACTGTTTACCACGGTTCAGAAATTTTCAAGAATGCCCTTTCATTAAAGACCTACATTAAAAACCTCACATACATACCATAATTCGTATTATTAGTTTCAGTAGTTTCAACTAGGTGAAATGCTGGTAACCGTGATAACGATATTACTTTCAGGCCCCCCCCCCCTAATAGGTATACACTGGCTACCAAAAGTTAAGCACAAGGCGAAGAATACGGCAAATACACCTCTAATGAACAGGAAATTTAGCAGGAAATTAGCAAATATTTATACACATGAAACAAAGTGAAGAATTAGAAACAAGCATAAAAAAAATGTTGAATATTCATAAATTATAAGACGAAGCTATATTGGAGTCATTAACAAAAATGAAGTTTGAATCCAAAACTAACAAATAAAACACATACATTAATAGGGTGTGTGATCCACTTCTCATTCTCATACAATGCTTACAACGTGTGATCATGGTGTGATCCATCGTATCGTCGTTCCTACTGTAGAACAGTTTGCAACTCTGTGGGAATACCTAGGTTAGAAAATGTGCTGACACAGCACTGCCAAGACCATCTCAAAATTTTAAGTGGGATTAAGGTCAGGCCATGTCGGCCAATCCGATAGCCAAACGGAACAAGTTATACCCTCCCTTGCCAGGTAGTCTTCGACCATGCCAGCTTGTATAGAGAAGTACATTATCCTCCATTCAAACGAATGAAGGACTGCTTCAGCGTGAATCTCACAATGCATTCTAGTTCTACAGATGTGCAGGTCGATGCGATATCCCAACAAAATCTCAGCACAAACTATGATGTTTCCACCTTAAATTGCGTGATGATCGATGATAATTTTGGACCGCTTTCGTGTTCTCTTCAGACCTTTACATGCTTGCCATGTTGCTCCAAGGAAAATCTCTACTCATCCGTGAACATAATGTTTGCCCAATTTGAAAAAAAGTCCGATTCACATATTGCTGACACCATTTTAATTGTGACTATTCGGATTGGTTGAATGGAGGAACACCAATTCGTGGTACCCGAGCTTGCAGTCTATTCATGTGTAACCTTCGGTGCACAATTTGTAGAGGGTATCATTTTATCAATGGCAGTACATAAATGGAATGTACAGTATATGGACAGTACAACAATTTATGTCATATAGTTGGAGGTCACTTATCAATTCCACTTAGGGCCTTCGGGCTTTTAACACTTGTACGACTGACCACAGGCCTTTGGGCAGCTATTTGGCTTTTTTGGAATTGCTTCAATAATCTAGAAATGACATAATGATAAACGCCGAAGAAAGGAACAACTTCTATGACTGAGTGTCCTGTTTCAAGGCGTCTCACTGAACGCCTTCGTTTGCTGTCTGATGTTCGTAATGTGACGATGTTCATAATGTGACGGAAGCCATAGAAACACGCTGACTTGAAAGTTAATCGCAAGAAAGTTGTATATACTGATTTTTATCATCACTTACTTACAACTCTAATTCTTCATAATGCTTTTTACTTACAAAACTGCCTTTTTGGTTTATTTATCAACACTGAACCATGAATGTTTGTTAGAAAACAAATTTGCATATTTCTATTTACTTCTGCAGCAGATCGTAGCTTTTCAAATTCAAATTGGCTTCCGAAATTTAACATTTCCATCTTCGTGGTAAACTTTTACCTATGAATGTATACAGAGAATCTATGTTTAACCTTTTATTTGCGCAGTTTGGTACATGAGCAAAGATGCATATCCAAACACCCTTTCAAAAAATATTCGAATGCAATTCGAAATCAATTTTCCCATGTCGATTTCATTATAAAGTGTTTTTCTTTATAATAAATAGATTATGTATTATATAATAACAACTTCTAATGTTTCTTATCAGCTGCATGCTTTTTTTCAAAAATTAATCAGTTACTCACATAACCAATATAGGAAATGTCTCTCACACTCGAATTCTTTTTTGAGTGGATGAACTAACTATTGATATTTTTAGAAAAATACGCGCATTAAAGGCATAAGTTGATTGACCTTTATTTTCGCAACACATTGTCCTAGATGCATAGTTTAAAATTCAAAAATTGTCAAAATTAGATAAAAAGTGAATATGTTAAAAGCTTGAAGCGAAAAAATATTTAGTGAAAAAACACGCAATCTAAATTTGAATACAATCCCCAGGACCATACATTTATATTTAGGGAAATCTTGCCTATAGGGTAGGTGCACCAGAAACTGACCACTCGCTAATTTGTAAAATCACAAATGTTCCTTTAAAGTAGGTTCGTAAAAACGGGCGTCAGCTGTAACATTTTAAAGTACTTAATAAATGTTAAAACATTGTCAGGTTACGCATTTTTTGTCAGGTAAATATGTGTAGATTAGATATAAAAAAAGAAACATTTTCCTATAGCTTGGAAGGATTGTATTCTTCATAGTGATAACACGATATTTATTTTTTTCTGATATTTTCATCAAATTTACGATTTATAATACAATTTCTAACCGCGAACGCCATAACATGTCTATTGTCTTAAAATTTCTCACCAAAGATTCTTACATAAAAAAACCATACCAAAAAATTAACAGTACTTTAAAAATTTGCCACCACCTACAGTTTTAATATTAAAACGATTCCATGAAACTTCTTTGTTTCAGCAAAAGAACGTACCATTTTCATGCCTTTTATTTGAAATAAAAATGATCTTCGAAAATCACAAAAATAGAAAAAAAAACTGCCGGTATTATACTAGTCAATCGACTGTTTCTGACATTCAATGCAATTTTATTCGGAAAGTTTCGGAACTTTTATTTCCAACATTTCGTTTCTTCCTTTCAGGCGAAAGAAACTTATATAAAATGTAAAACCTCACATGATTTGAAGACAGTAAAGGATGGACGTCATACTTGATATTTCTGCCTTTCCTCTTTTCAAGTTACGTTTACCACTGCTATTTAAATAACGAAATTTAAGAAACATTTTTAATGAATGAATATTGTTACGAATTTTCGGGGCAACCCGCTGCTCTGGGGCTTAAAATGGTTTAAAATTCGTATTCAACGCTTCAAATAGATAAATTTTGCTTTTTGTTGCATCAAAATCGGCCAATCAGAACCGGAGATACGCAGGTTTCAGTTTCCCTATTCTTTTTCTATGGGTTTTTAGAAATCTCGCGAAATATTGGTCCTAGGACTTAGATCTCTTCACTTTTGGGGACTTATTTTTGGCGCCAAATTTGGCGATATTTCGCCAAAAGTCGCGAAGATTGGCGAAATTTTGGTCATTTGGCGCGATTTTCCCTATGGGGCCTGTAAAGCTGCTTTTACTGCATTAAAAACACATAATACCTGACATTTCCCTTCTATAACGTAATCAAAATTCCCGCTTTATGTAGAATTTTCAAGAAATAGACTCTTCTGGAAGTTTCTCGTCGCTTCGGCGCCACCTATATAGGGCCGCTTCAGAAGCCCCAGTTCAGTGTCAGAGAGCGCCCGTATTGTGAAAGCTCTCTGAGCGAGTACGCTTACTTTGGGACTTGATAGTGCTATAGAAGCTGTGTTTTGGCTTGCTTTTTGAAGCTTTAAATTTAAGTGCTGTGTGTAAATTCTTCACTGCTGAGTCCTGAGGGACTGTTAGTGTTATCCCTCGAATATTTCCACCTGTTTTACCTGTGGATGTGCTTTATTTTATGTGAGAATTACAGCATTTGTGAAAGCTTCTGATCTTAGCGGATTGTTAAAAGCACGTTACTGTTAGATTGTGCTTGTGAATTGTGTGCAGCTGATTATTCTACGAAGTTGTAGAAGCAATAACGTTTGTGTTCCATCCTGACAAGTGACTTTTTACTAGAACTTTTTACACCAACTGGACTTTAGAACGACGAACCCCAGGAGTAGCAGAGTAGTTCTGCAACAATATACAACTTAATATCAATAAAAATAACACTAGGCCTGAAGAAGGGAAATTCATATCAGTGAACATCATTAACATATAAAAAATATCTTAATGGCAATTTAAAAAAAATAAAAAAATAAATAAACCTTTGAGTGAAATTCTTTCGTAATTTAGTCACACAGTGAAATATATTTAGTCTAATTCTTATCCATATTTGTAATCGTATAGTGTATATAATAAAAGATTATATGTTGTTATAAATTGGTGCTACCTAATTCCATAAATACAAGGAATTCGGTATAGTAAGAGGCATATTAATTAATGCACATATCTCATATATGTTTAGCATATCCCGGCTTATAGAAAACTCAAATGCTACACTTAAAATGATCATGTTTGAAGCAATAATAATATTAAAATAACTATAATGCAATAGAAAATTGCATTAGTAATCATAAAAAATAATAAAATACAGCTAATTCTATAATTTTAAGGCCCATTAATAAAAACATCATATTATTAATCTCTGAGCTGACATTAAGCGATGTAATTTTCATAGATCAATTAATTCAGGTACCGGTATTATTCTTAAAGTACTTCAACCTAACTGTATCTATAATGTGGATCTTTAGTTGAACTCATGCTTAAGGTACTAGGATGCTGAGGAACTAGTATTTATATTTTGGTAGCTGTATTATGCAAGTTGATTTTTGGCCTCGAAGGATTTACTCAGCTAAATTTTAATGGTCTCTGAAAACATCATAAATGATATGGCAACACATTATTTTTACCAGAATAAATCTGTATAAAATATTCGTATACCCTAAAATAAAATTAAAAAAAAAAACAAACGATTAGTTCCATGGTTATTTATTAATTTGAGTTCAATTAATGTACACATACAAATTGATTTTATTATTTTTTTTTATATAAATGCTTGCATGAAAAATATTTTCATTATCAGAATTAATTTCGTTCGATATATTTAATAATACATATGCAAGAAAATTATTCATGTTTTTTTTATGATTCATATATCAAAAACAAACTACAGATGATGCATGTGAATGCAAAATCTGCTATTTCAGTATCATGCATGAACAAAATCATTTGGACATAAGAATACAAACACAATTGAAACAGCTGTCTCATGTCTCGTTATTTTCCCCAGTAAAATATATGAAAAGCTGCTTTTTTAAAAAGTATTTATGTACATACGATTTTATTTTATGCGCAGTTATGATTTCCCTTCTAATTTAATAGCCGTGAAGTTCAGAAGCGTACGTTCTGAGCAATGATTTTTTTTTTTTCAATAGCGCATTAGTGCGTACTTATTTCGCAGAATTAATATTCTTTCTTTTCAGGAATATCATTTAATAAAGAGAAGTAAAGTTTATAAAAATGTATTTAATTATGAGGTTATTAAAAAATAAATAGGATTCTCTACATTTAGTGAAAAATGTTTAGGTGTATTTAACGTAGGGGAAAACTTTGAATGCATAAAATTATTCATTGAAAGATTGTTTCTCCCGTTTCTCTGAAAGCGCCTGCTGAACAAGTCCTGGTCACACAAAGGTAAATACTTTTAGCCAGGGCTCGAAATTAACGGTGGTCCAAAATCGCTAAAATATATAACGGACCAGTAGAATACAAAATTTGTTGGTCCGTCCGACCAGAAACGTTTTATTTACATTTTTCTCTAGCAAACTTTTCTCATTTCCACAATACATGTCATATAATTTAATCTATTTTAATATTTTTATAGTAGGTGTTCACATTTTTTAATTCAGCTCTTAATTGAAATCCATATATATAGCTCATATAATTTCTTTTATTTCGCAACTTTTAAAATCATGTGTACGGACCAGTGATAAATATTACGAACCAGGAAAATTTTTAAGTCGCTGGTCCTTTGAACCACTGACTACATATTCTAATTTCTAGCGCCGCTTTTAGCCATGCTTTAAGGGGACATTTAATACGAAGTGGGCAGCATACTCAGTGCAAGGACAAACCGTGGACATCGGGGACACACATATGACACACTCATAACGTTGTACAGTGCAAACTTTTCGGGTGGTACAAAAGTTCTATCTTCCTTATGCTTAAAGCACCACCATCCACGCAGATAAGAAAGCAGCAACAACAAGGTTCTAAACAACATTGCAGAAACTTCAGTCCGACTCTGTAAATGGCTAAATTATTTCAATTTCTCTTCGCAAACTAACATAAAAAAATATGGATTTCTAAAATATTTGATGAAGAAGTTTGTTGGTAGATTAAGCATTGATGTAGGAATATACTAATGAAAACGCACGCGCATGAAAACGCATCGATTGAGGCGTCATAGAAAGGAAAAGTTTGATCAAAAGAATGAGTATTAGAAGCTGAGTCGAGAGTAGCTGTAAGCAGTGAAGCTCGCGAAGTAGAAAGATATTAGATAAGCCTACATCAATTTAAGGATAATTAATAAGATTATAGTTCTAACTGGAAATATAAGACTCAGTGACAACAAGCCCAGTCATGTCCGTTATACGACTGTAGGACGGAAGGGCAAATACTTAAGTAGAAAACTATAGGTGCATAGCATCTGTTTATAAACATCATGTCGTTCTTGACTCTCTTTTGAAGTTTACATTCAATAATTATTATGCGCTAAACTTTGATTCTAGTGCTGATTCTATTCTTAGATGAAAATCTTTCTACTTCATTAAAAGATTCTAAGAGATTAGTAAAGGCTCCCGATCTTTCAAGAAAATTTTCTAGAAAAATTACCGAAAGAGTAGACAATCAACACATTTGAGAGACACATTTTTAAATGAAACACACAGTTTTACCAAAGAATTTTTATATTTAAAAATAATTCGTACTGAATTCTGGATAAAAGTTGATAGAATAGTTGTAATGCGTTCGTCAAATACTTTAAAATGAAGATAAATAAAGCATTTACTTTGTTTAAACGACATTTAAAGAAAACACAAATTATTAGCCTTTCTCTCTACAATGTAAATTAGCACATAAAAAGTTACTGAGCCTCAAAATCGCGAAAACGAAATGTTAAAATAGATGAAGATGATGGAATTTAATTTTTCATCCGTAGCAATTAAGTCGAATAAATTTCGAATCCTGCTTTCAAAAGGATTTTATGGGATACAAATATTTCTTAAAATCTTGTTTCAGGAACTCATTCGGTAGCATTGACTCTCATTGAAGGTGGAGTTGAATAGAAATGTGTTTGAATAATAAAAGTTCTGAATAAATATTCTCTTTCACTTTCCAGTTTATTTGAGCACCATACAGAAATCTGGATTTCAGTATTTACTGAGTTCATCTTGACGTTTTGCCTGTAAAATTTATGAATGTTTATTACTTCTGTTTGTCTGTCAGTGGCCTAAACTCAGATCGCTGTTAAATTTATATACGTTACCATGATTTAGTAGATAATTTTCCTTATTGTAAATGGTGTTTGCTGTAATATTATGCTGTAAAGTTTGGTTGAATCAAACAAACTTTTGTTAAATCAGCAAAACAAAACTACCAAGCTATTTAACCAAACAAGTTTTGTTAAAGTCAACAAATCACTTTTTAGCGTATAATATTACAATTTACTCATTATTAAAAGAGTATTTAAACAGTATCTCTCCCTATAGGTACAATGACCCCAGCTATTGTGTATCTAAATTTGATCCCTTACCTACGAGTATACCTGGACTCTTTCCTACTCTTATTCTCACCAGTTTTGCTTTTCGCCGCCTGAAATGTCAAGCGTGTGCCCTAAATTTTTATTTTTATTTTTATTTTATTTTTTGACTAACAGGTGTTGCCCACAAAATTGTTGATTATTTTTTTGATGATTGATATAACAATTAATACCCCAAAACATTTTTGAGCTGTGCTATACGATTTGCACAGTATTTAATTTTTGTACAATGGGGCAGACAGAGCCGCTCTGTCTCCACATTCAGCTGACTGACTGTCATAAACTCTCATCTATATACAACATTGTATAACGATTTTCGCTGAAATCGACAGCGTTGACAATGCACCAGAGACACCTGCTCTCAGTCTAAATTAACTGACCGCAGTATGTTTGTGTACACAACAAATGTAAGAAGCTAGAAAAAAAACTAGGCTTGCTCAAAATGATTTTTTTTTTTGGCTCTGGCTCTCCGACTATGATGTGCATCTTCAAAAGACAGCTTCTTCCGTACTGTCAGTGTCGTATATAGCACTTACGTTTGTCAAATGCGCTCAGCATTGGATGGTAGTTACTTTGAAAAACTGTACACCTTGTTTGTAGATATTTTTGATTAAATTTCGCATTATGTTTCATCGAATATTTTGAACGGAGGTCGCATACCAAAACACCATGTAAACTATTGAAAATGCGATATAAATCTCAATAATAAGGTCCGCGACTTCGCCATCATCCTAAAGCTTGGCCCGCAACTTTCTAAAGGTTGCCCATACCTGAACAAAGCGAATAGAATTAAAATTTTAAAAACTTGAACTATAAAATGTTAATATTGCTTTAGGTTCCGTACTGAAAGCACACCTTTCTTTTTCTTTAACTTTTTACAAAAAAATGACTGTTTTTGCAATATACCATATTTATACGAATGTGAATTGTGTATGTACAAAATTTGAATCTGTATGCACATGTACCGTTATTCAACGAATTCTTTTTACACCACGCACGATAATATAAATGCAATTAATACAAGTATCAATTTATCTTTACAGTATAAAAATGCACTCTCATATTTGCAGATACATCGTCGTTCAGTGAAAACAATGAAAGTTTACTATTATAATCGTTCCTCTAACGACAATCAATCAATCCAACATTTAAAAGATACTTTCGGAAAGTTTCCTATGAGTAATTCATGATGGATTAGATCCTGAATGAGAAAAGAGTTGTGAAAGTGTTACTGTGCTATAACAGGTTAAATGGATGAACAGTGATTTTTTGCTGGGTGCATTTGCAGCAAACGGTATTTCTTTGGAAATGGTTGACCTGATAAATGAGACTTAGCATCAAACACCATTTACGTGAATATATACCGTTAATTTTTGAGTAACTGTTAAATAATAATAACTGACACCTACGCTATAAATTTAGAGGCGAGTATAACGTTTAAATGTTACCTGTTACGTTGAATTTTTCGGGTATCTTTCCGCCACGGTTCGGAAATGTTTACTAATAAAAGTGATTTTTTTGTGTGTGACTTTAGTGTAATTCGAGCTAAACATGCATAACTTCTGGAACAGAGTCCTTTAAATACGCCCCATACCTCATATAAATTCTGTTCATTTTTTTCAAATTAAATGAATGATGTTCCTCTTCTAAGATCTTCACAGAGATTTCGTATTACATACACAAAAAGGAAGCACATGTAAATTGTAAATGTCTGCAATATAAAATTTGATTGTTTACATTACAGTGATACCATGAAGTTGGCAAAACTGGTGGTCCTTGAATGTATTCATGATAGTATTACAGCGACATTCACGTGAACCGAATTCGGAATTCTACGTGGATGGGAAATCGATTTCAATTATTCACCCCAGAATATTTAAGTAAATGCAAATATGTTGACGGCAAGGAAAGTAAATGTTAAGTGGATATGGCAGTGTAATGACATATTTATAGCAATTCAACCAAAGTGAAATTCGAGACATATGCTAAAAGCGTATAAGACTTCTTATATATTTAATTTAGTATACTAATGAAATTTTCTTACATAAAAATATGCCTAGAAAAGTGCAAACGATTATTACCTTTTATCACAATCCTTGTGGTTTCTTTCGACAGATTCAACATCATTTACAGATGCATACTAATACCAGAATAAGTGCAAATAAACGACCAATACAATGGTAACTTCTGGTACACATTTGAAATGCAGCCCTATGGAAGTTGATTGGGGAAACAGTATGAAAAATCCAACGGTGAGTTGCAAAGTTGCTTTGTACTGAGTTCCAGCTGCATTATTGCGATTTTTTGTACTGTGTGCAGAATTTCAATATTTAGTTATATTTTAGTCACTATTAAAGCCTTAATCATAAAATTATTTAATAAATTTGTAATTTTTCCATCCTTGTCCAACATACGTCTTTTTAAAATTCGGCATATGTTACTTTCCTGTTTTTTAATCCACCCATTATCTGCTATTAAGCTTTAGAATCCAAAGGGAAAACCAAATTAAAAAAGTAGTCTTTATGGAATCGAATATTATATACAAGGTGTCCCATGAAGTCAGTACGATTTTCTTTCATAAATTGTATTGAATTTGGCTGGATTTCTGCACAGCCAGATTCCTCGCTTGGAATACACAAAAAAATGCCCAAAACAGCTGTACTTCTATCACCCACAGTTTTCGAGGAAAATGCCAAACAAAACCTATAATATACAAATACCATTTGAGATTATTCAAATGCATAATTTAGATATTGGCACACTTTAAATTATTTGCGTCCATTGGCCGTAATGTATAAGAATTCTTATTTTTAACCCTGTGAATAAACTACCAGTTCAACACTCACCAAAATCTATGCAGATAATGGAACCGTGGTATAACATACATACCCAATTTGCGCTCAAAATGCACAGTTCGGACATTAGCGAACTATTTTATAAGAATTTATTACAAGAATCTGCGTGGGACTTAATGTAAAGCAATCAATTTCTAGCCCTGCAAAAAAAGGAGCTATAGGTCCTATACGCACCAAAATCAATGAGGTACAATTCTTTTGACATATTTCATGTGTTCCAAAAGAATAATTTTTGCAATCTTGATGGAACACCCTCTGTATTTATATTGTTGTTCAAATGTTTAAAGTACAATAATATTAAATAAAGTATTTAAAGACTTACAGAGTTGTTTCCTATCCTGCATCTTATGTTTGTATAATGTATCGTAATTAATTTAATTGAATTCGAAATACTTCACAGTAATTTAGTTTTAATGAAAATACACCGAGCATGTTTCCAGTTTCAACAAAACATATCTCTTAAAATTGCCCCCAAAATGCACTTTTACTTCTCGGATGCACTGAAATCTGTTGTTAGCATTTATCACATATTATGTGGGATGCATCACTACTGAATTTTATCGCAACTCTGTGAGTGCGCTTATCACACACAAAACAAAAATACAGATACATTTTAACTCATTTGTTAAATATTGACACCATTTTATTTTTGATAGGATACAGTGCAGTGTCGTATTATTAGATCAATTGCGGAAAATATCCTACAATTGCATTGCTATCGGTAAAAAGCTTAATATAACTTTGAAAGTGGCATTCAATCATTTAATTATTAATTTCGGAATCATGGCGTATAAAATGAAACTCATTTACTACCTTGAAAGCATTTTATTAATTGATAAAAAATGTAAAAATGTAATGTATTATTTAAAAAATCAATATTTTATGATGCAATGAAAGCTGCTATTTTCTGTGGCATGCAATCTGCACAATATTTTAATCGCATGCTAGAACAATACAATGCCAAACGTCAATGAGATCTTGTTTGCCAGCACATGATCTTTTGTTTTCTTGTTACTGCTACTTTACTGATGTAACGTTTTATGAACACACATAGATTGTCTGTTGGGTTCATGTCTAAAGGATTGTCATCAAACGCAGTATTGTTTTTATCAGCTACAAACTTGCTGACTGTTTTAGCTTTATGGCAAAGAGTTCCATCGTGTATAAAAATTATTTACGATCCTTTACAAAACCATTCACGAGTTCGAGATAAAAAGTTCGATAAGTTCGAGATAAAAAATCCTGGTTTTTCTTGTACTGGTATTGTTTTATAGTACCTTGTACAATTTAAAGACGACGAGTACCTCTAAAATTTGTCACAGACCACATCACGATAGATGTAGGATTTTTAAACATCAGAACAATACAGGCAGGGTGCAGTTCCTCATCTGCAGATCTTCTTGCAAACTGTAACTTATCAGTGATGACTTGGAAAACAGATTCATTTGGAAAGGAAACCTGCAGAAAAAGAAAAATCCCCTCAAAACTTCAAAAAAACATTAAAAACAGTCCTCTGCAGAACAAAATAATAAAAACAACATTAAAAGCTTGAAGAAGAGGACGAAAAAGAAAAAAAATGAGTGGCCAGAAAATTATTTGATTTCCTTCGTAGAATGTACTCCCCACTTTGTCTAATCTAAAGAATATAAATATTTCTTAAAGAATTTAGTATTGCTTTGCTACAATTTATTTATAATATTCCATGACAAACAACACCCATTGTTTTCAGCAGGCGCGTAGCCAGGAAAATTTTTCGGGGGGGGGGGGGGGGAATATGAAATTATACGTGTATAAATAAACGGAATTTCATCACTAATCCAAAAATTTTGGGGGGGGATATATCCCGATATCCCCCCCTGGATACGCCCCTGGTTTTCTGGAGTAAAAGCGTAAAATTTTAAATAAAGTGGTAAAAAAAACACACTCAGAAATTAAGAGGGTACAGTGCATGTTGTTGTTTCTGGTGCCCCCTGACAACCGCAAACGGCGGTGCCAAATCCCCTCCGAAGGGAGGCGATGGGCAGACCCTTTCATTTTTAGGGCCCCGAAGGGAGGAAGTACGATTTAGCCCGTGGCCCTCTAATGTTGAACAAATTCCAGAGGAGGGACCAATCCCCTGAAATCGGCACCCACAGAGATATCGTTTAAGAACTTGGAGGACATTGGAGCCACGACAGATTTTATGGGCACCAGTTCCCATTAGCGTACACTGCCCCACAGTAGTCGAGCCGAGAGGAAGTTGACCCTCCCAATCACTGGACAAGCCGAATGCTGCTTCACTTGCCGTGTTCAATGGGAACGGAGTTTAGCGCCCAGACTACTGCGGAACGCGCAGTGCATTAATTCCGTATATTGCAATGCAACTGCAGAGAGATGAAGTAACGGGTACTTGGGAAGAGATCTTAACCTCTTACTGGATTTTCCCGAGTTGAGCTCGGGCAGGTAAAACGTTCCATTCGGGATTATCCCGAGTGTATCTCGGGCAGTAGGAATTTTTTTTTAATTTTCACGTAATCTTTCCCGAATTATTCCGTTCTGCTTTCAAATACTTTTATTTACTTTTCTGCCCACTAGAAGGTAGAACTATACACGATTTAGGAAATCTTATGTGAGAATAGTGTTATTATGCTTTAAAAATGTATCTATATCAAAATATGCATTAAAAAATTGATGTTTTTTGACCCTCCAACTCGAAAAAAATTGAACCGGCAAGGGGTTAAGACAAATTAATTTAAAATCTGTTGAAACAAAGACGCGCTGCCCTTTCAACTTCCGAGTCATTTTTCCAATACTTTAGTTAAATTTTAAGCCGTTTACTCAAAAACAGCGGCTGTTTCTTTTTTGTTTTTTAACAGAATTTTGGAGATAAATTGTTAGTGACACTACATTCTTTAAGAATTATTTACAGTACACGCCGTTTAATAAAACAATATTCGTTTCGAGCTAAAATAATTTTTAAAAGCGACTGATTTTTATATGCGGCGGACATTATTAGAACCCAAAGAGGGTGTGTAACTTGATTTCACCTCCCAAACTCCAAACTCCATGTGTGATGCCATTAAGTTCACACAAAAAGTTTGAAGTACGTAGGATAATTCCTTCATTTGAAGCGAATGCTTAGAAGTGTCAGAGAAATTATAACATAAGACAATTAATAGAATTTATAAATAAAATTAATTTCTAATTGTTTATTAGTTATTTATTCAAAATTTACAATATAAACTTATAAATACATACTACGGATAAAATTAATTTACTTATATATCACATAATAAGCTTTCCGAAGAATGGCGAAGCAATTAAACATTCAATGTTTCTATCAAGAAAACAACATTTTCAGTGCATTTTCGGTTAAATTCTTCGTCTAAGACATGTTGTTCGTTAGTGCTTTCAAACAGAACTAGAAAGTCTTTCGGAAATTACAGGAGGAAAAAGTCATTCCTCGTGGTCAACGACGAGGTATTTAAGACAACCCTCAACCCACCCTTTCAAAAAAAACCCACGAAATTTTGATTTTTGTTAACAAAATGATAGCAGAGATTTTGTGTGTGTGTGTGTGTGTGAAAAATTTACTATTTCCACCGTTTGGACACCATCTGAAATTTTGTATACGTCCCTACTCGTGGTTACTGGCCAATCTTATATGATTGGCATGATACACATTAGGGTGGTCCAAAACAAAAACTTCTTTTTTATTTTCGATAATGGATAGTGCAAAGTTGCCATTAATGGCACAAAGTGCGTATGAAAAATTTGAATGTTGTCGGACAAATAATTTCTTGATTTGCCGCAAATGTGGTCTTTTGTCGCTTTTTACAAAATTTGTAAAAAAAAATTTCTATATCCCATGGTGGCTAGTGAGAAAAAGATGCCATTAAGTTCACAGAAAAAGTTTGAAGTACGTAGGATAATTCCTTCATTTGAAGCAAATGCTTAGAAGTGTCAGCAAAATTCTCATTTTTTAAGCTGATAACAAATTTCGTCAAAATGTTTAAATGACGTTTTTTGCTTATTTTTCTGTAATAATATGTATATGCATGTGCTCTGCATTTTCGTTTCTTTAATTTCATTTTTATATTTGGGTCTTTTAATACCTCGTTCCGGCCAAGGTGAAGGTTTCATTGATTGTGATTTTTATAGTAAAAACGAAGTTAACAATTCTGAACTTAACACCAGTTTGGTGCGACGGTAATCTCGTTAACAAGGAAAAAACAACGGGGTTATTGCTTGTCTTGACAAAAAAAAAAAAAATTAAAAAAGAACTGCAACATTTGGCGTGCACTTTTCATACTAATATGCTTCCACTCCGATATACATTAATGAATAAACTCGAACGGACAAACTACCAGACTTTTATCTGCTGCGGAAAAACTACTAAGACTTTTCCCAGCCCAATCGAAGCCAAACTGTCAAGTGCGAAAACCAACTCGAGTTATCTTTCGAGCCCATTCCTTTCACATCCAAATCAGAAATAAAAAAATACTGAAGATTTGAGCACTGATCAAAAATATCTGTTTGATATTTGTGAAGCTGTTTCGACTGGACTGGACTGTACCCTTCAGAGCTTTGAACGAACTATTTTAATTTTAATAAATTTTTAAAACGTGTACCACATAAGTGCACGTAAAAATTAGATATTCTAAAATTCA
Source organism: Cheiracanthium punctorium (assembly GCA_038373885.1). Classification (NCBI taxonomy): domain Eukaryota; kingdom Metazoa; phylum Arthropoda; class Arachnida; order Araneae; family Cheiracanthiidae; genus Cheiracanthium; species Cheiracanthium punctorium. The sequence goes on from JAWZYV010005452.1 coordinate 1,071,198, forward strand.
ACTCGTAATTCAGTGTTTTTCGTGCTAATTTTGTGTTCTTAGCTTTAGGTACTAGTTTTGATGAAGGTTTTGAAAGAAATAATTAAAATGGGTGGTACAGAACATTTACAGAATTTAAAAAAAAGTGCCAAGAAAATATGCTTAAAAAGAATGAGTCATCGAGTACTTGCATATGCTAGCCTATTAACTTCGAGACATAAAACTGTGTTCCAGAGCACGCAACTGTCTAGTTCAGCCCTTTGTCTGCCAATACGAATAACACTTATAAATATTTCATCGAGGAAAAAGGGCTGAGATATGGCAGTAAAGAGAGTACTTAAAGAAATTTCAGAAAACTAATTTGTACAAAATATTAAGAAAGCCTTTAAAGTTACTCGAGAATTTTTTATCCCCTTATCGGTCGTATTATTTTCAAGAAAACGGTCATAAAACTACTTACTTTTTATTTAGGAAATATTGTATAAAAATACCTGTATGTGCAATATACGCATTCATTTTAAGGTTTTGGATATTTTGATATAAAAAAATTTCCCGTGCATGAAAATTGAAAAGCTCCAATCTTTTTGGTCCATAAATTTTGAGCACTCCAGGCCAGAAATATCACGGGAGTGTGACGGAAGGGGTTAATCTTAATTACAAACAATGATTTTAAGCAAAGAGATATAGATAATTTTAAATATATATATATATCTTATATATACACTCTATAACAAAAAAATCGACGCACCAAGAAACAATCATCCGATTGCTTTGAAATTTCGTATGCATGAATGTTTTGGACAGATATGCAAATGATTCAAATTTGGTGTCCAATGAATGAATAGTTTGATCTCTAGCGCATCGGAACTGCGCATCCAGCAGACGTATATAAGGAGCAGTTCTTCAACGGTTGTTAAAACTTTCGGTTTGATTGCGATTCAGATGACCTTTCAACAACTTAAAAAATGCCTCGCTGCAGGATTCGTGCTCATTACGAGCAAAAGTCAGAGTTTGACAGAGGCCGTATCATTGGATTGATTGAGGCCGGATGGACTAATCGGAGAATCGCTCGTCATTTGAGTCGAAGCGATGCGACGATTCGAAGCTGCTGGCAAGGATGGGTGGAAAATGGCAGAGTGCAGAGTCAGGATGGTAGCGGTCGACCTAGGGCTACAACAGATCGTGAGGACAGAGTGATAGTCCGATCAGATGTCACAGCGCCTTCTTCAACTCTATCAACCATCAGACGTTCAACCCAAACACCAGTGTCCATCATGACTAATCACAGACGGTTGAGAGAGCGAAATCTACGCTCGCGCTGACCGTTACGCCACCTGCCACTCACGCCTGCACACTGCCGAGCCAGATTACAGTGGTGCAGGGCTCGATCAGGTTGGAATGATGCCGACTGGGGACGTATAGTCTTTAGAGACGAATCCCGCTTCCAACTGTGTCCTGACGATCATCGAAGACGTGTTTGGAGACGCACAGGGCAGGGGGGGGGGATCCTGCTTTCACTATTGCACGCCACACCGGCTCTCAACAAGGCATTATGGCCTGGGGTGCCATTTCCTTTGACAGCCGGACCCCTTTGGTCGTCATTAGAAGTACACTTACTGCACAGCGGTACGTGGACGACATCCTAAGACCTGTTTTGCTACCGTTCCTTTTGCAGTGCCCTGGGCTGGTTTTTCAGCAGGACAATGCCAGACCACATACGGCTCGTGTTGCTCTAAACTGTCTGCAAGCTTGTCAAACGCTTCCTTGGCCTGCCAGATCGCCAGATCTCTCTCCCATCGAGCATGTCTGGGATATGATGGGAAGGCGATTGCATCTGGCACGGACTGTTGATGACCTCGTTCGACAATTGGAGCGAATTTGGCAGAAAATACCGCAGGAGACCATCCGGGAGCTTTATCGGTCTATGCCACGCCGTGTGGCAGCTTGTATCCAGGCTAGCGGCGGATCAACACCTTATTGAACTTGTTACTGTAACTCTGAAATAAATTATCCAATTGTTCTGAAATTTTAATCATTTACTATTCTGTACATTGTCTTATTATCCATCAATTTTCGTCTCAATCGGACACCTCCTTCTTGGTGCGTCGATTTATTTGTTATAGAGTGTATATATGGTCTCGCAGTGGCCTAATCACTAAACTTCGTTTCCGGAAGAGCACTGAAAGTGAAGCAGTCGGTGTGGCCAGTGTTTGGGAGGGTGACCTCCTCTCTCGGCTGGCCTGCTGTGAAACCGTGTACGGTAATGTGAGCTGGAGCACGTAAAATCCGTTGTGGCTCCAACGTCCTGCATGTTAAAACGATACCTCTGGGAATACCGATTTCAGTTGGTTGAGCCCTATTCTGGAATTGGTTCAAAATTAGGGGACCCCGAGTGAAGTCGGACTTCCTCCCACAGGGGCTCATTAAAATGGAAGCCTTCCCCTTCCGCCCATCGCCGTCTTATATGGGGGAATCTGGCACTACTCCGCGGTTGCCACAGGGCATTAGAAACAACAACAACAACATATATATTATATATATATATATATATATATATCGTAGCTGCCAACTCTCCCGGTTTTTCCGGAAGATTTTTCACCACTATCTTCAAACAGTTTTATTTTACAATAAAATTTTGGACTTATTTTAAGCTTAAATTCGTAAGTAAAAATTAGTGGTGGAAAATCTTCCGGGAAAACCGGAAGAGTTGGCAGCTGTGATAAATATATATATTTATATATATATTAATTTATTATATTTTGCAAAGTTTACTTAACAATTGGATATTCTTTATGAAAGATTTTCATGCAGTACTTATCTGCACTTATAGATATGCTTTACTACTTTTAATAAAATTCTGCTGTTTATAATTTTTTCAATTTTGTTGAAAAGCATTTACGACTGTTTGTTCGTAGCATTTATACTTTTAAAGCATACAAAGAATACACTATGTGTGGTGGAATGCTTGGGAGAAATTTTCTTAATTGCCTTACTCATTTACCTTGCAATATTAGTTAAACAAATGAAAAATTTGAAGGGACTTATCGTAATCAATACATTTCGTAAGATTCATCTTTTTGTTAGCTTAATTTTTTTAGTCATTTTACGTTAGATGATTGTTTTTTTTTTTTCCTAGTTGGCTTAAGAACTGCAGGCACAAACGAATAAAACCTCTCAAAAAATCCACTCAGCTATACGGTGAACGAATATAATTTCAATGCAAGCAGTCTTAGAAAGCAATTTTTTTTCAAAGAGGATAGTTGCTGAATTAATTCACAACATTAGCTTTATACCAGATGTTTCTAACTCTTTGATTAGTGCGGCACTTTTTAAACTATTGATATTAGCACTATACTTTCAATTAGATTTTTTTAAATTTCTGATGACACGAAGTTACTTCTTATCTCATGATTTTAATAGTGGCTGTACGTACATATAAAAATATAGAAAAAAAAAGTTTTTAAGGTGTCCGTGCACATGAAACAAAATTAATGAGAAAATGGACGGCACATAATATTTAGAAAATCTTAAAAAAGAAAGCCAAGGATTTATATGCCTATAAAGAGATTGAGTCTGTTTCTCTCACCTCAAAAAATTTCATTTTTTTAAACATCATAGTGAATATTTACTGTCCAAGTTCTAGTTCATTTATTTACTCAATTTCATACTGCTATTACTGCACTTAATCAAACACGCCTTTAAAAAAACTATATGAGAAAAAGTAATGCTTGTAAAACATACAAAAACTAATTTTTTGACCATGAAACTATAAAATATCTGAACAAAAATAAAGATCTCCAACTGTCAAACTTTTATTTTATTCGAAAGAAAGTGAAGTATTAACATAATTATAATAGCCAGGTACTGATCTTCACTCATTTTTCCGTATATGGCTGAATCGTAGATATATTTTTTATCCCTTTGTACGTAATTTATCTTTTTCAATTTAAAGTCGAATAACTCAGTCAATATTACATTTACACATGTGGCGATTTTCGTAAGTGACTTCCTAATGGTCGGACGCCATTTTTCTGATTGGACTTAACTTTTTGTGAGATAAGAAGTCAACCTAAGATGATTTTTTTAATGCACTGCCCCTTATTCAATTTATGACATAAAAAATAACTACATGACATTAGAATTTTTTTTCAAATTGGAATGGTAGTTAATAGTTTTAAATGGTTAGAAAAGTGCCCTTCTGATCAAATAGTTTGAAACAACCCGTATAATAGTGCTAAATAATTGAAGAAATACAAAGGATGAATGACATCATATACTGCCAACATTGATCTTTCAGCCCCATCTGTTGGCATTTAAAGATTAGTTTATTTGTTATTAGTTAAGGTGATATCAAAGAACTAGAAGCTCAAGATATGAACAAATGTAAACAAATGTGTTGTTTGTTTGTAGTTTGGTTAAGGCAAAGCTACACGAGGGATCTGTGTCTAAGTGTGGGGGCTGCCTTGCGTGAAGGGTTCGTACGCGTATATTCACGTTACATCTAGAAACATTCAGACCGTTAGATCGACAGTCACGCGGAAGGACAAAACCTGGACCTTCGCAGCATTCAGGCATCGCCTAATGTCGATTGACTTACTCACTGGACCATTGGTCTATCAAATTGTGATTTGAGGGGTAAAATTCAAAGTACCTTAACGTTCTCTTGCAGTTAGTACCTTATCGTTCTATGGGAGTTACTCACAGACCATTCAATTTATAACAAATGAAAAGTTGTTGTAACGGCAAAACATACTAAGGCTATCTGCCAAAAGGAGGAATGCCTTGGGTTAAGGACTTTAGATTCTAACGCATATTCACTTTGCGTGTGGATATCACTGCCCCAAACTCCAGACCGTTAGATCGACAGCCCCACGGTAGGCCAGAACCCCGGACCTTTACACTTCATTCATCTAATAATAATCAGTATCTTGTTTATTGGGCAATTGGTGGACCAAACAAATTAAGTGATATTTTATGTTTGGAAATAAAGTCGATGGATGCACATTTGCATTACCGAAATACATGTGAATCGAATTAGGTAATTGAGTGAGACTACTCACAAGGTAATTTTTTTTCTTTCTTACCACTTTTTTTCTTCTTAACTTCTGTTTTAAAATTATACAATAAGCATCAAAATTATACTTTAAAAACATTAAAGTTTTCATGATATTACTCGAAATGATGTATCGCATAGAAACAAGAGTTAATTTATAAAATAGTTTTCAAAATGTTTTCCTAAACTTTTGCTCTGGAACTGGTCCGTTCCACCTACTAGCCTTAACGAGGATATCAAGGCTAGTAGGTGGATTATTCTAGTAGGTGATTCACCACTAACGAGATAGTCGTAGCAAAACTATCTCGTTAATGGGGAACATGTTTGTTTATGCTGAAAATTGAGGTTCATTAATGCCACAGAAACGCAGTTGATGTGGCAGTTGCTACGTTTGGCGGTGGGATCTCTAATAACCTTAAAAAAACACTTACATGCTTTCTTTGAACAGTTGCTAAAATAAATAGGTAGGGTATGACATGCTAACGTAGTCGTTATGGTAATTGCTATGTTTGGCGAAAGTTCAGTTGTAATCTCTTTTGCAATTTAAAGGTGAGCTGCTAACGATGTTATCATTCTGATGTACGGATAAGTACACCAATCTATTAAAAAAAGCTTTTTATCGCTTCGTTCATATCGCAAAGAAAAAAACGCATCTTTTTAAAAGCAAGCAAAGGTAAAGATGAACGAACGCACGCATGGAAGGAAACTGATGATGAAATAAATTCTTGTGTGGTTCTTCGCGGTTACATCGAGAAGAAACAAGATTAATATTACTTCAAATATTTGAAATTAGTAAATATAAATATATATATGCGGGGTGTCCCCTTAATTCACTATCTACTAGAGGTAAGTGAACAAATGTAAATTGTACAAAAAAGTGTTCAAAACAAGAAATAAAAAATACTGCGTTAAGAAAAATTTCCTTTCGTTAATTTTCAAAAAGTTATACTCTTTTAAATTTATATATGATCCCTGCACAAAAAAAATCCCAATTAGTAAACTGTCAAATTTAATCTACGAAGAAAAGTTTGGGAAAGCTCCATTACTCATCATGATTGATGACTTCAACGTGGATACTAAAAATTTAAACTTTTATTTCGACAATCGATTCACTCAATTCCACTGTTGGTACATTTGAAGAACATGACGTATGATGGAACTGACACTATAAGAGAAAGTCGAATGCCAAAAGACTGTCAAATTGTACCTATCAAAACAATGAAAACGAAAGATAGAGGAAGATCAAGTTTGTCCCATCCAACGATGGAATTATTTTAACTGGATGGCGTGAAAATGAGGTCGTTACTGCAGCCCCAACTCATCATTCAGCGTTTCAGATAAATTTAGTCAACCTTTTTGCAAAATCTAATGACAAATTTGTGATTATCCAAATTCCTTATCTCGTAGGAGTTTATAACAAGTTCATGGGAGGTACTGACTTGATGGACGAAACTATTAACAGACAGAAAATTGATGTACGTAGCAAAAAGTGGTATTGGTCCATATTTACGTGGCTAACAGACGCAGCTATATCAAATGTCTGAAATTAACAACAAATGCTTAATGGTGAAGAGATGAGACAAATAGATTTTTGAAAGATCGAAAAAAACATATTTGTGACAATTCAAAACCTTGTGTTAAGGCTCTGGAAGACATTCCTCATAAAAAAAAAAGTGCAATCGATGTCAGATGGCAGAGGACTGAATTTATCAAATTTGTCTGACTGGGTCACCCCTGAAAATCCCCTGAAAATAAAAGATGTCACTGTGCCGGACAATATTGCAAATCTGTTATACAAGCAATGTGTATAAAATGCGATGTTGACATTTGTGTCAACTCTTTTTGCTCATTTCACACCGAAATATAAATTGTACGGAAAATTTTATCAAAATAATTTACAAATAAATAAAACGTTTGTTTATAAAAATTTCTTATGTGATTATATTACATAAAGGTGATGATTATCAGACCTTTGCAAAATATGATCGAGTCAAAGAATAGCAATGCATTTATGCAACACCCTATCTATACTATTAAAATCTGTGCGCGTCTGTCTGTAACATCATCTCCTCCGAAACGGCTGGGAGTTGAGTTTCCATCGAGGTGTCCATGCATTCGGAAAATTCCGAGGAAGGTCTTCCGCTAATTTAAATTTCGAAATTCGAATTAGTTTAGGAGATATTGATAAAAAAAACCCGTCAAAAACGCCACTTTTTGCTCTCCGCGATTTTAACCCCTGTTGTGAAAAAGTGAGAAACAAGCATCGTGGTTGCCATGTTTGGCGAATTTATTAAATGAGTTAGACTCTTGAATTAAAAATAAAAGAATAATAATATTTTTCTGTTTAGAATATTTGCTAGACTATTTTTTAATTAAAATATCGTGTGCGTGGGAAATCAGAGCAGGAATGCAATATTTTTTATACGTAAAAGAATAAGGACTTGGAGATTTCTGAGACTAATAATGTATATTTTTTTTAGTTTGGCGAAAAATAAAATGGCTGATATGGCGATTTTGAGAAATTAGTAGGTTCTACCGATTTGTACAGATTTAGGCTTAGCACAATTTTCTGCGAGCGAACCGAAATAGGTTTAGGTTTGTGTGTGTAGGTTTTATTAGAATACGGCGTTAAACTTTAATTTTCCATGCAGAAATAGTGGAATTATTAAGGCGATTTTAAGCGATCGATCTTCAAAATTTTCCCCAATTTAAGTAATTCATTTAACTTGGGGGAAATTTCAGAAGAAATGAAATTCTCGCATTCGGTAAATTGGAATAAATAAAACACGTTATAGTTGATAATTTAAAATACTGCTATTCTACTTTTCAATTATATGCCTGCATTAATTTTTGGCGATCGAACCATAAACAAATAACCCATTTTGATTGCTGTTAAATCAGTGCTTAGAATCATTCTCTGAAAAAAAAATTCTCGCAAAATGGCGTATTCGGATTCCTTCTTTAGTACCTTTCTTAGAAAAATTGGCGATAATTATTCAAATGTAGTGTAACTCCGTGTTTAATAGCGTGTGTTTTTTGCGCTTGTACTGCTAATTCTATGGCACGATTGAGATAAGCCAATGTTACGAGCGGATGGATAGAAAAATTTTTTTTAATCCCGCCAAACAGGGTATAGTAAAATAGGAATTCTGTATAAATACGAATGTTTTCTTTTTGGAGATGAACGAGAATGTTTTTAAGCCTGGTAAATATAGCTGGTATTGCCTGTAAAGTATTTCATTTACTGTTAAGTTAAATTTAGGATTCATTTTGGCTATTTGCCATTGAGTATCGGCGTTAATTATGCCAATATGGCAGTTCTAGCAAGCATAAATAAATTCCATTTCATGCTCTATTTTTAATATTACTACAGTTTCCGTAGTAACAGAATACGTTGTTGCCACTTAAGCTGTTAAACTTAAAAATTAAGTGAAAACACTCATTTTTACAGCTCTTGACTCGAAAAATGAAAACGCATTGGATATGAAACAACTGGAACATTACCACAATCACCACGTCAATAACGCGAACCTGTAACTTTGGTTAGTTTTAACTAAATTCATTTTCAAGGTCTTTAAGAAATCATGTATACTATATCAAAGCCTCATATCTTAATACCTATTAGCTTGCAAGAAAATTGATTAATCAGTATAAACTGAAGCAATGAACCTTTGTAAGCGGTTTTCGTGAAGCCAGGAAAAGGGAGATTGACGTCTTTGGTGTAGAAGCGGCGATAGGGAGAACTGCTGAATTCAGTAACGTTAATGGAGAATGATAATTGAATATGCGCATGCACAAAGACCCTAAAAATTAAGAGAGTATGAAAAGTCAGGAATGTGAAATGAAAATAAAAAATAAATCAAATTATATGAGATATAAATAATAATAATACAAGAATGACATTGCAATAGTGTGTACAACAAAGGTCCCAATTGCTTATAATATTCCCCTATCAATAACTTAGTCCGACCAGTGGCCGAGCGCATAGCTCTCTGAGCTGGGAGGCGGAAGGTTTCTGGTTCAAAACAGGTCGCGTCCGCCGGCCTAACCTTTCGGAGTTTTCCTGTATTCCGTTCGGTAAATAAAACAGTACTCGCAACATGCATATGTTACGAAACATATATGGCTGGTCTCCTCTAAAACGCAGCGTAAATACGTGTTAGTACCCCTTAGAAAGACCCCCACGGACGACACTCCCACCCCTTGACCTAGATCCCATGTGTGGATACTAGATAAAGAGTTCAATGTAACACCTAGCGTGGTGTGCAATTTATAGAAGCAATTCCATGATACCGAATCAACCGAGAAAAAGCGTGGGCAAGGTCATCCAAGAGAAGTTGCTTCTTTTTTGATCGCCAGTGACACTGACATAGTTTTTGTGCCATCATGTTGCAGTCATCTCAGATTTGCACTCATAAGGTCAACGTTTCATCACGATATAAATAATTTTCGGATTTTTTAGATTCCGCATCACTGGGTTTAATTCGGATTATACGTGTAAGGAAAATGTTCTTTTCCTACCGTGCGGAGTACGGGCACGCAGCTAGTATTTCATTAAAATATGTATGAATATGTCTAAAAACCAATAAAAGTGATGTTAGTTGTGATATGACTATATTAGAAAATATTTTAATGGTTTAATGAAAAATATTTTACTGAAAAATAATTCAGACTAATATGGGTTAAATACAGACTTCAGAAAATTTTCAAATGTTACAAAAATACTTTCCTTTACGATAGCATAAAAATAATTTTTAATGGTATCTCGCGTTGAAAATGCAGTGAAAAGATGAAAATGAATTAGTTCATGAACGAATCATTTAATAAGTCATCAATAATTAATCATTTATATGTATATTTATATATTTCATGCAGAATAAGTTTTTTATTATTATTATTATTTTTTATCAATCAATGTGTCGAATTCCGCCCCGATTCTTGGAACAGCCTGGACGCCCAAATCAAAAATAGACACGCGCGCAAGCGCACTAGGGACAACCGGGAATATTCAGGATAGAAGTATACGATTGCACTATTAATCTGAGGTATATTCTAAGGTCAGTTTTATTCATTTACCACTGTTTGAGCAACAATCAATCGATTTATTAATTCAATTGTGTTTAATGATGTCGCTAAAATAAGACATATCATTAGAGAACAGGTTTAAATTTTCATGCAATTACTCAGCCTATCAGCTATGAGAAATACGCGGAGATAAAAACAAAAATGTTAAACCTTAATAGAACCATAGGTCACGCATGCAGCCATAAAATTAGACTGTAGTCCACAGAAAGCACAGAAATAATGAAGAGCAATATGACTTTAGTGCACAAATTATGCAGTTTCACGTGTCAGTTTTCCCCGAAATTCAGTAAAGAAACTAATTTGTCCCCTTTTGTGATGTTGCACACCCTATTCCAAACACCATTAGTATTGTAATAATTCTCTGTTTCGACGAAAACATGGTCACATCATTATCTATCTATATGACGCAGGGATCGGCGTTGTAAGGTTAAACTTACCGCCAACATTCTGAATCAGGTCCACGTTCCTTAATTATCAGAAATACGGTTTTAACTATGCATGGGATGACAAGCTGTGATTTCATGGATAAAAGTTAATCTTGTTTTAAAGTTAAAATAATTTTAGCCTCTTTTTATAACTGGTTATTTCGAAATTTTATTTATTTTCAACTATATATCTGGCTACATGGTTTTCATTTTAATAGAGTATAACCTACCGTTTGACAAGTATAGCGGTCTGCTATTGGACATTATTGTAACTCTTTGCGGTTTTTTAAAACAACTTTTTTTTTTCCACTGTAAAAATAAGGTATAGTATAAAACTGCCAACAGGCATTTTGCAGATAAATCTGTATTTTATGTATTTCAATCTGTGTTTGTTGAGAATGTTTTTGTACTTAATAGAAACTAAAAGTTTAGGAGGTGCTGTCAAGTTATACAAAATTGGAGATTTCAATTTTAATTCCAGATTCGACAAATGCCACCAGATATACACGGCCGCCGTGCAGGATGATAAATAAATGGAGCCAGAATATTACCTGGAAGATTTCAGAGGAAATTAACATCGGTAACTTTGAAGAGGGTATAAAATTTGAATATAATATTGAGTCAATTGGGTCTAAGACATTAGTAATTATGTTCGAGTAATGAAGTTTGACTTGGGGGCAGAGGCGTAGCCAAGGGGGGGGGGTTAGGGGGGTCATAACCCCCCCCCATGAGAAATTTTTTGCCGTACAAAATGTATATACTTCACTACATTATCACACATATGTATACATATATATGAGTTGCAGTAGTCGTAACCCCCCCCCCATGAAAAATTTCTGGCTACGCCCCTGCTTGGGGGGATAAATATTTTTTTAATATCATATGATCGTCATTTTTGATTTTATTAAAGAAAAATAGAAGGAAAAAACCGCCAAATCAATAAATAATTTAAATGCGAATTCGTTCAATTTAGTGAAAGCTAATCTGGATTTTTTTTTTTTTTTTAACAAAGTATGTTATCATCACAGCCTTCAACTTTTCGTTTATATCAGCGGTTCTCAACCTTTTTAACTTCAGCCCCCCCAAAAAAGGCTAACTTACGATGGCACCCCCCCATTTTTCAGTATGCATTCAGTTTTTTAATCTTTAACAATGATCATTTAGTCGAATTTTCCACAAAATAATGTTATCAGTAAAGTTTGAATGAACATTTTAAGCAGAAATGGATATATTTTTGAGTAAAAATGAGAATAAATAAGATGATTTTTTTAAAACATGCATCACTACTTGCTCTTTGTTTTTTCTCGCGCCCTCCCCTGCAAACGCTCTGCGCCCCCCTTGGGGGTCGCGCCCCACAGGATTAGAAACGCTGTTTTATATCATGACTTTTTTTAACATTGCTTCTTAAACAAACTATTTTTTTACCATTAATATGATTTTGCTTCTTAAATTTCTATTGTCACTAATAAAATAGCATGCACATTCGCTAAAAACCGAAAGTAATTAACTTTATTCATGTAATTATTCTTTTCTTTTACTATAAACCTCCGTCTGCACAGCTGATTTAAAAATAAACTAGTCCGCACGCCTTATGAAAGCAGACGAGGGGTTAATAGAGATCTCAAACATAATACCCCCAAAACCTCTCAATCAAGAATTCGCTGGGAAAAACGAAATTCGAGAGACACCATCTCAAATCTATCCACTTCCGTCTCTGCTGCTAGGTGATCGTCGAAGGGCGACACTTCGGCTATTTCTATCTCCCGGGGGTCGCCCAAATGTTGGCGTGATCTCGGGGAACGAGGTAAACGAGCCCGATACACGCGAGTAAGGCCCGTCGCACCGGCGGGTACCATAGCAACCAAACAATTTTACCTTCGCTCCCCTGTTACTAGTAGTGGCCATTCTGAAAAGGCTACATTAGGATAGCTTTTATATAGGTTTTCAGCCACACCTGGTCGAGTGCTGAAAGCTAGACGGCTCGTTATCTCACGTGCCTCTTCCACTAAAAAGCGAGACAAAACACAGAAAAAAAAAGGAAAAGAAAAAGCCATAAAACGAGAAAATTGGAACGATGGGATAAAACCGCTCTCTGTACTAGAGTCAAATTGTGTCCACGGTACGAGGGAAAAATATTTTTATACGTCTATTTTAATAGCGAAGGTGGAAAGTCGAGAAAAGGAATTATTTATTCAGAAACCTGTCCGAAAGACAGAAATGATCGAGCAAATAAGATATTTAAGTAACAGGTTCGGTGTTTTATTTATAAAAAAAAACAGTGTAATATTTTATTTAGGGGCGGAGTCTTTCAATTAACTGAACACAACGCAAATTATCTTTAACTGAAAACAACGCAAGGCAAAACCTAATTTCAATTGTTAACACTTCAATGCGTTAATTTTACTTTTCTTACGAAAAAAAAAACGAAAACAAAAATTGGTATCTTAAAACAGTCCTGAATTGGGAAATTTATTAAAAAGTTCAAATTAAAGATATTGTCACATGAAAATGGCTTTTATGGTAGTGCCGCATGTGGCAGAAAGCGCAGGAAGTTTAAATTTTAAAACTTGAAAGCAACAAAGAAACGGAATAAGTTAAAAGAAAATTCAGAGTATTCTTGAAAATGCTTAAAAAATCACACAGAGTTTTATTTTACGTGTGTTTGAAAAACATTTTTAATATAGAATTTCTTATACATGATTAGAATCATTTTCGCAGAATTTTTACGAACGGAAGTTTTAATCTGTAACTAGGCGCGCAAAACACAATAAGAGTCAGTATAAGAATTACATCAGGGTATTTTAATTGTGAAAAATTTTTTCATTTCCATGAATTTTGGCAAAGTAGCAATTTCGATCACGATTAAGAGTTCCGCAATTAAAACACGTTATGAAAGTTCCACAATCGCATTTTAGAAGTTTGCGGCAGTATCTGGTTTCCACATAAGTTGGCCAACGGCATACACTATATAGTCTTCATCTTTAAATGGTATACAGTAGACGCCGCTTAATGTAATCACGGTTAATGTTATCATCCGTTTAATATTATCAATAACCTCCGGTCCTGAACAGACATATTCAAATTAAAGCAAAAGTAATCGCTTAATGTGATCGCTACATCGCTTAATGTCCTCAAATTTTCGGCCGATTGTTTCATTTTCGATAAGAGGTTCTTGGCGAAATTCTTAAAAATCTCATTATATCGGGTAGGTCATTATATCATAATTTCATTATCATTGGCGTAAATTAGCATACAACATTGGAGGGGGAGGAGGTAAAATTTTCTTACTGTAGAAAATATTTTCAAACTGAATTTTCTTGATTTTTTTATGGGGAGGACAGTGGCGTAGATCAGGGGTCTATCATGCCCCTGGGTGCCACTCGCAGAGGGGCGCCAAATCGTCCATAAGACAAAGAAAATATGACAAAAAATAGGAGGGAGTGTCACCAAAGAGGTATTGTGTCCCGGGCGCCAATTTTGCTGGCTACGCCATAGATTGGGGGGGGGGCTATGACTTTCCCTTGCCCTTAGTAACTTATGCCTTTATGAATTATGTTATTTTTTTCTCTTGAAATCGTCCTCGCCGCACCATTAACATTTGCCATTTAGAATTTACATTTTTAGTTTATTATAATCAATCGGTTATTGTTAACAAAATCTGATCGGCCCTATGTGATCACATTAAGCGGCGTCTTCTGTATTTGCTGAAGGTCCTTTCAGTTTTTCTTCCCCTTGAATTAGCACTTTTTCCTAAAATGTGCTTGGGCGTCCTCTTTTCCCACTCAGTTTTACATTACCAGTTTTACACAGACACACTGCAGTCTCTTCTATGAATCTAGCTTACGTAATATAATCTGATTTCAACAAAAGCACAAGTGAAAGAAAATTTTAAAATAATACTTTTTAGATCTCATTTTTTAATATGTATCGTGTCTTAAATGACTGTCTAATAAATCTACGCCACCCATATATTTATTATACGGTTTTACTACCCAATGATAAATTATGCTGATTTTCTGCATCTATTTCTTCTCATAAAACCTTTTCGCCCTATATACATGCACAATGAAATTTAACATCTCATTTAGCATTTATTCAACAATCCTATAAAACACGTTCATTTCGTATTAATTGTCTTCACAGCCTGCCACCTGCGTAGTTTTTCAGGAGACCATTTCACTTATATGAGCATATCCTGCTGTTATCCATTTGTAAGCTACCCATATCACGAAAATGGTAATGTGTCATAAATCCACAGGTGTTCTAGATTTAATCGTAAAGAAGATACCTCAGAGGGAGTGCTTAATTAATATGGAACTAGCTGGGTGACCGTTCTTCACACGGAGAGAATAGCTGGCTTCAAAAAAAATAAGTAGTTAAATCACCATAATTTTGTGAGTTATTCAGATGAAAGATTCCTGAAAGTTAAAGCATAAGAATGTTTTAAAGTTGGTATGCGTCAGATCTAGTAGGAAGAAAGAATCAATGCTGATGTAAATGTCACCTCTTCAGAGCTGGCTACTACTATTTTGGATGAAGGAAAATGTTATAGTACTTCGGAAAGATATCTATTATTTAGCTTTAATTTTAACTATTAAAGTTTTCTAATCACATGTAAATAGTCAAAACTTGTTGCATGTAAATTGCTTCACTACACGCTTAAACCCATTGAGATTTAAAACTATACATTGGGGAGCGATCCATTTCCATGGAAACCTACCGGTATTTCCGCGAAAGTGCTCTTTAAGTAGTTTTTTTTCTCAGAATTCCTCTCCTTGCTTCCTCTTTTTTCTGAGAACTCCCCTCCTCGCTTATTGTTATATTTCGCTCCGCTCTTGTGATCGAAAAACGCTCCTGAAGGAGAAGCGCACTTTTGAAAACTGGGCCAAAAATCGCTCCGACTGATCGAATTTCCATCTCGTTTGGGTTTCTCGTTTGGTTTAAGCGTGTTGATCACGTGTTTCTGATCATCGAATTTCCATTTAAGAGCATGCAACAATATAGTTTTTCCCTAATCTGGCTATATATCGCAAGAAATAGCAAGCCTTGGCAGTCGTTTGACCAGTCAGAATTTACAAAATTTTCCGAAAATCAAAAAAATATGTTGAAAATTTTACAAAAATTCAACGTGTATTGCTTAAGTTGAGAAATAACTTACAGTCCCTGATCATATTCATGTGACCACTAGCAGTTGTATGATTTTTTTTCCGAACATTTGCCCCAAAAGTAAAGTATTATAAGCATGTAAAAATTCGACTATGAGATTCTGATGCATTTACACATTTTCAGGTATACTGAGTTGATTTTGATATTTTAACGGTGATATAATACAAAAAAAATTTATACTTTACTATCAAGTGTTCAGAAAGTCGAGTGGAGTAACTCAATTTTTTATTTCTTTCCCCTACTTTTCGAAGGTAAAACTTCTATGAATAAATTTATGTTTTACGGAAGAGGCAACTCCTAAAACATGTCATGAACGTTTGCCCACAAATGCCTATTAGTATGGAAACAGTGGTGCTGTGGTTAGAAAATATCTAGTGATCACATTAATACGGCCAGGGACTTAAGTCCCAACCAAATTACATATTTCATTCACTCAAGCCGTTTTCACGTGTCGCCCAAAGAAATTTGACAGAACTTTCGTGAAATATCTCAAAATATATTCATAATTTTGGAAAATTCGAAGCTTATTGATTCAGTTGAGCAACGATCTTTTGTTACCAATTTTAATTTATTCAGATAACCTGTTCATTTTCACTGTTTCATTTTATTTACTTATTTTGTAATGCCTAAACAAAATTTTACACAATTCTATCCCACAATTTATTGAAAATTAAAAAAGGGAAAGAAAGAAAAGACGGACATTGCAGCTGAATAACTACGTACGATGCTACCGAATTTAATTTCATTCGTTTGAATCCTATTTACGTTATGTGCGGACAAAAATTTGCCCAATTTTCATAAAATTGCACGTTTTACCTAGACTTTTTGAGAATATTCACAACGTCTCTTGCTTTAGTTGATGAATCAATCCTGTTAACAAATTTCAATCCAGTTGCCTGGGACGTTTCCACGTATATTGCTGGAACAAAAATAGATAATTTTACATTTGGTAATTTACGAGAAATGTACACATTTCTCGTTAATTACCAAAAAAACCCCTCAAAACTTCTTGTCTATTTTTCAGAAGAAATGTAATGCATTTTCAGGGATTATGTAACCATCGGGTAATCAATGATAGCAGGTACAAAAAGGATTTAACTCCTTACTGTGTACGGTGAGTATGCTATGTGTGTAGTAATTATTACTTTGATCAGTTAGTTATTTCCCTATGTGTGTAAAAGATTATGCTATTTTTTGCTTGACAAATAATATATTTATTAATCGGTAATATATACAATCGACGCTAGATTTTACGATCTCTTAGGGACCCCTATAATCGTTCGTAAAATGAAGTTGTAAAATCGTCTAAGGAAGTGCCTTTGGGACCACTCGCTAGTTCGTAAAATCGCAAGTGTTTTTAAAAAAAACAGTTTATGAAAATGAGTGTCAGCTGGATTCTTTTCTTCAGGTATGAAAAAGCCTCTTAGTTTTTTAGAATGTGGATATTTGCACTGTGTTAACGTGATTAGTAATTCTTGCAAAAAACGTTAAAACCTAAGTCGAATGGGAAAAAAAAATTGTTATTTAAATAAATTTCTTCCACAGCTGTACCCAACAAGCAATGATTTAATAGTAAATTTTTCGTTCTATATCTTGAAATTCTTCGCAGAAACGAACCCATAAAACTCGACTATTAAAGAGTTGAGCAAAAAACATTCTTTAAAACGCAGAATAACTGAAACATCTCTAATAATGGCACGGCCCTTAAATCTATATACAGGGATTAAATAGCCATTTCAGAACACGATCTAACGTTACTTCAAATGGATGCGCCAACAAAATAATATAATTCAGAACGCTACTTCATTATGAAGCGGCTCTGATGTCCGGTGTCCTCTTTCCTGCAGTGTCCGAAATTTGCATGCGGATGATTCAGAGTGACATGAATGAATCGTTGCTCTGATTTGCGATCTCAGGTCATCCGCACTTCTCTACTTATCTATGCTTGAGATGTAATTTAATGGATTTTCTATTGGAGGGAGAGGGGGGAGGGTACGTAACCTTACAGCAACGATGGACTGGAATGAGTAATCGCTGGCACAAAAAGGGATTAATTACTCGTTATATGGTGAGAGTATACTTTGAGTGCAGTTATCGTTACTCTTATATATTGTTATTGTGCAACTAATCGAAAATAATATAGCTTTAAGTATTTTTTAGTTAATTAATTTGCTATTGAGAACGGGAGCGATGTTTAGCACAGTAAAGTGTGTTTTAGCCGAATGTGGAAGACCGAAAATCCATTGAATTTTGTATTAAAAAATACCATCCTTACACTTGTTTCTTAATACTTAAAGAAGTTTGTTTACTTTTAAAAATTAAATGAGGATTTCAACTACGAAGTCCTTTTTTAATTATAAAACAAAACGGTGTAGTATACTCCGTTGCGTAGTGAAGGAGAGAAAGGGGTCTGTCATGCTCCAGGCACCGCTCGCAGATGGCCGCCAAATCGCCCACTAATAAAAGACAATTTGACCAACAGTAGGAGGGAGGGAGACGCCACTGAGGTATCGTGCCCCAGGCTCCAGTTTTGCTCGTTAAGCCACTGACTACACTTATCAATTAAAAAGATAAACGGCATTCAGTTTGTTATACCTTTTAATTTGTTTAGTTTGGAATGGTGTATATTTTGTAACTTTTTTACTAATTTTACATCATGCATACATAAATTAGTTTATCATTATATCTCATCAACTACTGTTATAGGATAAAGTTTATGCGTCCAAAACAATTGAAAGCGCTAATCTTTAACTTTCCTTTAATTTTGCTAGAACGTATCACTGTGCGTCCAAATTCCTAAAATAAATTGTATGCAATAAACAGTTACCAATTACACATCCTTTATCATTGAAAATTGTAAACAGGAATTTAAGTTTGGTTGATACGAGAAAGTTATTTTGGGAGGATGAAACATATTCTATAATAGTTAATAAGTATATGAAAAAAATTAGGCGGTGATTAATGTTAGCATATCAGTTGAAATAAATTAAATGAATAAGGTATAAGAGAATGTACATTTATAAGTATATAGTAGATTGGCAAATAATTTTTCTACTCTTATAGTCATACACTTATCTAACACTTAAAACAGCACAATTTATTTTTTGAATATCATAGTTTTTGAAAGTTAAAATAGTGCTGCTCGTCTACACCCCTATTGTATAGAGGAGAGGAGGGTATTATGGAATAGTGGGGAAATATGGAATACCGAGTTTTTGGCTCTGTCAGTTGTTATTGCCACAAGTGAATACCATGAACAACTCAAGAAAGATTCCCGTCTTACAATGCAGTAAGAGTTGACCGCTCTCTGTTGCCGAACCACTCGCTACAGAACAAAGTATGTTTTGTGATTTTCAACAGTTTTTGTAGATAAGTTTTCAAACATTTTAACTTACTAGTAAACACATGACATGAACATTGATGTTACGCATAATGTACACTAAGAGAATGGTAGTTTGTTCTACTGTGGTTATTTTTTAGATGACAGTGTTTTGCCAATTAGTTTTAAAGGTTTGTTTTCCGAGATGGCGTGTCGGGTATTATGGAATACTGGGTAATATTGTAATGGATTTCATGTCATCCACCAACAAGAAAACAAAGACGCTGAATGCATCTTTTGTCACGAAAAATTCTGTAATGATCAACGACGATAAGTTTGGATTCAAAGATCCAGCTGTTCTCTGTGGGCTCACCATGACTGTACCGGAGCAAAGAAAGAAAAATATCTACAACTTTTATAAATCGACTCGAAGCAGAAATGACTCCAATATAATGATTTGAACTATAAAACATAAAAATTTGTTTTATGTAGTAACAAATAACTATATATGAAGCAATATGAATTGCTTTTCATCGGTTTAAACCATCTATTCCATATTACCCGTCTATTCCATATTATACTCCATTCGTAACTTTTTTTAAAAATATTTTTTTCTATAACAACAAAATAAATTGTGTATTTCTTTGCAATTGACATTTCATTACGATTAATTATAGCATGTACTCATGCTGTTTTGGGGGATTTTACTTAAAAATCTATGAAGTTACAGTTAGAAATGTAAATGGTATTCCATAATCACCTCCTCTCCTCTATATATTCACAGCTCTTTTCCGGATTCTTTAGGTCATTTCGCTTTTATTTATATAGAATACATTGTAGTTAGAAAGAACTTTCCCTGTATATGCACCCTTTGCACCCTTACAACCTATCTGCTAAACCGAAGTAATTGCAGAGAATATTTCAGATATCGTTATTTGAAGGCATGCATTCGAGACTGATTATTTAAAAGAATAGCGCTCTCACAGTTTCAGTCAAAAAGTTTCCAGAGTTTCAAATAGCGACACTCCTTTTTTCTACGTGATTTGATCAACTGATTGAAAAACTATGAAGGGCAAAGGATGTTAAACGGATAACGAAAATTGACCGCATAAAACATTTACAAAGAACTCTGAAATGAACAGTGCAACACAAGAGACGACAGGGGGGAAAATATTGAAATTACAAGTTTTAAACTTGTGTACCTGCGCAGACGATAACGCTAATGTCTATCCTTGTGAATTTTCAAAGTGTGTTAATGAACCTCCTCTCTGCGTTGCCATTGGTCCTTTATAATGCTCTTATTTTCAATGGGCTTCTCGGCGTTCATATATGGGGTTTTGTATGGCCACTCTGTATATCTAAAACTAAATTGTATTTTATCGGCTCTCTAAAATGACATCATGCTTTAATCTTTTATAATAGTTCTACTTTCATCATTTCCTACATCTTTCTCGGCAAAAATAGCGCAATTATACTTTTTTCCTCACTGCACGATATTTCAGCTAAGCCTAATTTTACTAACGAACTTAAGCTCTGTTATACAGAAATTTAATTTTTTTCAAGGACACAGTACAGAAATCAAGTAATTTTCCTGTCCATAACTATACAGCACCTGAAGAAATCAGTGTCGAGTTATAACCACCCATCTCCACTTTTGATGTATTATTCTTTCCCTACATGAGGTTCCACGCAGGATGTAAGTTTTGGGTCTATCTTTTGTATCTCAACTAGGATAATTACTTCTTCAAATTTCTTTGTTTTACGATCTGTAGTGTCTGCCAATTTGTAAATCATACCCGAGCTGTGTTATTAGAGCTGGTGGATAGATGTACTTCATTCAATAAGGATTGTTGGCGTCAAGAATACACACCGGAAGACACGCGTTTATGAATCCGGTTCATTATAACTTAAACAGGTTGCTTACAAGCTATTTATTTAGCAATGGTTGGAGAAAAGATAAAAACTTATCGAAACTATATAACCTGAATTATGCATATTTAACTGTTTTGTACTAAATTTAAAACTGTTTGAATACATTAGCATGAATATGTCATCTAAGAAAATCGTTAAAATTTTTCGGAGTGTCGAAAAAAATGACTATACCCTCAAATAACATTAAAATTATTAGTGAGATCTATCAACCATTCATTATGAAAATATATATTAATTTTGTTACTTAAAAATACACTAGAGGGAATTTAAAATACGGTAATATGACACTTTCTCAGAAAACATACAGAGCAATGTAGCTGTTCTCTAAGGAATTAAGAATAACCCAAGTTAAAATTTAATAAATCCACAAGCAACACTTTTCATAATAAGAAATAATGTTCAGCTACGTACTAGTTTAACAAACTTTCTTGCAATATGCAGTGCTTCCTTTTCTCAGCCGTTGTTATTTTTGTATTTTTAGAGAAAACTGAAAATTTGATAAGAAAATCGATCAATTAATTAAGCCTCTACGCCTCTAAAAAAATGAAGTCATAATTTAATCAGTCTTGAGTATTAAGTTGCTGATAAACAATAATTATTCTTTAAAATAGTTTGTCCTTTTTTTTAGAATTTTGATTTATTTTAAAAATAAGAAAGAAAATGTTTTATCCAGGAAGAAAAAGTAATTGTATTTGTTACATAATGTGAAGTTGTGTATGTTAAGATTGACAAAATAATACACGTCTTAGGTAAATTATTATTAGAGAAAATAATCGAAACAGAAAATTGAAGATAAAAAAATATTAATGTGAAGATATTTAAGTATAATTTTAATTTATGTACAATTTAGATTTTCTCGTTCTAGTGAAAATTCTATATGTTGAATTTAGTATTAACTTCGGTGTTTATATACAGGGTATTCACAAATTTTTACTTTGAAACCTCCATGGAATGAGAACTACTGAATGAAAAATTACTAAATGTGGAAACATAAAAGAAGTCGTCTGCTTTCATGCCCTGTGGAAAATAATTTGTCCCATAAATCATTACCAGAAAAGAAACTGCATAGTGTGCTGTTTTCAGGCATTTCTTAATGTTATCCATGAGATCTGCTACAAAACCATGTTAAGATGTTCTAGAATGCCCCATTTTCATCAATGTGACAACTTAAGCCGTAAATGTCCTCTTATGCACGATGGGGCTCCACTTCACACTGGTTTACACATGAAATAGTTCCTTAGAAAACTTTGTACAGTACAAGAGACAATATTATCGATCCACGCTTTTCCTTTTCAAAGTGGCATTTGTCGTAAGACCTCAACTAATGTAACATTTGGTTTTGATGTGAAAAATGCTGTTTTTCGTCATGGCAGCATCACAAACTTAAATGTAGCAAATATTAAATAAAGTACCTGGCGACCCAATGCATACGTTGGATCACATATGAGTATTATGTAAATTTAAATACAAATTATCCATACGAGGATTTTTAAATAACATTTGGGTAGACTAGGAATATAACAGCATAATTTAAGTGCACATAAACATGAGTTGCATATCTCTTAAGATTTCTTGAGCAAAAAAAGAGGCATTTAGAGCAATAAAAAGTTCTTTAACCTCTTTGAACCGTACATAAATCTCACATCTCAAACTGAAGAACAATCGCATAACAGTTTTTAAAAATACCTATTACACTTAAAAATTACAATTGGAAACCCTAATTTCAAACAGTTTTTCGAATAAAAGCCTAATTCCTAATCTCTTTCAGTAGTAAAAAGTTGTTATCGCCCATAGAAGAGAACTTTTAACTACCAGTTCTTTTCAGCTTCATGAGTTAAAAGACAGAAAAAATATTCGCAAATTCAACTTAGGAAATTTCAATAACATTCAGATATTCTTGTATGTAACGTCAAACAAAAATAAAATAACGGCAAAATAATAAACAAAATTTGTGCTTCAGTGTGTAGGATTTACACATTCCCATGCATTAAATCATTTTATTCAAAATTAAATTCAGTTCAGAACTACAAAAAATCTGTGAACCTCTAGAGCAAACAGGATAAATAATCGTTCAGCTAGTATCTAGAACTGAATGCTTTTCGTGTGGAATGGACACGGTTAACTTTTTACTGGTTACAGTGTGGAATTCGACTGCTTTCGAGTTATCAGAGTATTTTGATAGCGAACTATTAACATTAGTTTCTGTAGAGAAAACTGGACATGGAACATATTCGTCACTAATCTTATGAGCTAAGATTTACTTCACACAGCTGGCAACATTAAAATATTTGAAACCTTTAATAGGTTCCTTGAATGTGAGTTAACAGTAGCTGGAGCTGGTATATCGCAAAAGATTCTTCCGTCATAAGAATTCAGACTTCATCATGTTATTCTTTCGCTTAAAAAAAAATAATAATTTTTTGTGTGAATAATTTAAATTTTCAGAATATTTTTACTATCATTTTCTTACATTATACCGCAAAAGTTGTTACTTATTAAAATATTCGTTGTTTGTAGATTTCAGTTGATGTCTGCAGAAATCCGAAACAGTATAACCACTGAAGCACCTTTCAAAATACACAATAAAATCTATCAACATTTCTTGAAATAATACAGTTGACGCTCTTTTATACGAACATTTGCGATTTTACGAACTAGCGAATGGTCCCGAGTACATTATCACAGACAATCTTAAGAACTATTTGAGTGGTCCCTACGGTTTCGTAAAAACATGCGTCGACTGTGATAATAAAATTAAACAGGAACAAATTTTAGAATTTTTTTCATTCAATCCGTATCGCATAATATCTGAAATACCTCTGCATCAAATTATATGCCTACAAAACAAGAATATCAGAGCGTATAAGTTTCGCACCTGGGACATCCACTGCAAATTTCTTTCCCATATTAATCTACTCACAAGAATCATATCTCACGAAAAAAAGTGGTTTTTTTTAATTGAAATATTTTTTTAATAATTACCTATAATTCATTCAGAAATCAAAAAATGCAATATGACTGTACAACATATTAAGGGAACTTTTAATTGAGTTAAAACTTCAAGCTTTATGAAATCGTTTCTGCATGCAGTGCTGAAATGACAAGGAATTCTCGAAAAAGCTATCGTAATAGTTCAGCGATTAAGTTTGATTAAGAAGAAATGCGTGAATTTAGCAAGTTTAAAAATAAGCTACAAGTTTATATGCCTACTATTATTTTGAGATAATTTTATGTCCATCTTCTAAAAAAAAGTTACAAATATTTTCAAGAAACAGGTTACACAGGCTGATTCAAAATTAGAAGGACGAATTTCTTGCACGGGTGGGATACGCCAAGATAGTTCAGAATCACAAAGCAAAATACGGTCGAAAACGTCGTCTTCACGAACCTGTTAATAATCACTTTGGAAGAAGTGTTGAAGCGTTCGTCTAATTTCTTAACCGAAATTCATGAGCAACAAACTCTTCTCTGAGAATTTCATCAGTGTAATGAAATAGAATTTGTAAACTAAAAATCTTAGTGAACTGCTTTCTGTGAAAAATGCATTAGTTTTTAAAAAACCATCGTCGAAAGTTCGTTACTACTTGAACACTTCTTTTAAAGTGACTAAAAGCAGGTAAATGAAGACGACGTTCCGACCCCACATTGCTGTGTGATTTTGAACCGTCTTAGCGTATCGTATCCCCCCCCCCAGAAGTGTGTCCTTCTAATTTTGAACCACCCTGTATGTATTCGTGAAAACTGAATTGTTACGTTCATTCCCTTTCTATTTAAATGCATTTGTGATATTGGTGCGTGACTGTACATATGTTCGTGAAGTGGCTTTTTCTAAAGTAGAATTATTCATCTAATGAAATACACTCCACTCATTTTTGATTAACGCTGAAATAGTTTTGAGATAATATTAATAAAACAGCTATAACTGTAGAAAAGATCTGTAACGAAAACAACAGTTTTAGAATAGGATTTCTCTTATTTTATACCGTGAAGGTGTTAGGAAAAGATTTCTGTATGAAGTTTATTAGATACTCGAAGTGTTTTAATTAAAGCGTATGTCTAAGTTATTCGATACGTTACTTCCTGCAGTTTCTTCAATTTGCATAAGGCTGACTGACTCACGCTTGAATAAACAGGAATTATATTTCTTAATCTTTAAGTTCCAACAAAGAAGAAGGAACCATGTTCTGTATATTTTTTTAAACGTATCGGTAAAGATATATTATTAGGAATAAAATAATGGTCTCTCCTCACTTTTAATACAAATTTGTGGATACGCAGATACTAAAATACTAAGCAACCTAGTCAAAATAATCCTTTCAGAAAATTTGAAAGCATTCTAAATCGAACAATAAAATTACGTAGGAAAAAAAGAACTATTTTCGAATGCCAGATCAAAGAATTAAAAAAAAAATCAAGTCAGTTTTACCTGTATTGACGCATACGAAAATAATTTATAATTAATTGGACAAAAGATATTTATGAACAACTTGCTGACACAGGAAATTTATTAAAAGACTTTTGCAAGCTGTTAAGATTTAAGAAATTCAAAATATGCTATCTTTTAATTTACATTTATAAATATGATTAACCTAGTTATACAATTTCTTAAGATTTTTAAACTCAGCATAAAGTACACATTGTACAACTAAATTATTCTTGAAAAATATTTACTTTTCTAAAACAGTCCTGGTGTTTTAATTTACTTTCCGAGTAAACACTTTTAATGAAATTAAAGCTTTTTACCTGAGCTTTATAAAAACAAATGTGTATTTAAAACAAACCAATGTAGGCTAGCTAAGCGAATTACGTCTTTTTATTATTCTAATTAGCTGGAATAATTAATCAGAATGAACTAATGATTTATTTATGGGATGGAAAAGTGATTAATGTTTATGATTGTTAAAAACAAATATCCATTTTATGCTTTGTATCAAAAATTTTACGTTCATATTTTTTTTCTACTGATTAACGTGAGAAATTTTCTAATTTGAACGTGTATTTGAAGGTTTATTCAAAATGCTCTCGCAGTTTAAAGTAATAATATTTGTTTTTAAATCTTTTCTGATAGTTTGATATTATTTTTGCAATATAAAAAATGATAATGTATTTTACACTTATTCAACAAATGCAAACTCTTTATGTGCTTAATATTTCACTTCGATTTATGAAGTGTCCATTCTTCCCACAAGAAAAATAGCTTTACTTTCTCCCTTTTTTTTAATAACATACAAAAATCACTAAACCTTTGCAAACATTAAAAAGAAAGCAAATTTCCCTGAATTCTTAATCGCAAAATACGTGAAACACCATGATAATTATGAGTTGGCATGTGCAATATATAGAAGGACGAAAGAAAAGTGCTAAAATGTACTTAATAGTTGTAAATAATGAATCTTAGTTATATCTGGACTAATTATAATATTATGTATATTTATACATTAACAGTGTTGAAAGTTTTCACAAGGTTTGCGATATGCAAAAATTGTAATCTAAAAAATAATTGAACAACTTTTAATTAGTTCTGGATTTAATTGCTCGAACAACAAGTTTATAAATCAAAATTTTCGTTTTCGAATGAACCTTAATGAAAATATTTCTATTTTAGGCATTTAATTTTATCTGTCAAGCTTAATTTAGTTAAAATGTTTTAAATCTCAAGTGTAAATTGAAAATCTGCTGAAGAGAATATTTTATTTTTAATCCTTGAATTAAAAGTGAAAGAGAAAAGTGTTGAGAGACTCATATTAAGCTTTGAACTTAAAAATGCAGTTACGGGTAGTTAAACAATTTCTAATATTTTAATACTGAGAAAATAATTAATTTGAAAGGTATTTAGCCAACCATCGATCATTTAGATTATAATAAATGCATGATGTAAAGCAGCCAGTTGAAAAAATACTTTATGCGTGCAATATATAATTTCAATTAATCGGGAATTTGTAATTCTTTTAAAATTTATTGTGACTATAAGTGGAAGGGTGATATGATTAGCTCGCAATTGAAATAGTGTTGAAGCGCAAAAACATGCTTTAGAATCGTCTCACCAAAATACAATTCGATAATTCATATAATTTATTTGCATTGTTATTTGATTTATTTATCATGGGACAATTTTGCTTGAAAATATTAGCGTTTTCAACAGACCTATTGTTTACTGGGCTTTTAAGATGTATGTGAAACACTGTAAAGGAAATATAAATACAAGACATTAGATTTTAACTTTCATTTATTAGTTTGTTAAAAATTATACTTATGAGACTATATATACATTAGATTGTATTATTTTTCTCATTGTTATATCAAGCTGCCTCTAATTCCTTGATCGATTTTTTTCGTGTGATATTTTACCGTAGGGCAGTTAAGTATCCTACTTGAGATAGTAAAGCTCAACCACTCAATGAAGTAGCAACTACAATATTATGGTTTCTACCAAACATTTAAAATTCGAGTTATAAATAAACCACACTGTTTACGATATCGGCGGCCCGGATATATGGCATACCCATCGCCGTTAAATCTATGACGTTTAAAACAGTAATCAGAAACATATTTTTCATGAGTCGCATGCAAGATGTCACGAAATAGAGATTTATTTGATTATGAAAAAAGTGTTATCTTTGGGTATCACAGAAATGGCCAATCCTTAAGGGGCATACGAAAATCGATAGTGGCCTACGTTATACAGAAGTGAAAGGCAAGCGGTGACTGTCGGAATGGACCCTGAGTCGGCAGAGCCACGAAACTGGGAGGCAGAGACTCCTAAAGGCGTTGTCCAGAGAAATTCGTAAGAACGCCACCTACTCGATGGCTACCATGCATAAGGAAGTACATCTGCTTGGTTTCCCAGGAGCGACGAATTAAAGTTTTTCCTCTACCATTCTGATGGCAGGGTCTGGGTATGGCGTTTGGCTGGAGAAAACCTTTCAGCAAAAAGGATTGCACCCACAGTAAAGTTTGCCGGAGGCGGAATTCTGATCTGCAGTGTTTCTCTGGGGGTGGAATGGGACCCTTGGTCCAAATTCATGGTAAGCCTAACGCCGATGCCTATTGCACAGTTTTAGATGATAGTGCGTTTCCTGCGTTGCTGAGTTTTACGAGTTGGAGCAATGTTACTTCCAGGACGACATCGCCAGCCGTTATCTTGCGAGATTCACCATGGATTGGCTTGGTGACATTGGGATTAACCGAATAGACTGGCCTGCCCAGACCTAAATCCTATCGAGAACCTCTGGGACGAGTTAGATCGCCGAATAAAGATGAGCTTTCAAAATCCCCCTCCCCCTATGTTAGAATATTTTTCATACTTTAATTCATATCTCATATTGATAATAAGAAGCTGATTTTTATTCGTACTATTAGAACTAAATGACCCAAACATAATTTACTATTATTGTAATTTTCAATGAAATATTAATATGGATTATGAATTATTAAATTAATATTAAAAAAATTATGAATAGCAGCCTAGCCAAATTTCGATCGAAATAGATGAAGAAAGTAATATTACATGGCTGTGCAAAATTTTAAATTTTTACGCTGAGTAGTTTAATTTATATTAAATAAAATGTGTTATTTTCATGAGTTAAGGGATCATATATAAATTTATTAAGTGATAATTTTTTGAAAATTGTGTAAAACAAACATAAATTGGATTCCTTTTGCACAAAAATAGTAAACGTTAGCGGCATTAAAAGATAACAAATTTAGAAGCAAATAAATTGGAGGTTTATACAGTTTGATAGTGATTCTGTAAAGCGTCTATTGTTGCGTCCGCTACTATTTCCCCCAAAATAAAATATTTTCCATGTATAGAATTAGATGCAGTAGATGTATGTCTTCCCCCAGCACAGCATCCTATTTCTGAAAGGCTAACATTCTCAACATTGCAGGCATGAATTTGACTCGTTTTAATATCTGAAACATCAGGTCTTTGGACCCATACCTTATCAAACATTCAACAAACGTGCAAAATCACATTTTTCTGTCTAAATTTTCATCTAAATATAAATGAAAATACCGCCAAAAGTATTATAAAATGTTGCACACTGCAGACGATAATATTAAATGAAGAAATTGAAATAACAAATACAGTGATAATGTCGGTCGACGAAAAAGTAATGGCGTTTTTTACATGAAATCCAAACCAATAAATTTTCAATCA
This sequence comes from Cheiracanthium punctorium, assembly GCA_038373885.1. Lineage (NCBI taxonomy): Eukaryota > Metazoa > Arthropoda > Arachnida > Araneae > Cheiracanthiidae > Cheiracanthium > Cheiracanthium punctorium. Next base: position 1,100,318 of record JAWZYV010005452.1, read on the forward strand.
TGAAACCATTCTTCAAGTTCGAACGCTTGTAGTCAGAAGAGCAGAGAACAGATTCTCACTCCTGACAACATTTCACCTGTCTAAGAGAACCTTCAAAGACTCAATTACAATTTCGAAATTAGAAAAATTTTCAAAATCGTAGGCAGTCGTTTTGCATTTTTTCTTTAAGTCATCTACATGGATCAAGGACGTTTTGGAGGCATGGTTCATTTGGACCACTGACTAAATATTCTAATTTCTGCCCCTGATATTCTCAGTACAAAACACTTTAAGACTAGAAAAAGTATTTTCTCTGCAAATAATATTTATTTCTTTTAACTATCGCGAGCGGAAATAGCGAAAGGCGAAAAGCTCGGAACCTACAAATAGCGTTTTTTAATTTGCAGAAAGTCCCTTAAAATCACGCAAAAATGAATTCGCAATATCTCCGGAAGTTATCGTAGAAAACTGGAGAAAATTTATATTAAGGGTAATTTGAAAGTTCTCTTTCGTTTAATAAAGCCAAAGTAGAGTGTTGCCATTGAGAAAAACGAAGTTGATGCAGAATTAAATATGAAGACGGCACCTTATGCAAATTAAATTACTAGCTAATTAAAGTATACGTTATTTGCAAAAGAATGGTATATATAACTTTGCTATAAGACGAACGACGGCCCAATAAAGAGCAATTAGGCGGGTTTTTTTCCGCAGCTGTACATCTCTACTTATTATAAAAGAAGGTGTCTGTGTGTCTGTGTGTGTGTGTGTCTTTCGGCAGCGTTACGGACAAACGGCTACACCTAGAAACACAAAATTTGGTACTCGGGAAGATGTAAATATGTAGTTGTGCACCTCGAAGCGATTTTTTCAAAATTCGACCTAGATTTTTTTTTATTTTATGTTTTATGCGATTTTTGGCATTTTTTCTCACCTAATTCGTAATAACGGCGGAAATTACGCTCGCAGCAAAACGGCATTTGTATCATCGGATAGAGGAGGAAATTTTCTTTTAAAAACAGTTTGTTCTGAATAAGTAACATGATTTACCGATTTTTAGGAATTTTTTTACTAAACATCTGCTTCGCGATTTTTTTTCGTAAAATAATTTTAAAACTGTCGCATCTTGAATTCTATCCGTCATAACTTTTAGATATTTTGACAAATCGTGAAACATTCTTTTCTCCCTCTTTTAAAATAAAAACGAAAAAATTATGTAAATTAGATGATTTTTTACGAATTTTAATGCAGCCTAATGTTTAGAATTTAATAGCATCAACGCGATCTTACGCTATTCATTACATTGCGATCACGGCACGAGAATTTATCTTCGGTTGTTGCCACAGAAAGGATTAGAAAAAAGGGTTTTCTCAACCAATCCAGTTTTTAAATGGGATATCAGAATTTCAATTCGCAAGTGAGGATCTATGACGTCAAATGCTTTAAGATACGTAAAAATTACGCCATAATTTTAACTAATTTATTCCAGCTCTATTTTCAACACAGGAAGACGATACTTTTGATTAAAATTTACTGTAGAAATAAACTAAGAAATTCACGATTATTATTATTAGAAGTGGTATTTTAATCCGGTGCTTATTTAAAAATTGAAATGTTTTCACTGCGCTGAAAATGTTCATTTTAAAAGTTACAAAGTTCGTTTCAAAGCGCGATATATTAAATTTTTTCTATTTACTATTTTTATTTTTGGCATTTAATTTAGCGCAGGCGTTGCCTAACATACGCATGCAGGTTGCGAGTATAATTTTATTTTAACGTTGAATTACGTTCCTCCATAAAGGTTACATAACGCGAAGTTTTAATGATACCGTTTGAAAACAATTGTGCGAAATATCGAAATTAACTCCCTCAACCTACCGGGGTATCCTTTACGGCAGTCAAACAGTGACGTCATAAATAAAAAAATGCGTGAAATTTGTAAACTCTGCAACTCTAACGCCCTGTCACAATTAAAGTGGGAATAAGTAGCTCCTCGAGATTACACAGTTTGATGTTTTTCAGGAGACAGGACTATGGAGCATATAAAAGATATCGCTATATTAGATACATGGATAGTTAAAATGACACCCCTTGGATATTTTCTCCCCACAGTAAGATGAAATGGTTTGCGGCGCTAAATACGCCAATCTTATAAAACTATGTATAAATTAAATATATATGGAGAGTTTCCTTAATGGCAACCATTATGTGAAATGATTATTATTTATGCTAATGCGTAAATTGCAAAGAATCGCCACAGAATCAAAAGATCCCATTGAAGTCAAATAATCTAAGCTGTTTCTTTTAAGGGAGCCTTGAAGAGGGAGAAGCGAGTATAGATAGTATTAATGTACGTAATAGGTAGTATTATTAGATTTGTAAAGATAATATGAATAAATCGCAATGTACCACGTTAATAAATATTTCATGAAATTAAAAGTGTTTATTTCTTCGGTTGTTTATTTCTTCTATTGTTCGGTTGTCTTACAACCAACTAAATGAAAAGTAATTCTAATTTGCGTTAATATATCCCGCAGTAATTTCAACAGAGGAGATTACTTGAACTTTTTTAAAAATGAAATTCTGTTTTGTCACATGCAGATATGATTTTAGTAGTAAAATATTCCCTTCTTCCCGTATGAAGAGCGGGTGCGCAGCTATTTTAAAAACATCTCTTGAAAATAGCATAAATGAATTCAGAAGACCTCAAAACGTGTCAATACACCAAAATCTCGAAGTCGAATTTTTTCATGATTACAATACTTTCCTTATATGGTACATGTTCGGAAAGAAATAAATGGTTGTCCATTCCATGTAGTGTCTTAGGTATTTAATGCTACAACTTGAGCCTAAAAAACAGTATGATGTAGAAATAAGACATTTTGAAAGCTAGGAGTTCTCTGCAAACCATTAAGCTTTCCACTTTTTTGATAGTGAATGACACTGACGTAGTTTTTTGAGTCATTATACTGCAATGATCAGGTTAGTACTCATGACACAAACTTTACATTAAGAGTCAAATAATTTTGTTCTTTTTTTTTAATTCCACATCACGAATAATTTCGAATTACAGATGTAAGGAAAATTTTCGTTTCCTACCGTGCGAAGAACGGGCTCGCAGCTAGTATCACTATAAAAAGAGAAATTAGAAAATCTCTTTTATTATGATTGATTTGTTTTATAAATAGTTCATTTATCCATAATTTTATCTCATAAATTACGAATTGTTCTGTAGTATTCTTAAGTCCCTTTCACAGTACAATCATCAATTAAACGACAGCGGTTCAGAATCAAACATGATTAGCAAATTTAGCAAAATCTTAATAAAAAGCGGCAGTAAATCACCCGAGTATCATCATCCGCTTGGGCTTTGTTGAGGCAATGCAGTTAAAAGAGAAGCTTATCAATTAGCCACTGAACTGTAAAAGGTATTTTCCTCCTTAAGTGCATTAAGAATCTTAAGGCTGAAGTTTAGTCTTCAAGGATACGCCTCATACCGTACGAAAATAATTAAGGGTATGTTTATTTGATTCATGATTAGAATTAATTATGCTTAATTTTATTATTTAACAATAAGCGGCATGCATATTTATTAAGATGACACCAAATTAAGTTGTCTAGTTCTAGTTTTGTATAATAAGGATAATTGTCAGTGCCCCTTACCGAAATTAAATAACTTGAATTTTCCGATTATTTTGAATAACTTTCAAAAATTTTAATTGGAAAAAGAAATACCCAAGTCCTCAATATGTTATGTTATAGTAAACGTAAGCTACTTTTCAAATACCCATATTTATTTGCCGAGAAACAGGAAAAATCCTCTAAAAAAATGAATTGCATACTTCTTTAATAGACTAAAAGACGTTAAATATGACAGAGAGAGAAGTAATGTAGAATGCTTAACTTTAGTAAGTAGAAGAAATATTTTCCCTCAACATAAAGGTAGAAATCGTTTAAAATAGTGAGACCCAGTAGTTACTGAATAGGGTATTGAAGCATTTGTCTTATGTAAAATGGGACGGATAAAACCAAAACAAGATTAGCAAAAGACGAAGAAAAAAAGGATATCCAACAGCGGTTTCTAATATCTATGAAAATAAATTATGCTTGTTGAATCAAGGACAAATATAAATCCTTGTACGATGGTGTGTAACGATATCTTCCACCGGAAAACATATTGCAATATTGCGGAAACATTTTGAAACAGCAAATCAATCTTTTGGCTTTTTTGGGATATCAATATTCAACACACTTATTGCTAAAGCAAAATGAATCACTGTTTACCCTGTCTCGATATTTCGAAATGCTCAAATAATATCAAACGACTCAAATGATGCCTTTGTTGCATTCTGGAATCTAAAATTGCAAAGATAGAATGTTATCTTCTAAACAGACAACATGATTTCTTTTTCCTCAAAAATCATTGTTTGCATCACGAATAAAAAACAACACAATGCAACACTTTTAATGGGGATGAGAGTTCGCAGACAACAATTTCTTCAACATTTACTTTTCCTGTGAATGAGGTATTGCAGATTATTTAAAATCAAATGATGGATAAATTTTGACTTATGTTCAAAAATAGTTATAAATATTTACACAAAAGTATAAGAATCTTCGACGAAATTGATATTCAGCCATGAAAATTGCAACATTATCACGTTTTTAATACTTCTTTAGTTTACTGACTCTTTATTTAAATAGGGTTATGTGAATAGGTTTTAGTATTTTCAGCGAATGCATATGAAAAATTCCTTTCTTAATAAGACTGCATTTCATACCAAAAAACCTATATAACCTCAATTATCCTTATCTGGTTTTTATGTACCTAGAATTCATTAAGGGGCTTGAAATTTTTTTAAATCATAAGATACAGTTTGGATGGCACAATCAAGACTGTACCCTATAAATACTTTTTACGGCTCAATATCTTGCAATTTTAAGGCCCAAATCTCAAAATTATGACGCTTTTTGAAACATCTCAGCATGCGTGACTAATGTATTCTCGGATTATGTTGGCACATGTCGGCTGCTTTAAATTACGGTGAAAAAAATTCCTTTAATTTTTAAAACTACGTAAATGTTACATCGTTGGAAATATCGTTAGAAGTTGAAAATCTAACACTTTGTATTTTGAACAATATCTGCAACTCTCGGACCAATTCGGTTGATGATTATTGTTGCTGTAACTACACACCGACTAGACCTTGGACAAACTAGATCAAAGATCATTGCAATTTCTGGCTGCTACATCACGGGCCGCTCATTTTCTCGGCAGTTCAGTTGATACATCCTACGATACTTTAAAAATATTACACTAGCTTTACACCATTAGAACTGACCACTTTACTTGCGTATACTTCAATAGCTTACGAAATGTATTAAGTAAAAACGTTCTACGAAACATTGCTACGAAATATATGAGCATATTTCGTAGCTACATATGCCCCTAAATTTAAAAAAAAATCCGAAAAAAATAAAGTTATTGGACCATGATATATATTTTATTTATTTATCAAAAAAGTAGCAACACTGGCGGTAAGATTGGTCACTGCCTTTACACCTAGGATCGATACCAGAGTTGGGCTTAATTTCTATTTATATTGTTTCTTATGTTTTAAGTTTTTGTGATAATCGATTTTCTACTTTCACTCATATTCTTTTTTTTTGTTTTTGTTTTCAATTCTAAAATTATATCTTCTAACACGTTCTACATTTTTTAAATGCTGCACACTGCACACTAAAGAAGAGTAATTTTCAAAATGCACTTCACTTTTCCGGAGATAAGAAGCTTTAGTAAGTCGTTTGCACATAAAACTTTTTTTCCCCCCAAGACCTTCCTTTTTTAGCACCATCAAGTTGTCCACCATCAACTTTCGACAAATTTGTCTTTATTTCTGAAAATAAATAAACAGGAATTAAAATTATTATTTTGCATAAAAAACCAGCATAAATATCGTACTCATAAGATAAACTATGCGAAGCTTTAGTTTGCTTTTATGAGTAAATTTTGGTAAAATTTGTGAAAACAGCAGATATTTGGAAAGCTAAAATTTTTACTTAGATCCGAATATCGAAGTTTAATGACACAATTTCTACAAAAGTTGTTTGCAGCAAACAATTACATGTGAAAACTATTAAATTTTAACGGGAAAACTTGCTTTAATTGAAACATAAATTTACCGAGAAATCTTTTAAAATATTTTATTTTTAACTATAAACTCTGCGTTACTGTGTATCTCAAATGAACTGTATGGCTGTTATTTTATATTTATAATTTTTACATTAAAAGAAGATAAAAGTGACCACTTACCCTAGTAGCACAATTAGTCCAAAAGACATTTAAAACACGTTTTGTAGCGTCAAAAAACGTGTTTCCAACGTAATTTGAACGTTTTTTGAACTAGTTGTGCTACTAGGGTATGACTTAAGCAGAAGAAGAAAAGTTATGACAACTTTATAAGCAGCAATAAGTAAAATTAATTCAAAACCTAAAGTGTGACTTGGCTGAATGAAGAATATTTTTTTATTGATATTAATCGCATTGTATTTTATAGACTAAATGCTCTGGGAAATGACAAGTTTCCTTCTCTTGTGTTTGCTCATAGTCTAATTAGAAAATTGTAAGTTATATGTATTTAGTAAATCATTATCTAATTAGAAAGTTTCTAACATTAGAGCTGACAGTTACGCAAATTATCCTTACCTTATCATCTGTTTTTTTTTTTTTTAACTCTGAAAAAAGAGTAACAGTTCAAGCTTCAAATAATAATAATAATAATAATAATACTTTTAATGCATCTTCCCCGCAACAAGTACTATTTCAAAAGATAACTTTAAGTAACTCAAAGTGACTTTAAAAATTAGGGGACAAGGTGATAGTCAAGAAAGAATGGAATCAATAATTTTCCGATTTCGTACCAGAAGAAAGTTACTTTACATTTTAAAAATTCAAAATTAAGTTGACCATTAGAAAAATATTTCCATAGTTAAAATTTAATTAACACTGAAGACAAGAAAGATAAACATACGTTTATGTGCAGACTGAAAAGAAAAAAAAGACAATTTTAATTATATCAACAATTTATCACCCTTCAGAACAACAAATTGATCTTTTTAAAGAATATTTTCCAGAAAACATTGTTTGGTTGTTAGCAATGCTGTAAGATTATGGGAAAATTATCGTCACTGTTACCTGTTGGCATAAACTGTCATCTAACAGAAAAATAAAGTAAAATAATCTTTTAAAATACCTTGAGGAAAATTTGCAATGAATCATACAAACATTGTTAGTTTATGTACTTTCTACGACTTATTACAAATATTCTCCACTAAAAATGCTTATTATTCTGTTAAATCTAGGCGTAGGTGTTCCTTTACGTTCACAGAAATGGCAAACTTCGTTGAATAAATTTTTCCGCGTGATAACCCCAACTTATTAAGCCATTTAAGCTGAGAAATTCCAGAATATACATAAAGGACATGGCGTTAAATCTCTCACTGTTCAATCGACCACGAGGCATAACGATTCTTTTTTTCTGAAATAATATTGATGCTATTTGCATTTATTAATTACAGAAATGTGATCGAAAATGTAAATTAGGCAGGTGTCGCCTTTAGCAAAGAAAAAAACTTCTTTTCGTGCTCATAAAAGCTGATATGTTTAATTATGCTTCTTTTAAACGCAGAAATGAAATTACTCATAAATAATTATGACATGAATTTTTAGTTTCCGTTCAATTTTTAGATCCCTTTTACTACTAATAAAGACGTATGTTTATTGTCTTTCCAAATTCAATGCGAAATATTGCACTTCCCTGCATATTTTGATAGAAAATTTTAAATAATATACACTGAGCAAAACTTTTACCATAGCCAACTCTTCCGATTGTATCGGAAGATTTTCCACCACTAATTTTTACTAACTAATTTAAGCTTTAAATAAGTCCGAACGTTTATGGCAAAATTGCAACTGTTTGTTTCAGTATATCGTAATATGGAACTACAAAGAAATAGGTTGTGAAGATTGACTTTATATTTTACCTTTCAGCTTGACAAAAAACTCGGAAGATTGATATAAAAATTTGACTCGCATACTTTAATAAGTATCCAGTTATTGTATCTAATATCAGAAGTTAATGTAGCCAGCTCTAGGGAAAAGTTGAATTGTACTGTTGGTAAAGTGTACACAATATCAAATGTTGTACATACGATCTGATTGTATAAGTACTGAATTGGGATTTTTTTTCCCTCAGTTATCTAAATAGGCCACTTAAGGTCACTTAAGCTAAAATGCTGTGAGGATAAAGTCTTAAGAGAAATCCGAATCAAATATACAAGTATTTTAGACATTTGTGGTTTTACATTTTAGGATCAAAATAATCATAGTAGCCTAATAAAGTTATTTTTTCTATAATTATACACTATGATACATATCAAAAATTTAGATAAAACATATTTCTTTTGTTGAGTCTTCAGAATATTTTCAAAGTTTTTATTTCAATATTATTTGAATATTGCTGGCCACTATCTGGAGGATAACTAAATTTAAAACAATAATGCGCATATAATTTTTTGGAATATAAAGTTAAACTAGCTGAAGTACCCGTCCTTGACGGGTTAGTGAATGCAAATGTCCAAAAAGCAAGAACTTTCGTCAGCATTGTAGGAGTACACAGAATGGATGTAGTATGTTGCAAAGTAAAGAAAGCGAAGTTATAATTTTTGTGTATTGTTAAAATATTACAGGTTAGAGAGTAACTAAGTAATATCATTTCATTCGCTTTAGCCGTAATCATGTGATGCGCGAACGAATATTTACGCATATTGAAATAATTTTCGCAAAATCTCAAAATCTAATCAACATTTTTGAAAAATTTTCTAGGCTAGAATTTAAGTTGAGTGACACCCAATTTCATATCATTCGCTTTAGTCGTTTTAACGTGATGCTTGAACACAAATTTACGCAGTTTGAAAGGATTTTCGCAAAATCTCAAAATCCAATCAAGATTTTTAAAAAATTCGACGCCTATGTTTTAAGTTAGTGACCACCTATCCTGACACGCAATTTCATATCATTCGCTTCAGTCGTTCTTACGTGATGCTTGAACACAAATTTACGCAGTTTGAAAGGATTTTCTCAAAATCTGAAAATCTAATCAAGATTTTTAAAAAATTCGACGCCTATGTTTTAAGTTGAGTGACCATCTATCATGACACCCAATTTCATATCATTCGCTTCAGTCGTTTTTACGTGATGCTTAAACAAAAAAAGCGTCACGGACAGAATGACAGAACGACAGAATGACAGACAGACAAACTTTTTTTTGAGGGTCGCATCGGATTCCCGGGTGCTTGAAACGGATAGAAATCGCAAAATTTTTGAATTCCAAGAAATGTACAGTCTACAGTCTAATTTTATTTATATAGATATACACTGCACAGAAAAAAATGTTTTGTTGAATTCAACAAAATTTGTTGGCTCTATTTCAACCGAATTATTTTGTTGGTTTTTTAAAAAAACTGGTAAACTAACAAATATTTCGCTGAATTAACAAAAACTTTATTCATTCAACAAAAATATTTCTTTGAAATAGAGTCAGCCAAAATTTTCTTGAATCAACAAAAGATTCTTTTCAGTGATATCGAATTAATTAATTTTTAAAAACATTTTGAATATTTAGTATTGCAAATTTGATTTCAAATTAAAAATTTAAAGAAATATTCTCTTCCATATTTTTGTTAAAATATTCAAATTTTTTAATCATTCAGACTTCCTTTTTTATAGATATTAATATTAAAACTTGCGTTTTGAGAAAACGTAAGTTTTATGAATTGACTGGAAGTTGCAGTTTAAGGTTGCCTTATGGTTTTTAAACATAAAATCGTTTACTACTTAAAATTAACTCTATTTAAATTCTATTTAAGCATTATGTTATTCTATTGATTGGTAAGTTGTATTTTTTTTTTCCATAACTACTTATATTTTGTGTGTCAGACTTATATTTGGCTCGCTAAACTGCACTGCCTTCTAAATAACTTGCTCTTAAAAATTCTTAAATACTTGATATTCTTATGAAAACAAAGTGCTATGTATATTTTATAAAATAAATTTATAGTTTTTAATTTGCGTGTCTTGAATATGGCCTGATTTGAATGTTACACCTTTTTAACAAAATAAGTGTTCAATCAGAAGCAAACAAATATCAGAAAATAGCAAGCACAAATCGACTGAATTCGGCAAAACATTCTAATAAATTATATCCAGGTTTCCAAACTGACAAATGTTCGAGGGCCGCAATCGAATACACCTGCCCAGTGGCGAGCCGCTACGTAATCAGAACCTTACTCAAGACATTTGAGATGTTCGGAAGATTTAAGACGTTGATCAAAACTGACCAACTTCTATCAAGTTATAAAAAAGAAAACACATATTTAATTGCTATTCAAAACGTTACACCCATCACAGGGTGTAACATTTAAAATAACCACTTCAAAACCGCTTAAAAAAAAACCACTTAAAATAACAAACGACCTAACACCAGGCCAAAGTCGAAGTCGAACACAAGCCCACAACATCACAAAGTGGTGCTAACCACCTTACAGCACGGGATGGCAAAATCGCTTACAGATTATATGAAACCTTTAAAATTACAAAAGGAGGAAATTAAGATAAAATTACACAAAACGTTCTGCGAGAATTGTTTTCTGTCTGCTGCAAAACATAAAAGAAATTGAGTGTCTAATAAAAGTAATCGGACACTAATATCACTTTCAAAGATAGTTAGTTTAAAATTTATGATACAATTGTTTTTATTTATTGATGGAAATGATTTATTATACATGTAATTAAAATTTTACGTAAAAATTATTACAATTATTTTTTAACAATTTTATTAACTTAGAATATACTTCGTGTGCAAAATATTTTTGTGAATAATTTTCATTCAATTATATTATTGAATTTTTGTTTATTTTATACTTTAATATTTTGAAATTTTTTATGTAAAATTTTGATTACGGGAATAAAATAAACTACTTGTACCAAAATTATTTTTTAATTACGTGTTTAAACTAAATATTTTTAAAAGGGATATTAGCGTCCGATTATTTTTGTGAGACACTCCACGTCAAGCTCTTCTATTGAGAGTCTCGTGCGATGGAGTAAAGAACCTGAGAGGCGGCTTTTATTCTTGACTTTAGGAAGTCAACCGAAGAGTTTACGGCCGTGAAAAGAGGAGAAAGTGAAATAGAACGCAAGTGGACGCACAGTGTTTTACGGAAACTGAGCAAAATCAAATCTATTGATGAATAACATTTCCAATGAACAGCATTTGAAACTAATATGCATTTTCACAAAACTCTTTAAATAAAATAATTTAATTTGACGCGACAAGTTCTTTTCGCAGAGGGATTCGCTGGCCGCCAGTTGGAAACCCTTGACCAAAAGTGAGTGACCATTTCCACTTTGTTTACATTCGTTCCGCTATTTTTAAAGGACTAGCTTCAAATCTTCATTAACTTTTTTTTATGTGTATCTTCGGTTCTAGCTGGAATAACTGCATTAAATTATGCTGTTATTTCAAAATTTCAAAGAAAATCGAAAAATCGATGTTTTCAACGTTTAACCCTCCTATGAACCACATACGCATTATTCGGCTCTATTTTTGCGTTGCCAATTTTAAAGCACTTTTCAAACAATAAAACATAAATACTCAATTAAATATAGCTAATATGTCCGTAGCAAATAGGTATAATTTTCTATTTAAAAATTACGCAACAGCAGACATTAATATTAAGTATATATCTACTTATAGCAAAATCATTCACTTTATTTGTCGTTGTGTTTTATACTTTACCGCAGACCAAAATAGGAAATTTCTAAAAAAAGTATTGAAATGATTTTATGGAACAGTAACCAATACTTTATCTTTATTTCTTTATTATTATTAACATATGTTTTACTTTCATGGAAAAGCAAATGGAATGTAAAAACAGAAATTCTTTGAAAAAGCATACAAATAACTCTTTGATACGCCGTCGAGCTTATTATTGTTTTTTTTTTCCCGTACTTTTCGTTTTGAAGTGATTTTATACTCGCCGACACGCATTTTTTTCTTTAAAGATTATCATTTTTCCTTTTACTTTTATTATTTATGAATATCTAAATTAAAAAGCACTGATAATGCTTCAGAGTTCATATATCTTTTTGACTTAAATAATATTTCCTGAATACTATAGTTTATTTAATATCTAATTTTAGAATTTTATACGTGATAGAGAAAACATTACTACTTAGATTGATATAACATCTCGCAAATGGCTAGAAATCAGTTTCAACGGGAGAATGCAAAACGAAAAGAAAAAGCAAAAATTTCTCACAATTTTTCGCAGGGATGTAACATTTGTACCTCCCAATTCTTCTGTAACTACGTCCGGGTAAATCTTTCACAAATTATACATTTATTTTTTATCAGTGTTTATGTAAAACAATACTCAATTATTATTATTTTTTGTTAATATTACTTATAAACTAATATCTGAATATCCTTCCTCTCTCTACACTCAGAAAAATCAAAATTATAAAAAAACTATCAAGAAATAAGAAAATGAAAGAAACAAAAAACATGACAAGAAATGTACATAAACAAGAACAATAAAAGATATAAAGATACTGGATAACATTTTTATAAATTCTGCTTCGGCTTTGGACCGACAAAGAGGCTTGAGGCGCATTTATTTATCAAACTACCGCCTTCAGCAATAAATAAGAAAAAGAAGCCTTGAAGCTAAAGGCAACAAAAGCAAAACCCTACCTTAGACATACGCTGCCGGTCATCTAAAATGCAACATCAAGGAGGACTAGAGATAACTTAGCAAAGTTTGTTTGGGAAACAACACGTTCTAGAAATATCCTATGATTGAAAATACAGCCTCTTGGGAAGTGAGAAAAATGATGAAATCAATATTGTGTGTTGCCGCCATTGCTGGCTGCTACACTGCTCGATATTGAATCAGAGAGAAATTAAATGTTGGGTTATAGCAGTCAGGCTGCTATATACTGCTCATACGATGCTTGCACATATTGCCAAAGTTGACCTGTTATTGCAGAAGGGTGTGAATCCCGGATCCCGTGTAAGTCGTTCTACAATCATCGACCAGAGGTTTTCGATAGGCGATAGATCGAGAAAACAAAGAGGCTAAGGTAGCAATGCGATCTGATATACGACAAAGAAGTCATGAACATTGCGTGCCACATGAGTTCACGCATTATCCTGTTGAAATAGGGCCGCTGGCAAGCTCTGAATCTACGGGAGGACAACGGTTCCGAATACCTAAGATAAATAGCCCTGGTTGGTCAGTGTACTGGTAATGCGTACTACGGGGGTGCCGAAGTGGTATTCAATACCACCCGAAAACATATTACCGGGCGCAGGACCAGCATGGTGATGCATCAAGACAAGGGTTTAGAAGCCCCTCACCACGGTACCTCCAAACTCTGATCCGACCACCGTGGTGTTGCTGGCAGAAGCGGGATTCGTCAGTAAAATACAATGTAGTTCCATTCGGTTGCACATGTCCGACGTTCATCACACCATTACCGGCTCAAACGCCTATGATTTTGACTCGACGGTAAGCACAGTAATAGGCTTCTTGCGGACATTCCACTGTGCTGTAAACGTGGTCGAAAGGTACAAGCGGACACCGACTTGGAGGCCACTATTCTTTCTCGATCGAACACCGAAACGTGCTGTAAAGAAGCTCATTTTCTTCTACGGGGTATTGCATTTTGGATGGTAAGCACTGTATAATGAAAACCACAAAGTTCCGTAAAAGAAGGCAAAGTGGAATTTTATGAAATCGATTAAAATTTTCAGAGGATTAAATTTGAAGAAATATAGAATTTCATTTTTATGCGTCCATGCACAAAAAAAAAAAAAACCACTGAGAAAACATGTTCACCATGTACTGGTGCTAGAGAGGGAATACGATAAGAGGTATTACTACATCACTTTCCGAATTCTATCTAAAAGAAACAGAGTGAAATCGCGTTTTAGAGAATCCCGTTACAGCGAAAATCTCCCTATAGGGAAGACTTTCGTTATCCCCAAATCAAATTACTGTAAGGAGGTGCAATATCGGTATAAAAAAATTTCGTTAGAGTCAAATGATTTTTCCGGTCGTTATCTGGTCGTCTCTTCTACAGTGTGACACACACTGCTTTTGGATATCTGTAAATAGTTCGAGAGTAGATTATTTTATACAGGCATTTGAATACATTTATTAAATGTGAAAGGTCTGTAAATGTTTTCTGTAAGTGAATAACTGTGTATATTTTTTAGAGCGAAACATTCTTGTAAAATAAATCCAGTGAACATTGTAACATATAAAATTGGTTTAGAAAACGAACAAAAACTTAATAAACTGGAGTATTGTAATTGCTAGCTTGAAATCGATTCCTTTTATTTAAAAGTAAGGTATTTTTATAGAAAAAATTATTCTTTGCTGGCTAAATTCGAAGTGTCATACATGGCCACGTTTAAGCAATCGGCATATTTATAGAACACCTTATAATATAAAAAATTTAGCACATTTTCGTAAACATTTACTTCTTGATTTATTCTTGTTGTCTTGAGTTTCTTGATTTGTTAAGGTTTTAAGTTGAATATTCATGATTCAAAAATATCTATTTAACCTAGTTTAAGATTTTGGAAGTGAAAGCTTTTAAAGCAATATTTTCTATAAACGCTGCAAGAAAATAAAAATAAAAACTTCGAAGATAATGTCTGTTTACTATCGGATTTATTAGACAGAAATCCTGTTTTCAAAGAGATTGAAATGGAAACTTATTTACGACGTGGCAGCATAAAACCAAACTACCATTTGTCTTTTTTTGTGCAGTGGGAGTTTTCCCCTCTTGGATATAAACATTTTGCTTCGGTTTAAGTCTGTTGATATTATAACAGTAGATAAATCTTACCAGTCAAACTTAACGACATAAAACTGCTTTCTGATCAATTAAATGCAAACTAAAATTTATTTGTATAGTGTATTTTATTCAAAAACCGTTGAATTTAAAAATTCAATTGTTTCATTTTTTTAAGAAACTGATTTTATTTTAATGCTATGATTAAACTTGATAATATGGTGTACGGCATCTTTGTGATGTTGCAGGGTGAAATATTACTCCAGCTTCACGAATCAGTATGCAGATAAATTATGTATTAAGTAATTATAGATTTTTGGGCGGATTGGCGGTCATTGCAGGCTAGGCTTTGGTCACTTCACTACATAGGCTGGAGTTATCGCCACTTTAGTATGGAGCACCCTATATTTGGACCAACGTTTTTCCTATGAAGGGACGGGCAGGTTGTCAACCAAGCCCACTCCGGGAGTCGATCCCGATCCCGTAGTATTAGTACACTGCTGGCCACCCAAATTGCAACACCAAGAAAAACAAGAGATATCACAACAAAATTTATTGTGTAGATAACATGTTGACCAAGTAACAAATGATTAAATTTACAGCATTCTATGAAGCGTGGTTCCTGCCAAAATCAGTACCCAGAGTAGCCGCCGTTGTTGGAGATCACAGCTGCCACACGCCTCGGCATTGATTCAAAGAGACTTTGAATGTGTTCTTGGGGTACAGCAGACCAAGCAGCTTCCACACGTTGCCAAAGTTGATCTGGTGTGACAGCTGGGGATGAACTCTGGGTCAGTCGTTGAGCAACCATGGACCACATGTTTTCTATCGGCGAAAGATCCGGAGAGCGCGCCGGCCAGGGAAGCAATTCAATCTGGTGATTGACGAAGAACCCTTGGACAATGCGTGCCACGTGTGGCCGTGCATTATCCTGCTGAAATATGGCTGTTGGCAAGCCCTGAAGGTAAGAAAGGACAACTGGCTCCAACACCTCGGAGATGTAGCGCTGGCTGGTTAAAGTACCGGCAATGCGTACTAGAGGAGTGCGAGAGAGATATCCGATACCGCCCCATACCATAATACCCGGTGCAGGACCAGTGTGACGGTGCATAATGCAGCTGTTCAGCATCCTCTCTCCACGGTGTCTCCAGACTCGAATCCGACCGTCGTGGTGTTGCATACAGAAGCGTGACTCGTCAGTAAAGAGAATTTCATTCCATTCTGTCGTCCACATCCTTCTTTCATCGCACCATTGGCGGCGGAGACGTCTGTGGTTCCGCGTCAGAGGTAGACAAAGCAACGGACGTCTTGCGGACAGACCATTCTGCTGTAAACGACGTCGAATGGTACGCGCAGACACTGGATGATGCGTTACAGACTGAATCTGCTGTGATATGGTTCGTGATGTGACTGAGCGGTCCGTCACTGCCATGCGTACAATCTGCCTGTCATCACGTGACGTGGTGCACTGAGGTCGATGCGGTCGATCACGTCTGTCCGTCGTACCCTCCTGCACCCAACGATCACATATCCGCATCACAGTTGTTTGGTTTCGTCCAATACGACGACCGATTTCCCTGAAAGATAACCCACAATCTCGGTATGCCACTATCCTTCCTCTGTCAAACTCGGATACTTGATCAAAAGATGATCGTTGTTTCCTACGAGGCATAATTTATCGTTTTTTTGAAAAAAAAGCAAGAAAAACACAATTGCTGTACTTGAAACCGTCGAAATCTCCAAGCCTTAAATAGCGCTTTGAGGTGGCGCCACAGGCGCGCTTGATGTGCGTCTGCGCTGAAATTCTAATCATTTGCATATCTCACCTCAGCTAATGCATGTTGTAAATTTCATATTATTTGCATGCTTCCTTCAGGGTGTTGCATTTACGATGGCCAGCAGTGTATATGGTGTGTTATGCAACCCGGGTGGCAGGATCTTTGCAGTTGATAGTGAGTGTTTTTCTCAATTTGTGTTTTATTAGCTGTTACTTCAATGAAAATTAGCACGGTCCAGCTGGATGGACGTTCAGAAATTTCGTCTACTTAGTTGAACAGTGAATTAATAAACATTCCGAGAAAATATACATATATTAAATTATTACATATATAACTGGTATGTTATTTTCCTGTATTGAAACACAATTGACGTACCTTCAAATACATCTTCTACATGTTCAGAAACATCTATATCCAATGGAGACCACAAACTGATTTCTCTCATGTCTTCTTCAATTAAGACAAGACATTTAAAAGAAGGTGTCTGTCTTAAGAAATGCGTCAGATAATGATCTACTATACATTACATTTAGGGATGGACGCGAGACGACTTTTTGCGAGACGAGACAGAGATTTACGGCTTTTTTGCGAGACAAGACAAGCATTTTTAACATTATGAAATAGGAATTTTTGCGAGACGAGACAAAGCTTTTCGGCTGTTTTGCGAGACGCGAGACGCCAATTTTTCGTCTCGCGTCTATCCCTAATTACATTCCTTTAAAGACCTGAAGTGAGAAATCTAACGCTGTTAGGTTTGCACACACATTTAAGATAATATAAACCCTCTCATTTTCCGAAAACAGAAAATCGGCCTTATTCCTTATAATCACAGAAAGAATGACATTCAACTTCCATAAAATTACGGAATACAACGATACTTTTATTATACATTTTTCAGTAAATGAACTATATTGTTCAAACTCATTATAACCGGTAAAGAAACGTAATATTCCTTAAAATTTTCATTTCGTTATTTTTCCGCATGAAGATATTGATTAACATTTAAACTTTTCTTTAAAAAAGAGTAGCTTTAAATTACCTTTCAGTCATATTTATACGTAACGTTGATAACAATTCTTCCTTGAGAGTAGGCAGAAAATACTTTAATTGCACCTATTTCAATTCAATGCATCTATTTCAATTTTCTTCTCAAGTAGCCTGCATTTGCAAATCTTTTCGCTGTCTGGGTATTTGCATAATTAATTAACACAAGATATTTCGCAACAATTTTTTAATGCTGAGTAATGTCATAATGGGCTCATTTTCATTCGAAAAATGCTAAAGCACGTTTTATTTTTTTATACCGAAAATGTGTCATTATAATCATAAATTACTTAAAACAAGTAGTCATTTCTAAAATATTCAGAACAGAATTCGCTGCCTAAATTTTTTTTCATGTTAAATTTCGAAGCGGGTTTAGAGAAAAATGCTGCAATAGAGCGAGAAACGCGTTCTTGCAAATCACTTTTATAGCCCACAACTTTCGCGCGTCTGACCACACACATAATCAAATTTCAACATCCTGCATTTTTTCTTGATATCACGTTTACATGATATGAGTAAAAAAACAGCAATCCATGTTCTATTTCGACGAAATCAGAACTTTCTAACTTGTCTGTATTGCCTTCAGAATAAGCCAGTTTTAACATCATAACTGTTGAACAAACAGTTACCTGGGTTCTCACTTATTATTATAGCTTTACATTACAACAGCTTAAGAGCGCTGAAGCAAGCATTTTTGAGTATTATTCGATTAGACTTAGCTTACCTTTTTTCGAGTCGGGGGAAAAACGTTCTATTTTTAAGTTAAATAAAAATAAGTAAATAAATAAAAAGAAGATTTTCATCTCTTTCGGATTGAGAAGAAATTTATCTACCTATAATAGTGTTTTGAAGATTTACATTTTATTGAAAAGGAGCACAAAAGTGTAGAAAGTGAAAGCTTTCATTGTAAGGAAAAGTGGCATGAATGGGGAATTTTGCATTCTGCAATTTAAAAGAAAATATCTACTGCAAATATTTTGATGAGAATAACATGAAAATAAGCATCAATATCTTACTTTTCAGGAAACTCAAACACAAAAAACACTTTCGAACCAGTCTAATAAGTGTCAAAAATAACAATACAAACTTTCATAAATTAACACATTCATGGCAAACAGTGTTATGAATGGGACAAGATAATTCATGTATGAGAAATAATAAGATATGCTTAAAATAAGATATGCTTAAAATTAAGTTCAGCTTTATTTTTAGATGCAGCATAATTACTTTAATTTTCAAAGATATTTTCAAGGGAACGAGGCCAAGACAGCTGGTTAACACATTTGAAAATGTCAAATTTTAAAAAGCAGGTTCTTATTAAAGTAATAACAGAAGTATTTCATTTTATTAGGAAAATTTATCCTTCAACACTTTAAGTTTGTAAAAAAATTGCTGTGCTGCAGTTTGCATTTGGCTTGGGAAACTTTGAAAGAAACAATTTCATACTTTGTAGGATTAAAAAAAAAACCTTGTGATATGGATTTCTTGTTCAGCATTAAGACGATGTAAAATGTATCAAAATTTCAAAATATGGAAGTAGGATATTATATTTTTATATATTTTGATAGAAATACCATATGCTTTTATAAAATTACATATTAAGTAGTTTTTCTAATTTAAGTTTTAAAATATCAGTCAGTTTTATTTTTAAAAGAATATATAAGTGATGCAAACAAACATTCTCGGTTCCTGTCATCTAAAATAATCCTAAGTAATGAATAGGACAGTTCCATTCAACGTTCAATTTTGCGTCCCATTCATTACAACCTGTGTTGTGATAAAATCAAATTCAAAAGTGTGACTTTATATCTATCAAATTTAATCCAACTGTTTCCAAAGTAAAATATGTGGGCTATATATTACTATTAAATATTTATACAAACTCTTAAATATAAAGATTTCAACTTTTAAATGCTGCGAATTATTTACTTTTGAATCTTAAAATCATAAAATGATATTTTTTTGTCATTTCTCTAGCATGCATTTCTCTATCTCTTCTCTTTTTGTATGAAGAGGTATGACATTTACCTAGATCTACTAGAAGAATTTGATACCAAAAAAATACATACTTTTACTTAACGTATATATATATATATACGTTAATATAACGTATATATAACGTATATATATAAACGTATATATATATATATACGTCTGTGCTATGTCTCTTTTATAACATGCCCTATTAATACTTACATATTTTGATTCGCAATATTGGGTAGATATTGGAATTTTTTAATGTTTTAAATATTTATCCTAAGTTTGCGGCAAAATTTTAACCTACAACTTATTATAGAACTGAAATTTTTTTAATTTTATGGTGTTATTTTACCAGCATTTCCAATATCAAGAAAATGTATTTTTTCGATGCTTTTACATACTGTTGAACTTGAACTACTACCTCAGTTAATTTAGCTGAAAACTTTTTTCGTTCATGCAAAATATGGGAAATATACTGAAAATTTCTCATCGGTATAATATCTATGTGACATTAACTGTGATACACATGACACATTACAAATATTCTCAATTTTGTATTGATTTTTATCTAATATTCTCGTCATACGAGAACAAGCATGCAAAAATTATTTGCTACGTTATTTACCAATTGTTACACTCTATTCCCACAAACTCGAAAAATAAGTACTAAAAGTTATTAACATTCAAACTCTGTTCTGTGAAACGGCATTAAGTGCAGAAATTCATTCATTGCTTTCATTGTTTACATTAATTAGAAAATTTGTGAAAATTTCATGATTCCTATGAATATCATAGCCTCGACAGAATTTACTTTAAAACGTCGCATCGAGCGACTTTCATGTACCCCGATCTTTAATTAAGTTAAAACGAATAAAGTATCTCGTTCTGAAATGCGGACACCATCTGACTCAGAATTACAATTTGTCATCATTTCCCTTAATTGGAGTCGTCACAAGAATAACAATAGAATCCGAGTGGGACATGTATATTTATGCGCAAGTGTGTTGATGATTACATATTGTAATGGAGTATATTGTGAATGACGATTATTGAGTTCAGAAAGGGAAAATTCATCGGCAATTAACGTTCATAAAACCAGTGATTCATTATTAATGCACCCGTTCTATTGGGATTTTGAAAAGAAAACAATTGTATGTTTCGAGAATAGAATGTTAATCTACTTCGTTTGGCATGATTCAGTTTTATTTGATTTGAGGACACGCAATGCATCACCCCTAAAGGGTAGAAGTTTAGAATTAGGTGCGCTTTTTGCTATTGCGTTTAGTTCAATATACAGATTTTAATACACTAAGAAAAGGTTAAATGTTCTATTCAATCCTAATTCAATATTAAAGATGCAGTTAAATCTTTAATATTGAATTAGGATTGAATATAAGATAAATGTTCAATAATAATCAAGATTATCACAAAATGAGGTATTTGATCATTGCTTGTTCCCATTAATATGCTTAACCCTACAAGGCTCAATTTTTTTCTGTGTCTGAAATAAGTATATGTGATAATGTTAATGATTATTATTTTGGGAAAAGTAGTTTAAAAAATAATAACATAATGTTTTACTAGAAAATCACTTTTTTATTTCAGTTTCGTATGCGATACACTGGGTCTAAGCTATACTTTTTTGGTATTTATTTTGAAATTTCAGTATTCATATAATTTTTTGATATGACGAACTTCAACACACAGTAATTTTTCCTGGTTAAAAACTCTTAACTAACAACTTTTTGTTAATTTTCTAAAATAAACAAAACCAGATTCGCAAGGTTGCTGTTTAAATTTCAATCAGTTATGGCAATAATGTGAACAGTAATTACATCTACAAGCAACAGCCTAAATTATATCGTTGCTATCTATGTATAAATATTCTTAAAAACCGACAGATGTCTATACTAGTATTTTATAGAGGTAGAGGAATAATTAAAGTGATTGTTCCACATATGGTACCAGGTGCGTTGTAGGGTTAAACATATCAGGTTTTTTAATTCCTAGTTCAGTACTTTAAAATTTCCTCGGACGTATAGTTATCACAGAGAAATACTTAAATACATTAAGAAAAAGTTAAATGTTCAGTTCAATCCTAATTCAATATTAAAGATTCAGTTAAATCTTAAGATAAATGTTCAATAATAATCAAGCATATCCGAAAATGTAGGCGTTTGATTATTATTTGTTTCCGTTAATTTGCTTAAACATTCCGTTTTTTTTTTACTTCCAAGTTCAGTACTTATTTTAAAATTTCCTCAGGAGTATGGTTACCACCGGGAAATATTTCTGCCCTCAGCATAGGTGTGCTGAGTGTACTGCTGGTGTTCATCTTTCGGTGTTACTTCAAAATATTTTACTCGAAATAAATAATTAAGAATGAGTTATCAGTGGCGAAAATGTTGTTGCTATTTTGCACAACAATTCATTTGAAATAACTAGTTAATTAGAATTGCATTTGCATAAAAGACTGAGATGGTTAATGATGAATCTCATGGTCATATACCTAAAATGCTTTCGTGAAAATTTTTAAACTTCATTTTCTGTCTGGTACAGGATGGCAATTTGTGTGCAACTTTTGATATTTTTAAGCACAGATTTCGACATGCATTACTATAACTTATGCTCAGAAACTCAAACTGAGAAACTCAAGTTTAATCGTTAATCAAGATTTAATAAAATCCTTTGAGCATTAATGTACCAATTTGCATCATTTGCAAGAAAACAAGACATCATAATGACAACAAGATATTCCTAAAACTACAAACAGAACACTTTTCTGCAAATTCTAAAATTCATCCACTACTAAAAATATCCTATCGTTATTTCCATTAACCTAACTTAAAATAAATGTGCATTATATAAAAGAAACTTATGTAATGTATATAGTTACCCTAAAGAACTGAAATATTCTACTTAAAACATCATTTTCATAACTATAGCTAAACTTACTTTTGTGTAAACATAGCGTAACTTTGATTTACAAAAATTATTCGACCTGAGGATTGCATCTAAACAACTTATGTAAAATGTTTTGTCTCCTCAACTAAAGAAGCTACTTTTTTATACTATGTTTTCTTGGAAAATAATTGGTACGCAGCATAGATCTTTGACTCTCACACGACAATATAACAAGCGATTGTAGAGTACTGATTCCTTTCTCTATAGTATTGATCAGCAAGATTGATGGTTAAGGTGTAATGATTCTGAAACGAACTTGCCGTGAAAAAGTTGGTCTTGAAGACTAAAAATAAGATTATACAGGATTCAAGAGAAAATGACTTTTCTGTTTATATTCCCACATGTTGCGAAAGTTTCATTTCACCTTTATTTGAAATCTCGGTGTTCAATACTTTCAGAGAATAAAGAGAAAAATAAATTGATCCATTGTTCTTTTAATGTTATATATTTGCTCGGAAAAACATAAGAACAATTTATATTTGAGTAAAAATGTAGTTTAATTTCATTTTATAAAAATTATTTTTAATTTTATTTATGACTTCTAATTTTAACTTTACAGTGACATTTATTGCAGTAAATATTATACTTACAAAATTTAGCCTAACAAAGATTGTTGCTAAAGAAAAAATGGGAAAAAAAGTACAAGAACATTCTAAATTATTTAATATATTCCTTAATCTCTACTTATTATAAAAGAAGGTGTCTGTGTGTGTGTGTGGGGGTGTGTCTGTCGGCAGCGTTACGGACAAACGGCTACACCTAGAAACACCAAATTTGGTACTCGGGAAGATGTAAATATGTAGTTGTGCACCTCGAAGAGATTTTTTAAAAATTCGACCTAGATTTTTTTTTATTTTATGTTTTATGCGATTTTTGGCATTTTTTCTCACCTAATTCGTAATAACGGCGGAAATTACGCTCGCAGCAAAACGGCATTTGTATCATCGGATAGAGGAGGAAATTTTCTTTTAAAGACAGTTTGTTCTGAATACGTAACATGATTTACCGATTTTTAGGAATTTTTTTACTAAACATGTGCTTCGCGATTTTTTTTCGTAAAATAATTTTAAAACTGTCGCATCTGGAATTCTATCCGTCATAACTTTTAGATATTTTGACAAATCGTGAAACATTATTTTCTCCCTCTTTTAAAATAAAAACGAAAAAAAATTAGATGATATGTAAATTAGATGATATGTAAATTAGATGATTTTTTACGAATTTTAATGCAGCCTAATGTTTAGAATTTAATAGCATCAACGCGATCTTACGCCATTCATTACATTGCGATCACGGCACGAGAATTTATGTTCGGTTGTTGCCACAGAAAGGATTAAAAAAAAGGTTTTTTTCAACCAATCGAGTTTTTAAATGGGATATCAGAATTTCAATTCGCAAGTGAGGATCTATGACGTCAAATGCTTTAAGATACGTAAAAATTACGCCATAATTTGAACTCATTTATTCCAGCTCTGTTTTCAACACAGGGAGACGATATTTTGATTAAAATTTACTGTAGAAATAAACTAAGAAATTCGCGATTATTATTATTAGAAGTGGTATTTTAATCCGGTGCTTATTTAACAATTGAAATGTTTTCACGGCGCTGAAAATGTTCATTTTAAAAGTTACAAAGTTCGTTTCAAAGCGCGATATATTAAAAATTTTTCTATTTACTATTTTTATTTTTGGCATTTAATTTAGCGTAGGCGTTGCCTAACATACGCATGCAGGTTGCGAGTATAGTTTTATTTTAACGTTGAATTACGTTCCTCCATAAAGGTCCAACGCAAAGTTTTAATGATACCGTTTGAAAACAATTATGCGAAATATCGAAATTAACTCCGTCAATCTACCGGGGTATCCTTTACGGCAGTCAAACAGTGACGTCATAAATTTAAAAAAATGCGTGAAATTTGTAAACTCTGCAACTCTAACGCCCTGTCACAATTAAAATGGGAATAAGTAGCTCCTCGAGATTACACAGTTTGATATTTTTCAGGAGACCGGACTATGGAGGATATAAAAGATATCGCTATATTAGATACATGGATATTTAAAATGGCACCCCTTGGATATTTTCTCCCCACAGTATTTAAACGATGAAATGGTTTGCGGCGCTAAATACGCCAATCTTATAAAACTATGTATAAATTAAATATATATGGAGAGTTTCCTTAATGGCAACCATTATGTGAAATGATTATTATTTATGCTAATGCGTAAATTGCAAAGAATCGCCACAGAATCACAAGATCCCATTGAGGCCAAATAATCTAAGCTGTTTCTTTTAAGGGAGCCTTGAAGAGGGAGAAGCGAGTATAGATAGTATTAATGTACGTAATAGGTAGTATTATTAGATTTGTAAAGATAATATGAATAAATCGCAATGTACCACGTTAATAAATATTTCATGAAATTAAAAGTGTTTATCCTTTTTCAACGGTTGTCTTCCAACCAACTAAACGAAAAGTAATTCTAATTTACGTTAATATATCCCGCAGTAATTTCAACAGAGGAGATTACTTGAACTTTTTAAAAAATGAAATTCTGTTTTGTCACATGCAGATATGATTTTAGTAGTAAAATATTCCCTTCTTCCCGTATGAAGAGCGGGTGCGCAGCTATTTTAAAAACATCTCTTGAAAATAGCATAAATGAATTCAGAAGACCTCAAAACGTGTCAATACACCAAAATCTCGAAGTCGAATTTTTTCATGATTACAATACTTTCCTTATATGGTACATGTTCGGAAAGAAATAAATGGTGCTCCATTTCATGTAGTGTCTTAGTTATTTAATGCTACAACTTGAGCCTAAAAAACAGTATTATGTATAGAAATAAGACATTTTGAAAGCCAGGAGTTCTCTGCAAACCATTAAGCTTTCCAATTTTTTGATAGTGAATGACACTGACGTAGTTTTTTGAGTCATTATACTGCAATGATCAGGTTAGTACTCATAACACAAACTTTACATTAAGAGTCAAATAATGTTGCTCTTTTTTCTTTTTTTTTAATTCCACATCACGAATAATTTCGAACTACACATGTAAGGAAAATTTTCGTTTCCTACCGTGCGAAGAACGGGCACGCAGCTAGTAATCAATAAAACAACCTTTAATTCAGGTTGGTTCGGATCCTGGATTTGCTAAAATTCCGAAATTTTGAACTATTGTCCTAAAATAGTCTGATATTCTAAAAGTGGTCCTGGTTTTTTTAATACGGAAAGAAATCCTCTGGAGTACCTCAATTAGTATGACATTTAAGAACAATTTTGGATTCAGCAAATTAAGAACCCGTACGAACCCTGTCAATTACTGGATTTAGCGGAAAGATCATCAATGTCAAAAGTTCTGATAAACTTTCTATGGAAATGCTAATCAAAGTTTGATGCCTAAACAAGATTTTGTTTAAGCTAATATTGCTCGTGATTTTTATGATCTTGCATAAGGCAATCATAAGTCTCTGTTTCATTCAGACAAGGATTCTTCCCTGGATAATCATGTAGATTTGCTGAATTAGTTTAAAACCAGAATTTTGTACTCGTTGAAATGTGTGTGGAAGTGTAAAAGTGGTGGAAATAAAAAAGTTTCTTCTGACTCTTATAGTGTCATTAAATGACAAATTTTTGATAATTCTTTATTTAGTTTTTATTTCAATTCTTTAAAATCTCAAAACAGATTTTTGAACTATCTTAGGAAATTCAAAATGTTCCATTGCTTGAACTGTAATTTGATTAAAAGATCATTCATAAATGTTCCGATTATTCGAATTTTCCAGATAATTGAGATTTCTCAATACAACTTCAAATAATAATTGAAACACAATTTTACTGTTAACACTGGCACATACACAAAAAAAAGCTGTTTGTACATCGGATGCCACCTATCTACCAGTATGTATTTCGACCTGCTGAATCCGAATTTTAAGTCAGTTTAATCCATACACCCTCGAGTATCGAGTAAATTGGAAAAATAGCGTAAATTGGATAAATGGTAATTAAAAACATTTATGAATCTAAACCAAGCATAATTCTAATGTATTTCAATCCGCTGAATACAAATTTAAAGTGTATTTTAGATTATAAACCGTTCTAAATCTCAAAAACATGAAAAAAAAACCTTGAAAAATGCTAAAAATAGCAAAAAATCATCATTGTATTAATGAAAAAAATTTTGTTGACCCAATCAAAGAGGATTTTTATGTAATTTGATTTGTTTAATCCAAATCTAAAATATATTTGGCTTAGAATCCCTCAAACTCTCAAAAAATCGCTAAAAAAATCGCTCAAAAAATCTCAAAAAATGTAAATTAGTTAAGTTAACCATACTAACCAAGGTTAACCATATGTAAACATTTACAAATCAGTAAAATGTCACGACAAATACCACTTTTATGGATGTTTCAATTTTGAAATGTTTTTATGGGTATTGACAGTTGTCACACACCTTAGAAACGATAAGAGGAGGACAGGGGCGTAGCCCAAGGGGGGGGGTTAGGGGGTCATAACCCCCCCATAAGGAATTTTTTGCCATACAAAATGTATATTCTTCACTCCCTTATCACACACATGTATGCATATATGTGAGTTGCAGTAGTCGTAACCCCTCCCCCATAAAAAATTTCTGGCTACGCCCCTGGAGGAGGAGCATGCTGAGGTGTCCTATCGAGTCGAATGCATATTTTTTAGCATATCAAAATCTGTGCATCTGTGTAAAAATGGGGCCCCCATTACAAGAGTGGTTTCAAGATGCGTCCCCCATGTTATACCTGTAATTTTTGTAGAAAAAGCTTGTCTTAAATCAAAGACAAGCTAAATATGACATTTTAGTAAATATTTCCAAATAGTTGTATGCCTATAAGGTAAGTGATATTTGGTTATTTATTTGCTCAGTTATGTTCGTAAATATGTACATTCACTTAGATAGCTTTTCTATATACTCAAAATAATTATTAGCACAAATTGTTATCTTTATTTATTTTAAAATTACAAAATGTGTACTTTGGGTATATTTAGATGTTTTGAGCAATTGGTTTTATTAGCTCACTTATGTTTTTAATTGAAATTTTCATATCTGCAATTTTTTTTTCGATTAAACAAAAGAATCAAAATTACATGATGAAATATATCTATTAGTAATCTAAAGTAAATTTAACAAGGGGATTATCCTGCCACTGATATAACCAAAATTCAATATTTCAGTTTTCAAGTCTAATGTAAAATTAAAATGTGTGATAATATATTTTAAGAAATCTGAATATCTAAAGTGAAATGCAACATTTTAAAAAATGAACTGCCTGAAATTAGAATTCTTTAGTTTAAAACTTCAATCTTTAATATAATAATAATAATGCTGTAGAAAATATTATTTGGCCCATTAAATTCATAAGATTTTTTGCAGTTTATTTAGTAGCTGTGCTATTCTGCAGATATTAAGTTATTTGGCCCATTAAATTCTTAAGAATATCTGTAGAATAAAACAGCTACTAAAAAAAAAACTGCAGAAAATCTTGGGACTCTTAATTCTGAAGAATATTTGCAGAATGTAATAAGGGGAAAAAAACTGCAGAAAGACTTAAGTTATTCATGCTGATTATATTCTGCAGATATTCTTCAGTTTTCGAGTCCCAAATAACTTGAGATTTTCTGCAGTTTTTTTTTTTTTTTTTTAAGAAAATCTTAAGATTATTTTTAGTGGGGATCTCACAATCCGTGCTTGATAAAGAAAGCTACAGCACTGAAAAATCTATAAACAATACCCTTAATAAGAAATACGAAACAACAGAGGGGTTTGATTATAATTGGTGCGTATATAAAAGAAAGGTATTATTTTACTTTGTTATATTCAGTTTCCTAATAGTGGGGCTAAATATTGATACAGCCCGCAATCGCTAATTCGCTCAATTTTCATCGCAGGGCAAAGAAATCAGATGCCTGGGGTTAATGATGCTGATTAAATCGAGTCAGGGAATAACATAATAGCAATTTGCGTTAGAAATTTCAAAGTTAAACGAAATATTTAGATAATCCTTCAAAAAGTTAATTTATAAGAAAGAAAACAATTAGCCATAAACGCATATCTGTAACATATGTCTAATCAGTTTATTTCTCTCTGTGATAATTAGAACTCTATGTGACGCTTAGGCCCGAATTTTGTTTTTCGGGGAGGAAGGAGTAAGAATAAATTTAGACATCTTCAAATACAAGATGTTTAAATTCTTCTTAACTAACTTGTAAAGTGCTAACGAACTACCAGTAGTTATAAAATGACTTAAGGCTTTTTAAACGTTCTAATGGCGAATTTTGTGACTATAATGCAGTCAAACTTCGATGTGCCTGCACATTGCAGCATGGTAGTTTATTTGTAAAGAAAAATGCATTATTAATAATCTTCGTTAATAGTATAAATGTCGGTTCCGTTTTTACAAAATAAATAAATGAATAAAAGTAAATGTCTAGATGTGATAATTAAGTTACAATAAAAATTAATTTGCATAGTTTTGTATTTAACTGTTTTTCATTACCGCTTACTTTACATGATGATTTACCAATGAAACTGCATTATTCGAAAGTGACAACAATGATAAATTTCGGTGGTTGTAAAAGTGACCAGTAAGTACAACTTATTTGTGAAAAACATTAACAATTTAAATCTTAAGCAATTCTAAAAGTGAAAACAAACAGCGGCGCCAAACAATTATTGTTTCTTCTTAATCTTTTTGTTTCAAGGACGGCTTCTGGTTTAAGATGATTTCTTAATCACTATGATATTATCTTAAAATCATTTTTCATCAAGGATAAAGTCTCAACATACTATCTTTAAAAGATCAACGTTTACACGTCACTAAAATCCTAAAATATAAGACTGTTGAAAATCGTCCTTATTGTATGAAGCTATAGGAAAATTACAGTAGGGGGGAGGGGGTTCTCATTTTGAACTGCATTTGTGTAGGCTTGTAGTATTATGAGTAAGGCAGCTATAAAAAAAATTCAAGAAATATCTGTGTTACGTTTCATCTTCACTACTGGATTACCTATTTACTCCACTGGACAACCCAAATATTAGCTTTGTTTGAAATGTAACAAAATTGTTCATCCATACTTTAATAATGATATCCTTAACCACAATGAACTACACTGTTCAGGGGCGTAGACAAGGGGGGAGGTTATGGGGGTCATAACCCCTCCATGATGAATATTTTGCCATACAAAATGTATATTCTTCACTACATTATCACACACACGTATACATATGCATGAGTTGTAGTAGCCGTAACCCCCCCCCCATGAAAAATTTCTGGCTACGCCCCTGACACTGTTAATAGAAGTAGTTCAACATTTCACCGTACAATAGAGCTAAATCAGCTGCAACCTTTCAATGGAAAAGTGTAAGTACCAAATCATGGTTCATCGTTTCTCCATAGAAAGTCTGCAGCTAATTTACATGTAAATTTTCCATGGAGAAATGTTGAAACATGATTTGGTGCCTTAACTGATCAAACAACCAAATCATGGTTAAACGTTTCTTCATTGAAAGGTTGGGGGTAAGTAAGCTTTATTGTCTAGTGTTGAACTACCTCCATTAACAGTGAACAGTTTCTTCTTTTTCGCCTGTAATCAGAGTTTGACTAATCCAGCAGGATGCCGGGGGCAGACATTTTGCTTGGGGCCCCCTTTATTCCGATGTATACGGAGCATTTTAAATATGGTACATGTTGTAGTAAATGCCATACACAATTTTCGTGGCTACCTCAGTATATTTTTGGCAATTATAGCTTTAAGGAAGAAAAATTAGTGAGCTACCACATTTTACTTTTTTGTAAAGTGCTAAAAAAGCATTTTCTTTATGCGTAAGTTTAAGGGATGAACATCGTCACATTCTTACCCTTAAAATGCTGTTAGGTTTCGTATTTTGAAAATGTATGCCACTTGATTATCAAGAAGATTAATATTAGTTTAATAAATAATATATAAAATGTCTAAAATGTGTGAATTTATTTGAAGTGTGGACGTTTCATATATGACATTTGAAGTCGTAAATAAAAGAAATTCAACAACAAGAAAATTCTCAGTGCTTTTAATGAAATTCTACGAGCAAGATATTCTAATAAAAGCTATTCTTGTACTGGAATGTGTGAACTTCAAAAATAATCATAACTGGTTACATGTTTTATTAATGCAAGACCGTAAAGCGTAATTCAATTGAATTTTGCATCCGCAAATTGATAAAGATAAGTTCAACAACCTCAACTGGCTTAAAATTCATTCTTTTTTTTAATGTGTGTTTAACTCGGATATTATTCTGGTAGACTGCATTTTCTTGCATCCTGGATAAAAACTGCAATATTAAAAACTTGTTTTTAGATTTTGAATATTGACGGATGAATGAATTGGACGTAAATACATGTCCGTAAGAAATATCTTTTTAATAAACACAGCAAAAAATTTCAGGGATCTGAAATTGATTATCATACGTTTATTTTTGGGACATTTGTGAATCTTACTTATGAGAAAAAGTTCAAAAATTGATCCTTTTTAAAGATATTTTAATTAAATGCAAAGCTAACAAAAAAAAATAATAGAAATTGTTTAAAATAAAAGAATGTTCAAGCCTTTTGAAATATCTTTAATAGTATAAAATAGAAGTTGAAAAGAAAGCTTTACCTAAATAATATGATTAATAAATATTCACTTAATATATTATGCTGACATCATTTTCATAACATTCTTCAATTTTAATGTTTTTGTACTTTCAATTTTATGAACTTAAAAAACAAGAACAGTTTTTTAAATTAAATTACAAAAGATAGAATTTCGCTAAATTAATTATATTAGTTACTTTTACAGAAAAATATGGGCATATGAAACATCAGTTTAATATCATATACAAATTTTTAATATGTCTAATTTTTAATGTTCAGCTTGAAAGATACTCAAAATTCAAATTTATGATTAAAAAAAAGTATTCTCGCATTTATCTCATAATAAATTTCTAGCACCTGTGAATATTTCAATTTTTATTTCACTCTTGATTCACATTAGCATTCGTTTAAAGTTGAAAGTTTTCTTTGATGGCTCTTGTTTTCTTTTTTTTTATGAATTTTGAATAATGATAAGATTTAACTTTCATTTGGAAGATAGTACATTGCCATTCATCTTAGCAATACCTAATAAAGCTCATTCATAAAATTTGTAAAAGAAAATATTATTTAGTTTCATAACTTACTTATAACTAGTAGTACTAAATAGTAAAAAAAAGTTCTTTGCACAACATGGTATCAATGTTTTATTTTAAACAAAGGGATGACGGTAGGAAAAAATAAGCACTTTAACTTTCATTAAAATATGCTTGGTATAAAATCATAAAATAGTCTATATCTCTCCTGAAAGAAAAAAAAATTATGGTTGTCTATATGCCACGCAGCATTACTAATACTGAATGGGTTAAAAAACGCGTATTTATTTTTTTAACTTTCTGCCTTGTGCCATCGTAGTTTCAAGTAGTAAGTGTATAAGCTGGGGGCTTCAAACTGTATGATCAGCTAGGCACTTTTAAAATCGATTTTTGAATTATATTTTCATTAAAAAAAAAATTCGTGAGGATATGTAGTTACATTTAATGCCGTAAACATTTAAGGATTCTTATATTTTAAAAATTTATTCGATTTTTCAACTCTTAACAATCATCGCCAATGACTAAGGAGCCATTCTTAAATATCAAAAAATATTGAGCAAAAAGTGGAAACATATTTCACTTTTCTAAACTGTACGGAAAACTTGGTGAGCATGAGCAGAGCCCGACTAAGACATTCGGAAGACCAAGGCCAAACGCTTTTTCGGGGCTCCTATACGGCATATTTTATTAATACATATAGTCACAGGGTACAAATTTTTGTTGTACATAAAGAGGTGGGCGGGTCAAATTCCTCCTTTGCTCCATTAATTTCTAACTTAAAGTCCATAAAATTTTAATGCTCAGAATTTATGCTTCAGATGAGGTCACGTAGACGAATGATCCATGCTGGAATACTGTGGACCTTAATATGACATTTCTCCTATCCCTGAATACAGTATAAACAAACATATTTGCACAGTGACATGTGTTGTAAAATTGCATCTCTTTATTTACTGTCATTAAGGTTGTTTTGTGCAAATTTTTTAAATCTTAAAATGATAAATTGATAATTGGTCTGTGCGGTAATCAGGGCCTGAACATGAGTACCATGTTAAGAATTTGAATATTAATATTGTACGTTGTTTAGATTTTTAAAATGTCGGAGAGAAATTTCTGTGTTGTTCCAACTTTTCTATAATTTTACAATCAAAAAGTTGACCTTTACGTACGTTTTACTTTCTGAGATCAAAATAAAAACCGGTAAAATATATGGTTAACATTTTGTAGGATTTCTTTTATACAAGACACCCGATTCTTTTCGCATAGTTTTAAATTGATATGTTTGATTATGAACTGTAAGATAGAAAGAAATTCTATAAACAAAACGAACAACAAATAAAAAAGGTAACTATTCATAAAGCCTTCCTGATAATAACAACAACGAAAAATAATTAAATATAATGAAAAATATTCAGACGAAAAAAGAAATTATATTCAACTTGTGTACAACCTTTTTTTTAAAAGATCGAAATCTCTCGCGCCAATACAGCAATGATTGGCCAAAAGAGATCATTTTTTTATTTTCCACATTTTTCCAACCATTCCGTTTGAATTAAAATTAAAAATTTTACTAAAGATTTATCCATATTCCGACTTAGTTTTGTAATTGGTATGTTTTGTATACAGCATCACTCTCAAAAGTTATTTTTTAATGTACGGTCTCTGGTATAAAAAATAACTGAATGTCATAAAATAACTTTCCCTAATTGAAAGTAGAGTGTTAAAATGATCAGTCTAAAAAATACCCCACTGATCAAACAATTTAATTCACCCGGTGCAGTCTAAAACATAATGGCTTTTATATTAGTCCAATTATTATTTACAATTTTTGACAGCCGTAGTAATTTATAGCGTATATTAGCATACTTGCCGATCAATTTTATTTTTTTCAGTGACGAGAAGTTGAAATGTGCCTTGATTTTAAATTAATAGATTAAGATCGGGATTCTACAAAATGAGAAAATTTCAGATACTGATTTATAATAAATAAACAGAAAAGGTAAATGTAAAAAAAAAATAATAATAATAAAATATTTGTAATCATTTGTGTGAATATGACAAATATATAATTTTAAAAATTAATTCTACTTTAGATGAACTCAGAAACAAAGGAAGGACTATTGAAATATATTTAATAACTATTATTACTGTGACTGGTAATTAAATCTCTGCAACTGAGTTCCTTAAACAGTTGATTTCTAACTGCCATACAGACATTTTGAGAAATTCCATTATAAGCGAAATCCAACATATCTGGAAATTAACAAACTATTAGTTACGGTTAAGCCGTAGCTTCCGATTTTAGTAAATTTAAAAAGAAAAAAAAAAGATTATAGAGGAAACGACACTGAGAAATGTAACACTACTTGCATGCAGTGGTCATTAAGAAATTCCGTTTCCAGTTACAAGTTTCTTCCATTTTACATTAAGTTCTGATTGTTGCAATTAGTGAAAAATCCTTTGTGTCAGTCATTAGAGAACGGTTTGCAAATGCATCTAATTTATAAAACTTCTGGATAATTGATTTTCCGTTGTTAATGCAACAGATAATGCAGTCTGTAATTGCATGGAAATTATTATTAATAAATTCTTTATTAAACAGCAATCACATTCAGTCATATTTTTAACAGCATATTTGCTTCCTCTGCTTGTTTGGCTTGTTTATGTCATCACAGTTTCAAATGGGCATCACTTGTTTAGTCTATTGAAGTGAGAGTAATTTGAAAATATTCCCGAAAATTATCTTTAGTTAGGGTAAGATTCATATTTGGCTTCTGAAACTCTATAACCTCAAAATAAATTCTGTTCTTGCATACTGCACTGTTTCAGATTCGAAAAGATGCCGAGAGTCTAATCCACTTCTGTATCAACTGAAAAAGAAAAAAAAAATTATTTTTATTATTATTTTTTTATTTATTTTTATTTTTATTTTTGGCTCCATTGTAAGAATAAAATTTGGTATTTCTTTCAAAAATGTTCTTCGCAAAATTAAATAAATTTTACAAGTAAACTTAAATATTATAAGTAAAGTTTACTCATGAAAAATCAAAAAAGGAGTTTTTATATTTATGAAAAATCATTTATACCTCTGAGAGCTCAAACATCTTTCGGAAATAAATAGATATTTCTTTGCTTGTTTATACTTTGCTTGTTTAAGAGCGAAATATTCTTCCTGTACATTAATGGTTTATTGACTTTACGTTTTCTCGGAACATTATTTGATACATAGCATTACAGTGCACTTTACTGATCATTTTAAGAACTGTTTCAGTGGCGGCCCGTGGTCAAAAATGTTAGTGCAGCCGGAAGCATATGAGCCCCCCCCCCTTTCCTCCGGAGAGGATTGGAAAATCTTTGTTACTGAATTCGAAAGCTGTCGGATTAATCCCTCACCGAGGAAAAAAAAAAGAAATTACATAAAAAAATGTCAGAGATCCTATTTTACTTCCATAAAATGGACATAAATTTCAATCAGCCGCTCTTATCCTCAAAATTGCATTAATCCGTGTCTGATTCGAAGTTTCCTTACAATTTTCTTTTGTAACGATAACTTGAGAAGAAAAAAAAGAGAAAAAAAAAACTTACTTATTTTTTATAAGTCAAATCAATCCTCCTTTCTTTTAATCATGCGAATTTGTCAGTGATGTCCCCATAAAAAGGCGTTGTTTTAATTCAGATATCAATAATTTTAAAAGCTCTTTAAAATTTCCCATGTTTAAAGAATTTTCTCGCTCGCCATGTCTTCTA
Organism: Cheiracanthium punctorium; assembly: GCA_038373885.1. Classification (NCBI taxonomy): domain Eukaryota; kingdom Metazoa; phylum Arthropoda; class Arachnida; order Araneae; family Cheiracanthiidae; genus Cheiracanthium; species Cheiracanthium punctorium. The sequence continues at coordinate 1,135,911 of JAWZYV010005452.1, forward strand.
AATGCCAGTTCTTGCTTACTTAACAAACAATACTGCTTTGATGGGTAATTGTCCATTCATAAGCGTCTATTCAGGCTTAGCTTCTTGATAAATTCAGCAATATAAAGTCCAGAGTTTTCCAAACATATATTCTCCTTACCCCCTCCCTCACTTCTCGTCCGAGCGAATCAGTTAGTCGAGTTCTCAAGTTCAGCCGCCGTTAGAAAATCTTCCATCGGCTGTATCAGCTGCATACTCCTTATGCTGGAGAGGCTGCTGACGTAGTCGTTGTCATGGCAACGTTGCTGCCAATTTTCTTTTCAGCGCTCTGGGCTGAACCAAAGATTTTCCCAATTGAATTGCGGGAAGATTAAAGTGCTTTTTTTCGGAATGAGCGATCCGGCCACAATACGTTTTTTTTTTTTGTTTGGTTTTTTCGGAGATTCTTTTAATTTACCGTAGGAATTCCACAATTCTAATCTGAATTTAGGAAAATTAGTAGAATAAATTATTTTAAAGTATGTGCAGATAATTTCGAGTGCAGCCCGGCTGTACTTGCTGTATCCCACGAGCCGCCACTGAACTATTTTTGTATAGAATTGTTCATTTTTGAACGTGAGGCGTTTTATCCGAAGATCTTCTAACTTATAAGACATCTTTGGATCTATTTGAAAATGAGATAAAATAAAGTACAATGTTCCCTGTAATTACGTGTGAAAATTTTTTCTTATGAGGATCATCTGCATATTAAAACAAATTCAGGCAGAAACAGAAAATAAAGTCAGAAAATGCATCATTTCGGTAAATGTTTCCTTACGGTAAGCTTTTTTTTTTTTGTGTGTGTGTGTGTGGGGGGGGGGGGGTCATTGCAATATTTAATCAAAATCTGAGTTTGGAAAGCTGGATCTGTACCGGATACTTTTACTTTTAACTTGAATTCAAAATTTTGAGATTATCAAACAATATGTAGTTAGAATGGAATCTTACAGAGGAGTCTATTAGCTTTTGCTATTCTGTTTATTGCAGTACCCTCAACATTCTAAAATAGATAACTTTTGAAGCACTCCTCGATCATTAATTTTGTGCAGTTTTTAGCACAGAGCAAGCAAATTTTCTATCTGAGGTTCAAAAAATCGTTTGTGCAAATTAAAATAGATAATTTTCTTTTGAACATTTTATCTCAAAGTACTCTAACAGATCAAACCTTTACGTGATCGCCGACCAATGGTTGAGTGGATAAGACACTGAATATTGGGAGATGGCTGAACTATGCAGGTCCAGAACTCTAGCTTCTCATATGGCTGTCGATTAAAGGGCATTTAGTTTGGGGCTGTTTAAGGCTTTTCTCAAGGTGTAACGTGAATACGTTAGAATCCCTTGAAATGGCCTCCATGCAAAGCAACACCATTAGGCAAATAGCTCCCGTGTATAGCTTTGCTTTAAAAAAATTCTATATTATATTATATATTAATAAAAATTACAGTAAAGAAAAAATCTCTCGTCTATATAAAACAACAATTGTAGAAATTAAATATATGCCTGTATATTTAGATATATAGAAAATATACGCTACGAACTAAAAATAATGCACTCAGATAAATTATAAACAGATAAAGAAAGAGGAAAGAGATGGTAATAAAACAATTACCAAGTATCAAGAATATAAATACAAAAACCTTGAAAATATAAAGAAATCCACTAGATCCTCCCATTCATCAAAAGCCTGTATTTGCATTTCGATCAACACTGAGAATATGTCCAAATCATCACCTTAAAAATGAATGACATAAACACAAACTATAAAGCTGAAAAGCTAAAAATAATCCAGCCAAATCAGAGAATCTGAAAAACTGATCCATAAAAATCATGCATCATGGCATAAATCTTAATGTAGAATATACAAAATTCATAAAAGTAAAAAATCCATGCAAAATATCTCGAATGATCAATCCATAATAAAAAAAGAATACCTTACCATCACTTACCACGTGATAAAAATAAATGAAAAATATTACAATAAATGAAAAATATTACAATTAAATAAAAACTTAATAATCTTATAAATTAAAGAAAAAAGTAATTAAAATAAAAGAATAAAGTAGGAATAAGATTAAACTAAACTAAAGCTAAACATTGGTGCAACAGCCCACTTGCGGCCCAAGCCTGCGCTGCCTGTCCATGCATTTGCGACCAAGAACATTGGGGTACAGAAGTCTTTGCTCCGACCAACTGGTCAGCCTAACGTGAATCCCCTCGTGTTCCGTCTTTAAGCAAGCTTAGTCATCATTTTATCGACCCACTAAAGGGATGAAACGCAGAATCAATCTTGCCCAGGCCCGGAATTGAACCCCGGACCCGTGGCACAACAGTCTCACTAGCGTTATCTAAAAATTACAAAATATGTCAGAAAACCAGCACTAACGCCAAAAATATAGTTTAATACCACGACGGTCCGGTCGCTATCCCAAACACAAGAAACTGAATATTACTTTTATTAAAACATAAAATTAAATATTACTCATAATTAAAACAGTAAATTAAAAATGGTTTAAGATTAAGGAATAACCTAACTTATATATGTAGTTTTGTGTAACATTATGTTAAGTATTATAAAGCTAACTAGGCACGTGTTAGTATTATCACTTACATTAAGCATTATGCAAAAAATAGAGGAAATCACATGTATAAAATTCGTAAAAACAGTTAGTGTCTTAACTAATAACATCAATTACTTTTGATTTTTCCCTTGTAGTCCGCCTAAATAAAGGTATGGATCTAATACAGTGGCAAAAGAGTTATCAATTTTGCTTCTTTAAAATTTGCTCTTTCTTCTTTAATTGTTGACATTTAGGTATGTTGAATGGCTTATTTTTATCAGTTAAGATTAATAAATAACAGCAAATTGAAATAATGTTACTATTTTTTTTTAAACTCATTTTTTCAGGTGGCTGGTGTCGAATCTTTATGAGCTGGATAGACCTCCCTCCAAGAGAAAATCCCGTGTGCGCCACTGATCTAATATAATTAATTATACTTTCATAAACATATTGTATTGCAGTATTATAAAGCAAATTAGTCACATATTATATATATATATATATATATGAGAAATTCATCGATCAATAAATGACTCTAGGTTGGCATTTATCTCAATGATCTATGTATTTTTAAAAGTTACAAGGGGGAATAACTCTAATGATTTTACAGGTTGAAAAAAATTGTACCATTATTAAAAACATTTCAATAACATTCTTAATACCAATGTATACATTTTTAAAAATGTTTTAGTGCTTTCATCGAAATCCCATACGAGAGTGGAAAAAATTGTTTATACCCAGGAGCCCAAACTTTGATTGCAGTTGATCAATACCCAATCTCGCGTCTTCAGTCTTGATCACAGGCATTCATCACCACCGCTCAATAGTCCAAAGTCAATCTTAGAGAGAAAAATTCTTCAAGCTCCTGAAAAAATACGTAACAAACTTTAAGAATAAATTGTATTCGGAATTTCTAGTGCCACATTGTATTATTTTCCATTTTTCCTTTCAACGATAGAAGTACATTCAAGTGATGTGTTAAAGGTTTAAATCAACTGTGCGCTTAGTAAAGTGGAAAAAAAGAAGTAGGTTCTTGTTTCTTTTGTAACATTGCATCTAGAGGGAAAAAAACGAAAGGAATATATTGCCTTTATTTTCTTTTATTTTGATCAAACATAAAAACATATTTTTCTTATAAATTGTTGTTTAAATATATTGCTACCAGTATTTGCAGAAGATATCTGGTTCACAGATATAAAAGTATAGTAATCGTTTGATAAATATAAGTAAAGCTATTAGTTTTTATCGTGTAATACTGGAAATAGTGAGGTTAGAAATTATGTTTAATATTTCGAGTATGTTATCTGATAGATATGTGTTTAAATGTTAAAATGTTTTTTTCGTAATTGCTTTTACATTAATTTAAGAGCTGTAATTTCTGCACGTACCTTATCCTATCATATATTTAGCACTTTTTATTAAAATAAAAACAAATTTAACAGTAAAAAAATATTTTCCTGCCGTTTTAAGGGAAATTAGTTGAATATTTTGTGCCGATAAATGTGATTATAAAGATATTAAAATATATAACAAAAATTTACAAACTCTGGTTAGTTTTACGATAGAAATAACAAAAGTGATCTTTAGAAATGCTTAAAGCATATTTATAAGAAATGAATTAAAATAAAAATTCACGGCAAGTTATGACTCTCATTAGGCACTATTAAAGTATCTTTCGAAAGCATTAAACTAAATTTTTAATAATTTGATTGCAAAGAAGGAAACATACGCACTATATTTCTGCTTGATTTAGGTAAAATGGATGTTTATTTTCTTAAACATTCATTATACGTATTATTGCACATTTTTGCATAACTTTAATTAATATTAATAACATAAATGTGTGGCCAATATTCTGAATAAATTGCATTAAACAATACAGTTTTTTTCAAAATAATAATCAACACTTAATTGCTCGAACCTAATCAACACTTAATATTTGAATTATTTCCTCCAAGCAAGTTTCTCTAGCTGAAACAAGTTTTATCTAACATTCAAAGTTAAAAATAGTTTTATCTTGAACTCTAAAGCAGTAAATTCTAGTTATAGTTAGGAAACAGCACAATTTTGCAACAAAGCCACTCTGCATAAACTAGCTTTAACTATTTTATTGAATTTGAGAATTCTATTATTTTGAGAAAATGCGTTTTCACTGCAACACGTATATTCATTATAAATGCAGCACCCTATAAAAGAAATATTATATTCGAAACGGCCGTAAAATTTGTGAAATCTAATATGATTTAATAGGCTCGAAGGGCTCAATAAGATGGCACCTCAAACCCTATTACTTTGTTAGTCAGGTTCAATTTCAAGCAATAACATTACGACAATTAGAGCTCTTTCATTGCGTACCTTGAAGTGCACAGTAAAATTGCACGCCAGGTACAAAAATGAATTTTCGTTCTTCCTCATTCAGAGTAAAATACCATTCTCCAAGCGTCGCAAACGCTTTAAGCGCAGTTTATTTCGGAAGCGCTTCCTTTTTATCACAAGCTTCCATGATTTTTGAGCCCATTAAAAAAAAAAAAGCGTAAAGCGACCTTTAAAAACAAGATTGCTTTTCAGGAAAATTGTATTTAAACATGGCATTGATAGTAGCGAAAGGCCTTAGAACTAAAAAAAAAAAAAAAAAAAAAAGTGGGGGCTTACTTGTAACACAATGAGTAAGGTAATCATCTAGCTCTACCTCCGACCTCAATTCATTGCCCGGGGTACGGAAGTAGGTGCAAGATGAAGCAGCTGTGGAACACACCTTAGCCCCCCCCCCAACCCCTCCAGCGAACTCTTTCGGTACCGAGTTAACCCTTTCATGACGTTGCGAGGCATTTCAAAAGCCGTCCGCGAAGAATGCTGGGTAAAGAACGTTTGGGAACATCTGCCCGCTGGCGGAATAAATTAAAAAGAAAGAAAGAAAGAAAGAAAAACTGCACGCCGATTGTCCTACTTCAACAAAAATGCGGCCACGGTCAAAATTTGGGTAAATTTTGAAGAGAAAATCGGATAGTTTTACTTTCCGAAAAAAATCATTTTTCACGGTTATAAACGGTAAGGTGATTCTACAAACAGATGTGCATATTTAAGTATTTGAATACTTGGAATGGGGTGAAAAAGTATACAACAACAAAATCGCAGAAACATTTAAAATCGTTCTCTATAAATACATCTTGCATTTTATAAAAATGAAAATTTAGTATTATAAAGAATGGATTAAACAGAAAATTTACGAAAATACACACACACACACACATGTATCGCATATATTTATATATATATATATATATACATACATCCACAGGAAGGTTGGCCACCTAAGTCCTGTATTCTAAAATATTTTTAGAGGTCATTTGCAAAAGATTACATTCTGTTTAAAACATTATAGTTCTGTAAAAAATTCCTTGAAACTAATTTTCCTATAGTAAAAGCATCAATATTTTAAAATTTCTTTTTGCAATTATTGCATTGTACTAATTTTACTTCCGGAGTGCTATATCGGACCTGAAGAAAATGTGCAAGCAGGGAGTTACTTTTGGTTATGCACAGGCCCGGACTTTGGGGACTTGACTCCTTTGGGGGCCCTCGGCTAGAGATTGAAAAAGGGTCCCTTACTAGGTAATTTAGAGGGAATATTCTAATTCCCTCTAAAATTTTTCCTCCCCAGAATACGTAAAGTTTGAAAATTTTTTCCCTTGAATATGTTAAATTTGAAAATAGGCTTACGTGCCTAACTTAACTTTAGGTTGACGTGCCTGAGAAACACGTTTAACTATTTTCAAGCTATTGGGATCCCTGACTTATGGCTGTGGGGGGGGGGGGGGCTCGCGCCGCAGTCTCTGTAGGGTGCCCCGATACGTCACTGTATAAAGGCGTAAGATTACTCGGAAATAATCACATTAATTTGATATGTATCAAATCACTCTAAAGTAGTACATCTTTTTTTAGGGGGGTGGGGGGCTCCCCCAGTGGCGGGTCGTGCGACACAGCAAGTACAGCCGGGCTGCACTTGAAATTATCAACAAATACTTTAAAATAATTTATTCTGCTAACTTTCTTAAATTCAGATTAGAATTATGGAATTTCTATGATAAATTTTTAAAAAAATCTAAAACAAAAACAAAAAACAATGTGTTGTAGTAACTGCCGGATCGCTCATTCAGAAAAAAGCCCTTTAATCTTCCCACAATTCAACTGTGAGTCTTGGTTACAGCCGAGGCCTCCGAGAGAGGAGAAAGAATCTTTCTCCTCTCTCTCTCTCTCTCTCTCTCTCTCTGAGGCCTCGGTACAGCCCTCATAGCCGATCAAGAAATTGGCAGCACCATTGGCATGGCAACGAGTTTGTAAGCAGTCTCTCCGGCATAGGGAGTTAGTAGCTAAGTACAGCTGATGAAAGATTTTCAAAGACGGCTGCAGTGAATTCAACTGACTGATTGGCTCGAGAAGTGAGGGAGGGGTACGGAGAATATATGTTCGGAAAACTCTCGACTTTATATTGCTGAATTTATCAAGAAGGTAAGCCTGGATAGACGCTTATGAATGGACAATTACCCATCAAAGCAGTATTGTTTTTAAGTAAGCGAGAACTGGCATTTAGAGGACATGGCGAGCGAGAAAATTCTTTAACCATGGGAAATTTTAAAGAGCTTTTAAAATTATTGATATCTGAATTAAAACAACGCCTTTTTATGAGGACATCACTGACCGATTCGCAATTTTAAAAGAAAGGAGAATTGATTTGACTTATAAAAAATAAGTAAGTTTTTTTTTTCTTTTTCCTTTCCTTCTGAAGTTATCGTTACAAAAGAAAACTCTAAAGAAACTTCGAATCAGACACGGATTAATGCAATTTTGAGGATAAGAGCGGCTGGTTGAAATTTGTGTAAATTTTATGGAAGTAAAATAAGATCTCTTGCATTTTTAAAGAAATTTCTTTTTCCTCGGTGAGGGCTTAATCCGTTTTCGAATTCAGTAACAAAGATTTTCCATTCCTGTGGGGAGGACGGAGGGGGGGGAGCTCATATGCTTCCGGCTGCACTAACAGTTTTGACCACGGGCCGCCACTGGGCTCCCCGTGGCCCCTCGGCAGTCGCCGACTATCCGACCTGGCCAGTCTGGGCCTGGTTATGCAAAAAACTTCTTATTATCAAGGAAGCTATTTTTCCGATAATTCTAAAAACACAGATAATAAAATGATTTAATAGATACAAAAATGGTGAAGAAATTTTTAAATTATCAGACTTTGAAACTTTGACAACTCGTTTTACCGACAAATTCGTTATGTGTTACTTTTTTTGGTAAAAATTACCACTTCTGACTTAGTTTACTCATCACGGGCGAGGTAATATTTCCTTGCGAATGTAATTTTAATTAACATTGATCTGTGTCCGAAACAGCCGGTAACATATCTGCCCGAATCAGCCCGAGCATCACAAACCAAAGCACCGATTACCATGTACGTATGAAGTAAGCTTAAAGAGATTTACCTTGTATGACATCAGAGACAATAAATGTATTTTGAAACAATGAAGAAAAGAAACAACTAATGCTCGTTTTCAATCAAAATGTAACAGCCTGAAGCTATCTTCGTTCACTCAAAGCATCAGTAAAAACCCCTAATTTTTTGTTATGCGTCAACAACACACTGCCACTTGACTAAGTATGGTAGTATCTAAACTATTTCTTTTTTCACCCAACACATGGATATCTTTAGAAGTACCGCACTATCCGATCTTCCTACATATAGGGTGTCCCAAAATTTACGTAAAATGTGAATTAAATAGATAATTAATTAATTCAGTGTTGACAGCCAAAAAAAATGGGGGACAGCTGACTGTTTAGGGTTAGTAAAAATTCACCACTGCACGAAAGAACAACGCGTTTGCATATTGTTAAACAGCATTTAAAAAATTATAAGAGTTTGATTCATGATAAGAAAGACCATGTGATTTAACACCACTGGATTTCTTTCGTTGGGGCTATTTGAAGACAAAGGTCTAAGTCAACAAAACCACGTCCACCCATGCATTGAGGCAGGATACGCGGGGGATTCAGCGCTGCAGTAGCAAAATTCAGCCACATCGTTCGTAATGATCCTGAAAAAAAACAACAAAAGTGTGCGTGTGCCAGCAAATCCGTGGAGGCCCTTCGCCCGATATGCTATTACATACGTAACCCTATCCTCTGTATACTTTATGTTTCCATAAAGAAAAATACAGTTAAAAAATAAAAATGGGTTTTCTATTTACTTTATATTTCGTATAAAAGTTTTGGGACAACGCATACAAATAACTTTTCTGCAAACTTATCTATATTTGCATTCATAGAAAATCTAGCTGGTTTTTAGATATAATTCGAGTTGTTAGACACTGTAAGTACTTGATTTAAAACAGTTGAAATTGTTTCTGAATTGCTAAAAATTATTTTTAACAGTTTAAAAAGTTAATTAAAAACATTAAACAAAAGACTCAAAAAAGTAGTTCCTTAAAAAAAGATTTCTATAAAAATTAGCCTCACCATGGCACAGTAGTTATGACACTGAAAATAGTAGACGGCCGAAGTGCGAAGGTCCCGGGTTTTGGTCCCATCGTGCGGCTGTCGATCTAACGGTCTGGAGTTTTGGTAGGTTTTCTCTAGATGTAACGTGAATACGTGCTAGAACCCCTTAGAAAGTCCCACGTCCAAGGCACCCCTCATCCTTGACAGATCGCTCCGCTTTCATCTCACAAATAGCTCTATAAAAATCAATGTCCATTTTAAGTGGCTCTGATATGCATATATTTTACCACATTGTGAATGTGATAAATATGAAAAATATAAAATGGTAAATATTCTACACACACATGTGAAAAATATTGGTCATAACTGCATGAAACTATTAAAAAATTATGACTTTGAATAACACACACATGCGAAAGTAATAAAAGCTGACGAAAAGATTTATACTTCCTAAAATATCGGATTTTTTTATTGTTTTGTGTGTTTCATACAAAGTAATTTAATTTTACTTCCATAAAACTCAGCGTATATTGAGAAGTTTCTATTATCAGGTTCGATATCGCAACGTAACATAGAACATTTATTACGGAATTTAAATATTTAAAACGTTATCGAAATATTCCAGGGCTTTACATTTGATGAAAACATTGTTTCATTATCCAGCACGAGAAAAAGAAAAAATTAGCTTCGCAGGACCCATCCAAAAATTTTAAAACATTTTCTTGACGCGATCTCAACATTAAATGATTTTCCAAGAATGACTATTCTAATAAGTATTACTAATATAGCGCTGTGTGCGATCAGAACAATTCTTTCCTGTTCCTGCCGGTTGATTTATTAAAACGAAAATGAAATATGGATTGGAATACATTAAGAAACTAATTTCAAATTTACATTTTAATGAGTAAAATAAATAGAATTTCATCTTTGATATTGGAAACTTCCCATACTCAATAATACTCCGACTTGAAGGAAAGATCAGAGAAAGAAGCCCGGATCAATATTTCCCGAGAATCAAGCTGATAACGAATTACAACAAAACCGCAAGATAAAAATTGGTTATCGCTTTTAGAGAGCGTAAATTTATGACATAACAACTAAAGGTGGGCTGGGGAGATTAGAACCAGTTTTTTTTTTATTCTAAACAACCGAGAGCAAGTTCAAATGCAAACCGGATTCGTGCTGCATTTAGATGCTAGTGATCGAACTGTCTGGGAATTTAAATAAAAAATAATTAAACTGGACTCTTAGAATAATGGTGCACAGAGCTGTATTTTCTGTTTTTCTTAGGAACTCGCGTATTTAGATGTAGTGTTGGCCTTCAGACTTTAACAGTAATTTTTATTTATTTCTCTTTAAATGCTTTATAAAGAGAACCTGTATTTGCTGCCATAACTTTACTTAAGATTCATAAATTTTGTAAAGCAACAAATAATTTTTCAAATGCCCTTTAAATATCAATGTAATATCTTAAAATCGTATTGCACGCGTTAAATATAATTATTTGGATTTGAAACTTTAGTTTCATGTTATTTATATACTGTCCAACTTTAATTACCGGCTCGTTTATCTTACGAATTTTAGAAGTGACAGACACCAATTACGCTTTTCCTATTCCACGTAAAATTAAAATTGGATTTTCGTTTAAACTTTGTAGTCAAACGTTAGTGTGAAAATACTTTATCGTTTACTCTTTAAATCACTTCGTTTTGGGGATATGTTAGACAAGAACGGTATTTGTACCAAACAATGTATTGTAAGCAGTGGCGTAGACAAGACGGGAGGATAGGGGGGTCAAAACTGCCCCCCCCCTTTTTTCCCATGCAAAATTATATTCGTCACTCCATTATCACACACACGAGCCGACTAGGCAGTGTAGTGACTAGCGCGTTCTACTACCATCCCTTGGGCCCAGGTTCGACTCACGGCTTTGAACGTGGATGCAAAATTGTCCGTTCTTGTGCTGTAAATTGTACTTTGGAATCAATATGTACTTCGGAACAGCTGAAATGAAAGCTATAATAGAGCTATAGATCTCGAAAAAACTGTGTCTTTCAAACAAACATCACACCCACGTATGTGTGAGTTGCAGTAGTCGTAACCCCCTCCCCCCCCCCCACACACACACTCAAAAACTTCTGCCTACGCCACTGATTGTAATTGATTGCAAAATCAGCTTTTCTTTTTGAAAGTATTTGTATATTGCCTTCAGTCTGTAGCTGTACAGAACGTCTTCGCTGTTAATGGATAAAAATATTTTGTGCGATTAAGGCAAACCTGCGCGAGGAGTATCTGCCTATGATGAGGGATGCCTTGGTAGGAGAACTTTCTAAGGGGCTCTAACACGGGACCTTCACACTTCGGACGTCTACCATTTTCAGTGATATAACCACTGTGCCATGGGGAGGCACCTCATTAATGTTTAAATACGAATTTGCAGTATTTCTATGCATTAACGAGAAACGAAAAAAAAAATGCTACGTAACTAGTTCAGCTTAATATATTAACAAATGATCATTACCATTCAAGGGCTGATACAGTTTTTTTTTCTTTTTTTTTTTGGTGTAGGAGAGGGGGGGGCTAATTTTTAACCCTTTGAGGCGCAACCCTTTCCCAATGCTGAAAAAATTGCAGCCGTTGCCACAGCCAGTTGTCGTCAGAAAAGGGTCTCTAGATCTGTGGCACGCGATGAACGTTTCGATCGTCCGCCATCTTGCTGGTAGTTAAGTCGAGCGATGGCAACAGCTTCCCTTTTTTCAGCATTGGGCAATCTATCCAGCTGGTCTCGCATTCTTCCCTTTTTCAGCAGATGTCAGTGCTGTTAAAAATAATCGTGACATTTTTTTTTACGGGAAATGACGTGCTAAAAAGTAAAGGATTCTCGTGGAGCTAAGCCACCCGCAACTATTTTTATAGAAATGAAATCTATTCTTCGTGACTAGCAACAGTCAAAATGTCAGAGTTTGGTGTCCTCACGGCGAGGACACCGCGCGTTAAAGGGTTAAGTAAATCTTATTTGACATAAGTATTTACAATGCATATTATACTATGTATATAAATGAATAATAAAGGAAAATGTTTAGGAGGGTTGCTTAGTGAAAAAAAAAGCTCATTTGGACTAAACAATATTCATAATAAAGAAAAATGTTACCCTTAACCAATGTCTTTTGTGGGGACGAGGAGTGGCCCCCCTAACCCTTTTCCTGGATCCGTTACTGTTTGCATCTCATTCTCAGATTTTTAGGCGGACAAATTCCGGATATGGATTGTATAAAAGATCCTTTTTTTCCCCTTAAAATGTATGTCACATAGATTGAACATTTTGCAAGTGCCATTTTGGGTTTTTTTATATATACTTTAAAGTATTTTCTGAAAAAAAAAAGTTTCTAAATCTTTGAATTAAACATAATGAAAACTGAATAACGCTTATGCCTTTTTGTGGCCTGTCAGCAAAAATGTTCAAAATTAGGCCTCCTAAACATCACATAACCATCTAGTTGCTAGTCTAATGCCTTAACCATTGGACCACCTGTTACGGAGTCTTTAGAAGCAGAACATGGGATGAAAATACTAAACAAGGAGCAATTCTTCCATCACTGAAAATCTATGGAACAGATAAACTTGATTCAGAATATATGTCTAAGGTAATAGATCGTCAAAGTGTTAGAGATTGCTAAATATCTTAGACATTTTATTTTCAATCTTTTAAATATGCCTGAAAAAAATGCGGTAAAAGAATATTTCAGATAGCATATTCAAAATGTTAGCCTCCAAAATACTTGGAAGACAAAAGTTAAATCTCAAAAAAGAAAGTCGGTTTTTTTTCTTCTTTTTTCGGTGAATTTCTTGTTCTGTGAACTGTTTGGATATTCTTCATTAAAAGATTCTTAAAATTATTATATTTTAATAAAAGCAGAGCACCAAATAATAAAAACTGAATGAGCCATCGCAGTTAATGATCCTGCTTACAACTAATATTTATAACTTTTTAGACACCCTGCAGTTAATGCAATGAACTTTATCATTTTTTTATGCTTAAAAAAAACTCTCTCCACGAAAGGATTACAACAGGAAGGCTCTCAGACAGCATGTCTATAGCGGAAGTTTGCATTTCTAGAAATTTGATGAGAGTAAATGCCAGAGGAAATTTGAAAGTGAGTAAATACGGCTTCAAAACAAATGACGCGGATATTTTAATGCAAATTCTTGACGTTTTTAAGAATTGAAAAGGGAATAAAGTGCAGTTTAGATTAAAACAAGTGCAGTTACTTTGTAATGGTGATGTTTAGGGAAAAGTTTTAAACTGACAAGTAAAATAATCCTTATTAATTTTCAGAAGATTCTGCATAGCTTACACTGAATGAAAAAGAAAAAAAAATCTATTTTTTCTAATTATGAATATAAGTTACTTACTTATCAAACCAAATAGCATAGATCACACCAAGTGAATTCAGTATTGCATTACAATTTCGAATATCCATTAGATGGATTAAAAGTAAAATAGAAATCGTATCTTAATATAAAGTCTAAAAAATTGATTATAATAGTAGTATTCCTGACACCTAGATTTTTTCCTTACTGATTCAACTTTCAATTAGCCATGTTTTTCTTAAGAAGGGTAAGGTCTCATTTTAGAGATATTAGATCTTTTGTTAAGTTACACCACTGAAACCCTTCTATTTCTTGATTTTTATTTACAATTTGCTGTGTTTAAAATCTCATGAAGGTCACAATGATTACAAATATTGATTCCTTTTTCCATGCTTTCTTACACACGGAGCATTACGGAGTGCAAGACTGGTTTGATGTTTGTATCAACGGAGTATTAGTATTCTTGACATATTTTGTTTTTTAAATAGATGTATATATGCGGGTGTTTGTGTTTATGTGGGGGTGTTATAAAATCCCTTTTTTTACCCTTTGAAACAGTTCTTATAATAGAACTTCCTTAAAATAGGAAATATAATTTAATGTTCATAAAATCACGTTCTTGTTAGGCATCTGTATAACCTATGCTTGATCGAGACACATGGTGTCATCACCGCTCTCCAAGAGAAACTCATGCCGTCATAAATACTTTGGTTTGTTGTGTACTGTCAATCTCATCAATATCATGCTGCCTTCCTTTTTCCACGTATATCGGTTCCGCCATGGCCGAATGGATAAGACACTAAACATTGTAAATAGCTGAAGTGTGAAGGTCTAGGATTCTGGCCTACCGCGTGGTTTTTGATAGATCGGTCCCGAGTTTTGGGTGGTTTTCTCCATGCTTAACATTAATACGTGTTAGAACGCCTTAAAAATGTCCTCTGCCCTAGCTCATCCCATCCCCTAACCAGATACTGCTCCCGTAGGTTTTTCTTAAGTACAGTTCTCAATTCTATATTACTATCATTTCAGCAAATAAGTACATTGCTAAAATTTTCAATCACTAAAGGAAAAAAAATGTGAGGTTATACCCTGATGGAGAGTCGTCATAATAACCACAGCAACCTCTGAAACTGAACAAAGTCTTTTTTTTTTACTTACTATGAAGCCATGGCACTTACTATGAAGCCATCTTGTCATCCAGAAAGTAACTATCTCTAATCATATTTTGTAAAAGATAATGAACATGGCCTTCTAATTATGCACTAAAATAAACCAGAATCACTTTCAAATCTCCTGGACACAATATATATATATATGTATGTATGTATGTATGTATGCATGTATATATCAGGTATGTAGCCCCAAAAAATTTTTTAGGGTAACGGAAGAGGTCCAGAAGGCTGAAATGCCAAATTTTCTCACAGAAAGGCTTTTTTATTGCTATATTATTAAAAGAAAAATGTGACTTGTCTTGGTGTCTTAAAATCGTATTTTATTTTGAATGGTTTAAATGGTGCAAAATATGTATGAATTATATACATATTTAGAATTTTGAATCTGCTGAGTGGATGCTACATTGATTCGTAAGTTAAGCCTTTCTACTATATATATATATATATATATATATATATATATATATATATACATACATACATACATATATATATATATATATATATATATATATATATATATATATATATATATATATATATATTAGGGTGATTCATAAAAGACCCCAAAAAAATTTTTTCCCTTTTTTTTAACTCTCAACCCCTAAAAATGGTCTATTCCACTAGAAAACATACCAGTATTTTTAAAAAAAATTTTAATTGATATTTAAGGGTCGCTACCGAATTTTGAAATATGAGAAATGAAGCAAAAACGATAAATTTTTAAATAAATAATTTTATTACAATCAGAATACAGTTTTATGAATGAAAATACTAAATAACAGTGTTGAAACCTCGAAGTAGAAAGAAAGACAAAATGTTATATAAAATTTGACTTATTGACGTTGGGGTTTTTCTGTCTATAATTCTTAACTAACAACATCAAGTACTGCTTCTGCTCCTCATCGTTTGTATGTAATTTGTTGTATTCTTCCATCAAAGCAACACCTCGTTCAGCTATATCATTAACGACTCTCATGTTTTGTACAATTTCTTTAGCTGACCTGTAGCTTTCTTCTTCTTCCCACAGCTCAGGATCTTTTTGTATGAACTCGCATGAAATACCAGTCGTGTTGAAAAATTTCATTGTAGTATTTGTTGTAACGAAATCTTTGATTTTTGATTGCATCATACCTCAAAGATGCCTTTTTAGGACTGTTTTCCGAACTTTCGTTATTCAGTGCTAAAATCATTCTGCGTTTTGTTTCATTAGAAATTCGCTTATCAAAAAAAGCTAGAGCAACCAGTTCTTCAGAAAGATACCAAAGATGACCCAACATCTTTTTCCCGGCGACTTTGGCTAAAACTGTATCATGTCAACTCAACTATGTCCTTCAAAATCTTCAGGTCATTTTCAGGTGCCATATAAGCCACTGGCACTGTAAACCAGTATTTTGCATAGACAAGTACAACAAATATGCAGATATCCGTAATGGCCTTAGCTTCTTTAATTGTGATCTTAAGCTGGTGCTTAAATAGAAACATTTTCAATGCATATACAGCTTTCGCCATCCAACGTACACGATGCATTCCAGAAGGGGCTTTGAATGAGATACCGCTTTCAGGAATCCCTCCTAAAAAGATAATGATTAAATGAAGGAGCTCCCTGTAATCGTCACGAGGCTGGAATTGTTGTAGTTGATTCTGAGGAAAAGTAATTATATCGGTCGCAGCAGTTTGAACGCAATTCCAAGTAGATGGTTCAAAAATTGCAGTTTTGAAGTCTTCCTGATTTATTTTTGTCCAACTGCTCTTAAATTTTTTGAAAATTATAATTTCAGGACTGCTGGATGGTCCAATAGCTGATACTACGACAGCTTCCAGTATAATTTCTAAGATGTGGAGCCGACAAGGGAGCCAAATCAATTCTTTTTGCATTTTTGTTCCAAAAGAATACAGGCTCCGTTTATTCGCCCAGTATTAGATGCCGTTGTGTCGAAGCACATACATCTTATTTTATCACGTAAGTTCCACGATGAAATTGTCTCGAAAATAGCAGACGCCATGGTTTCTCCTTTGCCATCTGGAAGCTTAGCAACGGCCAAGAGCTGGTCCACTCCTTTTCCAGATACCAAGATTGGTAGACGATCTACTACTTCATGCCCTGTTATGTCCTCGAGCATTTTTCCATCCCAGTGCACAGTTAGTGTAGTTTGGGGTTGGAAATCAGATTTTATTGATTCAGCAAGCTGCAGTCTATTATTCATTCTTTGGCGACGTATAGAGGAATAGCTTACGTTGTATTCTGATACATTACAGCCTAGACTTTTGAGTGTAGATGTCAAAACAACAGTTGCTTTCCGGTCGCTCAATTTAGCGACATCGAGCCTAGTTGCTAAATTAGAATCTAGGATTGTTTTTAGGCCTCGTTTCCTTGGTATCGAAAAATCTTTGCTTGAAGAAGGTCCTGGCTTCAGAGAATTAGGACGACTTTGACTCATGTCACTATCACTCCTGTCCTCTGTAGAAGAAGTAGCTGAAGATGACAATAAATCGTATTTCTCAGTTAGTCTATTTATTGCTTCTTTTTCTTTCATTTTTTCCAACTTAACTTATTTTTCTAATTGTTTAGCAAGTTTTCTAGCATACTGTTTACCAATCTTACCAATTCGTCCAAGACGGTTCATTTTTCTTTGGTTCAAAAGAAATTGCTTATCTTCGTCAATATTCATTATATTTAGAGCATTAGAATGAGCTATATCAAACAGAACATTTAAATTTGATTGCCACTAGTTTTCTTTTTCTTTAATTGTTGCTGAGCGCTTTGCCTTATTTTCTTTATTAAATTCTGCCATTCCTTGAAATATTTGAGTATTTTTGTGATAACATGTTGCTTTTCCTTGGTGGGAATACTTGCTTTTTCCCATATAGCCATCACACCACCAGCAGTTAATGACGCTGATTCTCTATTTACTTTTTTCATTACATTTTTAAAGTGAAAAAATAAACTCATTACTTCTTGCACTGAGGGTAATCTTGCTTGCACTAATTCTGAGCAAGTGTGTCCGATTAACCATATTTCATCTCTTTTTCTTGTTTTTATAACATCTGAAGCCATTATATGAATAATATTACAACACTTAAAAAAAAAAAAAAACGAAAGTAAGTCGCATTCACGAGCGAACACAACCTCTTTGGATTTCAATGATTTTATCTCTGGGTAAGAAGCAGGATTGTTTATGTTGTAAATATCAGTCCAGCTAACTAAAGCTGGGGAATGTCAGATGCATAAAATGTATTTTTCTTTTTTCTCCCCCCCCCCTCCTGCAGTGGGAGGTGCTCAATTTATTGGTACTTGCTTGATATAGGGGTGGCCGGAAGTAGAGAAGGAAACGCGTAGACTTAAAAGGGTGTTATTGCAGTTAATTTTTAAACTTTGAGAGTTGGTAGCGACCCCTAAATATCAATAAAAAATTCTGAAATTAATAACCAATTCATATTTTAGTAGATAGAATGATATTATGGGTTGAGAGTCAAAAAAATAAAAACTTGAATTTTACGAATCACCCTAATATATATATATATATATTTATTTATATATATATATATATACATACATACATATATATATATGTATATATATATATATGTATATATATATATATACATATATATTTATATATATATATATATATATATATATATACATATATATTTATATATATATATATATATATATATACATATATATTTATATATATATATATATATATATATATATACATATATATTTATATATATATATATATATACATATATATTTATATATATATAAATATACGCCTCGGGAAGATTTAATGCTAGAGAAATGTGAAAAAATCAAACTAAGGGACAAAAAATGAACGAAAAAATGAATAACTCTAGATTGTGTGTTGTGTGATGACTTTCTGTCGGGTGTTTAACAAAAAAACTAAATTTTCTAAAAGGCAAAACGTTCCTACATGATAATTCAGCTAATTCTTAAATAACATTCATCGCGCTGTGGCTTAGTGATTTAATTATTTAGTGATTATAAGAACACTATTGTAGTGATATGAGCAGGATAAAATGAGTTAAAACCTACATGTGATTCCAGATGATAAAAGGAATAACTACACTTGAAAAGGATCCGGCTGCAAAAAGTCTGTCGTGGCTCCAAAGCCCTTCGTATCCAAACGATACCTCTGGGGGTGCCAGTCTAGATGCTAGGTCTCTTCTCTGGAATTGGTTCGAAATTAGGAGACCCCTCATAGGTTATCCATTGTCTTGCCTCCCAGTGGTCTTCCCAATGAAATGACCAACATCATCCGCTTTGGCCCTTATAGCGGTCAAGGTTATAATAGGTAGATCACCCGGTCAATGGAAAGAAACTAAAAGTACAGTTTAAAATGCTGTTAAGAATTGGCACGAATGAAATGTTAGTACTTAAATAAGAAGAAGATAAGAAGTTTTAAAGTGAAAATTTCTGAGGAATTTTAGATAAATATTCAGGAAATTCAAAGAACACTCAACAATTTGATTAAAAATATTAGATAAAAAGGGCTCTCAAATGTGCTATAAAAATTAGCTAAAGCTCCGAATTAAAAAAAAAATATCCTGAAATATGACAACCTTTAAAAAAACCCAAGGGAACAGAGAATTGTGGCGGAATTTTTGGGAAAACTGTATAACTACTAAAATGATAGATTGTTGTTTTTATTTTTATTATATAAAAGGTCGGATTTCTTGATATACTGCTTCTAATTTATTTAGATTTTGATTTCTTTAAACTACAAAAGCTTTTTTATTATACATTTTATCGCTTTATAAAATCCAAAGTGAATCCCTCTGAGCTGTTTTCCTTAATACATAAGCCGATAATTAGTGAATTCAGCATTCATTAAGGTATTTTTATGCTCAAAAATCCTATTAATGTAACCTGATTCATAAAATAAACAAGAAAGATCAAAAATACATTTTTTACATAAAGTAAAGGACAAAGTCTTGATAAATATAAACTATACGATTAATTTTTAAATGATAGCTAGACTTATAATGCATTTTCAGGCTTTTTTTTTTGTCTACAATGGAATGAGAAAGACATTATTTCTTTATACTGTGATATTTACTTTAATATGAATATGATATTCATTAATTCTTTAGTTGCTTGCTTCATTCAACATTTAAAAATTTAATATTTGTGTCATGAAATCCCTAAGTATAACTTCTTAAAAGTAATTCAGTTATATTTACATAATTTATTAATTGAGCAATACAAATTGAAAGTTTTGTCGAATTATTGACAATTAACAAATCACTTTTTATGCATTATTATAATAGAAGGTACATTTAAAATTAATGCATGCACAACGCAACTTTTTCTGTTAAAAAAAAAAAAAAAGTGCGAAGATTCGGAACTTATAGAAAGCTCAGTAAATTTCCTTAAATATAATTCTATTTTATTCTACAATAGATGGCGCTGATCAATTTTGTTCTCTATGGGTGTTCATTCATTTCTCCTTTCACTCAGTGGGATGTCATTAAATTAACACAAGTTGCTTATTTGGCAACAAAACATTTACTTTCTAATATTCTGCATCAACCATGTATATTTATTTGGAATATTGATCATTATATGCTGGGAACGTGCTGTTCTAATTACCTAAATTTAATGTTTGAATATTTACCCCTTGATAATAATTAAAGATTCATGTTACTGCAAAACGAATATGTAGCCACTGTGAACTAGATTTTCATATACATAATACTTTCTGTTCTGTAAATAACATATATTTGCTTTTTTATATGTAAATCAAAAATGGAGAACGGAAAATTTTCTAAATTTAATTTCAACTCGTGTTTTGTATCACAATTATGCCTAAAAAATTACCCAACGATTTTCAAATGCTATATTCAAATATTTTATTTCGCTTAATGCAGACTACATTATAAGAGAATATTAGACTAATATTTTACTTACACTGGACATATTTTCAAGAATTTTCTTATTTTTAGATAATAGTGGATGTGATTTAAAATTCTTCCAGACAAACGTAAAATGCACAGCAGGTTCTACAATCTTTATATATAATAAGATCAATTTTTAACTTTTTTTAAATTGGAAGTATTTAAATTTATTTTATTTAGCATTTCAAATTATAAATTTCTTTCAGATTGTGTTTCGTAAACATGTTTCCTAAACGAAAGATATCCATTAAAAGCTTCCTTGGCCAAAAATCACATTAAAAAGGAAGAAGTAATGTATCCGCTGTTTTACTCATGTGTTACTTTTTTTCTACTTGAACATTTTAATTGAATTACTCATAATTTTATTTAAAATCGGTGTTATATGAACATTATTATGAATATGTTACCTCAACCGAGCTGTAATTTATAACGGGAACTCTAAATTCCTATATCCGGTTTACTCCTTCAGGATCGTAATTGGTTTAAAAATCAAGAAAGTTTTCTAATAATAATTTTGTTCAAAAAAAGTAGTCAATTAATTTTGTTTACTGAATTTTAAAGTCTTCTGTAGCACAAGAACAGGTTTGAAGCAGGTAAGGCTATCTTATCATTTTACTTCCTTGTGCAGCGCTTAAAAAGAGGGTCATTTCGAAATGTACGTATTAGCATTTTATTAAGAAAAAAAACCGCAGAAATTTAAATCTTCGCAATTTCGAATTTAAATACTATCGGGTCAACAGATAATAATCTAAATATGCATATTTTATTTATAACATATTGATAACGATCTTAAATTTGATTTGAAATTTAAACGCATACATTTCTATATTAAGTTAGGCTAAGACGAAACTGGATAACCCACATCATTGGCCAAACATTGAAATGATATGTTAAATACCTTGTCTTAAAAATTTTGTTAGTAGCCTTAAAAACTCACAAAATTTTTGTGTTGTGGCAAACACAGCACGATGAAAATATCATATACTGTTTTAAACGCTGTATTAAAAATTGCGTAGTTTTCGGTAATTTAAAAATCCATATATAATTAATATGTAAAACAAAAAGAATATTTTCGCAAAAATGACATACCCCGTGGGAAAAAAACAAAAATATATATCAGAAGAATCAGAGTACCAAGCATCATGAAAATTAAAATACAATGGATCATAAAAATTACAAAAAGGAACGGAATGGAAATTATAACCTCTGGGACTCTCATCAGGGGCCATATCCAGATTATTATAATTAAACACAACAAAATACTAGGATACCGGTTGTGTGGCACATCAAAAGACATATTTTCTCCACACATTTAGGCCCTATCCTACTATATAAAAACAAGAAAATTTATACTTAATTAATTAGAAAGCAAAATAATCGAAAAACACGGAAATACAGACATACCCAACAGGAATAATCTAGATCACATGACATGAGACAGTGAAATGGCGGTGTTGCCAGAATGTAGTACAGCGGTTCTCAACCTTTTAACGTCGCCCCCCCCAACAAAGGCTAACTTACGGTGGCGCCCCCCGCTTAATGTTGCCAAAATGTGTTGAATGCTTAATGTTGCCAAAACCAAGAAAGAAATTACAAAAAATAGTAATAATAATTATTTATTAATAAACTAAATATTAGTAAATTATAAGTTCCTTACTTGTTTTTTAAAAATATGCTGTAATATTAAGATCTATCGTGAAGTTTAAACCATACTCAGCTAACTATCCCTATACTATTACACGCGGAATGTAGGTATGTATGCAGTGGCGGCTCGTGGGTGATTTAAAAGGAGGTTCACAAAATAAATTTCGAAAATTAAATATGCAGATATGACGCACCTTGCAAATTAAAATATATTTGCGTTTCCAGCAGTTAAAGGAAAACAATGCGCGCAACTGAAAGAAAACAAGTCAT
Organism: Cheiracanthium punctorium; assembly: GCA_038373885.1. NCBI lineage: Eukaryota > Metazoa > Arthropoda > Arachnida > Araneae > Cheiracanthiidae > Cheiracanthium > Cheiracanthium punctorium. The sequence continues at coordinate 1,158,361 of JAWZYV010005452.1, forward strand.
CTTGAGTCTTAACATTTCGTCACCAAGATAAGTTTTAGCAAAGGTGCTATCTTGACTCATTTTATTTCAATTTTCTTTTCAAAGGATAATTTTGAAAAATGTCATTGCTTTAGCTCCGAAACACGTATCTTAATTTACAGTAGTTTGTAAAAAAATAATGTAGTGAAAAATTGCAGAAATTAAAAAAAATATTAAGAAAATGAAATAAAAATTAATTAACTAACCGAACGTAACAAACCAAGGCAAAATCCGCAAGCGATACCGCAAAAAAGTGGCCATGGGTGTACAATGAAATTGTGCGAACGGACAGATTTCATGGGTGCCCTGCTTCCTCCCAGCTGTCTGCGCTTCTTATCCCAGAGAGCGGTTCAGAGGGGAAAAATTTCCGTTCGCACGTGCGACTGATTAAAGACTGCGCTGTAGTAACCTACACTACAGTGCGTTAGCTATAATAAGCGTATTTAATAATAGAGGGAGGAGGGGGAAGAGAGTAAAACTCACGTTTTAAATTCACATAAATCTAGAAGTGTGGTTAATATTTGCTTTAAATTTAATTTGTTAATGTGTTTATTTTTCAGTGTTTCCTTTGGGGGTTCACGTGCTCATGTGCTCAAATGGAGGAGCCGCCACTGTATGTATGTTTGTCCAAGCGATCTCGAAAATGTCTCTAAGGATTTTTTTTTTAATTTCGTACCTGGAGGGTTATAGGGCCCAGGAAACGATTGCGCTAGGTCACGCGGCTGGAAAAACTCTCTGAACCGCTCAAAATGCAAAATTTTCATTTTGGATGGTAGCGCCATCTATTGATCGTTTGGGAAACACAGTTGATGCGATCTTTGTAAAAGGAACACTCAAATAAGTTTGGGACCGATTAAAAAATAGACGTCATCGATATATAATAGCAAAAATTAATTTCACAAAGAAACAAAATAAATGGAACTTGATATGCAGTACACAGGCAAATAAATATTTTAATAACTATATGTTTCACCTTTCAGCTACATAAGTTTTTTTAGAATAAAAAAGTTATTTTTATTTAAAACTGTCGTCCTGGCAACCAGCGAAAAAAAAAGAGAAAACCAATTCCCGCTGCCATTCCACAAGCACCTTGATGGAATATACGTAAATAATTTAATTCATGGTTATTAATATAAAACTATTCGTAAATCTTCTGTCATAAATTGCGTGCATTTATTACTCCACCTTTTGAAACTAACGTAAAACTAAATGTATTCCCGCGTGGGTACTAAAACTATTGGTAATGTAAATATTTTTCATGTATTTTATTGAACCATGCGATGCGAATTTCAAAAATACAACTTGAAAGTTTCAGCTCAACTGAATAATTGAAATGAAAATGACACATACGTTGCAGTGATACACAGAAAGAAAACGGATCCTGTGACGCAACATGACAATTCCGTTTTTTTTTTTTTAATTTTATTAAGGCACTATAGTCCAGTCATCTTAGTCAAAATAGGGCAAAAATCTCGGAATTCGAGATACCCAGCTATAAACTTGTATGAATTTTTATTTTGACATTCTAAAACTTGTCTCAAAACCTGCATATGGTAGGGTGTCCGCGTCTGTCAAAATTTAAGGTCAAAGGTCACAAAAATCGATTTTTTTCACATTTTTCGCAAATATCTCGTTTCCTATGGGGTTTACGCTATTTGTTTGTATTACCAATATTGTAGAGGATAAAATTCTCTACAACTTTTGTACCAAAACTTTTTTTATATGTTGTATCATTTACGAGATAGAGGGCAGTGAGCGCGCAGTGTTGAACTATGTAGAGTGCCTTTAAGGTCAACCGGTAGTCCCGATCAAAAACACGCTTCATAAAGTTTATAAATTATTATAAATATATACTTATAAATAATTTTAATTTTTTTGTAAATATTACATTATAATTAATAACTTTTTCATTAATTAATAATCTACCTATTAAATAACACTTATAACTTATAACCTATTCATGTAATTAAAAAATTATTAAGGGAAATACTTTAACTACATTTTAATTAAATTCTCATTTACACTAATTATATTTTAAATAAAAAATAATTTAGTACATCTTCTTTAAAAACCGTAAGCTTTTAAATTCTTTCATAACGTTAAAATCTATGACGAAGATCACTGATTTACAATTTACTGAAATAAAAGTGAAACCCTCTGATAAGGTATTACCGCTTTCAATTGTTAATAAGTCTTTAAAAATTAATGATTGTAAAGTTTCAGTAGATCCAATATTACTCTTCCAAAGAATAACTGTGAGCAAGCAATGTGAAAGTAATCTTGAAGAATATCTTCAATATGAATTGAGCCGGCATCCAACAGCACTATTTGATAATGATGGCATGAGAAAAACTACAAAATCGTCATTGTATGACAATATGACACCTATCGATTTTGATCTCCCGAGAAAATAATGTAACGTTCATTATTGATGGAGGATTTCTTCTGCATCGAGTTGTATGGAGAAGAGAAGGTACTTTTTCTATTATTTTAGATAAATATGTAAATATTTACAAACGTATTATGGTTCTAAAATTGTTATTGTATTCGATGGATTTTTAGACTATAGTAAAAACATAAAAGCAATGGAGCAGCTGAGAAGGACTGCTGCACTTTCAAAAACATACGACGTTTGTTTCGACGATACAATGATTGTACCAATTAGCCAAGAAAAATTCCTATAAAATCGAAGTAACAAAGAGAAGCTAATTAAAATGCTTATTGAGAAATTACAAGATGTTACTATCTCTTCAAAACAGGCCAGAGATGATGCGGATGTTCTTATCATTGAAACAGCTATTGAAGAATCCAAACATGAAAAAACAACAGATATGATAGGAGAAGATATAGATTTACTTATCATTTTAATTGGGCGTACTCTATCTTACCAACAAGAAATTTTCTTTAAAAAAGTTGGCAGAGGGACTGTTAAAACTGAAATATACTCCTCCGAAAGCTTCAATAAATGTCCTAATTCTAAAAGACACATTTTGTTTCTGCACGCATTAAGTGGATGTGACACAACTTCTGCGCTCATTAAAAAAGGGAAAAAAACTTTTTTAAAGAACATTTGAGAAACTGCCGAATTTGGATAAATTTGCTGCAGCATTTGAAGAAGAAAACTGTCCGGTACAAAGATTATTTGAGAATGGAATGAAAACCTTGTTGGCAGTCTATAATGCTCCGAAATCTGTGGACAGTATCGATCATCTTCGTTATGCCCAGTATGTCAAGTCAACAAAACTAAATAAACCTGTGCAGTTATCAAATATTCCACCAACAAGTGCAGCAGCTCATCAACATTTTAATCGTGTTTATTATCAAGTTCAAAGTTGGTTAGGGCATGATTTTTGGAACCCCAGAAATGGGGTTGGACAATGTGTAACGAATTCCTGGAACCTATCACGACAATTTTACCACCTGCTCTAAAGGAATTGCTAAACACGATATTCTGCAACTGCAAGAATGTTTGTGGTTCGAGATGTGGATGCAGGAAATCGGGGTTGATGTGCTCTTTAGCTTGTGGCCAGTGTAATGGGCAAGCTTGTCTCAATGCCTTGCCATATCAGAGTGATGCCAATGAAAATGGAACCTTTGACCCTGAAATAATGGAAGACCTGGAGACAAATGTCTTTGAACAGCAACCGGAAGACGATGAAGAAGAAAATAAAAATTAGAACTTGCCGTTCTTATAATTATTATTAAATTTTTTAATTTTGACAGTCATAAATGTATGGAATGATAATTTTTTACTGAAAACGTTCATTAAAAATTTATTTCTTTTCTTTTTTTTGTTTATTTAAGTAATTAGTATAACTTTGATTAAAATTAAAGTATAATTTAAGTATTTCCCTTAATAATTTTATAAGTACACGAGCAGATAAGTGTGATTAAATAAATTGATACTTAATTAAAAATAAATACGTAATGAAAAAAGTTATTAATTATAACGTAATATTTAGAAAAAAATTAAAATTATTTATAAGTATTTATTCATCAATAATTTATAAACTTTATGAAGCGTGTTTTTGATCGGGACCACCGGTTGGCCTTAAATGGTACTCTACATAGTCCAATGCTGCACACTCACTACCCTCTATCTCGAAAACGACTCAACGTATAAAAAAACTTTTGGTACAAAAGTTGTAGAGAATTTTATCCTCTACAATTTGTTAATACATACAAATAACGTAAACGCCATAGAAAACGAGATATTTGCGAAAAATATGGAAAAAATCGATTTTTGTGATCTTTGACCTTAAATTTTGACAGACGCGGACACCCTACCATATGCAGGTTTTCAGACAAGTTTTAGGATATCAAAATAAAAGTGTATACAAGTTTATAGCTGGGTATCTCAAGTTCCGAGGTTAAACTACTAAGATGACTGGACTACTAGGTTGAATTCTACTTTAACAGCCTTATTTCGCCAAGTTGACGATAAATATTTAAATGTAGTTACCCTGACGATGTTTTTTATGTGGCAACCGTTTATAATGAAACTATCTCTGAAACTCCGATGAAAAAATTTATAATGATACGATCGATTCCTGAACTAGGCTGGCAACCGAAATTCAAATTAATTTTGCTCGTGATCAGCCATCAGTTTTGTTTCACATAGTTTTGAGCACTGCAGCTGATGATTTCAACTCATTTATTTTATCATCGCCAACACAAGGTATTTATTTGCCAGGAGAAGACAGCTCGCGTCACTGAATGTGTCGCTTAGAGCTACATATACGTCCTTCCCGGAATTTCCCGCCACAATTTGGAACCTCATCAGAAGGTGGCAATACCAGTTATGGACAACCTTTGAAAAGTTGCGGGCAGAACTTAACGATATTAGCAAACTCATGGGCCTAACTTCACGATGTAAGCAAAATCGCGGGCCGTATAATGTCCTACATCAAAAGTCGTGGAGGGCCCCGTCCGGCCCGCGGGTTGGAGGTTGACCATATGGAAGCAGTAAATTGTGGGAGGCTGAAAAATCTGGTTACTAAGATTTTTTCTAATAACTTTTCAATTCTTAAAGTCAGGGCATGTAGCTCATAGAGAAAGGCGAAATTTACTTAGCGCAGGTAAAAACCCCAAAGGAGGCACCAATGTTTATCTTAAGGATCACTGCTTTTACGTGGTTAAAATCTTAGACACTCAAGATTGTGAATCACAAATGGCTATGTACTGTGTCGTCGTGTTAGTAACGACTCTGTGTCGCGCAGGCACGTTTTGTTGTTACCTGGCTAATCAACATAATATGCTTCCGTAAGGCAGAGTCAAAACTAGCACGATCACACAACACACACAAACTTGAAGCTCATAATCTGATGTGGCTCAAGTAAGATTTTAAGCCTTTAACAGCAGTGATAACTTGATCGACGTTGAATAGTTATCCGATGATCCTAAACAATGAAAGAAGACGCATCCTCTAACATTTTTAACAGCGCTAAGTAAAACCCACCCTTCTTTACGAATTATATGTCTTTTTTAAATTTACTTGGACATTAATACTTTTTTGCATGGTTGATTAATGGGAGAAATTTAATTTGTTATCTGTACGCTTTCTGCCATTGTATGTTTTGAAAAAACTAAAATCTTTTGAAAAGAAACATGTGAATTAAAAATTAAAAAAATACACGTAATGGTTCGTGCTTTAAAATTTTAAACTATTTTTGTACTTTTTATGACTACGTTAGCTTAGTTAAAGCTTCAGCTATGAAAATAAATTAAAATGAAACCCATTTATTGAGTAGACTTCTCTTAATTTGCACTTGGATGTCAAATTTTGGGTTATTCAAGAAAAAAAGTTTAAAATTCAATTTTTTCTCAAAAACTATTGATTTTCGGCCATACAAAATGGGGGTTAAAACATTTTGGCTCCTCTATCACGTCTTATCAGGAGTATATCCAGTTACCAGTGATCCTGTTGGATCCCAGTTGTATATCTGAATGAAATAAACTGGGATCTTCAGTGGAGAATTCAGCTTATTCTCGATTAAAATATTTTAAAATTTTATATGTATTTTGAATTTCAGTGCATTTGAATCAATGTATCGGTATTTTGTATCGAAGATACATTATGGATGTATTTTGCCCAACACTTATATAGATAATTTCTATAAATATAAATCTTTTGTAATTTATTAGAATTCAAATTCGAATTCGACTTACAGAAACTCAAAAGTCCTTCTATGTTTTTCCAAATTGAGTAATCTACTCTCATGAAATGTCAGATGGATCTCTAAATAATAACATTCGCCCGGTCAGGAAACCAGAATAGTTTATTCCACTTATCTTGAATTACTTCCAAGCAAAAATTCGAAAGAAAAAAAAACGAAATAAATAAAAAGGAAAGAATAATCTACCTGATGCGTTAGGATCTAAATTTCAGGGGTAAAATACAGAACTTTGAAAGACGTCTGCATCCTGTTTTTCTTTTCTTTTTGCCAGTCGTCTGTTACAATCGCTGAGCCTCCTGCAGTTCAAATTCTTTGTCAACATTATCAACCACGCCCAACTGCCTTCAAAGCTGTGTATAAAATTCCATAAATAATGTGACGTGTGTGATATTTGTAAGTCAGGAGAAAAGAATAGATGGAAATGCGGCTGGCTCTATTTAAATTTATCCGAGGAGCAGAACTTTCTCGAATAAATGTTCAGGGGGAATATAAAGTATAAAATGTGCTTCTCTCTAAATAAAAAACGTTTACCCAAGTTTAAGATGAGTGCAGCAGATTGATAGTATAATTCCTTCATTTTTATTTAAACGGTAATTTTTATTTTTGTATAACTTGAAAATATGTCTGAAGAGTACCAAAGTGTTACTGAAATGTTTGTGAACAGTTTAAGCTGAAAACTTTTAACATTATTAAAATCATAACATTAATGTAAAGTTGACCTACGAAAAAAACACTAAACGTTGCAAAAACCAATAGTGAGACTACTGAATAACAAAATACAGTTTCATATAACGATATTAAATATCACATATCTTTCATTTTTTAAATTATTTCATGCTCACTTTATTGCAGAAAAAGCAGTCATTCAAATATTTTTTTAATGCATTATAATTAATTTATACAGGGCAATTCCATATGAACATGGACATGACCATAAAAAACAATATTTTATTTTTTAATAAATTGTGTGAAATATTGGTCCGCATTGTTCTAGCTGTGTTGGCAGCAATTTATTTTGTGTAAAAGTTTCTTTTTATCAGAATGGCAATACTTCAAAGTTAGACATCAACGTTGTAGCATGAGTTACCCAGTTGTGTGGCGTGACTTACCATACACTTAGTACATCTTAATTCAATAACCAATTTATACAAAACTAAATGATGTTTTGTGATAAGAAAGGTACATACAAACTCTCTTAAAGATTATAGCACTTAAGAAGTAGAATTTTAGCAGAAATACAACTCTGAAGTATAGGCAGGAAAGTCAATGTCCTTTTTTTTGTAAGCATGAGTTACCAAGCAATTTTAATTTAAATTTCAAAAAATTAATCAGTTATAAGACTTTTAATGATTTATTGAGAAAAAGAAAACAATTTGTAATCATCATGAATTTTGTTGAAAAAATAAATGCATTTTTTATTATTACACCAGTTTAAAAATGCGATAAAAAATGTAGCATGAGTTACCGTGGAATCCTCCTACAGCTTTAAAAGGTATGTTACAGATCTGCAACACGAGGATATAAAGGGTTAATTAATAAAACTTAAAATAGGTAGTTCTCTTAAACTCCTCTCTAATCATTCACGGAATTGTAAAAAAACATTCAAATTTCCTACAGATAGTACTAAAATAATACAATAGGCCATGAACTGTGGCGACATTTTGAAAATTCGCAAATTTGTTCTTTTGTTTATCTTATGATAGAAGTCAAAGTCTTGACATTTTTCAACGTAGCACTTTATTTTTATGTTGTTGTTGTATTGCTAGTGCGAAGAAACTCTGAATTTTCCTTTTAATTATTTTTTTTAATACTAGGGGCCAAGGCCCCCAGACTCGCTACGCTCGCTTTTCGTATGAGGCATTCGGCCCCTAATAAGGCTTAAAAGTGCATAAAAATTTAAACTTCACACTACAGCAGACCCCCTCCCCCTCATAACACGGAAGATATTTTGCTATGGGAATCCGTGTTGTACGGGTCCTGAAAATTCCGGGTCCACACTCCACCTGGAGTGCGGACTCCGCTTATAATCGCTGGAAAAATTATTTGCCCTTTTCAGAAACACAATGATATTTAATGTTGCCATTCAAAAGTTATATTAATTAGGAGCTAAAGCATAATAAAATCAGAACATCTGTTTCAGCTGTATTTTTAATAATGTAAAACCTATTGACACCTTGCGAATTTGCCACCCATGGCGATTTTTCATTATTTGGCGACTTGCGTACATGTAAAGTTGATAAAAGCTACGGAACAGATAGGATAGCTTGCCACCAATGGCGACTTTTCATTATTTGGCAATTTACACATGCTCACAACCTATAATTACTCTTCATTTAAGGTTACCGGAAAACCGTTATCCATATTTTCATTTACACAATCGTTTGCAGATTGGCGTACTTAGCACCACGAATTATACCATCTCGTCGCGCTAGCAAATATCGAAATTGTACTGTAACTGCTATAATGGCATAGTTAACGTCGCCAAATATTTCTACTGGTAGCAAATAATCCAGCTGGACGAGAACCGGCTTTAAAATAATCTGCATTTTAATTATTTTTCATTTTCAAGATATTAGTTATTCTGTTTTGGAAAAACGGATAATCGCTAATTCTAAACTCCTGTTGTCTAAGCGAACTTACTATTTGAAAATTGTCAACTTTGTGTAACACATTTTGAGTTACTTATTTCATGTAGTTTTTATTTTGGCGTAAAACGGGTGTATTTCTATTTCATGTTTGACAATTTCACGTGATACTACATACTTGGAAAAGCTTTGTTGCAAAGGAATGAATGATTTTATGCCAAATCTGGCAACCATTCTGTTTATTTTTTCAGTTTTTTATTAATATCTTCTAAAATATTTCGATTTTCGAAATTTAAGTCAGCTCATCAGGTTCCTCGGATTTTTTCGAATCTGTGGGCACCTCAGTCGAAACTTAAATCCCCACGGTTTAGGAGGAGATAGGCCAACAAGCTTTGGCAGCGCCAGCGGCCTTTAGTTTTTATTTAGAATAGAGAGATACCCAAATTAAATTTCATTCTGTTCTGGAAACTCGCGGAATCTTTTCGCAATCGAAAGATTTCGTTTTGTGTACACAGCTATTCTCATGTCCAAGCAAACGATTTATTTGTGAAAAAAAAAAATGATAATAAACTGTGTAATCTGGAAAAGCTTTTTTAAACGAATTTGAATCCCAATTGTATGACGTCATATTCACTTGAAAAGGGTAATTTTGTCACGCAAATGATTTACTTTTTTGACTCTCGGAATTAAAATGGTTCTGATAATAGCGAAAAATCGCTTAAAAAGGAGGGAACGGGTGGATTTTCAGATTTTTAAAGAAGCGCAGATTGTTTTCTATATTTTTATACATGATCATGAAAATTTTCAAGCGGATCGTGCAAACGGTGAAGAAGTTATTAGGCTTTTTGTGTTAACTTTGTAAACCTCACGCGATTCTAGATAATTGGAAACGCTTTGTTGCAAAGGAATGAATGATTTTATGCCAAATCTGGCAACCATTCTGTTTATTTTTTCAGTTTTTTATTAATATCTTCTAATTCGATTTTCGAAATTTAAGTCAGCTTTGCAGGTTCCTCGGAATTTTTCGAATCTGGGGCACCTTAGTTGAAACACAAATCCCCACGGTTTAGGAGGAGATAGGTATACAAGCTATTGACAGCGACAGCGGCCTTTACTTTTTTTTAGAATAGAGAGAAACAAGGCAAATCTCTCCCCCCCATGAAAATATCGTTGAACTTTCGTTAGAAAAGCGCCAAAATGTTTGTTAACTGGAAGGCCCGGACTGGCTCCTTTTGGGGGCCCTCGACTAGAGAGTGAAAACGGGGCCTTTTACTGATCAATTTAGAATATTTGAATATGTAATATTTGGAATAGAATATTAGAATATGTAATAAATGGAATTTAGTCTCACGTGCCTAAAAACCACATTTATCTATTTTAGAGCTTTTGGAGCCTTTGACTCTTCGGGGACCCCTAGAGTCGCGGGGTTCCTGCGGTCCAACGCTTCGCCACTGTGTAAAGACGTAAGATTACTGGGAAATAAATAATCCAATTTCTCTGATACATATATATATATATATCAAATTACTCTAATTATATAGTATATCCATATTGGGGGGGGCATCTCCGGGGCTCCCTTGAGCCGGGGGTCATCGGCAATCGTCAACCAGCCGACCTCACCAGTCTGGGCCTGTTAACCGGTCACTGTAAGATGCTGGCAAAATATCTCTGTACTCAAATATAGAGTCTTGTACCGGCCTGTAATTCTAGGGACTCTACCTGAAAAATACCCAACTTTACTCATATTTCAAATATTATAAATTAAACTGTCCCAGATTGTATTGAGGGAAAAAAATACCCTCCAAGTGATGCCCCAACTAGTAAAAAGGAAACTACATTAGTTTTCGCGTTGACAATATATAAGTTTAAATTTCTACCCTCTAACGAGCCTACTCATTTTCAGTCGGTAAAGCTTCTTTAAAAAAAATGTTTTTCTGGTTCTGTAAATCCCTGGTACATTCAATACAATGTTTATTCAAGAGAAGTCGTCAAGCGATAAAATATTTTGTTCGCTATCAACTCGGTATGGCACATTTTACTGCATTTATGGAACTAATAATAAAAGAGCTGCAGGCTTTTAAATATTTTGACAGGTAATTGGCTCAATATTTCACTGGCTCATTGATGACCCCCTGTTTCAATGATACAAACATGATTTTTTTTCAACCCCTACAGTTTAGAATGAAAATAATTGACATATTTTAAACAAAATTCCCTTCTGGTTTCGGTGTAGAAGTTCGCATTCAACAACATACCATTTTTTTCCCTTTCTGCTTCGCTGTAAATATTTCTACTAGCCCGAAACCAAACTATGGAAGAAAAGAACCCAGTACGGAGGGAAAAAAAAATAAGCGAATATTGGAAAAGGGTCCGCGATGAGAATATGGACAGATGTAGACTGAACACGAAATTTCGAAACTTAAGTGAAGGAACTTCACAACTTTGACCTCGTTGATTGATAGATAAACAACGACACTAGCACATGCAATGGTGGACTATCCACATTTATTTATTCTGCATTCTTTTTTCTTCGGGGTTCATTTTTTCTCCTGTTTTTTTTTCCGTGGGAATGTGCCTCAAAAGATGACGGATGAGTCTCAGAAAGAAATATATTGCATTCTTTTTCTGCTTTTTTATCGCGACTCTGTTAAGATTTCTGAAAAGACAACTTTTAGATTTCTTGTTCATATCTTAAGGCTCCATTTATCAAAATTTAGATTTAAAAACTACGAGTTGAAATGTATTTATTAGTCGATCCTCATTTCATTTTTCAAATGCAATAGAATATCGTTTATTAAGCGGAAACGTATCATGAACTAAAATATTTTCTAGTTCCGTGAACCGTTCGTCAGCTGATCTTTATTCAAATTAAACTTGCTTTTAGTGGAGAAATACTGCAGTCTTACACGATTATGTTAACAACATGTTTCACTGGACTTGATTTCACATTGTAATTATAAAGGTGAATAACGTGTGAACACTGAACAGTGTATCTTATACATGAACTGAATCTTAAACATGAACAGCCTGAAACATTTTAAAAATTACTTTAAACAAATTACTTTAAACAAAGAAATAAATAAATGGAAGGCAGCAGCAATGTACTGCTGTTTTTTCTCATTGTAATTGGAAAACCAGCATAGGCGTAGAGTTGTATGGGCCCGTGGGGCTCGAGCCCCCCCCCCCCCAATAAATTGTGAATAGGGGCTGAGCCCACCCAATAATTTATCACTAAATACAGAAAACTAATTTATACTAACATAAAAAAAAGTATTCACGCCATTTACAAACGTTTAAAAAAAAGCTTTACTCATAAAAAATTTCTTTTTTTTTATTTCAATCATGATTTAGTATTCATTGTGACGTCCTGTAACACAAAATGTTACTATAAGCTGCCCTCGCCAGCCTCTGGTTCATTAAAATCAGATTATGCAATGTAAAGTATGAGATGAAGAGAAGTTCAGATGTGTCTAAAATGCACTATGTCATCGAAAATGTTTTTTTTTCCTCCTTTGGATTTTTTACTTTGCTTCTATTTTTAACTTATAATATGGTAGGAAGATACTAACATGGATACTTACCTTACATTGGCGTAGAATTCTATGGGCCCATAGAGATCGAGCGCCTCCAATAATTGACACTTATATATAGTAAGTCATAGCTGCCAACTACTACGAAATATAACTAACCACGTTTCGTAAACAGTATATTTTTTAATTATTTTTTTCAAAATAGTAACCAGCTCGCGCGCGTAGCACAAAAATTCTGCTATATTTTAAGCCGAAAAATCATGTAGAAAAAGTGGTTAATTATATTCACGTAGCAGTTGGCAGCTATGAGCAAGTTACGTGAATCATTGGCGTAGCCAGAAATTTTTCATGGGGGGGGTTAGGACTTCAGAAAATGGCATATATGTATACGCGTGTATGACAAGGGAGTGAAGAATATACATTTTGTATGGCAAAATTTCCTCATGGGGGTGATTATGACTCCCCTCAGGCGCGTAGCCAGGAAAAGTTTTCGGGGGGGGATATGCGCCTGGAAAAAATTTCGGGGGGGATATGAACTTATATCTGTATAAAAAGACGGAATTTCATCACTAATCCAAAAAATTGGGGGGGGGATATATCCCGATATCCCCCCCTGGCTACGCCCCTGACTCCCCTAACCCCCCTTGGCTACGCCACTGACGTGAATATATTTGGTTGTGGGGCCCAGCCCCCCCAATAATTTTGAAAACTTTACGCTTATGAAAACCAGAACATTTTACCGACGCCTTTTTGAAAACCTATTCATCAAGAGGAATGTCCATGAAAATATACTTTGAATGGCTGACTGGGAGTTAGATGGTTCCTATCTGTCGATGTAAATGATGGAGCAGTTTACACGCTAGCATTATTGTCTTTATAGAAAACTAAAGTTACGTACCACGTTGTCCATATCAATTTTTTTTCTGGTTTTCACTTTCTCAGACAAGAACGGTAAACTGCGCAGGTAGAAATATATATTTTGCTACACGCATCCAAGTTTCTTTTCATAATTTGAAACAAAAGTTCAATCAAAGCGAAAACGATACATGAATTTTGAAGCACATAATCTTAAATATTTTACAAATTTCAGTAGACTTTTGAATTGCGCGAGGTGTGAAAGATTTTCTTCTGCATATTTTATGTTAATTCTGTAATCATTTCCCCTACAACGATGTTACTCATGTAATAATTTCTCGCTATTTATGCGTAGAAACTAATCTAGCATATCCACGGTGATCTAATATACAGCATTTCATAAATTACATGTAATTTTTTCTGAATAACTCAAACAGTTTAGCTGAATGTAGCCACTAATTTGGTAATGCTAATCACAGTATAAACACACAGATTCTGTAACGGAAACTAAGCAAAATACCGCTTTAGTTAGCTTCTGGTACAAATCAAAATTCACGATAAGCATGCATTAATATAGATTGAACTATCAAACGCCAAGCAGATGAAATATGATGAATGAATTTGAAATGCATAAATTAAACAAACATCATATTTCTGGTAACTTAGTGAACTCGAATTCTCGGAAAATTTTACGCATAACACATGCTGACGAAATTTAATTTCAAACACATTATCTGAATATAAAGTGAGTATTTACATTGAGGCTGCCTTTAGGAACACATGAAATGATTTTTGATAGATTATGCGGTTAAACAAGTAGTAACATTCAGAAGTGCACGTTTAAACGTTTTATTGTACGCTCAAAAAAGTAACTCCTTTTTAACTTACAAATTACATTGGTGCGTTTTCATCTTCACTTTTAAATAAAATAATAAAAGTTTTAGATGAAATTATCAAGAATATTTTTAGTGAGTTAGTATGAATAATGAAATTAAATTAATGTGTCTACATAAAAAGTGATGCACTGCAATTCAGAATGAAATTTCCAGTGGATTTAGAGAGCATAAGGCCTGTAAAATTGCATTTTACACTTTTTCTAAAACTGATCCCATGTCATTTATGGTAAATTGTACCATTTATACAACCTTTAGCGTTGTGTGGTTTTGTTTGTGTGTGTGCTTGTGGATTACGACCGACTGGGTGCATTAGGGTACTAGGCCTATTGGGGAACGCCCTCCGTGGGGGACTTTCTGAGGGATCCTAGCCCGTATTTACGCGAAGTTTCGGAAAAAAAACACGGAAAACTCCGAACGGCTAGGTCGACAGACGCGAACGGGATTTGAACCTGGCACCTTCCGCCTTTCAGTCTCGAGAGCATAACCTCTGATTCACTGGGGTTTTGTTTGTGAAGCCACTTTGATTTAATGTTTTCACTTTCAATCGCCAAATTCCACAACCAACAGTCTTTTTTCCTACCACTGTTTCACGATTATAAAATTTGATCTCCACAAATTATTGTAGGGTGACAGAAACACTAAACTCAGTGGTGCAATAGTCTACGTGGGACCAATGCCTGACCTGCTCATACACGCCTTCAAGACTAAAGGCTGGCGCTCATTTTGCGAGCACTAGACTCCACTCCAGCCATTATCAATTATTCTCAAAATTAAGATCAGAATTAAATTCAATACTGCAGACATATGCAAAAGCAGAAGAATGTGGTAAAAATGGTTGTCCAAAAAAATAGCTGTGGGTTCAGTTCCGATATAAAACTAAAGATCACCACGTACATGCAGGGTACATGCATGTTAAATCCGTGGTTCCGAAAGACCTCTCGGCGGTCGCTAGCCCTTTCCGAGAAGTGCTAATATTCAGAAGAACGCCACCTTCTGATGAGGATCCAAATTGTGGCGGGAAACTCCGGGAAGGACGTATGCAGCTGTAAATGAAACATTTAGTGACGTGAGATTTCATCTCCCAGCGAAGTCATTAGATTATCCTTATTGGGTGCTATGTAATAAATATTGTCTGGTTAAATCAAACGGCAGTCACGGCGCTCCCTAATAACAATAGGTTTTAGTTTTCCCTTCCTGAGGTTTGGATCGTACGTTGTTTTGCCTGATTTCTCATTATTTTCTTCCGTGCAAGCAAAAGTAGTTTATTTTCAAAATTAATAAATATATATTCTTGCAGCAATATACTTTGAACTATTAACATTTTTTAACTGAATTTCATTTAGATGTGTAATGCGTGAAAGAATAGTCATTTTCATAACGTTTTTTTTTCTTTTTCTCCAATTTAAGTAAGACTACACACAGATTTAAATTTTCTAATGAATGTAATTTTTCATCTTTATGATAATTGTCATTAATTTTAAGCAAAATGAAATTCGTGAAGGTTATTCCACTCTACGGTCAGCATCTTTAAAGCATTCTTTTCCTGTTTGAAAACTATTTATAATTACTTAAATTACGGTGAAACTTAATGCTGATTTAAAACTTTTTGGTTTTATAAAGAATGAAATGTCTTTGGAATAATTCAACCATTAATGCTCTCACATAAATTTTATTTGTTTCTATTTCCTAAAAAGCTCACGTGTTCTGAAAATTTTATACTTCTCAATTAAGTATGACGTTCAACGGTAAGTTTAACGGTTAATCACAGTCCTTTCTTGAACTTATTAGTATAAAAATAGTTTCCCATAATAGAAAAATGTTTACCAATTTCAATTAAATACAAAAGGCGGAATAAACTTATTATGCAGCTTTTTAACTATGACGTAATTTTTTCAAGGACAAATCTTAAGAGTATTTTTCTTTTCAGAAAAAAACTTCTTTCTTTCTTTTTCATTTTTTTCTGGTTGTGTGTGAAAAAATTATTCAGACAGCACCATAAAGAAAAACGCAATTTTTGCTCACCAATACATCTTATTTTTTAGTTCTTTTTCAGGGAATTTTATTTTTTTTAGCATGAAATGAAAAATGCGGTCTGATTTTAGAATTTTATTTATTGCCTTAAAGTAATGCATAATTTACTGTCATATAACTGATAAATTCTCTGCTGAAAAAGATATAAATAAAATTCAAGGAATATCTTAGTAAAAAAAAACTAAATAGAATTATTTGATATTAAATAATTTCAATTTGTTCATTTATCATCTGTGTAATTTATCTCTTTTTTTATATTTCGCTCTCATTAAGCAATTTTTTCTCCTTTTCTTTCTGTTCGAAACTTTATATCTACACATATTTAACTATCTGTTGTAAATGTTTCAAGCAGAATAAAATAATTAATTTTTGGAAGAAAAACTTTTTCTTGGAATAATTTAGATTGTAAAGAGCTGTAGTAGTCTTTGTGCATGAAAAATATAATTTGTTTTGGAATTCATTTTATATTCTTGTATTTGAGCGCTTTAAACAAAGTAGTTTTTTTATTTTTACAAAAATCTAATGCATTTTTCTGCTAAATAAGTAAAATTAATGAAATTTCTAAAATTAAAAGCTACTCAAGTTTCCTTTGTAACATGCTTTAGAAAAAAAATGTAGATATTTTAAATAAGTTTTTCTTCAATTGATTCATTACTTTCTCTCACATTTTTTCTTTTAGATGCACTTTTTAATTTAAATTTTTTGTTCTTGTAGGTGGCCGTTTGGACTGATAAATCATTACTTTTCTAAAGGTGTTGGGAGTACTTCTTTATTGATCACCACCATGTTGGTGCATCTTTATGATGCCACAATAGTGTGACCATAAAAATACTGCTTACAAATAAAAATAAATAATCAGTAAGACTGAATGATGTGACCTCAATCATTCATCTAATAATGTGAAGTATTTCCAACCTAAATTACAGAATCGTTGAGGTAAATAGGGTAATCGTCACTTTATGGGCTACCATACAATTTCTTACCGATTTGCGTTGGAATTTAATCTACAAATCAGGAAGTAATTAATAATTCTAAAGTACTACTAATTTCCTACCAAAGTGCGTGTTTTATTTTATATGTATACATATGCATTTATCGATGATATTTTTACTACATTTTTCTTTTTATAGTTAGCAGAACTCATATGTCACACGTAGCAATGTTCTACACTGTGTGGATTACAGTTGGATATATTGTTATAATGCACAAATAACGATATAATGATTATAATTCGTATGAAATGAACCTATGGATCAATGTTTTCTCACAATACTTATAGACCAAGAGCCAGCGCCAAAAAAGTCAACGATTTGAGCAAGCCTAGATTTTTATAGCTTATTACGTTTGTATTGTACACAAACATACTGCGGTCAGTCAATTGAAACTGAGAACAGGTGGCGCTGGTGCTCTGTCAAAGTTAGATCTTTTGGCAAGGTAATCAACGAACTGAGCAAGGCTGAAAATCGTTATAGGTATTGGGTATTGCATATAAATGAAAGTTATTCTGACAGTCAGTCAGCTGAATGACGGGACAGGGCTGGTCAGTCGGCCCCGTTGTATGTGCAAAAATGAAATACTGTGCAATGTATTGAGCAAAGTTCAAAAAAATTTTGTATTGGTATTATTTGTTATATGAATCATAAAAAAGTGGTTAGTCAACGATTCTGCGGTACAACGTTCCTCAGTAAGCAAAAAAAAAAAAAAAAAAGAAAGAAATAGTTTTTTCTCGCGCTCTACTTTCAGGAGTCGTAAAGTAAAATTGATGCGAAATGGTGATGCGATCAATTGTACAAGACTGGAAATCGTTATACAAATTGGATATTGCATATAAAGGAAAGCTCTGAGAGTCAGTCATCTGAGTGACCGGATAGGGCTTCTTCGTCGGTCCCATTGCATGTACAAAACTTAAATATTGTGAAACATGTTGAGCAAAGTTTAAATTTTTTAGGGCATTAATTGTTACTTCAATAATTAAAAAATGGTCTGTCAACGATTCTGTGGTACAACGCCCGTCAGTCAGCATAAAAATAAATAAAAAGTTCGCGTGCGCGCTCGGTGTTTCAGGCGGAAAAATAACGAAATTTTGCCTTTATTGCAAAAACTTCCCAATCTTTTTACAGGTTGTTTCTTGTGTTGATTATCAGTAGAAATAATCCACCCCCCCCCCCCCGACGGAACATAAATTATTTACTAAATACAGATTGTTAACAAAATATAGTTTGCCTTTATACTTTTCGCATAAAATCACCAAAGACTTTTTTAAGTTTTTATATGATACTTTTTGATGATTTAATACTTACAGACAACTACATGTGTATTACTGTACCAACTGCTTGTTTATAAGGATTAAGCATACAAACACACGATTAAAGTAACGAGTAGCCAAAAGAAAGGAATCGGTTTGTTTATGTAAATGTTCTGCACTATTCTGTCCATGAACTTCTGTCTTAGGTACAGAATGCCATGTACAGAACCAAACATTCGAAATTTCACTAAAACCCGTAGCTTTATCATGCCAAAAAATGTTAAAATATGTATGTCCATTGTTTGTTGAACTGTCGGTGAATAAGTTGCATGCAGTGAAAATATGTCATCTAGCATTAAAAGAATTTTTAAACATTAAAAATAGTTAAACAGAGTTTCTATGAGTTTTGGGGGATTCAACTCCCAGTCCTCCTACCCGAAATTTTAAAACACGTTCATTACGTGTAAAAGAACACCACAGAATGATGCACTTTTTTACATTTGTGGTCGATAGACCCTTCTTGGGTGTACGAAAAAACTTTTTTTTTTTTTTTTTACTAGAAGAGATATAGCTCTTTAAAATTCTGCCTTTCTTTTGTAAGAAACTTGTACATTAACAGTGAGTGATTTCATTTTGCATCAGTAGATACATGAGAATTCAGTTAATGAAAATTCAAAGTAGAAATGTTTAGAATAAGTAAACTATGAATTCGAGCATTTTTAGAGCAAATAATATCTGTGACTAATTTTGTCCGGAGGCTTCACAATCCGCCACATTTAATTTATGACTAATTATTCAACTTTCAGCGTAAATAAATACTTAAAAATGGTTTTCATCTTAATCTACCTGAGTATTCACATTTTTAAGGTTATAATAGTCTCGGTAACAATTTTATTCCAAGAGAAATTATTTGAGGGCAAAACTACTTCACAGAAAGAAACTTTTTCACTTCTTTTTAAAAAAACTCACTTACATCGGATTCATTTATTTTATTAGCCCTGCAGGGTGTTTCTAATTAGCACAAATTCATAAAGGTTTGAACATACCTTCATGCAGTTGAAATTTTATTTAATTTGTTCATGATCCCTTGTTGTATTTTTTTGTTTGTTTGTTTATGATCTTTGTAATTAACTTGGAATTTTGCTTCAGCAAAGAAATTGTCATAACCACCTGTTTCCTAAAGATTTCAACATCTTTATTTTATTTCAAATATTTTTAAGTTAATCATTGCATAATAAGTACTCATAATTCTTATGGTTAAAAAGGGGAGAAAAAGTTCTGGAAAATAGAATAACTGTTGTATGGGAAATAAGAAAAAAAATTAAATATGCAAACAAAAGGTCTGTAAATTTGCTTCTGAGTTATTTTCTTAAAATGCCAAAAAGCATTCATTTCGCGAATTATCTTTATTTGTGTTATTTTTATATTTCTTTAAAAACTTATTCATAGAGATTTCTGTGTTTTCTAATTAAAACTTTAAGTATTTAATCGATTTTAAATTAAGACGAATGCAAATTTTGCTTTTTTTAATGACAGCATCACACATGTGATTAAAATTTCCCATTTGTAAGCATTGAATATGATTTGCTCATTTTTTTTAATGGAAACCATGTTTGAATCTCATAAAACGACCTTTAAAAGTACTTTGTATAAGAATTTTTGAAAAGGTAATTTACAAATGCATAACATATCAAACAAACAAATTTATTGCTAATAAACCACTTGAGTGTAATTTTGAGCTGGATTCATTTCTTGCATTTTACCAAGCAAAAACATGCATCATGCATGTAAACAAGCATTTAGATGCGATAAAAACATCAAGAAGTAGCTTCATATGTATTTTAATCTGTGGAGTATATAAAATCTGTACCCGCATATACATTAAAGCGCTGAAAATAAGTTTCGTGAAAAAAAAAATCATGCTTTGGCCAATTACTGAAAGTAGCAATACCGACCGCCTTATTTGCATTAAAAGTAATCCAAAGTAACTGCCTCTGCATACTGATCTTTGTAGAAGCACGGGGAAAAGAAATCCTTTTTAGCTTGAATTCTGAAATTTTGTGTATTGACAGCTCCTAAAATTTCAAAATGCTATTCATAAGTCCACAATATGATACATGAACGTCCGTTTTCAACTCAAAACTGAGAAATAAAGAATATAATGCTATATAAAAGTTCCAGGTAGTAGAAGGGAGCTGTAACTGATCTCACGTGATTCCAAATCGATAACATTGCAGGATAAAAATTCCAAGTTTTCTGAACTGTTCTGACACGTGTCTTAATCGAGGTATTCCATAGCAGTGCTATTACACAATTGTTCCATTCTTCTTGCAATGAGTTCATGGGATATGACACTTAACAGAGGAAGAACGTCTATTAAGTTTCAGATCCCACAAACTTCAGTTTTAAGCGTCATGTGACTTTACATCACACTTTTGCACAAATAGACCAAACCTTAAGCCCATTAACGTCTCTTTGTATCTAAGAACAGTTATCACATAGTTGTTGTCATGGTAAGCGATTCACAAGACAACCACAATCTTTTAATCTCGCTAACGGAGAGCAATGGGAAGTGAACGTGTCCCGTATTTGTATAACAAATATAATGTACGTCAGGGGCGTAGCCAGGGGGAGGGATATCGGAATATATCCCCCCCCCCGAAATTTTTGGATTAGTAATGAAATTCCGTCTATTTATGCGGATATAAGTTCATATCCCCCCCCCGAAAATTTTTCCTGGCTACGCGCCTGATGTACGTTGAGTATGTCATAACTCTTAAGTAGCATTCATTTCGTCAAGGAGATCATTCTTTAATTTTTTATAATATTTTGCATTTGATTCCTTTTTGCTTTTCAAACAAATTTTCTACGTTTTATTGGCGTAGTGACATGTGTCGGTACCTTGTTGAAAGTCATTTCCATCATTAATCAAATCTTTATTGCTTCCGATATAATCTGGTAGAAACTGATGTATTCTCAGCTACTGGTTCACACTTAAGATCGCTTTTAAATCGGAAATTTAATTACAAATCCCTCCGTTAATGTATAAGTTACTCTATTAAAGTAGATTTAGAGAAGATTTTCAGAATTTTTATTCTTCAGAAAGGACAATAGTGAAACTTCCATCTATAATCTTCTCTACTCCCATAATAGTAAAGAGTGAGAAATGCGAACTCAGAAGCTACATATCGGCTCCGTGTCAGAAAGGAGCCAGTCTAGAGGGAGTGGGATATCCGGATACCGAAGAGCGGCATTTCTGCATCTGCAATAAGAGTGGAGATTCAAAAGCGCTCTATAGAAAAAAGATCCTTACTCTGAAGGAAGAGTTATAAAATGCAATCTCCAAAGATTGAAACTTTATTTATCTAGCGACTTCTGATATTTTTTAAGAGTGACAAGCTCGTTTTATAGCGATTTAAGTTAACTTGCATGTCATTATAGGTCGGCCATAATATTTATTTTAAAAGCAATAATTCCCCCTGTTAAAGTATTTTGTATCTGATAGAATGACATAAATTACTACTATTATTTCCTTTTATACTTTGAATCAAGTTTTTAAAATTCTGGGTTTTTTCTGTTCTTCTTTTTTTTTTTAATATTTAAACTCTTATTCCTCCTCCCCGCTATTTATAAGGTTTACAACCGCCTCGTATAGATTAAATGTTAAAGTAGATTTAATCTATTCTTCTTCCACAAGTAAGTAAACTTAATAACTTTTATGCTGTTGGAAATTTTGTTGAAACTTTAATTATTCACAACTGAAAACCCTTTCCTGATTATTGAGATAGTAGGGTAGCCCAGTGATTGTTCAAGCAAACAAGTTAAAACAAATATTTATTATTTATATAGTCTGTATTGAATATCTTAACCGGAATTTAATTATAATAATAATAATGTGTTGCCGTAATATAGCTGATTTTTTACGTTCCTTGAGTACCTTTGAAAATCAGTACCTTTGATCAGTACCTTTGAAACTTGAATCAATTTTTTTTTTCGCAGAATAAAATAAGGATAATTTTTGAAAGAAATTGTAATAAAAGCTAAAGGTTTTATTTTTTACTAAAAGGGAAAAAATATTACAAAAAAAAAAGCGAAAAGTGTCCCACTGTGCCCCCCTTCTCCCCTACACTTTATAAAGTTCCAAAAACCAACTGAATTCTTTTGATGAAACACAATCTTTATTCTTTTTAGAAATTTGACAAAAAGTCCTCAGTGCACAATTCAGAGGAATATACTAGCAGGAACTCGATTTACAACAGCCAGTCTCGATTTACAACAGTGAGATTACAGAGACTTCTGTAAATACTGTAAGTCGCATACAATTTTCCACAGGCTAAAATCTCAATGGAATACTCAATCGGAACCCTGAACTGCTCCTCACCATACAACAATAATGTATTGTTGTTACAGAGGGTCACACTCGTCACAGGACTGTCACAGACTAGTCACATTGTGACTATCATTGTGACTATCATGTGAGTTTCATTTGTGACCACTCACCATGTGACGTCGCTGTGAAATCTTGTGACTAGTATGTGATCGGTCGCTTAGTGACTCCACTCCGAAGTCACTGTGTAACTGTTTTGTGACTACTGATTGTTGGGACTTCAAAATGACGTCACACTGTCCGTTTGTTGCGGCTTTGGAAACATCTTTCAGTGATTTGTTTCTTCAAACATTTAACGAATAAATCCAAAAATGAAAATGTGCAATTGAGCAAAATCTAGCAATTGTGAGGTAAGTTGACTTAATTGTAGAACTTAGTTGAATTTATTAATTTTAAAAATACTTTATATCGTAAGAAAAAGAAAATTTATTCATAAAAATTTATTGATCTGAAAAATAATACGTTGAGAAATTTAACCACAATGCATGAATTTGAAAATTTATGCATTGTGGTTAAATTTCTCAACTTCAGCTGAAAACGAAATATATATGTAATACAACAAATCTCGTAAATATGTCGGACTTTATAAGTTTATTTCTTAACAAGTAGAAAAAATTTCAATAAGTTAGTAGCCTTTCCCAATGAATGATTAAATAAAACAGTGCATTATCTCTTAAAATAATTGTATGTACAAAAGAATAAGATTTTTAATTTTTATTTTTTAAACATGGTAATTTTCTTCCATTTATGAAGTACTCCACAAAAATTTTAGTTTTGACAAATAACTGTTGCAGTTAGTTTACATTTTAAAGCAATTGTACCAAGATGAGCACAGTGCAGAGCGTAGCGTGTTGGGCTAACAACCGGATCTTCGGGGGTTCATGCGCTGAGGGATCGCATTGTGTAGTCGCCGCGAGCGTATATTGGGACAGTATGGTGATCCCGCTGCTGAGTCCCTGTGACAGTTTGTAACTCTACTGTGACTGTATTGCGTGACCGCATTTCAGTCACAGGGGACGGTCGTGACATTAGGGTAACTGACTCAGTGGGTAACCTGCTCACCTATTTATACCTTTTGGCGATTTTTCTCCTAAAATCAAATTAATTATCCGTCATTCCCTATAACTGATTGTGAAATAATTATGCTAGGTAGAAAAGAATACATTATATGGCCCATTAATGAAATTATTGCAAACGTGGCCAAGCTCAGAGACTTTTGGCGAAATATCGCCAAATTTGGCACCAAACTAAGTTCACCAAAACCGAACTCAGCTATGAGATATAGCCAATATTTGGCGAAATAATGCCAACTCTAATGTTATCCAATCTGAAATTTAAAGGTCTGGAGTTCTAGTTGCAGCGACTTAATGCAAAATTTTACTATTTGTCGAATAGAATTCGAATTTTGAACTAAGTTAAACCCAGAAGAGTGGATTACCCTGAAAATTCGTAACAATATGCATGCACTCGTTTTTCGCATTCAAAAGAACTGTTAAAATATAAATAATTTAACCCTGAAACACTTGATCGCTCTGAAAGCTCTTTCATGAAATAAGAGAGTAAAATTTGTTAACAGCTCACAGAGTTGGCAGGGGATGCTGGGGAACTGGAAAGGGTGTAGTTAAAATTCGAAAAGCCCCATTGACTTGTTTTTAAATAAGCAACAGATACTCACAACATTTTTGATAAAACAAAATTATAAAGGCTGTAAATAATTGGCGATGATACGTAATATTGCTTGCTTCTCATCAATAAACTAACAATGGTGATGCCTGGGCATTATTTGGTGAAATACTTCTAGAGATAACCATAATAATTTATAATACGAATTAATATGCTTTTTAATAATCTTATTTAGCCATTCAAAATGAGTAGCCAATAAAATTTTGCAATTATTCTGAGTACTTTTCAGTACTACTACTTACAGAAAAGTTAAATAATTATAAATGATAAAATGTTGCTAGCGCTTTTTACCCCTACATTTGTAATAACAAATATTAATTTTCTAAAGCATCAGCTTTATAAAAAAAAAATAATGTTTTGTCCATTGTAATTTTGTTAAATAATATGTGATTTCACACTATTAAAAAGTAATATTTAGTACATTTTCTTAGTATCCTCACCTATGATCACTAGGCTAGGATGTATTTGTGTGTTGAAATAAGTGTTTGGGCTCGAAATTTTTCTCAAAAACTATTTTATACCTTTTAGTCCATCTTTGAACAAGAAAATTGATTTTAAACAATTATTTTTATCTTATATTTACTACGTACTGATATAAATTTGTTTTAAATGTGAGAGACTTTTAAACATAGATGCATTACGTTATACAATAAAGGAAAATGTTACCCTAAAGCAATGCTTTTAGATGAAAAGCCTCCCCTGGATCTGCCACTGAACAAATGTATCTTAAATGTTGCGAATAATAAATCTTTAATAGTTTTTACAAGAAAAAACTTCATTTACAAGGAAAAAGATTTTGCTTACTTGTGGAGAGTAAGTGTTTCGTGACTGGTAGTATCTACGTCTTCACAAAATGACGGCTGTATGTTGCAGTTAAGTTGCAAGAAGCTGTGGGCTTATATTTTCACTCTTATTAACACTGAACATACAGGTTGTCCCAAAAAAGTGGTAACAGCCTTTAATTCTTTATCTATTAGAAGTAAGTGGGCATTGTAATCTGAAAAAATGTTCAAAATAAGACTCCGTTAAGAAAAAATTCCCCTCGTTCATGTTGAATAAGTTACACATTTTTAATTTGTATACGACCACTGTACAAAAACATTTCCAATTAGTAAAATGTGACCCATACACTAATGAGGAGATGTATCAAATTTGAGTCTTTCATCATACAACGTCGCAGAGATATCTTTAAAGAAAGATGATCGGGGACTGTACATGATTTTGAATATAGACGCTCATTGCTGGAGTGAAAAACAAGTTTTTCTTTCGTAATTTCTGTAAGACCCCTGAAATGCGATCATTCGACGCAATTTTTTTGCCTTCGAGAGCGATTGAAAAGTGGTTTAAATCAACGTTATGTTTATCTTCATATCTCGGACACTTTTTAAGGTATAGTTCTCAAATTTTGTATGTCACCTCATGAGTGAATGGAGCAAGCACATTTCACTCACTGGGAATTGTTTTGTACGGGGTCGTATACAAATTTAAAAAGTGCAACTTTTTGAAAATTAATGAGGAACTTTTTTTTTAATAGAGTCTTATTTCCGACCATATTTTGAACATTTTTTTTAATTTACACTGACCACTTATCTCTGATAGATAAAGAATGAAAGCACCTTTTTGGGACTTCCTGTATCTTAGGAGTCATGATCACTGATCTTTGGAGTCTTCAGGTAGCGTTTTATCCATTAATATGACAGAATTATATTCTGAGTATAACAGACATAATGACAGAATTTTATCTTCAAAGGGTCATAACGCAGTTTTGTCACTCACAATGACGGTGACTTTTCGTAAGGCCCATATGAACTTTTAAGAGAGCAGCTGAAGCTATCATCAAAAGAGCTAAAAATTGAACGAAATCTACCAACGCGAATACCTCGCATGAAATTTCAGGTTTAAATAACTTCGTAATACCATCTGTTCTATCACACATTCTTTTCAATAAGATTATCACTTGGAGCTACGGTTTCAATGTGTTTTTCGTTAGCTCCTCTCTCCTCTTCCAATACAAATACGACTAGAATACACTGTTTCCTTTAATTTAAACTTAAAACGCTCCAATCTGTCATTGTTAAAGTGCGAAAGAAAGCTTTCCCGGGCTTTGCAAATACAGTGCACTGAATTCAGAAAGGTAATTTTATATCAACGTGAAAGCAGAATCCTCACACTGAACCGATTAGACTTATGGCCAGAAAAAGAGTATACTTGTTGAAAATCGAAAATGCTTTTGAGATTTTTATCGTTGTTGATGCTCAGTAGAATAAAAACATCATATAGAATAAGTCATTTGATTACTGATATAATTATTACTCATATAATCTCGGTATATATATTTTTAAATCAACATATTTGTTGTTGCCACGAAACTGTTTCCATACCTTTGAAATGCTTAAATTTTCTTTGATTTACTTTTGAGAAATGTTTTGTAAATCACTTTTAATAACAGCTTTATACCGATACAAAATTTCACAATGATGATCAGGGGAGTATCCACGAAAATATTTCGGCCGGGGATATAAAGTAAGTCGTGAGTAAACATAGGGAATTTCAATTTCTGCACTACTTAAAGCTTATGATAACTAATCCTAAAATTTCGTGGGGAGGGGGATATACCTCGACATTCTTCTCCATAGTAATGCCCCTTCGATGGACTGTTCTCCATAAATGACGGACGATACAAAAGTGGGTGTTAAAAGAATTGCTTTGCAATTCATACTTGCGACCTTACAAACAATGCATGCGAGCTTAAAAATGATTTTCTGTATTTTTATAATTGGCTATAACCTATACGGAATAAAATTAACAATTTTTTGTTTTAATAATACAATGTAAATCCTGCTTTTTAATAAATAAAAATTTTAGCTTCTTTCTCCTTGTACGTCCAACTTTTTATTCGTATAGCTGTATAGAGCGCGTAAATTCAGAAACGCTACATTATTACTGCTATAGTACAGCAATAATTCAAGGTTTGAAAGTGTAACATGCTGAATATAATTGAAGAAATATCTTGTGCTTGTACTAATGAGAAACTAATCATATTTCTGCGACATTTTAAAGTATCTGATACTAACAGTGTGATAAAAATGTCCCTTTATTTTATATGGTCTCGTAGTTATGATTAATACTGGGTTCTTAAAAAGAGAGGGGAAAAGCAAAACCATTTATGCAGTTTTTATTTTGAATCTGGTCAGTCAAAACTATATCTTAATATCAGAAGCCGATCAACAGCTAAACTCTAAACCGTACTGCAGCCATCTATGAACTAACCTACCATGAAATGAGCTACACGTTCAATGGAAGTCCTCTGACGCCAATATCACACTTGAAATTTTAGATTTAAACGACCCTACACCTTAATATCATCTTCACACATTCTTTTGAGTGAGATTACCGCCCTCTTTTACTTCTGCTTGAGTAACCCCTCGCTTGCATTTGCATTTCTTCGTTAGCCCCCCTCACCTCTTCCCTTCCAATGCAAATTCCGCCGGCACATTCCCTTTCCTAAAACTTAAAATTAAAACACTCCCCTCACCCATTATTGTTAAGTTTTTCCCCCTTCCCGTACTATGCAAATGCTGTGCATTAATTCAGGCTAGCAGCGGTATATCAGCGTGAGAGCAGAATGCTCGCTCAGAACGGATTAGACTTTTTGGCGAGAAAAAGAGTATTATAATGAAGAAAGGAGAAAGCGCTTTTGAGACGATATATTTTACTCGATGCTCAGTGCGAAAAAAAAATCGCCTACAACTTACTGGGATATTCAGACTCAATTAGGTTGAATATAATTGTTTAATCCTATTTCGATAAACTATAGGTTTAAATTCATAGGAATACATATTTCAATAAATTGTTTCCAGTCTGGTCAAATTATTTGATGACTTCTTATGAAACGTTAGTATTTTAAAAGTTTATGTAAGTTGCTAAGCACGGAAAAACAATAAAAATAAGGCAATTTGTACGCAATTTTATAATGTAATGAGAACCAGTAACTACAGAAAACAAGTACACCCAGTCAAAAACAAAAGTTAGTTTATTTACTTTCTTATAGAAAGTTCAGCGTAGGTTAAGAACATCGGCAGAACACTTGAGTTTGACAAGAAAGAAATTCGAAAAACTTATTTTTTACATAAAACAATACTTGCGACCTTAAAAATGATTTTCTATTCTTTTTTAATTCACTATTACTTATACGGTGTAAAATTAATATTTTTTTACATTTTAATGATACAATGTAAATCCTGTTTTTTAATAATTAGAAGTTTTAGCTTCTATTCCCTTGTACATCCAACTTTTTATTCGTTTAAATAGTAATTTTAAGTGACAAGTCATGTTTAATCGACTTAAATTAAGTACTCTTATCGACATATGTCATCTTTCCGATAATAACTTTATTGTTCTCACGTTATAAAAGATAAAACCTGTAGTTAACGAGCTGACAACAATGTCTTTCACGAGAAAGAAATCACTTTAGATACATTTAATATGAAAAATAAGAAGCTGAATAACTGATTTATTGTATGTGTGATAAATGTTAAACTACTTTTTCTTGCTATCGCAGTAACGTGTAGCGTAGAAGAATACTTTAAAGAAAGTTTCCGAAACTTCGTAGATGCAGTGCAGGCAGTAATTCCTGTGGAGTATTCCAGTTCCACGTTTGAACTGTGAGAACCGTAAATTTTGAAATTGTATTTGCGTTTTAAAAGTGTTAAATTTGATGTAGCGCGCTGCATTTATTACATTTCTATAGTCACGAATAAAATTTGAATAGCTCTGCATTCACTTTCGTGCTGTATGTTTCATTCCAGCTACATTTAAAGTTTTTCAACACACTACTCATGTTTTGATGTGGAAAAGTGAATGTTGATGTTCGAAATTTCAGAAATTTCATCACTGTAAATATTCAACAGTCTCGGACGCGTACCTGCGAATATCCACAGACTACATATCATTTTTTTTTCCGACTGGCTTCCTTTGCGTGTTGGTTGTTAAGGTATAATATTTTGCTAAGAATGTATACAAACATCAATTTCAAACAAGTTTGTAAGTATGCGTTTTAAGTATTCTTTAATGTGTCAATATCGCTCACTACTAAATGATTTTTATATTTGCCAAAATTTTTACATCATTTATCTCTCTTCACCGAAGAGATTCTGACTGTAGACAGTAATAACTGCAAAATTTCAGAAAGCATATAGGGGAAGGTGGCCTAAAATGATCCTAGAGGGTAAAACGCTCCAAATACCACCCATATACGTTTTCTTCCATACAGATAGCGGGATCTACCGGGTAACACATAAACTAGTTTTGCCGAGTGAAGAAGAAGCAATGGCGGTATTAAAGTGATCAGAGTATTAGGCTCTAAATAGAATTCTTTGTAAAATTAGATTTTATAACATTTGTCATAAGGTAAGCACTAACTTTCCTACTTATTTAGATAAACAGTCTCTCATGTGCAGAAATATAGCTTGGTTTACTGCATCGAGTCTATTTGTTAGATTATTATTTTTCTTAGATACTTGGTTAGATGCGCTAGGATACATGAGAATGGTGATCACGTATTTTTGTGATATATGCTCAAATATTTCGAGTTTTCGAAATGGCGTAAAAGACATTATTTCAATTATTTCTGCGATTATTGTGGGCCATAATTTTTAATTATAATTTTCAAATTTTCTGTCGTATTTTTGTGATGCTTTTTTATTTTAAAATTTTCATAAAATAAATTGCGTGTTCTATCTGATTGTAAAACTTATTTTATTTCACCATGTAGAGTCACAATTAATTTTACATCTTTTATTTTGCCGATAAAAACAATTTACAATTAACGGAGAATCATTTTACCCATTGGTTGTGAGTAAAGTGATCCTTTGGACACGTTCTCAAAATTCTATTTTTTTAATCACTCAGTGTGAGTTGAAAATATTATTGAAATATGTTTACAATACAAAATATTGTGTAAAACATACTAGCAAGTTATATTCAAGCATTTATGTTATTTATACAAGTTTTTCCCTTAAGGGGATCATTTTGGTCCAACTTTCCCTATTGAAACATAAACTTTATTATTCTCGGGCACAAAACAATTTAAAAGTACAGACGCTTTTTTTATTGCTTGCGAAGGGTACCGAAAAGTGACGTCTTCTTTTACATTAAACTTGAATAAATAAATTTTCAATAAGCTTTTAATTACAAAAAGCTATTCTTATTTTTTACATTTTTAAGCAAGAATTTTATAGATAATATTTGTTTATTTCGAGAAAGACAAGTAAAATAATTATAATAATGATAATAATAATAATAATAATAATAAAAAGGTGGACGTTTGTCTTTCCCGGAAGACGAATTTCAAAATGTCCCGAAGTTGATTTTTAGGTATTTGTGACTATTGTATTTTACGGCAAGAATTTTATACATATCTCTTTACTTACTTATTTATTTATTTATTTGAGATAGAGAAAGGTATGTGAAAAGCATGTTTTGGCCCCCAAAAATTGACAAGCCCAACAGGTTGCGAATTTTGGAAAATGCTGTCTTATCTAGCACCAAGGCTAAAAACTCATATGTATGCCAAATTCGTATTAATAGATTTAGTAGTTTTGGCTAGGGGAAATGTTAACAAACGAAAAATATTAAAATACGGAGAATAAGTCTCAAAAACTAAAACACAGTTAAAGAGTGAAAAACATTTAAAAACTTGTATTATAAAAATTAAATAACTTTATTTAATATACGAAATTCATTTTAAATGTCTTATACCTTCCGACAATCAAAAATAACTTTATTTTTGAATCTTCATTTATATAAGTTCTTTCATATATTTTGTGTTATTTCTCTCCATTTATTACATCTTAAGCCCGAGTTTTTCACTTGCAAGCGAAGTATGCAAACTGAGCCTCTGATGTACACTATTAAAATATTAATATCTGGCACAACACTTCAATATAGCTGATCGATGCTTCCTGCTTTTGATTAAAATTTTTGGCTATATTCAGAAAAAGGATTCAAAAACTGTTCAAATTTTATATCCAAGTGTAATAACGAATTCAAGATTGTATGCATTGACTATAGTCTATGATGGTTATACAGAGTGTCCCAAAAACACTGATCTAGGCTATTAATTTTTAAATATCGATTTTAAACGTATACAATAAATTACAAAGTTACGTAAAATTGGTACAGAATTTTAAGATTAAAATTTTAAAGATTAAATAAATAAAAAAATCTAAATTTTTATTGGGGCCTCGTACAAAAAAAAAAAAAAAAAAAAAAAAAAAAAAAAAATCCCAGTTAATATGCTCCATGCATTAATTAGGTGTAAACAAAGTTTCAGCATTTAATCATAAAAAGAGATATTTTCTAAGAAAGTTGCGACTATACAAGACCAATAATAGCAAAAGTATAATGTATTTATGCGACTGTTATAGTTCATAATTTGTGTACGATCCATGAAATGCGAAGGTTTGATGTGATATTTTACCTTTGGCAGCCATGAAAAATGCTTTAAGATGACTTAAACTATATATAAATATATTTATTTTCATATCTCAAACACTTTTTAGGATAAAGTACTCAAACTGGGACACATTTTACTGTTGGAAAATTTTTTGTACGGGGGGTCGTATTTTATCTCTTGAAAACTTTAATCGGCACCATAAATTTATGTACACTTTCTTACTAGCTTTATGATTTATTGCATACGTCTATGATCAATATTTAAGGGCGACACAGAGCTAAAGAAGTTTTTTAACACAGCCGGCTGTGTCAGAAAACTTCTTAGGTCTGTGGCGAGAAATGGGCGATTCGATTGACCGCCATGTTCCTGGTAACTGGAGCAATAGCTGCACCTCAGCGTTGGGAGCATTTAATAATATTTTTTGGGACTAGCAGTGAAAGCGCTGAAATAAGGCTGGTTCACTATGCAACCAAAGTGTTAAAGAATCACAACGTGACGTTTTCTCTCTGTTTAGTCTCACAATGGCATTAAATTCTTCACAGTGGCATTAAAATCAACCCAAAACTTTAAGGGAAGATTTAATCAAATTTCATGGATGATTCTTTTGACGCGATTATAAATTTTGAACGAAAATAATAAACTGAGCTTTCATTATTTTATCTTTGGTTAAAACTAAATTTATCTTTGCTTGTTCATGTTTAAAAATATCTTGGTATTTGAGAAGTGGCTGATGTTCCATTTTCAAATAGAAACAACAAAATTTCAAACAATTAATATAAATTTAATTATTTCTTGGCGTAAGACACACACAGGAACAAGCTGTACAAGAAAAGCAATAAAAACATGTTATCCAAAAAAAATTCGATCAATGTTTAATCAATTTTTAATCTAAAATATATATATATATATATATATATTTTAAAGCTTTTGAAGTCTCTGTCTCCAATTTCATTTTATAATTCCAAACAATGCAACTACAAAATAACTTTTATAAAATCAGTCTAAATAAATCTTTGATGGTCTTAGGTATTTAGTATTTTCTTCTTTTGGAACTAAATTCTTTTCTATAAAGTTACAAGTTCATATTCGTCTCCCAGTTATAATGAGAAATCTAGAGTGAGAGCATGCCAATAAAATGTAACACTACTACCAAGTGCGTGAACCTTGCATCATCATAACTTTTAGAAATGACTAACTTGAGGTTAGAATCGTTATTTATAGTGTAATCCATTTGCTTTTATATTCCCTACCCCTCATTTCGTAACGCTTCACTTTTTTATGTTTTTATACCCATTTCAAGTCACTTTTCTAATCATATTAAAGCGGTTCAAGCGCATGCTAACACCCCCCTTCCCCACATCACCCGCAGAAAAAGTAAAAGTTTATAGAGATGTATGCCTCATATTTCTGTCCTCATAAAATTTACCCCCAGTTTCCATAAAAGAAGGGATGTTTTGTGTTCAACGCTTTCTTTCTAGCCTTGGAACTCTAATCAGAAACAAGACAAAAGTAGAAACTGTGAACAGTAATACTTAAAAAACAGTTTTGCTTAAAAATTTACGTCTAAATTAAAAATTAAATTACAAGCACAGTAACCGCTATGGGTTGATACGTTACGAAATAATAGTTAAATATGAGTGTTCATTTGAAACTACAAATTTTAGAGGGCTAAATGAAGCGGATGGGGGAACTTACTGTATAACCTACAGATTAATTATTAAAGTTTTTGTTCATTTATGTCGAATTTTTTAAATTTCTTAAGAAGCCCGCCAGACCCGGTGAAATGAAATAGTGTTAGAATGTGTTGTAACGATAGCAGTAAAGTAATTGTGCTTGATAGACCTTTTAACAGGCAGTCGGACTCGAGTGTCCGTGTTCACAGTGGTCAAAAATTCCTCTTTACACTGAGAAAACGTTCCTCTAAACGGTCGTTAGCCAGTTACCGATGTGCGCTACAGGATTTAATTCCTCTTCGGGTGATAAGTTAAAATTTGGCGAAATCTTGTAGAGGGTTATCGGGCCAATTAAACAAAGCAATAACTTAATCCCAATGGATGTAACAATGTAATAAAAAGCAAGTTGCTGTATGAAGAACAGGGCTCGAAATAAAGTTTTAAAGTTGGCGGCAAAAAATCCTGTGAGCTTTTACAAGCTGGCAACAAAAACTATCTATCAACCTTAAATTTTTGTAATAACGGACAATGACAGTTGCAACTTTCTTGCTTAGCTTTAAAAAAGATTAAATTAATAATGCAAGAAGAAGAACAACCACCAAAAACTTTACTTATCTTGCAAATATTCTGCAGTTCCATAAGTAACCTTACAACAGATCTGAGGTAGAAAGAAAAACTCTAATAAAGTTTTAAATACTCGCACCTATACTTGCCACGAGAACTGCTGATTCTCGCGGCAATTTGGGCTAATCTCGCGGCATTTACCGTGGTTGCAGCGACATATTTCGAGCTCTGGAGGACAAAGAACACGACCATAACTAAAAGAAGTTCACCTCCTTATGGTACTACTCGCT
This sequence comes from Cheiracanthium punctorium, assembly GCA_038373885.1. Classification (NCBI taxonomy): domain Eukaryota; kingdom Metazoa; phylum Arthropoda; class Arachnida; order Araneae; family Cheiracanthiidae; genus Cheiracanthium; species Cheiracanthium punctorium. The sequence continues at coordinate 1,192,750 of JAWZYV010005452.1, forward strand.
TTTGAACAGCTGCGTTGCTCAAAAGCGTGAAGTACACATACTTAAGAAATCCTAGTTGGAAAAAAAAAAAAAAAAATAAAACGTAATGCGTCATCTCATAAGAGTAAAGAGGTTGCTTTAATTTAATTTTCCTTTCGTCATGTTTAAGTAATCTACGAATTTATAAATAAAAATATAGTTTACGAAAAATGAAAACAATAAGAAAAAAGAAAGTGAAACTACAAAATAAATGAAAATTACAAACGAAAATATACATTGTTAATAAAGTGTATCAAAAGATGTGAGCATGAGAAAATAAAAAAGAGAAAAATGCCATTTCCTCTACTGTGCAAGTAAATAAATGGGCTTTTAAAAATTTCAAGTTTTTAATCTCTCCGTATATGTCTGCGTCGCGTTTTAAAATATATTAACGCGCTTTCAGTTGTAATTTTATCAATGTACATACATGCCCATGTTTGATATCATACAACTAATTGATAAAATGGCTGATATTAGTCTAAATCACAATACTCAGTTGTTGTTATGAATTTCGAGATAAATTGTTTTCAATTCAGAAATACCTTACTTTGCATATTATAAAATGCAAGTAAATACGCATGTGCTGTGACAAGTTAATGTTTAAAATCTAAAAATGTTCCATGTTTATTTATGTAATCCCTGGACAATTAGTGAGAGTCAGTGGCGGCTCGTTACTTCAGTTGCTAGGGGTGCTGCGTAAAGAAAGCTAATCCATTGTTTTAATGCTTGGTAAGCCTCACCATGGCACAGTGGTTATGTCACTGAAAATGGTCGACGACCGAGGTGTGAAGGTTCGGGGCCGAGGTGTTCGGGTCTCATCGCGCGGCTGACGATCTAACGGTCTGGAGTTTTGGTAGGTTTTCTCCAGATGTAACGTGAATGCACGTTAGAACCGTTTAGAAAGTCATCCTACCAAGGCATCCCCCATCCTTGGCAGATCGCCCTAGCGTAGCGTTGCCATAATCAAACAACCAAATTAATGCTTGGTGAAAAGTAATAATAGGTAAAGGTGAAGGAAAATTCTGTACTAAGGAAAAATAAGTAAATTATATGTATATTTTTTTACATTAACATGTATTTTAAGTTTTCATTTACATTGCAAACATAATTGCAACAAGAGATAACGTCATTTCCGGGAAAACCTTAATTTGCCCCCCCCCCTTCTTTGGAACCATAATTGATGTTTTCCCTCCCTCTCAGCACGGCGCCCGGGGCACGTGACCATTTGCTCATTTCCCCTTGAGGTCCTGTATGCGAACATCCAGGAAAGAAAAAAACAGAGAGTCAATATCATAATTCATATACAAATTGCTCTAAGCAACGGAGAAAAAGTTACTAATAAACACAGCTACTATTTTAAGAAAGTTAAAGCAGACAAACAATTTAGACCAACTTATTTTTCCAGCAAAATTTTAAACTTAAGTAAGAATATTGTGACCGCTAAAATTGTTAATGTAAGTGGATAAGACTTGTATTATTTAGAGCATAACATTTATAAATACTAATTAAAACCGAAAAAGTAACGTTAATTGTCAGTTATCATTTACAATACTCCAAGCTAATATTCTATATAATTGTATAATTTTTCTCTTAAACTTTAAATAGTGTAATAATCTTTCAAACAAACAATACAATGTAGGTCACATGTTAATTTTAGCACTAAATACTGAATGCAGTAAAATTAGAAAGATCTCTGTTTCGCGTGGCCTGGTTACTGAGGCGGCTAGCTGAACTGGGGGCAGACAAATTTTGAATACATGACGATAAAACGATTTTTTTTTTGTTGTTTGCGTAATTTTCACATTAGGCAACAATTCTTTTTTGACGCAGTTGGCTGAGCCGGGCACAGCCAACTGCGTCAAAAAAGAGTCTCTAGATCTGTGGCACGCGATGAACGTTTCGATCGTCCGCCATCTTTCTGGCAATTAAGTCGAGCGATGGCAACGGCTGCCCTTTTTTCAGCATTGGGCAATCTATCCAGCTGTTCTCGCATTCTTCCATTTTTCAGCAGATGTTAGTGCTGTTAAAAAGAATCGAGACAATTTTTTTACGGGAAATGGCGTGCTAAAAAGTAAAGGATTATCGTGGAACTATGTCACCCGCAACTATTTTTATAGAAATCCAATCTATTCTTCGTGACTGGCAACAGTCAAAACTTCAGAGGTTGGTGTTCCCAGAGCGGGAACACTGCGCGTTAAAGGGTTAATGATTGTGCAAAGTTCATGTATTAATAAAAGATAAAAGAAAAAATGTATTTATTGTTAAACTGGGAGTCCTGCAGTTCTCTCCATATTCTCTATGTACGAGTCGCTACTGATGGGAATTTATTAAATATGACTTTTTCTCAGCAAATCCCAATATCAAGCGTAAATCTCATAATAATGTCTTCACAGTACTTTACAGTTTATCAGAGACGAAAATACTCATATCCCCGTAACAATTTATCTCTGGGTAACGTCTCAGACATATTTTCTTTTTAAAGGATGAAAAACTAAAAAGGCCCATCCGGTTTTCTCTGGCGGTGTACATCAAGTGACTGCTCGGCATTATTAATTCGGCGCGCAAAGGAGGTGTATCAGCGTAGAACCAAGCGGCGTGCTGTCTTTTTGTGCGGATTAGATTTCTCCAACACTGCATTGTGATGGGAAAATAAAAAAAAAGGAGAAATTCTGTCCCCTCTTATACAAAAAGAAAAGTAGTAGAAGAAAAGAAAAGGAAAATTCAATCGATCACCTGATGACCTTTAAGTGCGCCACCTCTCGGACTGGCTGAGAGTGACATTGACGAAAGTATCCGGCCCTCATTTTCGTAGTGACATAAGAAAGCAGGTAGCCAAGAAAAAATACTGAATCAGTAAGAAATCATCTCCTATTTATTAGATCCCAATCCCAGAAAGTAGACGCAATTCGTTTGATTAATGAAAGGCGCTCTTCGATGCTCTTCTCTCTTCTGTATGGCACCTGGCCATCGGTTAGAGAATACGTAATGATGGGTCTGCCAAAAAGTACTTACAACAAAACTATATATACTGATTTCTTGATAAGCACACACAATACAGTTTCTTTTAATGCGTTCATCTTCCGCAGTCTAAGGAGGAAAAGTAAGATTGCTCTAAAAAATAAACATTTTTTTGTTCGAGATAGAAAAAAATAGAAAGTCTGCATTTGTACTGTTCAAGTATAATAAAGATGGAAGCTGGAGAGGGCATAGTTAACAGATCTTTTTCCAGAAACTTTCAAAGAAACGAAATTTTGGTTAACAGTATAAAATTTGTGCTGGAGATACTCCTACACTTATTACAAATTAATATTTAACAAAACTGTACATTCAATATACACTTAAATACAGACGCAGGTAAATATTTCAGCTATTTTGCAATTATAATTCATTTACCGTCTGAAATGAAGAAGGAGAACACACATGCTGAAAATCGGGGACGTAGCGAGAAAAAAATTTCGGGGGTGGAGTGCCCATAACGTTTAAAAGTAGATTTTTCACAAAAATATTCGATTTATTGATATCCAATTAACAAAATTCCAAATTTTTTTTTTTGGGGGGGGGGGTGCCCAAGCCCTAGCAACGTCCCTTCTACAAATGTTCATTAGTTTTTCTTCTGAAATTAAAGCATACATGTATAGGATATTTTTATTCTAACGGAATGAATTTTGATGCGAGTTTCAATATTATTCAATTGTCATACCGACTGAAATTAGAAAGTTGGAGACTATTTACTTTATATCAAGGTGTAAATTCGGGACTTTTTCCGTCTCATAAACGAGTTAATAATTTTATTAAAGTTGAATACCAACCCCCTTGATAACTGGAATGCTTCGACTGCCTTTTCACTTCTTAGGAGTGACTTTTCACTCTGTTTTCATCGGCCACTTCTGACGTTCTAATCCTTTGTACGTATTTTTATGTCCATCAAACTAGTTTGCATGGCAGTGCACTTATACAATAGTAATATAAAATACATCGAATATGCATATATTTAAGTTTACTGCAAAGAAAACTGGGCGTGTTATCAAGCGTTTAAAACCCTTATGAATGTTAATTTTAGTTATTAATAATTTCTAATACTATTATGGGAAAATCTTATAAATAATATTACTGTAAATTTGTAGAAATCTCTCACTAAAAAAAAATCATATTAACTGTTTACGATGTACAAATTGAAAGTCGTGGAAGACCGAACTAAGAAGTTATAGTCGAAGTAAGAAACATGCCAGTTGACCCTATTAACTACCCAACAACGAACATAACTTACAATAAATTTCTTTATTTCACCAAGAGAGAAAGGTTGAAATAAGAAATCACACATAAATTAATTAGATTAAGCGTTATGTTCTTACTATTGTTTTCATTGTTCAGAAAAATAAATGTTCCTAAGTTAATTTCTCCATCATTTTGCAACAATTATGAATTTTTATTTCAAACATCCCACGAAAAATAAATGAGAAATATTTGACTGGCTTCTAATCCAAAATTTAAATATTCCATTTTACGTATATGCACTCGAGATTCATAAACAATATATATTTCTTTAGATTTTGAAAACGAAGTGTGAACTCAAAAAAAGTTTCGTTAATTAATTGACGCTTAGTATTTGCACTTTTATGATTACAGTTACGGACATTTCTCTAAAATAACGTAGGTTGATGTTTATATGTAAATTATGGAGGATATTTAAATAAGTACTATACTTTATGGCTCGCATAAAAATTAATTTATGTTCACATTTTGTCCAAATTCTTTTTTGATGGAAATCAATAATGAAAATCTAAATGAAATTGCATTTAGAATTCTAAATAACTGAATGTCAATTAAGTTCATACTAAAGGTTCTACATAATGCAGAAAACAAAAAAAAGAAATACTTCATCCCTTCTAGAGAACAAAATGCATAAATTTTGAAGTAAAAGAGAAATGATTTGTAAAAATCAATGAAAAAAGCAGTAATGAAATGCACGTACTTTAGACAAGTACAACGAAATGTTTGCAGGCCATAAAATCTAGCAAGCTTATTGGGCTGTAACAAATAGAGCTTAACGGTTTTACATGAAACATATAATAAAAACGTAAAAAAGGGGAAGAAAAGCAATAAATATACTGGACAGCAATTTTTAGAATAGGCAGCTAGAAACTGAAGCAATGTTATTTGACCTTCTGTATATTACTGTCCCGATAAGACAGAACATTGAAGACTGCGTCAGTTATTATGCTGTGGAGGGTTGTAAAAAGTTACAAGACTGTAAAACTGACTCACAGGAAGTAAAAGGTTTGTTGTACATGCAATTTCTTTTAAGTCTATTTCAGAACGGTGCATTTAAAAGTTATATTTTTATTCAGATGAACCCAGTAAATGTAAGCTCTCAGTGTAACTGTTTTTATCAGGGAAATTTATACAGAGCTTTATTTTTTTACTTTTTGCATACTCTTAACATTTCAAACATTAGTTTTTGCAAAAGTGCATTCAAAGAGAATTTTCCTTTTAAGAGTTTTGCATGTTTAAAACATACGAAATGGAGACTGCCATAAAAAATGCACAACACTTTAGGGATGTAATAAAAAAATACAACCCAAAGAGAGAAATAGTTTTAATAGATTTAATTTCAATTATAAAATATTAATAAGTGTTTGAAAGTTATATTTTTATTTCAAGTGTAATCTTAATGCATTGTTATAGTTATATGAAAAAAATAAACATTTTTTTATTGGTTATTGGTTTAAATAGTAAACTTATTTCGTGATTTTTATAAATATACAGTCATATAAAATTCAGTGAATTTCATAAATTTAGAAATCCTATTTCTTTTCTTCTTTTGATTTTAAATTTAAATTCATAAAAAGAAGTAATTGATTACGAAATGAGATTTAGTAAGAAATTTCATTTTCCGAAAATATTTTTGCAGTTTCGTGTATCATTAAATCAATTTTGAATTTTTTCGCAAAATCATATGCCTATGCTTTCAAATTATACTTCTTCTTAACAACTTTCAAGTGTATTTATCATAAATTTAAATATGACAACTAAAACACAGTGGACCATTTTTCTTCTTTAAAGTAATTTGTGGTACGTGACATAGTCGTTCCCATTGTACCTTTACATTGGGTTAAGTGCAAAAAATTCATGTTTCAACATAATGATTGTTAATGCATTTTCAGATTAATGACGTCATGTATTTCATACGTGTCAAGCAAATACATATCAGAATGAAGCAATGAATTGATGAGAATTTATCTAATCAGTATCAAAACTATAAGATTTTAAAAAAAGTTCTTAAAATCAAGTTTTTCATTCGAAGTTGTACTAAAGGGTGTAAAATAATTTCTGAAAAATTTTTCAAGCTGAAGAGTTTGAGCTTGAAAACTTTTTCAAAAATGGCGAAAATTTTCAAGCTCAAGCAGTTGGTATTTCTTAGAAGGCTTTGCAAGACATCGTTTCCGTTGTGTAGCTGTTTCTTTCATGTTCGTGTTTTTGTCCTCCTATTGCAGCCACAATGTATCGAGAGAAAAGCAATAGGAAGTGTCAGTGCTGGTACATACGCTGTTCATTGTCAGAGGCTTGAATAAAATCAATCCCCACTGATGAATTCCATGCGGAAGCACCGATCTTTCGGCTTTGGAGAAAGGAGTCCGTTCTTAAGAGTATACCAGTTTTCTGCTGAACAAACAATACGACAATCCATACAAGTAACAAAGGAACAACTGCAAAAAATCGTCTACGACAATAAACATAAACGCCGAACCGTTGCCACGACTCATTAACAGATTTCTAATCTAGGGAATCGTAAGCAATCCCAAAATGACGATCGAGGTAAATTTCTTGATCGCAGTACTCAGTGCCATCGGAGTTATACGTGTGTAACTCCGCATCAGTTCGATCGGACTATGGGAAGAGGACTAAAATTTCTGTACGAATTTTGAAATCGAACCACATGATAACAAACCATGGGAGTAAAAAGCGTGAAATGAAAAGAAAAATTGATAAGCATAGTCACACAGTTTTTTATTTAAAAGAAACATTATTTAAAGAACTTATTTAAAGGAGGTATATATATAATTTTTCCCCTCATCCTCCTCAATAGAAAGGAGTCGTCATCCTTTCTGCCTGTCTTAGTTGGAGGTGTAGCTTCATATTAGGATAAGCGTGATTTTGCTAGCAGGTGGTCCTGCCGCTTTTAATTTATAAAAATGTTAAAAATTAAATATTCTATACTTTTGACCGTTCTTC